>JAKWJA010002492.1:13550058-14184611 GCA_027704765.1 Solanum habrochaites | reverse complement strand
TGTTCACAGGCCACAATTAATGTGGGCAGTCCACGAACAACGTCGCCTGAGCGATGTGCAATGGCCACCACCAATGCGGGCGGTCGAGGACCAATCTTACCTCGCCAATGTCGCTTGACATTGGACCACGTCACTTACCCGAAGTACACATTCGTTGGCAAATGGTGTTTGCCACTACACGAGGCCGATGTCGCCAAGTCGATGCGCACACGCCATGGCTCATGTGTGCCAGCCTTAGCTGATGTTGCCTATCGCTGGTCAACGTCGCATGCTCGATGCACACTGCCTATAGACGATGTTGCCTACCATTGGCCAAAAGTACACAAATTAATATAATAACCTTAAATCTAACAATTTCAACATTTTCTTAAACATTTTGTTTTGTTCGGTATGTCTCGAAAATGAGTAATTTCTGAATGAAGAAAATAGGAAAAATATATAAAATTAACGCCAAAAATTCACAAATAAATATAATAACCTTAAATTCAATAATTTAAATAATTTTTTTTAATTATTATCTTTGTTTCGTAAATCTTAAAAATGGGTAATTCATGAATAAAAGATGAATCATAAGAAAAAAAAATATAAAATTAACACCAAAAATTTACAACTAAATATACTGACCTTTAATTTGCCAATTTTATAAAAATTTAATGTTTTTTGTTTATTAAATCTCAAAAATGCGTAACTCATTACCTTAAAATAGTAAAATTGAAAGAAAATATATATTTAACGCATAAATTCACAAAAAAATATAGTAACATTAAATTAATGATTTTTTCAATTTATGTTTTTGTTTGGTAAATCCTGACAATGGGTTCTCATGAACGCAGAATAGGAAAAATATTTTTAAAAAATTAAATTAACACCAAAAATTAACAAATAAATATGCTGATCTTAAATGAAACAATTTCAACAATTATTTTTAATTTTCATTTTTCTTAGGTAAATCTTAAAAAATTGTAATTCCTTAACTAAAAATAAGAAAAACATGAAAAAGGTATAAAAGAATTTCAAAGAATTCACAAATAAATATATTAACCTTAAATTCAACAATTTTTTGAATTTTATTTTTTTCGGTAAATCTCAAAAATGTGTAATTAATTAATAAAAAATAGAAACAATATGAAAAAAAAATATAAAACTAACTCAAAAAATTCAAAAATAAATATCTAACCTTAAATTCAACAATTTTTTTAAGAAATAATTTTTAAAATGTGATATAAAAAATAAAAAAAGAAATTTTTTGTAGAAATAAAATTTGGAAAAATATAAAAATTCTTAGATATACTTTTAAACATGTATAAGTAATTATAGAGAACATATTTGTAGAAATAAAAGATGTTTCAATATCGTATAAATTGTAAACATAATTAAATTGGTACGAATGAACCACGTGAGGTAGAAACATTGAGAATTGATGATAGAAAATACATAAATATGTTGTTATGCAAGAAGGGTACTTCACACTCATTTGTACGGTACGGACATTCATATGTTGTCTACTAGACCTCGATCAATGGCACCACATGCGATGTCACTCATCAAACAAGTGCAAACTACAAACAATGCAGACCGGCACGTCCGACATTTACTGGACGAAGTGTGCAGGACACAAGTGATGCACCATGCAACGTCTAAAGTTAGTAGACTGGTATGTGCAGGCTATGGACTATTCTGGCTGGCCACGTCCAACGTCTACAGACCGTTGAGTGCAGGCTATAGACGATGCTGGCACAAAACATCCGACGTGTGATGACCAATGTGTGTAGTCTACAAATTATACGTGCATCCCACGTCTGAGACTGGCTGAACATTGTCTTTAGCTGATGACACTTGCTTGAAGTGCACATGCCTTGGATGATACTGTATGTCATTGCCCGACGCCGATGTTACCCAACCATTGTGACACACCATGGCTCATGCATGCGTGGTTTGGCTGATGGTGCCTGTAGTTGCTAACGTCGCTTGCTTGATGCGCATTGGCTACAAACGATGTTGCCTACCATTGCTTGACACTCATGTGGCTTTCTAGATGCACATATGCCATGTCTCATGTGTGCATGCCTTGGTTGATGTCGCTTGCATTTTACCAACGTTGGTTGCCCTGCACATGCCACGTCTGATGTGTGGCCAACTCGGAGCTCTTGATTTTTTGACGGAGATTGTAACTTAGAGTAGTAAATGTCATTAGTTTAGAGATTCATAATGAATATGTACAACCCAAATATGCACGTTCTAAGGTAAAAAGACACATTAGCTATAAAAAATAACCTTTTTTTATACATATAAAGCATAATTTTCAACAATTTTTTTTATTTTTGTTTTTCTTGATTAATCCCGAAAATGAGTAATTGATTGACAAAACATAGGGAAAATATGAAAAGAATATCAAAATAGCACCAAACATTTCAAATAAATATAGAACCTTAAATTCAACCATTTCAATTAAAAAATTTATTAGTTTTTGGTAAATACCGAAATCAAGTAATTGATGAATAAAATATTGGAATATATGAAAAAAAATTAATAAAATTAATGCCAAAAATTCACAAATAAAGATAATTAGCTTAAATTCACAAATTTGACAAATTTTGTTAATTTTTATTTTAGTTCAGTAATCTTGAAAATGGAATATTATATAATTAACACAAATATTAAATATAGTAACCTTAAATTCAACAATTTCTATAAAAAAAAATTTAATTTGTTCGTTAAATTACTAAAGTGGGTAATTCATGAACAAAAAATAGGAAAATATTAAAAAGTATAAAATGAATGCCAAACATTCACAAATAAATATTATATTAAAAAATTTAAATAAAATTATTTTGTTCGGAAATGCCGAAAATGGGTAATTCTTTAATAAAAGATAGGAAAAATTAAAAAAAAACACAAAAAATTAACTCCAAAAATTCTGAAATAAATATTGTAACCTTAAATTCAATAAATTTAATAGTTTTTTTAATTATATTTTTGTATGGTAAATCCCAAAATGGATAATTGAATAATTAAAATAAGAAATAGTCATAATATCAGTACAAAAAATTCACGAATAAATAGAGTAACCTTAAATTCAATAATTTTATAACTTTTAGTTTTGAAAATGTCTCATAATAAATAATTTAACAATTGAACAAAAGTCGGAAAACTATGAATATGCTTGAAAATACTTCAAAACACGTTAAACTAATGATAGAGTACATATTTGTGCAAATAAAAGATCTTACAATATTGTACAAACCGTAAACGTAAAAAAATGTTTACGAATTAACTAGGTGAAGCGGAAATGAAGAGAATAAATTAGGTGAAATAGATAAGTATGTTGTTATGCAAGAAGGGAATTTCACAATCATTTGATTTTTTATGGCATGGACATTCACATGTCTTCGACTAGACCTCGAGCAATGTTATCGCATGCCACGTCGATTATCCAACAAGTACAAGCTACAGAAGATGCGGGTAGGCACATCTAACTTCGGCTCATCGAAGTGTGCAGGCCACAAACGATGCAACCAAGCCACAACTGACGTTAGTAGACTAATGTGTGTAGGCTACGGACGATGATGGCAGGATACATCAAATAATAGTAGGGCGATCTATGTAGGCAACGGACGATGCTATCATCCAACCTCCAACATCGGCTGACCGATATGTGCATTCCATTGACGATAGGTACAACCCACACTAATTTCAGTTGCCCTTGTTTGTTCGTCAAAGGCAATGCGGGTAGGCCATGTTCGACATCGGTTGACCGCTATATGCAGGCCAAACGCGATGTGGGAAGGTAACGTCCAAAATCAACTAACTGTTGTGTGAAGGCCAAAGGCGATGCAGGAAGTCCACGTCTAATGTCAGGTGACCGTTATGTAGGTCAAAGGCCATGAGTGCAGGAACAGCCTCATGTCGCCTGACCATTATTTGTAGGAAAAATGCGATGGGGGCAGTCAATGCTAGACGATGGTTGAGTGTTACGCACGAGACATGGCCGATGTGGGAAGTCCATGGTCGAAATCTCCTGATCAGTGTGAAGACTACAGTCGATGTGGGAAACCTAAGTCCAATGTCGCCTGGCCGTTGTGTGCAGGACAAAGACGATGGGTGAAGACCTAACTCGATGACTGTTGAGTGTTTTGCAGAGGCCACAACCGATGCGGCTGGTCAAAGGACAAAGTAGGTTGAGTGAGCTGCACATGTTGTGACTGATGCCACAATCCACGACCAATGTAACCTTGTCGATGCACCTTGTTGTTCTCAAATTTCACTTATCCGAATCACACAAGCCTTTATTGATGCTGCCTGCATTGGTCGACGCTGCCTAGCCGATACATGTAGTCCATATATAATGTCGCCAGTTAAGGTACACACGCCACGGCTAATGTGTGCATGCCTTGGATACTTCTTCCTTCCATGGTTGATATCACATGATCAATGTGCGCAGGTCACTACCGATATCGTCGAATCATTGCACTCATGCCACACCTGATGTGTGTAGGCCTTAGCTATTGTTGTGTCTCGTTTGTTGATACCGCTTGGCTGATGCACTCATGCAATAGCCAAAGTCATCTGGCAGATGTGCTAAGACCACTTCTACAGTTTCCAGCTTATGTGCACAATACATTGTTGATGCGTGCAAACACTGCTGATGTTTTATGATGTTGAGCGATGTCTTTTTCCAGATTTGCACATTCAACATATGTGCTGGTAGGCCTTTTCTACTATCGCATGCCATCGTCTGATGTCGCTTGGTAGATACGAACATTCCCAGTTCACGTGTGCATGTCTAAAATGAAGCCATCAGCGAATATCACTTGGCAGATATGCACATGCAACGTCATATACGTGCAAGCCTTGGCAGATGTTGCTTGTCATATTCCGACATCTTTATAATAATGTGTAAGGCTAACTATGATGTTCGCTGGCCACATGAGACATCGAGAGATCAATGTGTGCAGGATACAAATGATTCTTGCACGCCACATTCGACGTCAGGATATAGACGATGATGTCAGTCCACGTTCAACATCGGCTGGCCATTTTATGAATGCCAAAGGCTTTGTTGTCAGGCCATGTTTGACGTCGGTTGGCTGTTGTGTGCATGCAAAAGGTGATATGTGAAGACTACATCGGACATCAGCTGACAATTGTATGTAGGATAAATATGATGCGGGTAAGACACACCCGACGTCGACTGACCATTGTGTGCTGGACAAAGGTGATGGAGGAAGAGTATAGCTAATGTTGACTAACCATTGTTTGCAAGACAAATGTGATGCGGGTAGGCCACACCCGATGTCGGCTGACCATTTTGTAAAGGACAAAGGTGATGTGGGAAGGCAACGTTTGACGTAGGATGACCATTGTGTGCAGTTCAAATGTGATGTGGCAGGCCACGCTTGATGCCAACCAATCATTGTGTGCAGACCAAAGGCGATACGGTCCGCCAACGCTTGACGTTGGCTTTGCATTCTTTGCACACCAAGGCTGATGCGGGGATTTCATGCCCGATATCGAATGATTGTTGTGCAAAAGCAACAGTGGATGTGGGAAGTTTATGGACAACGTCTCTTAAGATATGTGCACAGGCCATGAGAAATGCAGGCGCTCCACGACCAATGTCTCCTGGATGATTCCGCTTCCCATTGGCCGATGTTGCATACTTGTAGCGCACAGGCCTTGGCTGATGTAGCATGATGTTGCCAACACTGATGTTGGTCAAATTATGCGCACACGCCATGTCTCATGTGTGTAGGCATTGGATCACAACGCCTATCATTGGCCAACGTCGCTTGGCCGATGCGCAATGGCTTTGAATAATGTTTCGTGCGTTTCACCGAAACCAATGTCGCTTTCCAGATACACACATGCCACGTCTTATGTGTGCATGCCTTATGTTATGCCACTAACATTTTGCCGACGTTGCTTTATATTTGTCCACATGCCATATTTAATGCTGGCCCACTTGGAGCTCTTGATTTTTAAGCGCTGATTCCGTCCTAGAGGAGTAGAGATTGTTTTTTTCCAGAGATTCATAATGAGCATGTACATTCTAAATATGCACGTTCTAAGGTACAAACACACATTAACTTCCACAAATAACTTTTTTTATATAAAAATAATTTTAGACAATGTTTTTTATTTTTATTTTTTTCGGTTAATCCAAAATATAGAATTATGCAAATATTAAAAAATAATATAGGAACTTTATATTAAATTATTTTTTTTATATTCGTTCGATGAATCTTAAAAATGGTAATTCATTAACAAAAATAGGAATAATGCCTCTTGGCACTCTCTCGAGGGGAAGGTGGGTGAATGTCTGAAGTAGCAAACAGGGCCACCAATACAGTGTCCTCAACAGGCTCGACAGGATCCGGCACTCTCGCCTCTAGGATCGTGTCGATGTCTGCACGAAGACTGTCGACTGCAGCCTGAAGAGTCGACACATCTACCGGAGGGGCTGGGCGGGCTAACACTCTCAACTCAAATGCATCTAGGCGCTGGTGAACCTCAGCAATCTTCCGCTGCAACTTCCTCTCCATACGCGCTTCAGACTCAGTAATAGACTTCTGCATCCACGGCTGGATATGATGAAGAAGAGTGGCCATTTGTGCCTCCAGTTTTTGGACCCTAGCAAGCGAGGCCAGTAACGGTAGAGTGGCTGTGCGAGAGGAGCTCGGGGCTGGGCTACTAGCCGGGATAGACTCGACCGGGGTAGTGTCAGTGGACGCCTGTGTAGCGGTGCGGGCCTGGGCCACCGTTTCCGCAAGATCATCACTAAGTGGTGGCAGCTCTGGGGCCCTCGACGTGGGGCCAACTCATTGGCCTCATCTCTGATGAGGCCGACGTCAACGATGCCCTGCGGGGTCTTCAACTGATCTATGTGCCGTATGGGCACACCTGCGGTCCTGCAAAGGGCAAAAATCATACACGGGAAGGGGTAGGTAGTAGTGACCTTGAATTCTCTCTCGTGCATGACTGCCTGGAGAATCCATGCGAAGTCGACCTCAAATCCGGCTATCATCGCCGCTATCAACACTGCTCGATCCCAAGTGACGATGTTATCAGCAGCTGTGGGGGAAAGGCAGTAATGGACGAGCATCCACAAGAACTTCGCGACGAACGTGAGGTTGGCCTTATTGATGACCCCCTTCGGCTCAGTGACCCAATCTGCACCCTCTCCGTCGACTGATAGGTGCAGGGCCATCCACCTCTTGGTGGTCTCTCTCAGTGCCTGCTCGCGCAAGAACTGGCCATCCTTCACTATCTGCCAGCGGTAGTCAAACTCGGCAGTGTGGGGAGTCCGCGTAGCATCTGCACTCTCGCCATATAGGAACCGGCGGATAGCTGGCAGGAAAATTTCAACCTGCACGCCCCGGACTCGAACCTGCTCCAGTGGGGCCAGTTTAGCGGGAGCAGCCCGCCTATCGATCTGTGATCGGAGAGTCGCTACGTAGGATGCGTAGAACTCTCGGACCGCTTCCTCGCTGTATCGTCCCAACGGATGGGCTGTCCACTCTAAGCGATGCCTGTGAATAGGTTGTGGATCTCCAGCATCGATGGGAGACTCCCTGTAAGTACCCGCCGCTCCAAGGTGAGTGTCCGAGTCATTACTCCTTTATAAGTCAGGAATTTGGCGTCGGAGTAAACTTGAAACTGGCCTTCGACGCACCACAGGTTTGGCTGGTTAGAGGCTTGGGTGGGGACCTGGGCTGGTGCACCGGATGTAGAGTCTGAACTGTCATCCTCATCAAACGAGGTCGACGCTGCAGCAGTGGCGGGTGCGGGAACCTCAGCAGAGCCTGAAGCTTCCTCGGACCATGATACTCATAAGGAGCCAGACGCTCCTTCCTCATTTGTGGCTGACCCAAAGGGTGTGCCGGTCAGTGTGCGCTTCTCATCAGACTGGGAGGCAGTGACTACGCCGGACGCAACCGTCTTGGGTGTGGCTCTAGGGGCACGTGCAGCACGGGAAGGGGCGGAGGTGCCTGGGGGCATGTACTCAGGGTCCCGCTCATCATCAGAGCCGATGACCATGAGGGTAGATGGGGCGACAGACTTAGATCGCCCGTGTGCATAGGTGCGGTCTTGCTTGGGTGCCATAGTCGATAGTACCTGTAAAGGAGTAATATTAGTATGAGTAGTAGCAAGAAAGGCAGGCAAGCTCATATGACATTAAACTTTGAAAATAGTGTGTTAGTAATATTGAAACTGTATCACACGACGGGACCGATGATGGTTCGTCGTGGCTATGACAGACCGTCATGAGGTCCTTCGTGTTGTACTTGGTCTATGTATATATAAAGAACCCTGAAGGAGGGGTCTCTGACCATCAAGACGGTCGAGCAGGATGGACCGTCGTGACTAAGACGGTCCGTCGTAGGACACTTAGAAAATGTTGGGAGACCCTTATCAGTGGGGTCTCTGACCATCATGACGGTCAAGCAGGATGGACCGTCGTTAGTAAGACGGTCCGTCGTTAGAGTCCGTCGTAGTAAACTTAGAAAATGTTGGGAGACCCTTATCAGTGGGGTCTTTGACCATCATGATGGTCAAGAAGGACGGACCGTCGTTATTAAGACGGTCCGTCATAAGAGTCCGTCGTAGTACACTTAGAAAATGTTGGGAGACCCTTATCAATGGGGTCTCTGACCATCATGATGGTCAAGCAGGATGGACCGTCGTTAGTACGATGGTCCGTCGTAAAAGTCCGTCGTAGGACACTTAGAAAATGTTGGGAGACCCTTATCAGAGGGGTCTCTGACCATCATGACGGTCGTGCAGGACGGACCGTCGTGGGTATGACGGTCCGTCGTATGACACTTAAGAAAATATTGAGAGACCCGTAGAAACAGGGTCTCTGACAACCAGCACGGTTGTGCAGGATGGACCGTCATGAATACGACGGTCCGTCAAACGTGTTGTTGGGGTAGGGTGCTAGGGCTTCTGGAACGGACCCTACGACTGTCTGTCGTGTGTGTGACGGTCCGTCATCGGGGTCTCGTTCTGAGTGATAGTGGAAGAACTACAAGTACCCTAAGCAACCCCGATAAACCCACATGGTCTTGCAGTGTTGTGGACCTATATTTGTCTATCCAAACTACCTAGGAAACTACCAATGCAAAATCACCTATGCCTAGGGTTATCGACATGGCAAATTCGAACATTTTGATCATAGCTTTAGACATAATCACATCAAGGAAACAAGAAACGATAAGAACTAAGCTAATACTAACTACTAAACCAAAATGCAAGATAAATGAGTATAAATGTAGAGACACATACCTTGGAAATGGAGAAGAAAACAAACGGAGAATGATTCAGTTGGCAAGGTAGACACCTACAGCAGCAACACCGACTAGTGGATGATAAGTATAAGGCTTAGGAGGATTTTGGGAGCAATGATCAGTGAGGGGAAGTGTGGAAGTTGAAAAGAGAGGGGAGATGAGGGGAATAGGAAGTAATGGGGTGAAATATGGAGGGGGGAGTATAAACGGTCAGATTTTGAAAAGGGTCCAGCCGGGTCGGGTCGGGTAGAAATCATTAATCACGCGACGGTCCATCGCAGTTGTGACGACCCGTCGTAGGTTCCGTCGTGTGTGCCCTAATATTCAAAATGACATAAATACGTACCTGGTGTGACGGATGCATACGATGGTCCGTTGCATGTGCAACGGTCCGTCGTTGTATCCGTCCGTGGCTACTGCGGAGTAATGTTCTACAGAATTTCCTGGTGATGTGCCTGCAAATTTAAAACCCATTAATACAAAAAATGCTACCATTATTAAAAAGACGATAAGTATTGGGATGCCTCCCAACAAGCGCCTGATTTAATGACGCGGCACGACTGGGGCCACTTGATTACTCAGACTTCATCAAGATGGTATGCCTCGATCACTTCATTCACCGATTCAGCATGCCCGAGATAGATTTTTATGCGCTATCCATTCACTTTGAACCGCACACCCTCCTTAGTTTCCAACTGAACTGCTCCATGAGGGAATAGTTGGGTAACCGTGTAAGGACCAGTCCATTTGGACTTGAGTTTGCCTGGAAACAAGCGCAATCTGGAATTTAATAGAAGCACTAAATCCCCGACCATAAACTCTCGTCTTTCAATTTTGTTGTCATGATACTTCTTCATCTTTTCTTTATATAGGGCTGAGCTTTCATAGGCTTTCAAGCGAAATTCATCAAGTTCATTCAACCCATTTAACCGTTGCTCTGCAGCTTCGCTCCAATCCATTTTTAACTTCTTCATAGCCCACATGGGTTTATGCTCTAACTCAACCGGAAGATGACAAGCTTTCCCATATACAAGTTCGTATGGAGACATACCTATGGGAGTCTTATAAGCTGTCCGGTAGGCCCAAAGAGCATCATCAAATCTCCTTGACCAATCCGTTCTACTAGCATTCACTGTTTTGGACAATATCTGTTTGATCTCCCTATTCGATACTTCAACTTGCCCACTAGTTTGAGGGTGGTAAGGAGTGGCCACATTATGGCGAACACCGTATTTCTCCAATAACCCCTTGAACAATCTGTTGCAGAAGTGGGAGCCCCCATCACTAATAATGGCCCGTGGAGTGCCAAAACGGGAGAATATATTCTTTTTCAAGAATGCAGTGACACTCTTCCCTTCATTGTTTGCGAGGGCTATGGCTTCGACCCATTTAGATACATAATCAACTGCTACAAGAATGTACTTCATCCCATGAGAACTCACGAAAGGGCCCATAAAGTCAATACCCCACACATCAAATAACTCAATCACAAGAATGGGGTTTAGAGGGAGCTTTTGCTTTCTTGAAATACCACCATCACGTTTACATTTGTCACATGCTTTAGCAAACCCATGATCATCTTGATGAAGAGTTGGCCAATAGTAACCACATTTCAATATCTTGTGAGCGGTTCGGATACCACTGTGATGTCCGCCAACAGGTGAAGAATGGCATGCCTCCAACACACTCAACATTTCACATTCTGGCACACAATGCCGAATAAGCCCGTCGGCACAACTCCTATACAAGTATGGTTCATCCCAAAAGAACTTCTTCACATCGTACATGAACTTTTTCCTTTGATGAAAGGACAAGTCTGATGGAACAATATCACTAGCCAGATAGTTCGCAAAATCTGCGAACCATGGAATCAAGTCTTGTGAAGCAGCCAATACATGTTCATCGGGAAAGTATCATCAATGTCAGTCTTATCCCCTAACTCTCTCATAGCTTCATCCTCTAGACGAGACAAATGATCAGCAACTTGATTTTCAGTCCCTTTTCTATCCAGCACTTCAAAGTCAAATTCTTGCAGCAGTAATACCCAACGAATCAGCCTTGGTTTCGCATCCTTTTTCGCCATCAAATATCTCAATGCTGAATGGTCAGTATGCACTATAACTCTAGTACCTAGCAAATAGGAGCGAAATTTCTCAAAAGCAAAGACTACTGCGAGGAGTTCTTGCTCAGTCACTGTGTAGTTCTTCTGGGCTTCATTTAGGGCTTTACTAGCATAGTAAATTGGGTGAAGGATTTTGTTTCTTCTCTGTCCCAATACTACACCAAGAGCCACCCCACTGGCATCGCACATTACCTCAAATGGACTGTTCCAATCCGGAGAAATAATGATAGGCGCAGACACTAACTTCTCTTTTAGCTCACCGAATGCTTTAAGACAGGATTCATCAAAACAAAATTTACATTCTTTCTCCAGCAATTTGCAGAATGGGTGTGCAATCTTTGAAAAGCCTTTGATGAATCTCCGATAAAAACCTGCATGCCCAAGAAAGCTTCTCACCCCTTTCACAGAGATCGGCGGGGGAAGTTTCTCTATTACCTCAAATTTAGCTCGATCAACCTCTATGCCCTTTTCTAAAATGCGATGACCCAACACAATTCCCTCTTTCACCATGAAATGACACTTTTCCCAGTTTAGTACCAAATTGCAGTCTTCACATCTCTTAAGAACCTCAGATAAATTGGTCGAGCACCGCTCGAATGAATCACCAACCACAGAAAAATCATCCATAAAAACCTCTATAGTATCCTCCACCATGTCAGAAAATATTGACATCATACATTTCTGAAAGGTTGCGGGTGCATTGCACAACCCAAACTGCATTCTTCTGAACGCAAAAGTCCCATATGGACAAGTGAAAGTGGTTTTCTCTTGATCTTCTGGTGCAATAGAAATCTGATTATACCCCGAATACCCATCAAGAAAACAATACCACCCTTTTCCGGCAAGTCTATCCAACATCTGATCCATGAAGGGCATAGGAAAATGGTCTTTTTCAGTCCATGAGTTCAGTTTACGGTAATCCATACACACCCTCCATCCAGTAACCGGTCTCATTGGAACAAGTTCATTCTTTTCGTTGGGGACCACAGTCATTCCCCCTTTCTTAGGTACACACTGAACCGGGCATACCCAACTACTATCGGCGATTGGATAGATTACTCCGGCATCCAACCACTTGATAATTTCCTTCTTCACAACCTCTTACATAGGAGGATTCAAGCGTCTCTGGTGCTCAATACTTGGGATCGTTCCCACGAGTAAAATAGTCTAGACTTAACTTTAACTTGTTATTACTATTGTTCGGTTGATAACTTCCTTAGAAAGTAAAAACATAAAAATGGGGGGTTTGTATTTCCTAATGAGTAAAAATAACTAATGAAATTGAAAGAGACACTTAACAGTTTTGAAAGTTGTGTTTTAATCAATTAATCAAAGTAACTAGGGATTACGTGTTCCCCACAGGTTCATAACTTGATAATTCTAACTATAACAATTCTTTCCTAGTATCTTGCATTCAAAGTGATAAGTTATGTATTTCTAAATCCTTGGTCCGGCATCTAGAAAATCTCACTCCGCACCTTGGTCCGGCTACGTGTGTTTCTTTCCTAACCCTTATCGTTACCTCATATTAATCATCGTATTCGATATTTGACTAAGTTATTACCTCGTACTAATCAATACTAGCCTATTAGATAGTATACACTAAATCTATGTTAATAATTCTTTTCCTATTATCTACCTCCTTGGTCCGGCAAGTAGCATTAAGGCGAGTTCTAACGTTGATCATCCGTTAAAAAGACTTCTATGCGAAAGAATTATTAATACATGCAAGACACTATTCTAGAATTGTTATTTTAGCTAGGGTTTATCTCATTATTTGCCTATGGTTCCCACAACCCTAGTTATGGAGTTTAGTTCCTCAAAGCCATAAACACAATATTCAAATATATTAAATAAGAATTCAGGTACTTACTTCAATGAGAAAGAGTAAAGTCCGAAAAATTGCTTGATCAATCACCAAAAATCACTTGTAAGAATCTCCAAAATTCAAACACTAATAAAAAAAAGTCTAATAATATGATTTCTAATCTAGCAGAGTCTAACCTCAAAAACGAGGTTTTTCGAACTATTTATATAAAAATAAAAACCTAATTACACAAGAATTCTAATTGCTGGAAATCTGCCAAAACGCGGCTGGGTCGACGGACCATACGATGGACCGTCGTGGTCATGACGGACCGTCATGGACTCCGTCGTCCCATAATTGGTGCAATTTCTTCTGCTGCTTTCTTCATTCCCCTCGATGGCAAATGTGACGGACCGTCATAGGTCCAACGGTCCGTCGAGGGTCTCGTTTCAAAATACTTCAACTCTTGGAATCTTGGTACTGGGATCACTTCTCTGATCTTCACGACGAACCTGCAGGACGGACCGTCATAGCCATGACAGACCGTTACAAGCTTCGTAATCCCACACTTGGTCAGACTTCCCCATCTTCCTTCAGCAGCTTCTCTACGCTGCCACCTACGGACCGTCACAGGCACGACGGACTGTCATAAGCTCCGTAGGTGGTCTCTTCTGCATTTTTCGCTCAAAATCTCCGCATTCAGCTTTGGACAGATTTCCTGCAAAACAAAGAGAAAATTATATCAAAATTAGCACAAAAAAGGCTTTCGAACACACTAAACTTAAGGAAAAAGTATTAATTATACTGTGAAACCACGGTATATCATTCATTACACAACAAACTCGATGAAATTCGTAAACTACATCCTAGGTATAGCTGGTGTTTACACTAGTCCATGAATGAAATGAAATGAAGTACGTATGAATGAATGAAGCAGACTCCCTCGTTGAGGTCCTATATGTTGAGCCTTCGTTTTTGGGAAGTCTTAATGTCAAGTCCATGATTTGAAGGTCCCATGGGATATGAATGAATGATATGGGCAACGTTATGTGTTATATGAATTATGATATGTGCTATGTGAAATATGTTATGTGCTCTTTGAAAAAGGATAGGTTTGATGGTGCATGTAACACTCATGGCATGACTTTCCAAATCCAAATTTGGCAGGGCCATTGACATTCCTAATCAAAATTTGGCAAGTCCACCGACTTGACTTTCCATAAATCATGTTGTTAGGAAAGAGCTATTGTTTCTCATACATGTCCTTGGTGTATGCTTGCATATATCCATACCTAGTACAAGTTTGTACTAATTCCATACAAATATCTATTTTTAGGTGTAGGCACAAGTGGACGTTAGATCTTACTGTATGATGTTGCAGCTATCCGGACGTGGAGCTTTCATCTGGACCTTGTAGGCCCTCATGCATACAAGGTTGTGTACTGTTATTATCTAGCTTATATATAGGCTTTAGCTAGTGGAGCATGTTCCACTAGTGTTTCATTTCCTATTTCATTTTAGACTTTGTATTGGTGCCGTTTTGGCAAGTACACATTTAATGCAGCTACAAGCTATTTCTTTCATTTGATTATCTCTGTATTTAATGGTTGATTTGTGAACGCCTATAGTGTTAAGTTAAAAAATTTTAGCATGAAATAAGAAGACAAAAAGTTCAAATTTTCCGCTAAAATTAATCTAGATGAAGTAATAATGATGTATATAGGCTTGTCTGTGACCTGTAACAGGTCAACGACGCCGGTCTCGTCTGGGGTCTATACCTGGGTCGTGACATCACCTCTATCCGAATGATGGACAAAGGGGCTCCATGTAACTTCACTATCTCTTTGAGTACACCACCACGAAATCCTTGTTAATATCCTACTATTTCCATGTAGGAAATTTATATTTTGAGTCAAGCCATCCAACCTTTGATGCTCCACTTTAACTTGTTTGTAGTTTTAACACTTACCAACAAAATCCCCTATGTATCTTCCCATATCATTTCACCAGTAAAATACTCGTAAGTCGCGGTGCATCATTGTGGCACCAGGGCAAATGGAATATTGGGAGCCATGAGCCTCTTCCATTATCAATTTCGTTAAACCATCAATGTTTGTACACATAACCTTCCTTGGTGCCTAAGATTCCCATCTTTTCCTTGAGAGATAGACTCATTAAATTTACTAAGGTTTGTTTCCTTCAACTCCATCAAAATGGGATGAAGGTGTTGTTTGGATTTCACCCAAACCACTAAAGATGACTCGGAGTTTTGGCGAACGCAAAACCACCCTTTGGAGAGTCTTCTAGTTGTACACCCAAATGATCCAACCTATGAACCTCTTTTACTAACTTTTTTTTTATCATAAACCACATGAGTAACACTACCCATGGACAATCTACTCAAGGCATCCGCTACTATATTAGCTTTTTCGCGATGGTAAAGGACAATCAAGTCATAGTCCTTATAAGTTGTAACCATCTTGTTTGACATAGGTTTAAATCAATTTGGGTATACACATATTGTAAACTCTTGTGATTGGTGAATACATCAACATGTACCCCATTGAGATAATGTCTCCAAATTTTCAATGCAAATACCACGGAAGGAAGCTCAAGGTCATGATTTGGGTAATTCATAAATTTACTAAGGTTTGTTTCCTTCAACTCCGTCAATATGGGATGAAGGTTTTGTTTGGATTTCACCCAAACCACTAAAGATGACTCGGAGTTGTGGCGAACGCAAAACCACCTTTTGGGGAGTCTTCTAGTTGTACACCCAAATGATCCAACCTATGAACCTCTTTTAGTAACTTGTTTTTATCATAAACTACATGAGTAACACTACCCATGGACAATCTACTCAAGACATCCGCTACTATATTAGCTTTTTCGGGATGGTAGAGGACAATAAAGTCATAGTCCTTATAAGTTCTAACCATCTTGTTTGACATAGGTTTAAATCAATTTGGGTATACACATATTGTAAACTCTTGTGATTGGTGAATACATCGACATGTACCCCATTGAGATAATGTCTCCAAATTTTCAATGCAAATACCACGGAAGGAAGCTCAAGGTCATGAGTTGGGTAATTCATCTCATGTGGCTTGAGTAGCATAGAGGCATAAACTATGGCTTTACCATGTTGCATGAGCACACACCTAGAACCTCTCGGGAGGCATCACAGTAAACCTCAAACCCTTCGATACCCCCCGGTAAAGTCAATACCAGAGCGGAGGTGAGACTATCTTTCAATAATTGGAAACTCTTTTCACATGATTCCAACCATTCAAATTTGGACTTCTTTTAGGTTAAGGACATTAATACAGATGAGATAGACGAGAATCCCTAAAAAACCTCCTATAATAACCAACCAACCCTAGAAAACTTCTGATGTTAGTTGGACTCAACGGTCTAGGATAACTTTTGATCAATCCCGTGTTCCTTGGATCAACCCCTACCCCTTCAGTAGAGAAAATGTTACCAAGAATGGAAATTGATCTCAACCAAAACTTACACTTGCTAAACTTAGCAAAAAATTCGTTATACTTGAGAAATTTCAAAACTATACTCAAGTGTCTCATATGATCATTTTCACTCCTACATTATATCAAAATGGCATCAACAAAAAAAATCCTAAAAAAATCAATATACTTTCTAAAAAAATGATTCACAAGGTCCATGAATGCCGCCAGAGACCAAACGACATTACTAGTAATTCAAAGTGATCATATCTTGTTCAAAATAACATTTTCAGAATATCAACCTCCCTCACTCTAATTTAATGATAATCCTATCTCAAGTCAATCTTTGAAAAGTAACCCGCTCCTTGGAGTTGATCAAACATGTCATAAATCCGACGAAGAGGATATTTGTTGTATATGGTGACTTTGTTTAGTTGACAATAGTCAATTCACATTATAAATGACCCATACTTCTTCTTTAGAAAACAATAATGGAATACCCAATGGCGATATGCTTGGTTGAATAAAGCCCTTATCTAACAAATTTTTGAGTTTAATCTTTAGCTCCTTCAACTCTTCCTAGGCCATCCAATAAGGAGGGATTTAAATGGGTTACATATCCAACAATAAGTCTATGCCGAAGTCAATCTCCCGTTTCGGAGGAATTTCGGGAAGGTCATGGGGAAAGAACTCTGGAAATTCCCTCATTACGGGTACCAACTCTACGGGAGGGACGTTAGATTAAAGATCCCTGACTCTTACTATGTGGTAGAGACAACCATTTGCAATCAATTTTCAATATTTTACACAAGAAATGATCTTACCCCCAAGGATTTAAGTTTCCTTCTTTCCCTAAAAAATGGGTTCATTTGGGAATTGAAATTTCACTACCCTTTTCCTACAATAAATAGAGGCAAATCAAGCATGCAATCAATCTATACGCAATATAACTATTGTAACTCTATTGGACAAGGAAATCGGAAAACCTTTATAGACTCTATTAACCACCATGGAATCACCCACCGGGGAGGAAACCGAAAAAGGATCATCTAATATGTCTGTTAGTATTTTAAATTTCATGGCTACAAGAGGGGTCAGAAATTACAATGTAGATCCCTGATCAAACAAAGCATATACATCAAAGGAAAATAATTTTAACATACCGGTGACCACGCCCGATGAGCTCTGTAAATCACTTCAAGATTAGACAATATAAAAGTGATTCTTCTTAGGAGCATCCGGAGTTGGGGAACTTACTTGAGCTAAAGCATTTTCCATTCCTTGAGTCTTCATCATAGGGAAATATCTCTTTAAGTGAATACTCTAACCACAACCATAGTAATTACTTGTGCCAACTAGGCACTTACCATCATGTTTCCTACCACATTTTGAACAAAGAGGATTCTTCTTAACATATGAAACACAACCTTTCTTGCTCCTAGGGCTTGGGAGTAGACACCTTACTCTTGTTGACCCTTGGAAAATTAGGAGAGTCTTGGTTGAAATACCTCCTTTTGAACTTTGGTGTCACATCTGGGAATAGCCCCTAGACGTAACCATCGATATTGTCCTCTTTGAGGACTAAGACTAGACTCTTAACTTACATCATTACATTCATAGGTCAAATTTAGCGGAAAATTTAAAACTTTTCATTACATATACTTGGAGGTTTACATAGACCTCTACATACACATAGTATATATATATATCGAGTATACATAGATCCTTCGTATTGGAAGACTACTTAGTCTTTTAATTTTACTGCACATAAATATATATAACAAAACAGTCATAATAATTGTCTAATCTCATTACCATAAAATAAGATTGAAATAACTTGGGCATTGCCCATATATGAAAGTAAGAATGCCTCACATGGTCTATACAATGTTTCATACTATATGGAAAAGAAAGAAATATAGCAGTCGTAAACTCAAAACACTTCCATTATCTAGATAGTGGCATCTCCCTCAAAAAGTGAGTACCTACCTTACTTGGATGGTTAATAGATCCAAGTCTTCTTCAGGTCGTCTTGAAAAGCACTTCAAGGACCGACACCTAAATTATTAGTAAAAAGGAATAAATGGGATTGGTGCACCACTTGTACTATGTATAAGACCATATGCACACATACTTTGAAATTAGGATAAGAAAAGGTACATTTCAAAAAGTAAGCACTTTTCATTAAAAACATTTATGCATATCCAACAAGATCATACCGACCCATAGAACATGTTCATTAACTCATAAGCATGTATATGACCATACCAACGACATCAAAACTAGTCAAGTGAACATGCATATACTATAAATGAACACATAGCCAACTAACTTATCACCAAGTCATAATAGCAACAAGCATGATAAAGAGTGCATTTTAACAGAACAAAAGAAGAACATTACCCATGAACCCTTCTAAAGTCAACCAGTGCAATGACTAAGCAAATACCCATAACCTTACTCAATCAAGTAACCTGAAAAGAATAATGACTAGAATTCTACTTCACATAGCATAGCATTTAAGAGTACATATCTTCTTTCTTTAACCATATAGACCAACACATATTCATAAGTTAAACTAATCATCATATAGTATCAACAATGTGCAAGTTCATCATATACATATCATATATCATCATAAGCATATTTATACATAAGAACGACCTCCTAAGTCTTCCCTCAAGTCAAACTAGTGCAAGGCATAGGTAGAGTCACATGCCCCTACCTAGGCCAAGTCAAACCTCTTAATTTACCGTAGTTGGTTTGTACTTCATCACTTTATCTTAGTTTAGGAAACACTTGCCTTAACTTACATAGAACACAATATGTAAGGGTTGAATTCGGTGTTGTAAAACCATACACCGAAGGAAGGTGGTCTACCATCCAAAGTAAAACAAAACTTAAGTGTAGCTATCTAGGTGGATCCACTAGCTAGTCTTCCTATGGTGGCAATATAGTTCAAGAACTAAGAGATAGGTTAATCCCTCTTCATACCACTTGGAAATTGGGGCCTCCTCTCATGGGAATCCATTGTATGAGTATCCCTCATTGGGGATTCAACACCACATGTAGAACTATAGGTTGGATCTTCCTCTATGGAAAATTGTCACCTCCCATTGACAAATTCACTTGGCGCCAAGATAAATTCCCTTTTTAAAATGTATTTAATTTTTTTAATAATCATCATAACTTGTTTTAGGTCATAGGTTCTAACCCTGATATAATACATCATCATCATCATAGCTCAATAAGAACTGTATAAGTATTGTCCTTTCTTTCATAACCCGAAAATACATTATAGAAGTTAGGGAGAACCCTTGGGTCATAAATAGGCGTACTTTACCCTTTGGGGTCTTGTATAAGACTTGCAACTATCGTTAGTTACATAAAACATGAAAATTTGTGTGGAATTTAAATTTTTTTACGACAATTAATATAAAAAGGAAATCTTTTATAAATACATAGAAAATATTATCTTCACAAGACAACCTTAAAGACACAACATAAATAACTTAGGGACACGACCCTTTACATTTAAAAAATTCATAATAAGTCTTAACATAAAAAACCTAAGCTGATAGAAACTATGGCCATAGATATATAAGGGAATACTTTGTCTTGAGAGAAACTTTCCCAAGCTTTGCCTTCTAGACTTCAAACTTGCATCCAAAACCTTTACTTATATAGTATAGAACAGTATGGGGTTAGTACAAAACAATGTACTATGTATGGCATATGCAAAAATATGCAAAAAGGGATATTTTAGTAAAATATTTTCATGTCAATTAAGTAAAACATTCATGAATAGTGAAGTAAAAAAACATACGAATTATCATTTAACACTTATTGAAGAATTTTCATAATTGTAAGCCACAAGAGCATTTTACAGTGGAGTACACAAAATTTAT
The DNA here is from genome assembly GCA_027704765.1 of Solanum habrochaites. Taxonomy (NCBI): domain Eukaryota; kingdom Viridiplantae; phylum Streptophyta; class Magnoliopsida; order Solanales; family Solanaceae; genus Solanum; species Solanum habrochaites. The sequence goes on along the minus strand of JAKWJA010002492.1, from coordinate 14,164,023 downwards.
AGTAAGCTCCTTCAACATTACAGTGAACTATCCTATTTCAAAAATAGTGAACTTCCAAGGCCATGTAAAGAGGAAGTGAACTCATTTCCGTAAGAGTTTCCCTAACAAAGAATTTTCCTAACACTCACCAAGGTTAGACATGACGGAAATGCACATACACCTCCTTTAATACACACCAAGGGGATCCTCAAGACTACCCCCTTTCATCTTACTCAAGTCAGAAGAACAAGCGACCACACAATAACAAGACATTAGAAGAAAACTCAAATTAGACACCAAGACTTCTCTTTCGGATTGCCTTCTTAGTGCAATGAGTAGATAGAGTCCCATACCACCACCTACCCTAAATAGTACACTCTGATAGAAGGCTTAGCACCAACACTCCTCTTTCGGAAGGTCTACTTAGTGAAATGGATAGATTGTGTCCCATTCGAACACCTACCCTAAAAAGTTTGTTCTTTTAGGAGACTTAGTTCATTCAATTAATATAAGTCTCACCAAGAATCCCCTTTTGGAATGTCCACCTAGTGAAATGGATGAATAGTGTCCCATTCCACTACCTGCCTAAGTAGTATACTCTTTTAGAAGACTTACCTCTTTCATTTCTTTTGTAGGATCCATCATAGCTGAACATTGAATCTTTATACTCCCCTTATCGAAGAAGGGTCCCCTCACTTGCCTAGGGTAAGGTCTTACTTTTATTTTTAGCTTTTACATGTCTTGCCTAGCAGCTACACCTATGTGGGCGCATAGTTAAGGGCTAAGGAGATTGATACTAAGTAACTCATTCTCTACTAACGAGGAGTACTCATAATAATAGGTACATTGGATGAAAACATCTCAAACCACAAATTGTAACCACCTATTCTTCAAATCATATCGGTGCTAGGCATAAGTCCCCACGAATTCTCTATTATAAACTATTGGTTAAGGATAACTAGTGAACACCGCATCTCAATTCACTAAGAGCATTCATCATCAAACCTATCTAAGAAAGCTCTTAGGATGTAGTGACCTTGCTATTAAACACTTCATCTTGACTCACAAAGAGTGTTCACCCCTAAATTCCCCTTATTGAATTAACTTTGCTTCATTCATTCATTCAAGTGTGAGTGTGTGTGTAATGTGAGCACAACTTGAACATAAGAATAATTTCATTTATCTTTAATTCTATACATGCTTAGACCTTCATTCACCACATCATACACTTTAAAATACTTCACATAATCATATCAGTCCTTAGACATAATCCTTGGCATACTTTTCATAACAAGCTTCATAAAACACATTAACAAGAGTATCTTTATTTCCATCTTTCTTCACATAATATGCTTTTATGGCCACATTCATAATACACAAGTAAATTAAACATTCATACAATTTAACTAAACATGGCACCCAAGAAGGTCGATCATACCACTCAAGAGCATTACAAAATTAAAGCTAATCAACATAACCAACTTAAAGTTAAGTCCAAGCTTCCATCACCTATAACATTTTAGTCAACAGTTCATCATAATTTAACCCTTAGGGAAGTAGCTAAACAACACCATTAATCCAAAGAAACAAAAGATCAAAGACTACACTAACATACTCATTTAACCCATTTCTTAAGCCAAAATTTGATAAAAATATTTAACATGTTTTAACTGAAGTTTTAACATTAAAATCACCAACTAACATTAGAAACATCGTATTTGAAACATTATAAATGTTTTAATGAAAGACCCATAGTTAGAGTTGAAGATAGGAGAAGTTAGATTGGAAATGTCTTTTTGAAATCTTTTAGATAGGGGCTCCTTGAATGGAAGAGAGTTCAAGGATCGATACCGTACCTCACATAGAATAAACCCCACTAACATTTTATGAAGAAAATTCCACCAAAAGCGCTCCTACTTCCTTCTTGACATCTAGCTCCCATGGATACTTTAGAGTGTCTTTTAAGAGGGAGGGGTTTAGGGTTTTAGCAAATAGCGTCTAAAATTAAGTCTTAGGGCTTGAAACACATTAATACACCTATATAAACCAATGAATTCATACGTTCATAGAAGACATGGGGTGAATTTACCAAGAACTTCAAACCTTGGTATACTTTTCAGCAACTTTTGGCAGCACCATCGACGGATGCAACAAATTTATCGTGTGTCCACCAACGGTCTGTTGGTGGGGTTTCGTAGATTGAACCTTAGAAATATTTGGGACCTGTTTATACCTCCTCGCAGGTTAAATATATGATTCTAGTCGACAGGCCGTTGGATTACCACTTGCCGTCGTTCCCTCGTTAGTCGACACTGCCAAGGCAGTTTTGGGTCCTTTTCTTTGGCCCTTCTATAGAGAACCTTGTGGTTCCTAGGTGAGGTTGTACCCAAACATTAAGCCCATAAACATAGTCGTCTACGTATTAGGAACATCTCACATTAATTTCAAACAAAACGAACACGTAAAACTCATTCAAAAATGCAAGGACACACAAGCACTTTCTAAGGCACACTTTGTGAACGTCATGGACATTCTTGGACGTTTGACCTCCAAACTTAAGAAAAATTCACACACTTCCTAAGAACATATATATAAATTATTTTAACTTATGATTAACTCAAGAAACATTCACGAAGCTCTAGTTCACCTTAGTTTGTTTTAGGGTGTTACATTCTCCCCTACTTGGAACAACTGTCGTCCTTGAATAACATTAAAAACTTTAAGACCATGAAGGACTCACTTAGCATCACATAACAAATCACAATAAAGGATTAAAAATCATATTCAAGACACCAACTAACGAGGAGAGAAATTTCACACTTTCAAACACTTTGCAACACAATTACTTTAGTAAAACTTTCGCATTTCAAAATCTTCTCTTATTCTTCACTTATAGAGGAACTACCTTCTCCAACATTAAACATTCTCATATTAAACACTTTTACACACATAGTTACTATAATTAAGGACAAAGAATGTTTTTTTAAAAATGAAACTTTTCACAGTGAGCATTACCGTAGCATAGGCAACTTTGCGAAACTTTACAAATTCAATCTCACTTTTATTTCTTAATTTTTGGAGGAACTAGAATATCTATCATTAAACATGCTGATAAACATCATTTATAAACACATTGAAACCATTGTTCATGAGAAAATGCAGTTTTCTCAAATATTTTGACTTGTTTACAATGAACTCAAAACTTCACGCGTCACTTTCTTAAAAATTCCATATTGAACTTTTCAAGCAACTTTAACAAGTTGGCATGACAATATGATAGATAATACCATACTAACTTACTCCAAATTGACTTGGTAAGTTACACTAAGTGCAATGTAAGAGTAGCATCTCGTACTACCATTTCCTCTTAGTGACCCTTGAGGATTCTCTTGTACTAAGTACACTACATGCAATTCTAATTAACATTCATTATGCAAAACTAAGCTTTAGCTTGCTTCTTTATCATTAAACCTTAAGTCATCTAACTTCATATGTAACCCATGATAACTCATACTATTATGCAATACTATTAGTCAGTACCAAACAACTAAGGATTTGGTCATAAGCTTGAACATAAAGGAAAGATGAGGATATCAACTATCTTTTACTCAACTCATTCTCCCACACTTAGGGTAAAGTCATCTTCAAGGTCTCATACCTCAAAGTACCATTAAACCTCTCAAAACGTAGGAACTCACACTTCCCTTAACTCATGTACATCACGAATAAAATCAAACATACAAGTTAAGTATAACGCTTTCCTCTGAGGATTCAAGACAAGACAAACTTTCTTAAAAACAATCTCATTCAACTTTTAGGCACCACTTAACTCAATCTCATGGAACAGAACTCCCTTACTAGGTATTTGTACCACATTTACTCCTTAGTGTTAACCTTCACAAGAACCTCAACCAAATCACAAGAGCAACTATTAAAACATTAACCACACAAGAGGGTTGACCTAAACTTCTACAAAATCTTCACATTCACTCAACATTCTTCAAATTTACACCTTAAATCATTTCTACCATCATTGAACATAATAATAAGGTAGCTCGTTTCCTCTCAAAGGTACTTTCATTCAATCACTATAACTCTTACCATGCTTAGAACTACATCACCAAAAAGTTTCTCATCATAATACTTCCAACCTTATAAATCAAACATAGCCATAAATGGCTTCACATCACAATTCTTAAAGCTAACCTTCACCTTTACTCTTCTAGCAACAAAAATATTATAAGCATCCAAACTCACCCTTTTCTCTCCCTCATACTTGAAACATCTCCTCTTCTAAGCAATAACCCTTAGAAGACCACCGTACAGAGGAACATAAGAGAGAGATCTTATGGAGTTAATTTTTACTACGATTAAAGAGTAATGAAAAAAGTGAAAATCTATCGTCCTATAGACTCTTGTCGATGGATGTGTGGAGATTCGCATCAATGACCAAGACTCTACTAGATGTGGCATATGATAGTTTTACACTCTAAACTATTTCCCATAACACTATGCTCTGATACCAAGTCTGTCACAACCCAAAAATACCCCCTAGAAGATAGGAGAATTTTTGCGTTATGACCCGACATACTTGACCCTTTGGAGTCTTGTACAATCTCTTTAACTATCATTCATTACATAACACATGAAAAGTAGTGCGGAATTGAAAATGTCTCACGACAATTAATATAAAAAGAAATTCTTTTATAAGTACTTAGAAAATTTCATCGTCACAAGAAAACTTTAAGGATACGACATAAATAACTTAGGAACACATCCCTTTACATTTAAAGAAATACATAATTATTCTTAACATAAATAAAAAAAGAAGGTAGGAACTATTCCCTCGTAAATATGATAGCATACTTTGCCTTGACAGAAACTTTCCCAAGCTTTTCATTATAGATTTCAACCTTGCTACCAAAACCTAAACATATAGAGTATAGAAAATTATGGGATAGTACAAAAAAATGTACTAAGTATGGCATATGCAAAAACAAACATTTTAGTAAAAACACATTTTCATGCCAATTAAATTAAACATTCGTGAAATAGAAGTAAAACAACATATTAATCATCATTTAACACATAGAGAAGAATTTCCATAATTCTAAGCAACAAGATCATTTTACAGTGAAGTACCCAAATTTTATAGTAAGCTCTTTCAACATAACAATGAACTATTCTATTCCAAATATAGTGAACTTCCAAAGCCAAGCAAAGATGAATTGAACTCAGTTTCATAGTTGTTTCCCTAACAAAGAATTATCTAAGACTCTTAAGACTACCCCCTTTCAACTTAGTCACCTCGGGAGAACAAGCCACTACTCAATACAAGACACTACAAGAACACTCAAATAAGACACCAAGACTTCCTTTTCCGAATGCCTACATAGTGCAATGAGTAGATAGCGTCCGATACCACCACCTACCCTAAGTAGTAAATTCTTTTAGAAGGCTTTGCACCAAGACTCCCCTTTCAGAAGGTCTACTTAGTGCAATGGATAGATAGCATCCCATTCAACCACCTACCCTAAGTAGTACATTCTTTTCGGAGACTTCGTTCATTCAATTACTATAAGGTTCACCAAGATTCCCCTTTTGAAATTTCTTCCTATTGCAATGGATAAATAGAGTCTCATTCCACTACCTACCTTGAGTAGTACACTAATTTAGAAGACTTATAGCTTTCATTTCTTTCGTTGGACTTAGCTTAACTGACAATAGACCATGAGAGATAAACATTGAATCTCGATACTTCTTTTATTGCAGAAGGTTCCCCTCACTTTCCTAGGTTAAGGTCTTATTCATCTTTTTACCTTTTACATAGCTTGTCCAATAGTTACACCTACGCGGGCTCATAGTTAAAGAATAAGGTGATTGCTACTAAGTTAATCTCTACTAATGAGGAGTACTCATCTCAAGAGTTACATTGGAATAAAACATCTCAACTCATGAAGTGTAACCACATCTTCTTCATATCCTCTTGGTGCTGGGTATAATCCCCACAGATTCTCAACATTATGAAATATAGGTTAAGGATAACTGGTGAATGCCATATCTGAACTCACAAAGGGTATTCATCCTCAATTCTATCTTAGAAAGTTCTTAGGATGTAGTGAGGTTTCTGCTAAACACTTCATCTCAACTCACGAATATTGTTCAGCCCAAAACTCCTCGTTTTTAACTAACTTTGCTTCATTCGTTCATTTAAGTGTGAGTATGTGTGTATATGTTAGCACACCTTGCACATAATAATCATTTCATTTATATTTCATTCTATACATGCTTAGACCTTCATTCATCATATCACACACTTTAACATGCTTCACAAAATCATATAAGTCATTAAACATAATCCCTTGCATACTTTTCATAACAAGCTTCATAAAACACATTAATGAGAGTCTCTTCATTTCCTTGTTTATTAACATAATATATCTTCATATACACATTCATGTTAACCAAGTAACTACACATTCATACAATTTAAGTAAACACCGCCACCTAGAAGGTGGACCCTACCCTTTCACTAAAGAGCATTTCATAATTAATGCTAAAAAACATAACGAACTTACCCTTTAATCCAAGCTTCCATCACCTATAATATTTTACTCAACAATTAGTCATAAAGTAGCCCTTAGGGCAGTGATAAATAACAATATCAATCCAAAAAAAATGCTGAAAGACTACATTGTCATGCTCATTCAACCCATTTCTTCAGCCAAAATTTGATAAAAAGCTATAACATGTTTTCATGAAGTTTAAGCATTAAAATAAAAAACTAATATTAGAAACATCATATTTGAATCATTAGAAACATTTTCATGCAAGACCCATATTAAGAGTTGTCGATAGGAGAAGCTAGGGTTTGAAAATTGTTTTTGAAATCTTTTTGAAAGAGGTTCCTTGAATGGAAGAGAGTTAAAGGATGGATACAATACCTTACATAGAATTAACCCCAATGATTTATGATTAAGAAACTTCAAGAAATAGCTCTCCTAGTTCCTTCTTGACTACTAACTGCCATGTAGACTTCAGAGAGTCTTTTAACAAGAATGGATTTGGGTTTTAAGGAAATGCAGTTTAAAATTAGTTCTTAGGGATTGAAAAACATTAATATACCTAAATTACCCTAAAAATGATTTCCTGGGTTCATAAAAGACTTGGGGTAAATTTGCCAAATACCCCAAGTTTTGGCATATTATTCAGCAACTTTTGGCAGCACAATCGACGGATGCAACCAACGGACCGTCTATACATCAACGATTCATTGGTTGGGTTTTCTAGGCTCACCCTACCTCCATTTTGGGAATGTATATCCCACCATTAAGGTCGAATCACCGGGAAAGTCGATGGTTCATTTTTTGGACCACTGGTCATCGTTTGCCCTCGTTGGTGGACACTGCAAAGGAAGTTTTGGGTCCTTCCCTTGGGCCCTTCTCTATGGCCCCTTGTGGGTCTTATGTGAGGTCGTACCTGGAAATTAAATCCCTAAACATATTTTTTTAGGTTTTTGAAACATATCACAACAATTTCAAAAAAAATGAATACGTAAAACTCATTCAAACACGCAAGGACACACAAGCACTTTCTAAGGCACACTTTGCGAACATCATGTACATTTTCGGATGTTCGACCTCTAAACTTAACCAAACTTCACACACTGCCTAAGAACATTAATATAATTCATTTTAACATAAAATTAACTCAAGAAATATTCACAAAACTCTACTTTACCTTAGTTTGATTTAGGGGTTACACTTGCATTACAATTCCTATAGGTAAGGTTAGCACATTAACATTCTCATAATTATGATAAAGAACATTGGTAATGTATCCTTAAAACATTTACATATTAATCCAAAACCGCACAAAATCATAGTCAAGACATTTCAATTCAAAATTATACCATCCTTTCAATCCTAATACAAGGCATACTCCAATAAAACATCATGAATTAATCACAATTAACTAAATTTTGAAGTGAAGGATAGGGATCACAAGACTTACAAAGTTTCCTTTATATTTCATCATCAAGGTCTTATCATAAAACCTTAGTTAAACCCAATTAAAATATGACATCCTCATAATTCAATGATCAACATGAAAACAAGGCTAAAAGAATCACTACATCAGAATTCAATACTAGATTATAACTTAAGGGAGAACATACTTAGGTCAAATCACAATATACCTCATAACCTAGATCATCTTCTAGAGAACTAGTATGTAATATTACAAATCACCCTGATTAGTTTATTATTAGTAAAGACATAACCTAGTATTATGTAAACTAATAACCAAGTCAATTGAATCAATATAACATAATTCATATCAAGATCATAACCTAGGGATAAGGGGTAAAGGTCATCTTCTACAAACTATACAAAAATATCAAGATATATCATATTTAAGTTTGAATACATTTTAATCTATCCATAATATCCAAAATAAATCATTAAAATCAATTCTTAACATTAATTTCGTATTGGATGAAAATCCACTTGAAAACTCAACTTGGGAAATCAATTTGATGGAACCCTTTGAGGAAAGAGGTCTCAAAGGTGAATTAGATCACATAACTTACTAATTGATAAATATTGATGGTGAAACTTTACTATTTGTATCCCTTAAACCCTCCCCTATATTGTTCTTCAATGGTATTTTCCACTAGAGGGAGAAAGAAGAGAGAAGGAAGAGAGTTTTGTTTTGTGAGTGTTGATTAGTCTAATGGGGTTGGGGTCTTTATATGGGAGGTTAATAAAACCAATTAGGCTTACTTAATCCCCTAACTTACTACCTAACCCCTTAATTAATTAACTAGAACTAATTAAAAACTTGTAAAAAATTACAGTGATCACAGATGAAACCACGATCGACGCATCGTGGGTAAATCGACGGCCACTGTGCCCTTCCGTGCTGTAAATTTGTCGTCTTGGTCAGATACTATGCAAAATGACCCTCCAGGATTTCTTCTAAGTTACCATACACGGTGTCATTGACGCCCCATCGATCACCAGCGGACCGTCTGTCTCATTTGTTGGTGACACAGTCTTTTGACAGCTTTTGCCCACTCTTGCAAGGGTCCTTCTCAAGGGGCCTTGCTTGGTCCTTTGGAACTCTTACCCAGATGTTTTGACCATTAATAAACTTAGACACATGTTAGACACCGTTTCACCAATTTTCATCATTTTCCAACTTCAAAAAGCTAGTCAAATAGGCTAAGGCACGCCAGTACCTCCTTGAACTAGTTTCCGAACGTCATGGACATTCTTGGACATTTTAGTTTCTAGACTTCCTAAATGACTTATATTTAATAAAATGGACCTTAAGCAATGTCTATAACTTAGGACACTTATGTTAGGATCTAAAACATGTCTTGGATTTTCAAAATGTTAAATTATCCACCCTTTAGAAAAATTCGTCCTCGAATGACGCTAAAAATCTTTTGAAGGAAGGAATAGACTAAAGACTAGTAGCCCAACAAACAATCAATACAAAACAATATCAAACATATCACTTACACATGTTCAAAACTTCAATTATCACACATAAGTCTCAACCTTACATTTTGAAGAATATCCTTTTCAAAACAAGAAGAGCTCAATATAGCATTTATGAGTCAAGTATGCCACAGCTCAACTTACCATCATACTACATGTCATTTCATAAAGACTCACCAGATAAAAATGTACAACATAACTCAAAATTATACAAAAAAAAAATTGAAAAAAATTTCAAGTAACACTGTAACTTCATCAAAATGCACCTTTTGCAAAACTTCACTAAAATAAAGCAACTTCAATTTTAATCATTCTTTTCATTATTAGTAGGAACAACTAACCTTAGTTGTCAAATACATGAGGGTAACAGGACTTCATGTTGGCCTCGGCATCCCATGTTGCACTCTCAACTAGGTAATTCTCCCATTACACCTTCACGGAAGCCACTTCTTTATTCCTCAATTTCATTACTCGCCTATCAAGAATTTGAACTGAAACTTCCTTATAAGAGAGACTATACTTAACACCAAGACCCACAATAGGAAAAATAGAATCGGGATTCCCATAAACTTCTTAAGCATCAAACATGAAAAATTGGATAAAAATAGAATCGGGATTCCCATAAACTTCTTAAGCATCAAACATGAAAAATCGTATGTACCGAAGCCAATTCACTAGGAAGTTTCAATTCATAGGCAAACTTACCAACTCTTTGCAAGATTTCATAGGGACCCACATAACAAGGACTCAACTTCCCTTTCTTGCCAAATCTAACCACCCCTTTCATAGGCTAAATTTTCTAACACACTTTATCACCTTCTTCAAACTCTAAATCCCTTCTCCAATGATCGGCATAGGACTTTTGCTGACCATAGGTCATTTGCAAGCAATTCCTTATAATAAGAACTTTCTCCAAAGTCTCATAAACCAAATCGTTATCAAGAAGTGAAGGCTCAACTACTTAAAACCATCCAATAGGAGACCTACACCTTCTACCATACAAGGCTTCATAAGAGCCATGGATATGGACGAATGGAAACAATTATTGTAAGAAAACTCCACCAAATATAAATTGTTGTCCTGATTTACTTTGAAATCAATAATACAAGCCCTAAGAATATCTTCAAGGGTTTGATTAGTATGCGTCATTTGACCATCCGTTTTGGGGATGAAAAGTGGTAGTTAACTTTACTTTAGTACCTAATCCTTCTTGGAATGACCTCGAAAACCTAGATGTAAATTGTGTATTCTTATCTGATTTAATGGATAATGGATTACCATGAAGAAACACAATCTTATATAAGAAGATCCTTGCATAATCGTCCGTTGAATAAGTAGACTAGATATAAAGAAAATGAGCGGCCTTGGTCAACCAATCGACAACCACCCATATACATCCATGTTGTTATTGTGTCCGAGGAAAACCAACTACAAAATTCATATTGATGTCTTCCCACTGCCAAGTAGGAACTTGGATTTCTTGTTGCAAGCCACCCGACTTTTGATGCTCGGCTTTCACTTGTTAGCAATTTGGACACTTAGCAACAAACTCCGTTATGTTCTTCTTCAAACCATCCCACCAAAATACTTTCCTAAGGTCATGGTACATTTTTATTGAACCCGGATGAATAGAGTAATGGGACCCATGGGCTTCCTCAAGGATCCGGTTCCTCAATCCACCTACATTGGGAACCCACAATCTTCCTTGATACCTCAAGACACCATCCCCCCTAAAAAGAAAGACTCATTATGTTTACCAAGAACTGATTCCTTCAACTCCATCAATGATTTATCAAGGTAATGTTTTGACTTAACCTCATTTACCAATGATGCTTCGGATTTATGATGGATCGTGAAACCACCATTCGAAGAATCTTCCAACATCACACCCAATCTATACAACCTATGAACATATCTCACTAGGTATTTCTTGTCTTCCTCTATGTGAGACACACTACCCATGGTAATCTGAATTAGAGCATCGTCAACCACATAGGCCTTGTCGGGGTGATATAGAACACTCTTGTCATAATCTTTCTACAATTCTAACCACCTTCCTTATTGGAGATTATACTTTTTTTGGGTAAACAAATATTGGAGACTATTATAGTCGGTATACACATCAAGATGAAATCCATAAAAGTAATGCCTCCATATTTTCAAGGAAAATACCATGGCCTCTAACTTAAGATCATGAGTTGGATAATTTCTTTCATGCACCTTAAGTTTTGTAGAAGCATAGGCTATTAATTTCCCATGTTTCATAAGCACACACCCGGGATGCATCACAATACAGAACGAAACCCTTTGTACCGTACGGTAAAGTCATCACCGGAGTGGAAGTAAGCCTATCTTTCAAGATTCGTAAGATTCTCTGATATGCCTCCGACCACTCAAATTTCTTACTATTTTGGGTTAAATTAGTCAAGCGAGATGCAATGGATGCAAAACCATCCACAAACCTCCAATAATAACCTGCTACACCCAAGAAACTCCTAATGTTGATTGGAGTCAACGGTCTAGGCAAATTTTTCACCGCCTGGGTTTTCCTTGGATCAACCTCAACTCCCTTACTAGAGATGATATGACCAAGAAATGCCACTGACCTTAACCAAAGCTCACAGTCGTTGTACTTAGCAAATAATTGATTCTCCTTACGCGTTTGCAACACCACTCTTTAATAGTTCATGTGATCTCTCTCATTTTTCGAGTATACCAAGATGTCATCAATGAAGACTATGACAAATGAATCTATGTAATTTCAAAAAATCTATTCATGAGATGCATAAACGCTGTCGGGGCATTTGTAATACCAAAGGACATTACTAAGAACTCATAGTTACCATATCTAGTCCGAAATACCATATTTGGTATATCCTCACATTTCATCTTAAGTTGGTGATACCCTGATCTCAAGCCAATCATAGAAAAGTAGCCTTCCCCTTGGATTTTATCAAACAAGTCATCAATCTAAGGAAGAGGATACTTGTTCTTCATTGTGACTTTATTTAGTTGGCGGTAATCAATTCACATCCTAAGGGACCCATCCTTCTTCTTCACAAACAAAACCGTCTAGGTCTAATGAAGCCTTTGTCTAGTGGATCTTTGAGTTGAGCCTTAAACTCTTTCAATTTAGCCGGAACCATCCGATAAGGAGGAATTGAAATGGGATTTGTATCCGATAACAAGTCGATACCAAAATCAATTTCCCGTTTTTGAGGAATATTAGGAAGATCATTAGGAAATACCACTGGAAATTCCCTCACTTCAGGGATCAAATCAATGGGAGGAATTCCAGAGTCTAAATCTTGGACTCTTACTATATGGTATAAGAACCCTTTAGAGATCATTTACATGTTTTCAAACAAGAGATTACACGGCCTCTACGAATATAATTTCCTCCCTTCCAGTCTCAAAATGGACTCATTTGGAAAGTTAAACTTCACCACCCTCATTCTACAATCTATAGAAGCAAAAAAAGCATGAAACCAATCCATACCAAAAATGACATCAAAATCTAGCATATCAAGTTCTACTAGTTAAGCATAAGAAACTCTATGGACAACATTATATGATAATTTAGATACGCCCTTTTTGCAAGAACCCACTCACCCACGGAGGTAGACACTATAAAAGGTTCATGCAAAATATAGGGAAAATTGTCAAACTTTTTAGCTACTAGAGGAGTAACAAATGATAAGGTAGAAACAGGATCAAGTAATACATATACATAAATAGAGAAGACTTTCAACATTCAGTCACAACATTTGGAGAAGTCTGTTTCTAACCCCTAGAGAGAAGAGCATAGAAGAAATTCATTTTCGGAGCCTCACATGAACCACTTGCTTGCCCACTACCCTCGTCTTGACTTTGCACATTAGGGCAATCCCTAACCTTATGACCGCTCTTGCCATAGCCAAATCAAATACCTATTCCAACTAAGCATTCTCCAACTAAGTATCCCTACCCTTCTAATACTTAGGGTTAGACACCCTATCATCGCCATCCTTAGGAAACTTGAAAGGAAATTGATTAGAAACCCACTTATTAAATCATCAATGCATGAGAAAAGGACAATTTAGTCAAAATCAATCTTTTTATAAATTTAAATCAACATGCATATAGAAGAAGCATAATAAGTCAATTCAACATAATAGTAACCCAACACATAGATCACCAAAGCAATACTTGCGCAATGCTGAAGATAGAACTTCATAATCCTATCAAAGGCTAAATATCACATTAAGCAACCCACTTCATACTTACAAAATATTCTCATAATTCATCATAACATGATTAATACATGAATAATACTGATATATTATCAACACAATCAGAATCACAGTCAAAATCATAACCGAACACTATTAGAACCATCCCTTAGGATCCCACATGTGCAATGAGTAAGAGAAGTCTCATACCCTCTTTTACCCTATGTAGTGGACATCAAGACAACCCTACTAAGAGATCACATACTTATCTTGTTATTTTACTTTTACATTAGGTAAAGAAGTGCAATAACTCACATGAGTGGTGTTCTACTCCCACACCAAAAAGAGAGGGTTAACACTTGCCTATGGTGTAACCATTCATACGTAGCTATCTAGGGGGATCCACTAAGCTAGAGTCCTATGTGGGCAAATAGTTATGTGTTTAGGAGATTATTGCTATAAACTTTGACTTACTAACATGGATGTTTCCAACTCATGAGACAACACGTAATAAGGGAATTCGGACTTACTAACGTGAGGAAACCCATGTGGGATGCCGGACTTACTAATGTGAGATCTCCATCTCATATACATTCCCTTTAGGTGCTAATCAAATATTCACTTTAATGATCATATTATTTTATCATATAAGTTCACATTAGTCTCTTATAGACCCCTATGTAAACATCCTATCATATCTAGCTCATAGGTCATCACAAGTGAGAACAATCTTTTCACTTTGGACACCACTTCACACATGAGTAAAACTTTCATTTAACGCTTCATTATGATCATCAAAAACTACTTTCAATCATATAAATACCATACCATAACATACATTCATAATTTATAACCAATCAAATAATCTATCAATAAGGATGTTGAATACATTGCATGAACATCAATATCACACATTAGACATAAGAGCATTACTATCTAATTAACTCATACTTCATAATTGAATCCAAGGAGAACCAATTAACATACCTCATTTCCCTTCCAAGAACCTTCATACTTACGTTACCAAAAATACATAACCAATTAAATTAACAAGGTAAATTCAAGAAGCAATTACATAATTACCAATAATGTAGCCAGTCTAGATGTTCAAAATCTTCAGGATTCACTATATCAATTCATAGGAAATATTCAATTAACAATCAATACATACTTAAAACATTAATTCATCGTAATTCATCACAATGAATTCATAATTTCAATTTTCAAAGAAGATCTATGTGTAGAAGAAAACCTAGACTTTGGGGGATTTAGAAATCATCTTTTGGATAGACTTATTAGGGAAAAGGATCCCAAAATTGAAAGAAAACATACCTTAAATATTATAGGATCATCATTATACCAATTAACTCCAATTCATAACCTATGGTTAAGGGGAATAGGGTTCATCATGAATTTTCCAAGAAATAGATCCAATCCCAACGATACAATTAACCTAGGCAGTCCATGAATGAGTTACAATAGATAAAAACAAGTTTAACAATCAATACATTCTTCAATACACAAGCCATTGGGGAGAAGAACATGATCTACATGAAATACTATCAATTAACATCAATTACTTAACAATATACACTTAATTAGTTATAATCATAATCAACCAGCAATTTGAAGTTTAGAAGAAAACCCATTACCATAGAAAAACCCTTGGAATTGGGTGATTTAGAAATCAACTTTGAGAAACCTCTTGTGAAAAGGAATCCCAAGAGTGAAGAACCCATACCATGAAGATTAATCCACGAAATTGAAGGGAAATAGTAGACAAATTGGTCTTCTTATTCAAGCTTTGTTCTTGATTCAATGAAGGATTTTAGGAGAGAGAAACTAGAGAGAGATGAGAGCTTTTGGATTTTGTTTTGGGAATGTGATTTAGGTTGGTGAAAATTGACTTAAACTGACCGTTAGGCGATATATAATTACCCCCTATATTACCCAAAAGAATCCTCATTTAATTGGGTTTTTTTGTGAAGTCAAATTCTTAAAATACAATTTCAACGAACTAGGTAAGTGGCTCCGCGCGAGGCTGATTTTTGAATTTATTTTCAAAATCTGATTTGTGGAAATGGACCTCGTAGAATGCACACGTCGTTAGCAAACTTTTGTCAAGCTATGATTGGGCTGCGCGACGCACAACAGCCCCTTGAATCTTGTATCACGCATGCTGCTTTTGTAGCCTACCTGCCCATGTTGGGGTCCTCCTCAAGGACTCTCCGGTAATCCTTGGGCAATTTTTATTGAATGTTTCGACCCTCTATACTACATTTTATCTATAAAAAGTATTTTTACAATTTTTATACTTCATTTGACCTCCGAAACCTTCGCCAAACATAGGGACATCAACTTGTTCAACTTAACTAGTTTCCGGACGTGATGGACATTTTTAGTCGTCTTGGATCTAAAACATCTTTGATAAATTATTACCATTAATTTAGGTCTTAATACATTATTTACAACAATGTATAAAATTGTGAGTCTCTTTATTAGGTCTAGGACTTTTTCGAATTTTACAAACTCCTTTTATAGTTAACTTCTCCAATGTCTAGGTAGAGTCTCACACCCCTACCTATTCTAAGTATACCCCTCAAGTCATCCTAATCAATGTCCATATTCATTTACATTTAGTCATTCATTTTACTTTTGGGAATAGTTACCTTAACCGACAAAGACCACATGAGCTAAATGTGGAATCCTGTGTCATTAAAGCCTACACTGAAAGAAGGTGGTCTACTTGCAAAGCCGTACCAAAGCATGAACATAGCATTCTAGGTTATCCAATAGCTAGTATTTTTATGGGGGAAACATAGTTCACGAACTAGGATACATGTTTGAGACCATCTTTATGCACGTTTGCATTGCAATCTCTATCTCATGAGAACCATAACAAACTTACCTTCCCACATTGAGAAGGGACACCTCTCATATCTAGTTCAATCAATGCTAAGCTAAAGTCCTTTTTTGAAATGCCCTTAATACATTCTTAATTAACATAACTTAGTATAGGTCATGGGAGACTAACAATGTCGATATCATATCATTAGCTCATTAGGTATTGCATGAGAATATCCTTTCATTACAATGCTTCATTTGTGAGATTAACATACAATAATCATCGTGTCATAGTAAGGCACATATGTGATTCACAATTGACCTTATATAATCATATCTTAATATTGATCTCACAATTCATATAGTAAAGACATTTCTATTACATTCCTCATACCATCACTTACTTAATCTAATCAGATGTAATATTTCAATTGAACATCATGGTCAAGTATAATCCATCATATTTGTAGTAAGGATTCAAGATTAAAAATCTTACTTATTCACCTTCATCATATCTCTTCAAGATCTTACCATCAAACCAACCATATTCATCAATTAATAGTTGGAATAACATCAAACAATAGTAATCTATACAAGAACTAAGTGAATTGTATCATCACTATAAAAAATTAACTCAATTCATAACCTAGGGTTAGGGGGAAAAGGGCTAACCATGAATTCTTAAATAAATTTATCCAATCTTAACAATACATGACCCTAGGAATTCCATTTATGAATTAGAATAGTTAAATAAGTCTAACAATCAATACATTCATCAATTCCCATAAATTAATAAGCAAGATCTTGGATTTGGGTAGATTGTTGAAAAGACATAATCTACACGAAATACCCATTAGCCGACATCAATTACTAAACAATTTACACTTAATTACCCATATCTAATCACAATTCATCATAACTAATTATAAACTTCAAGTTTTGAAGCAAAAACATTTGTACAGGAAAACCCTTGGAACTGGGTGATTTAGAAATCAACTTTGAAAGGACCTCTCGGGGAAAGGAATCCCAAGAGTGAAGAACCCATACGTTAATAAAGCTTTATCCACAAGAGTAAGAACCTTGTAGTCTTTCTGTCACGACCCGAGAGCATACCCTAAAAGATATGGCACTCTTGGATCGCAACAAGCCATACATGGCCCATACAATCGAAATATATAAATACTTAGTTTATTAGAATACTTTTAATGAAATAAATCTAATGATAGTAATGTCCTCAAATAAAGTGAGATAATACCCCAACATTTCTTGAATGAACACTAATAAAAGCTTCCACTTCGAGACTCCTCTCAAATGCAAACTACACATTTAGAGATACAAAAAATGTATGGAATTAGTACAATGCATGTACTAAGCATGGCATAATGCATAAAATCATGAGAAACGAGCATTTTTATAAAAATATGTTCTTTTTGAGCAAAATATCATATCATAATATTGAAGAACCACATGTCATACGAACTTCACATATCACAAGATAGCATCAATAACACATCAAAACACATAAACATGAGACCATCTTACCAAAGGTGATTCTAAGGCTCACTTGAGTGAATTATGAAGAGACCGTCCATGTAATTCCTTCACACAAACCAAAGAGATCCTTTAGACTACCTAAGATAAGATTATTATCATTTTATTAATTTACATTCCTATCTAGTTTACTCTTAACACTTTCCTGAGTAACACATGAAGATACCATTTATATATCCTTTCCACACCTTAACTAGGTAATCCTTAAAGCTACTGTACAAAAATACTTATTCATTAACATGGTTTTTAACTTATGTCTTTATCTTCATTAGTCCATTTAAGAGACATTTAACAATCAAGGACATTCACATAATGGTCTTGATGGAGACCTAGGGCACTCACACACGAACATCTTCAAAGCCTAATTGTACAACATCTAGATAGCCTCCCATCCAACTACCTAAACCTCGTAGTACTTATGTAACACTAGCATGAATCTCATTTGATAATGATAGGCAATAACCGACATAGACCATGGTACCTAATCATGGAATCCGGAGTAATAACCTAGTCCAATAAGGGTGTTCACTTGCCAATGGTAGAACTAGGATACAACCCATGTAGGCACATGGTTATGGAATATTGAGGGTTTCTTTGTTCTCTAATATCAGTTTATTTAGAGAAACTTCCCAATCATACTCACTCGGTGCTAACCTTTGTTCTCATAGAATATTTGAATAATTGAGCATATGAAGAGGTACCATAACTTGTTAATAACCCAATCACATTACACCTTACAAAACTGGGTCCACTAAGGCTACCTACAATGGTTAAGTGGATAGCTCAATGACTATCCTAAGGATTATTTCATGTCATTCCAGCCAACCAACCATAAGTCCACCATTCTCAGAAGAAGGATACCATTGTCTTTAAACTTCAAGGATATATAACCTTCCATCTAGGTTGAAGGTTCCACATAAAAGACCTTCTTAAGTATGTTGAAGGTCACATGTCAATCACACATACAAGGCTAAAGAGCTTTAGCAGTCGAGAATTCATATTCACATCTGACATGTATGAACTAAGGGACAAGTCTACCGAAACAATACACCACACATACTTCACCATATCACATATAGCATGTCATTCAAGAAGCATACAGGAACAAGCTATGTCAACTATAGGTCACCCTATTCACTACTATAGTATCATCCATCTATGTTATCACAATTCTCATATTGTCCAGCATGAATTATAATATGTCACATCCGGGGAGCACCTCCTAGAAGTAAAATGGCGTACTTGATCTCTTGGAGGTCTTATACAAGCCCATAGAAACTTCACTTTATATATATATATATATTATATATATATATATATATATATATATAATATATATATATATATATAATATATAATATATAATATATATATATATTATATATATATATATATATATATTATAATATAAAATATCATATGCATACTAAGACTCTAATTCTCTTTGCCATATTAGACTCAAAAATATTAGAGTAGATTAGGGACATGGCCTTAAAACATAAGACATAAGTATACTTTATACACTTTACAGTAAACCAATCATTAGAACATCCTTGGACATAAGGATTGCTATCCTTGAGCTTGGAAATAACATATCAAACTCTTCAATAATATACACATCCTTTAAGCATCCATAACCTAAACGTTATGAAAAAAGTATAGAAGAATGGGATTAGTACAAGAATGTACTAAGTATGGCAACCATGCAAAACACATGCATTAAAAAGGGACATTTTTCTTGAAATCATACTTCATGCATTTATATAGTTAACATACTTCATATTTACATATTCAAAAGCCAAACATCATTTAAAATAACATATAGGATTTAAGCAACATTTGGGGTCACATTACAATGAGCTCCCTTCACATTACACTAAATCCTTTTCTTTTAACTCATCAACCTCCTAAGTAGCCTTTTAGTGATACTTGGTGCAATGCATCACCTTAAGGTCACAAATAAAGCATACATACCACCTACATACGCCAACACATATCCTCATAGAAGTATAACACATCACAAGATACATTAAAGTCAAGGTTATAAGACATAACACTAAGCTACATCAATTTGCATATATTTTTGCTTCACTTCACACAAGTCATTATAAGATCTTATTCATGACTTGAATCTAGTCTACTAGTTCAATGTACATGTGAAGCCCCATAACTTCACACATACTTAGTAAACCCTTCATGGTACCACAAACCTTAACACTTCATACATCAACATAACAAGTAAAGGTGAATTCATCCAAGCTAGGCAAGACCTTCATCATATAGTCATTAAGACCAACATTATACATATAGGGACAAGTTCACATCATTTAGAGTTATACCATGCACATCTTCATAAGAAGTAGACAATTACTACAATGTCATGCATAAGCAACATAATCATAGACACATGCATTAAAACACCTTCCTAGGACTTCACGCAAGAGCCACTTGTGCAATGCATAGGTGAAGTCTCATACCCCCTCTTAGACTAAGCAACTACCCTTAGGTTATCCTAGTTAGATACATTACATCCATTGTTCTTTTTACTTTAGGGAAACTATAGCCTGACAGACACTAAGACAATGGGTGCTAAACATGTAATTTGGTGTTGTAGAGTGTTGCACCAAAAGAAGGTGTTCTTACATAGCCTAGACAGAACACATACTAGCATACTAGTGAATTTACTTTAATAGATCCTATGTGGCAACCATATTTTATGGAACTAAGAGATAAGTATGATCCCTCTACATTCCATTTAGCAATTGGGGCCTCCTATCATTACAAAACATAGGTGAACCTTACACAAAGGGAAGCCACCACCTCATGTGGAACCATAGGTGAATATTCCTCTAAAGGAAGTCAAACTTATGGGGATCCAATGGTGAATCTTCCTCCGAGGTAATCCAACAATCTATGAGAAACCAATGGTGAATCTTCCTCATGGGTAGCCAACACCTCGCATTATCAAAGTCACTCGGTGCTAAGCTAAGTTCTCTTTTTATTAAGATCCTTTATTACTTTACTTCATAAAACATAGGTTTAGGATATTAATTCCTTATATACTTATAGCATCTCAAGCACCTATCTAGTTTTAGGGTACATAGGATCACAACTTTCAAAGCCTCTCTATTTACTAGATCTCTATTCATGAGTGCGTGTGTACTTGTATGTGAGCAAATCTTTCACATAACATATAAATCTCACACATGTTCATATACCAATGCATAGGTCTATAGGTGTAACTATATGAGATATCCTTTCAATCAACACTTTAAAACACTATGCACATTCATATTTCATCATATCATATACATAAAATCATATCATATAATACATATTCATGGCATGTCCTTATATTCATTTTCATACTCATATAAACCAAACCTAGAAACTATCTTATCAAGGCACACATGTGCAATATACAAGGTCCCATACCCTTGACCATATTAGTACACCTATCAAGTCAGTAGTTAATGAAATACATAACATACTTCACATACATTTATCTTGCATGCATTGTAGTTGACATTTATTGAATATAAGATCAACCTTTCATTAGACACCATGACCTATATTAAAATTTAAGCATTCATAATGTGTGAGTGTGTGTACATTGGTTAACATGATCACATAATTTCTATCAACAACACATTTAGGCGTCCACCCTATTAAGACCATAATACACTTTCAAGCATAGACCACACAACACACAATAGCATAGGAGACAAGCCAAGCTTAGACTCCTAACTTTTGCTATCCATGCATTCGTATAAGGGTACATAGTTAAGGGACTATTAACCATTTTAACTCATAAATGGAAGTAGCTACACTTTACTCTAATATACATACACACATGCTTATATAATGGTCATACAACCTAGATCAGATCTAGAATAGGAAAGTAGCCATAAGCTACACATAGTATGATCATCACAACCATACAATCATATATTCAACAATTTGCCTTACAGGCCATAATCCACACATATATAATGACAATAAATTTAACACCGCCACCATTAGTGGACAATACCACAAAATGTCAAACAAGGCTTCATCAACTATCAATACTATAAGAAAAGTAGATAGGAAGAGCCATTCTTATCAATTCATCAACCTTTGATCATCATTGATAAATACAACTTTTCATCAACAATTAATGTATATGGAAGTAGATATATATACTTAAATCATTAAAAATAAGCCATGCATAAGCCAATACAAGATCATACTACAACATGTACACTACATCACTAATACACTATAAAGTAGCGAGACATAGATCACTTACTAGTATTCCTTTCTTTGATCATAATAATCAACCTTCATAGTATGCCAATAATATCAATATAGGGAAGTATCTAAAGACATAATAACGAATACTCAATCATGCTTCATCTACCCTAAATTGAGATCACATTATGTCCATAGCCTTATCAACCTTTAGGCTAAAACTTGTAGATTAATCCGTATCAAGGTTCCTTTGATTTGATCATCAAGAGTTTATACACAAAAATTATCCATAATATCAACCAAAAATGTAGCTATAATCATCTTTACCTAATCGAATTTAACATTCAATCATTAAAAAGGCAATGTCATAGTGAATTCCTAGAAATCTAAACTAGGCATGATCAAATCTTTATATATTGATCCACATAGATCCTTCATAATCAATTCATCACCAATTCACTTTAACAATAGTAGATATAACCAATTCAATGTAATATAATCACAAATGTACCTATAACAAGCCACAATCACAGTGTCATACAAGGGCCAAATCGATTTTGGGAAGGGACATGGGTTCATCATACAATTGGCTAAAAAATCACGTTTATACCAATACGTTATCATCAATCCATCATGATTAAGCTATTAAAAATGTTTTTAGAAAGAACCCATGTCTAGATTGAAGAAGAAGAAGTCTGATCATGAAATCCATTTTGATACTTTGAGATAAGCTCTCTAGATGGAAGGATAAATAGAGAAGAAGGATCACCATACCTTTATCTAGATGAAAAACTCTAAAACTTGATGAAGAAACCATAGGTTTCCAAGCTCCAAGATGTTCTTGAGATTCACCTTCAATGGAGGTTTCTAGGGAGAAGATTTTGGAGAGAAAGTCTACTTTGAGAGAATTGTATTGGGAGTGGGGTTGATCACGTTTTTGAACCCCTAATTAAACCCAAAAATAACTAAAAAAACCTAGTAGGACAAGGTTAGGACGTGGGGTGAATTTTGCATTCACCCCTTTAATGAGGCAATTGCATGGCAGCAGTTGCAGTCCACCATCGATGGATAACATCGATTGGGTGTCGACTGGACGATGGGGCTTCCTGCTACTCCATCGTTGGTGACTATAGCTTCCTAATTATGGCTTAAATTCCTGAGTCTATGTTTCAACCCACGCCCCAATCAACAGGGCATCAATGGAATGACGAGGCATCAATTGGAGTTCATCGATTGACACTCCCAAGGTAATGTCTCAACAGCTCTTGGGTCCTTCTTGTGGGCCCATTTCTGGGGCCTTATGGAAGTTGTATCCAAACGTTTCCAACGTAAATATAACATTAAGAATTGAAGGACCTCCCACATCAGTTTTACCAAAAAAAAATTACACGCAACACGTCTAAACATGCTAGGCCCCATCAAGACACACATGAACGTCTCAAGGGCTAACTTTGGAACGTCTAAGACGTTTGACCTACAAACTTCGTGAAACTCCATATAATTCTTATAAACATCATTATAAATGATTTTAAGCCTTCATAAGCTCATGACACATTCAAAAACACATAAAAGCATTGAAGTCCCCTTTTGGCGACTAGTCGTCAAATGTGTTGGTCGTCCCTTGACGTTTGACATCCAAATCACCTCAAACTTTACACACTGCCTCAATACGATATTATAAATAATTTTATGACCTTATACCCTTTTCAAGAACATAGTAGAATCTAGACACCCTAACTCATTTATTTGTGGGTCTTACATCATACTTCAACATCATGTAATAGATATAATGACTTCACTATATACCTCTAGAGACACACATCATCAACTAGAAGAACTCATGTTTTGACTTCACAGATACATATAAATTATCAAGACCTTCACAATACTTACATATTAACGTTATAACATGATAAAATCATAATTTATAAAGTAATGCCGACATGACCACATTGTTTGACAAGTATGACACATAAACACCCCCATTATAAGTGGACCATACAAATCATCATCATAGTTCAACACCCATACTACACAATATAGAGAAGGTTAGGTAAACATACCACCAATCCGACCTCACAATTCCAATCCATAGACAATTCAACCAATGCAATATATAAAGGCCCTTACCAATAGCCATAGTAACAAATTCAATCCAATAATCACAATAAACAATGAAACAAAGATAATACAATGTGAATTTATAAAATTAGGACTGTGTACTTACAAATATAGCATGATTATTTCATAATTCAATAGTCCTAACCAAACTACACAAGAATTCAATAGTATAGAGACATAATCAAATCACCTATAAAATAGTCAAAACTACGGTTTCATGATTTTGATTGGTTCATAGAGTTTCTAGTATAAAATAATCAAATTAAGATCAATTTAATCATTATACATTGATTCAAAATGTTTTATGCAAGAACTAATTGCTAGATTACAATTAAGAAGTTCGTGTTTTAAGAAGTCTTTGAAAAACAATTTGTGGCTTGGATCCTTGAAAAAAGAAGATTCAAGAATGAAAGGCATACCTTAATTGATGCTAAGACACGAAAATTGAGAAGATTTGATGGAGAAATAACCCTCCAAGCTCCAAGCTCCCTTCAAGCTTCAAATGTGTTCTAGAGAGTTCTTTAGGGATTTTTAGTTTTGATTTTGAATAATGAATTCATCTAAGTGTTTAATACTTATAAACCCACTTAATATATCCAAAATACCCGTAGAAAACTGTCCAACTAATTTTAGGAACGCTAGCTAAATAACCCAAATGCCCCTAGCCTTGGTCAAGACACTTACAGTATCTCAGTAGGTGCCATTCACGGACCATCATTGATGCCTCGTTAATCCATAGACGGGTCGTGCTGGAAACTGTAGATTGGATAAGATACTCTCACATGAGAGCTCAAGCCCCAAATCTAAGTCCCAACCTACGCCCCTCATGGTAGGGGTGTCAACTAATCTACAGGTCGTCGATTGCCTCCATTGGTGGAGTTGGTTTTTGTCACATCTAGGAAGTACCCGCTATACGTACGGTTTTATTGTCCTCGTAGAGGCCTATGATTAGCCTCTTAGCATTCATCATTACATTCATTGGTTAAAATTGCAGAAAATTCTTAACTTTTCATTTACACTACTTCATGAGGTTTACTTAGACCACTCGCTTACACATAATATATTCATATCGAGTATACATAGACCCTTCTTATAAGAAGATTACATAGTCTTCTACTTTTATGGCATATATATATAATATATATATATATATATATATATATATATATATATATATATATATATATGTTATGCCTCGTATTTTTTTATACGTAGTGCGCATCATGATCTAGTAGACGTAAGTTCGGGGAATGAGATTTTATTTTAAGTTCCAAGTGATTAAAGAAATATTAAGCAAGGATGTTAATTCCAAATATGATATTAAGTATGAGTTGGCTAATGTAAGTACCATTAACTTTAAGTGAGGGATTAATTGGTGGCTGATTAGGATTAATTTAATCCAGTGGGCCCCACCACTCAAGGAAACAATTAAAAAAGGGATCATATATGGAGCTGGCCTTAGTGGACACGTGTAGGGGGGGGGGGGGGGGGCTGCCTCCACTTCATATTATAAATGAGGTGGAGAAATCCACTCAATACTAAATAAAGTTGTGAAATGCATTGCTGCACATCATCTTCTTCTTCACCTCTTGGCTTAGGCAGCCATGGAAATGGAGAAACCAACCCTGCAACTCTTGGCTAGCAGCTGCAAATTATTTGGTTAGTAATCTCCTTCCTTGGTGTGTTGATTCTTTAGAATACCTTGTTAATTACCCATTAATATTAGAAGGGGGTCGTGACCAGTAGCTTAGGAAGTTTGTTTTAGTTATTGAATGTGCTAAGTATAAATGGAAACCATAATCGGATTATTAGTGGTGTCGTGTTGGTGCTTGGGTTGTTTTGATTAAAGCAAACTGCGGGAAAATTCTGTTTTGGCATTATGTATATGTTAAATGTGATTATGAGTATATACTCCAAATGATGAATACGATAAGGTAGATGTGTTGCGAATTATAAAACGAGTTATCGCTCGGTGTGTCATTTCTTCGCTGCTATGGTTGCCGAGACAGTACTGTTTTGGGGAGGGGGCTGTTTAATATGATTCATTCGGTTATATGTGTTATTGGTATTTCTGTGGATAATTTGGGTTGTTGTCGGATTGGGACGAAGTAAGGAAAATAGGGGAAGTGCTGCCGGATTTTCGTTAGATTTTTAGCTAGCTTACAAGATAGTAAAGCGCGACGTTTATCTAATTGCGGCACGATTGTTGCTTGTTATAGATTAATAGCTTGAGCAGTAAATTTTGGACGTGCGGCTCGACTATACGGTATGTAACGTTGTCCCTTCTTTCTTTGTTTGGCATGACTTTTAAAAATAAGCGAATAACGGACAGGTTTGATACTTACCTCTAGAGCGTCTAGGTGACGTATATTCTTGCTTCCACAATTATTCCTCTATATATCGGCTATGTCTAAGGCTATGATGATTTCTCATATCTATGGTAGTGCTTCTTAGAGTCATTGAGATTTTACGTTTCCATATCGTATTAAAGGTTCATAATCTTGATAAAACGTTAATCTTTAGTAATACTCCTTGCTGGTTCACGTTGATTGTTCTATTGAGTTATAAGGAATAATTTTAATTGCATATGGTCAATCATAATGTTCTGCTCGTGCATAGAATCATTTATCATTTCACCGAGTCCCGGGCCGGGTAATGTTCGTGCGGAGTTTCTTGCATATGTCACCGAGTCCCTCACTAGAGGTTCAGGTATGTATATTATATATATGATTGGTGATGAGCATGGTTATGATGATGATGATTACGAAGATGACGTGATAATTATTTTGCCGAGCCCCTTACTAAGTAAGCTGGGCACCTTATATGTTAAAGATATGCATGATTTTCACTTAAAAGGGTATATGTCTAGCGATATTTGTTTCGACTTGCCATATTGGTATCCTGTCATCTTTACCTTATGCTTTACATACTCAGTACATTGTCCGTACTGACCCCCCTTTCCTCGGGGGCTGCGTTTCATGCCCGCAGGTGTAGACACACAGTTCGGTGATCCTCCCTCCTAGGATATCTACTCTGCTGATTGGGAGAGCTCTACTGTTCCGGAGCCCAGTTGTTTTGGTACATAACTTTTGTGTAGTCTTTTGCTCGTCTCTGGGTATGGCGGGGCCCTGTCCCGTCGAGTTTTACTATAGTACTCTTAGAGGTCCGTAGACATTATGTGGGTTGTATATATATGTTTTGAATAATGGTCTGCACATGGTTTGTTTGGGATGTCCGTTTGTACAGAGGCAGCCTTGTCGGTTGCGTACATCATTGTGTATTGTGTAGTGGCAGCCTTGTCGGCTTACGTATGTTATTAAGCTTTGGATAGTGGCGTCCTTGTCGGCTCGCGTATGTTGTTACGGCTGAATGGTTATGACTCCTTATGAGACATGTCCTCTTTATATATATATGACGTTGGGGTTGGCTTAATTTGATTAAATTCCATATTGTCTTAGTTTCAGTTGGTTATACTCAGCAGGTTTGTAGGTGGGTGTCCAAAACGGGACTAGTCACGGCCCATCGGGTTGGGTCGTGACAATATATATATATATATATATATATATATATATATATATATATATTATATATATATATATATATATATATATATATATATATATATATATATATATATAATATATATATATATATATATCCTTTGAAACAGAGTCAACCATATGGGCACAACCCTAACACAAATGTAGAAATGCCACTTAGGGATTAGAACAATATCTTGAAACAACATGAATAAAAATATTTCTTTTGACTATAACAATGTAACATAGGTAGTGTGATAGAAAGACAAAATCCTCGAAACTTGTGGACATACCCACTTCAAGAATGATTCCAAGCCTTCCAATAGAAGTCGTCACAAACACTTCAACGATCGGAACCTAAAATGTCTGAGGGAAAGGGAGAAATGGGGTTAGCACATCACTTTTACTAAGCATGTAATCATATTCATATACAATATAAAAATCATGTTAAAAAGGGACATTTCACTAAAGCATGAAAATTTACTTTGAAAACACATATGCACATTCAAGGACCAATACAAGTCAATATCACATACTCATTAAGTCAAGACCATGTACATTACAAGAAAAAAAATACCAAGTCTAGTGAAGTCAACATGCATACCAACATAATTGAGAACATAATCAAGCAAACTCTAATATCAAGTTATATTATCAACAAGCATATATAAAACTTCATAACATAATAATCTAAGCAAAACTATTAATTATGAAGCCCCATTAATCCCACTAGTACAATGGTTAAGTAAGGCCACATAACCTCAATCAACCAAGTAAATCCAACAAGAACCATAAGGAATTCCCAATTTCACGTACTATATCATTAAGAGTAAAAATCATCATACATTAGAGACCAACACCATGTTCATAAATGAAACCAATATCATATAGTGTCATTAATATGTAAGATCAACATATACATATCATTTACATTTATAAGCACATAAGAACATCCTTCTAATACTTCCCTCAAGACTGACTAGTGCAATCTACAGGTAGAGTCGTATACCCCTACCTAGACTAAGAAAAACCCCTTAGGTCATCATAGTTAGAGTTCACTTTATTGCATCATTTTACTTTTGGTAACATCTTTCCTTAACAGACATAGAGCACATGAGCTAATGTGGAATCCGTTGTCATGGAACTCTACATTGAAAGAAGGCATACTACTTGACAAGGTAGTACCAAAACATGAACATAGCATCTATGCGTATCCACTATCTACAATTCTTATTGGGGAAACATAGTTCATGAACTAGGAGATGCAGTTCGGACCCTCTATATACTACATGTATTATAGTCTCCAAACTCATAAGTACATTAGTGATCCTACCTTCCCTATGAGGGAAGTGAAACTCCTCACTTCTAGTTCAGTCGATGCTAAGCTCGAGTCCCTTTTGAAATGTCTTTAATTAATAATCATAACTTAGTTTAGGTCATAGGGTATACCCCTTCTGTATTTATAATATCTCAATAGGAATTGCATAATATTTGTCCTTTCATTACAGTTCATACATGTGAGGTTAGAACATTTACATAATCACAATAAGATAAGGCACATAGGCAAATCATCACCATCGTTATATCATTACATCTTAGCCAACAACTCACAAGTCATAAATCAATACATTCCAATTCAACATCATACCAACCATAATCAATCTTATCATAAGGTATACTTTAGTATAACTTTATCAGTAAACACAAGTAATCACAATTGAAATAAAGGATTGACATCATAAGAATTACCACATCTCCTTCACAACCCATCATCCAAGGTTTTATTATGAACCATCCCATTCAAACCAAAAATGGGTCACACAATAGTAAATAATGATGCCAATTGAATCACTAAACAACAATTCATCACTAGTTCATAACCTAGGGTTAGGGACTTGGGTAAAATTAATGATCTACCGCACAAACTAGGTTAATTAATAAAGAACTAGCATAACTGAATAATAATATATCATAATATAATCATTATCACCTAAAAATTCAAAAATAAAGCAATTTAGAATATCAAATTCTTAATAGAAGAAAACCCACTAGAAACTCATCTTTTGAAATCAATTTCTGGATGAGCCCTTTGGGGAAAGAATCCGAAAAGTGAAAGGAATACCATACCTTGATAATTGATGAAGAATTATGGAGAAAAATCACCCTAATTTCTTCCCTTAGACCTTGACCTAGCCCTTCAATTGAGTTCTTCTATTTGGGAGAGAGAAAGAAGAGAGAAGGAAGAGCAATTGATTTTTTTGAAAATATGAGGGTTAGGTTAGTTTAATTAGGATTGGGTCTTTATTTAAGTCATTAACTAACTTAATTAACTATCCCTTAACCCCTAAATAATTAATTAACCAGCTATCAATTGATTGAATTAACTTTCAAATTTGCAGAAAATAGTGACCCTGACCTACAAGACTCTGACCTATGGGCCATAGGTTAGCTGACGGACCTTGGGACCAAACATTATGCAGGTCCTTAATTTTACTCAAAGACTATCCAAAATGAAATCTTCTCCAAAATTGCTAAGGGACCATTGATGGTGTCCATCGAAGCCTCGTCGATCAGGTCACCCCACGTAGCCTGCAACCGTTGGTGGCTACTATCTCAAGAAAGTTTTTAGCCATAATGTGAGGGTCCTTCTAAGTATCCCTTTAGTGTGTTCTTGGGGAGTCGTACCCGGACGTTTTGACTATAAACTAACTCTAATACGTATAGGATATCTTTCTACCAAATTCCATTGAATTCCGACTCTTAAAACCTTGTAAAATAGGCTAAGTCACACTAGAACCTCTTGAACTAGTTTCCGGACGTCATGGACGTTCCTTTATGCTATGATTCTTATACTTATTAAAAGATTTATATACATTATATTTTACCTTACAACATTTTTCCAACACTTAGACTCTCATGTTTGGCTCTATATTAGGCTTTAGACTTTTGGAGTATTACATTTTTGACAACTTAGGAATATTCGTCCCCAAATGACACAAACATCGTTTGGAAGGAAGGAAGGAATAGACTTAAGACTAGCAGCCCAACAAACAACAATCATATCAAAAAATGAGGGAAAATTCAAATAAACATAATCACATGACCTTTTACACAATAAATCTAAAACCACGATTTTCAAATCACAAGAGCTCAACATTCACTAAATATGTATTAACATATGCCAAAGCTTTCTTCAACACATATTATCATGCATCAATACATTTCATGAATGAACATGATAACGTTCAAATAAACTTCTTGACAAGAAATATAAACGATCGTATGGAATATATTTACAAAACTATGAGTCGGGGTTGATCACTTAGAGAATATGGAAGAATATTATCAATAGCAAATATTTAACTTGATAGTCGTTATATAAAAATGGGGGATGTAAAATAAAAATAAAAAAATATTTAAACTAAGTATTTATTTATATAAAAATTAATAAAATTAACTAGGAATGTGTTCCCCATAAGTTCATAACGCGGTAATCCTAGTAATAACAATTCTTCTCTTGTGTTCTCAATGCAAAGTGATAAATTATGTATCTCTAAATCTTTATTCCGGCATCTAGAGAATTTCACCCCGTATCTTGGTCAGGCTACGTCTGTATAATTTACTATACCTTACCTTTACCTCATATTAAGCATCATATTCAATGTATTACTAAGTTACTACTTCGCACCAATTGAAACTAGCCTATTAGATAGTATATACTAAATCTACGTTGATAATTATTTTCATATTACCTACCTCCTTGGTCTGGCAAGTAGCAACAAGCCAAGTTGTAACGTTGGCCACTGTTGAAAAGACTTCCAAGTGAAAAAAATTATCAATACATACAATAACCTATTTGAGAATTGCTTAATTACTATTCATACTTTGTTAATCGCTCATAGTTCCCACAAACCTAGTTGTTGAGCATAGCTACTCATTATCACAAAAACATAATCACAATTTGTTTGTGTTAATAATAAAAATTTAAGAACAATATCTAAATTATATTTTTATTACTCACGAATACAAATAAATAATAAAGGAGAAGATAAGATAAACCACAATTCTTCGGCCACCAAGGCGGCTCTTACAAAGCTCCAAAGCTAGAAAAAATTTATATTATGTCATGTCTCTTTCTTTTTGGCTCCCCCCCCCCCCCCCCAAATAATAATTTTCAATTCCCTGTTTATAGATGTATAAAACCCTAAATTAAATATTTGAGTCCAAACAAATAGTAATCCAAAACCAAAAAGAATTGGAGTGCTTTTTTGTTCCTTTTTTTCGTGTTTGTAGTAATCCGGCGTGATGCGATTGACAATTGCATTGAGAGATTGCAACGTGGCAAGTTCACTTTTGCAATTCACAATTGCAGAATAGTATGCATATTATATATAAATATATTATTTATTAACTTTAATCCATTAAGTTTCCTGCTTGATTTCGTTCTTCAATTTTTCATCTTTAATTTGTTTTAGCTCCAAACTTCTTCATTTTTCCACCAAATTAATCCTACAAATAAAATACACAATTTAGCACAATCCATAAAATTTATGCTCAAAACATACGAATATAAATAATAAATGTGAGGTAAATAATGATAAAAATGTGTATTTTAACCTAACATCAACACCCCACACTTAAACTTTTTTTCGTCCTCGAGCAAGCATTAAAGCTCATCTAAAAAGAATAATACTAGCGATGTCATCACTTTGATTAATACAAACAATTAGGCTATATACCCATTTTATAATATCAAGTAGACTTGTCAATCAATATGCAAGACATCTAAGTAAACAACAAACCTCTACCCTCCTAACTTGACGGACTTTGAACTCATAAAATTTATGTTTGTTCACCTACTCTCATCAAACAAAGTTAATAACATCACCTATCTATCATAAACAAGTTCCCTCACAAAACAATATAGTCCACACTCAATTCAAAAGATTGAAAATAAATTAAAGACTTCATATGAAAAATAACTCTAACACTCAAAAACAAAATTCACATGTATGCACAAAGTACCATATGCTAGCCCATTATGTACATCTCCACTAATTAAGAATACTTGAATAGAATCAAATAGGATATTAATGTGTCGTAATTTAGGCTAGGGGATGGGTATAAAAAATATATATAATAGTGACTTCCATTTCATTAAGAAGTTTACAATTTTTAGACTTCATCACCCATATTTTCTTCTCTTTATTTTCAGCCCTCTCTTCAAAAATTATTTCACAAGTAATTCTCATCATCAGAAGAATATTAAAGTCATTATATTTTTTATGATTATTATTTTTCCTTCAATTTAGACACCCTTGACTTGCGTATTCTACATAAGTTAAGGTGCACGATGTCCTTGGAGAAGCAGGGTCATCATCAAGGTATTTTTTTTTCTTTTTTTTATGTTACATTCCAATTATATTTTTTAACATTCTTTCAAAGAGGGATTTTAAGAATTCGTACCTATCATTTATTACCATTTCACTCATTCATCCCTTTTTCTCAGAATTGATAATTAAAATAAGTCTATCTTATGATGCTCAAGGAAGCAAGTTGCAAAAAGTAGGGATTCAACGAAAATAGTCAAGGGAAAAATATTGGTACCAATAAAAGGCTACAAGATCAAAAAGGGTAACTAGTCATAAAATATCTTAAAAGGATAAAATTTATAAGACAAATCAAAGAAAACCTATTATCATCTCCTAAACAAGGCAACACTTTTTTATTTCGCTTAAATAACATGCAGTGCAAGTTTTAACTAAGATGCAAAAACATGGAATAAACAAAATATCACCACACATTGTAGATATATAAATCAAGATGGATCAATTCTACTTCTAACAAAGACAGGATCATCAAAACTACAAAATAAATAATCTATATACAAAGTCACAACCATGAGCCTAGATGTCAAAAGGCTTGCAATTGCACTAGTAATCAAGCATTCACAAAAAAAAATATTACTTAAAATTAGGCCCAAATAGTAAGTGTCATATAACATAAAAGGGTGTTTTCTTTTCTCTCGAAAATAAAAAAAAATCCCAAAAAAAATAAATAAAACACACTTGGTTCAAAAGGGACTATCGTTAGGAAACGAAAACAAAAGCCAAGGAACCCATCCTAAAAAAAACTCAATAAAATAGTAACAACTAGGAATTTATTCCTCCAACCCACACTTAAAAAGATGCTATTTCCCCAAAGCATTAAATAAAATATAAAACAAGGTTTAGGAAAACTCTCTGAAGTCTTTAAGTCAAGCTAGTAGCACATTCTCTAAATTTATATCAAGGGTTGTCGCCTTACACTTAAGCTCAAACATGTTCCTTTATTTAGTTCTTTTTTTGTTTGGGTACTCAGACTTCCCCTAGTCTGGAAAAACAAGATTAAAAAAAGTTATACTAATAAAATAAAATAAAAAATAATTTAAAAAATAAAATAAAAAAGTTACACTACTAATTGGGTCGCGATACGACACTATCAATTTTATTTTTTTTCTTCCACATTGAAGATATGAATTGCACCCCCAATTTTGAATCAATTTTTCTATTACGCTCAAGGGGTGATGGTATAAAAAGAAAGGTCCCAAACAACAGATATCACATTGTGCATTTCTTGGATCTTAAGTGAGGAATGCAATTTTTCGATGTTGGAACAATAAATTCAAGAATATACAAATAGTTTTCCTTCTCCATACACTATTATATAGGCTCAGATGACTCAATGATAATAATAATAAAAAAATATAAAACAAATCCAACGAAAAAAACAAACAAAAAGAAAACACTACAAGTTAAGATAAATACTAAAGACAATTCCTAAGACATATTCCCCACCAGCGGCGCCATTCTTGATAACGTTCAAATATACTTCTTGAAAAAAAAATATAAGGGATCGTATTTAATATATTTACCCAACTATGAGTCGGGGTCGATCCCTTAGAGACTATGGAAGAATATTATAAATAGTAAATATTTAACTTGATAGTCATTATATAAAAATGGGGATTTTAAATTGAAATAAAAATAGCATTAAACTAAGTATTTATTTATATACAAATTAATAAAAATAACTAGGGATGTGTTCCCCATAAGCTCATCGTGCGGTAGTTCTAGCAAAAGAAATTGTTCTCAAGTGTTATGCATGTAAAGTTATAAGTTATGTATCTCTAAATCATTGTCCCGCAACTAGAGAATTTCACCCCATACCATGGTCCGGCTACGTGTGTATAATTTACTAAACCTTACCATAACCTCATATGAAGCAGCATATTCAATGTATGGCTATGTTACTAATTCGCACCAATTGAAACTAGCCTATTAGATAGTATATACTAAATCTACGTTAATATTTCTTTTCTTATTAACGACCTCCTTGTTTCGGCAAGTAGCAACAAGGAAAGTTCTAACGTTGGCCAGCGTTAAAAAACTTCTAAGCGAAAGAATTATGAATACATGCAATACCCTATGTGAGAATTGCTTAATTACTACTCATGCTTTTTTAATTGCTCATTGTTCCATAAACTAGTTGTTAATCTTGGTTACTTATTATCGCAAAAACACAATCAAAATTTATTAAAGTAAATTTGTTTGTGTTAATCATAAAAAGTTAAGAATAATAACTAAATTATATTTTTATTAATCACGAATATAAAATAATAAAGGAGAAGAAAGAATAAACAACAATTCTCCGGCCTCTACGTCGGCTCTTACAAAGCTCCGAAGCTAGAAAAAAATTATATTATGTCATGTATCTTGTTTTTTGCCACCCCCCCCCCCTCCCCTCCCCACCAATATAATAATTTTCCATGTCCTATTTATATATGTAGAAAATCCTAAATAAAATAATTGAGTCCAAAAAAATTAGGAATGCAAAACCAAAAAGAATTAGAGTATTTTTTTTC
The DNA here is from genome assembly GCA_027704765.1 of Solanum habrochaites. NCBI lineage: Eukaryota > Viridiplantae > Streptophyta > Magnoliopsida > Solanales > Solanaceae > Solanum > Solanum habrochaites. The sequence continues at coordinate 14,128,136 of JAKWJA010002492.1, read as the reverse complement.
ATTTTTTTGTTCCGCGTTTACAGTAGTCCGATGTAAAGCGATTGACCCTTGCATTGAGAGACTGCCACGTGGCAGGTTCACTTTTGCAATTCACAAATGCAGAAAAAATGCATATTATATATAAATATATTATTTTATTCACTTTAACTCATTAAGTTGCTTGCTTGATTTCCTTCTTCAATTTTACATCATTAATTTGTTTTAGCTCCAATTTTTTTCATTTTTTGACCAAATTAATCCTACAAGTAAAATACACAATTTAGCATAAATCATAAATTTATGCTCAAAACAGACAAATATAAATAATAAATGTGAGGTAAATAATGATAAAAAAAATGTGTATTTTGACCTCACATTAGAACAACATACCAGAATACACCATATAAGTTCAAATCAAATAAATTAGAATTTAAAAAAATATCTCTCTTCTATAAGCGTAGTTCACTATAAATCACTATAACAAAACATATATTTCAATATTTCACTAAAAATCAAGGGAACTTCAAATAAACTCATTATTTTCACCATAAATAGGAACAACAAACCTTAGTTATAAAATAGATGAGGGTAATGGGACTTCATGTCGACAACGGACTCCCATGTTTTACCCTCAACATGGTGGTTCTTCTATAAAACCTTTACGGAATCCACCTCCTTCTTCCTTAACTCCTTAACTTGTCTATCAAGGATTTCAACCGGAACCTCCTCATAGGAGAGATTATGTCGCACACCTAGACCCTCAATAGGAAGAGTGGACTCGGGGTCACCGATACACTTCTTAAGCATGAAGACATGTAATACCGGATGAACCGAAGTGAATTCACTAGGTAACCTCTACTCATATGCAACCTTGCCAACCCTTTGCAAAATTTCATAAGGTCCCATATTGCGAGGACTCAACTTTCCTTTCTTGCCAAATATCACCACCGCTTTCATAGGTGAAACTATTAGATGCATCTTATCACCTTCTTCAAACTCTAAGTCTCTTATCCTATGGTCGGCATAAGACTTTTGCCGGCTTTAGTCTGTGATCAAGCGATTTTTTATTATATGAAATTTCTCCAAATTCTTATAAATAAATTTGGGACCCAAAACTGAAGACTCTCTCACTTCAAACCATCTAATTGGAGACCTACATCTCCTACCATACAACGCCTCAAAAGGGGCCATAAATATAGTTGAATGGTAACTATTGTTGTAAGAAAACTCAACGAAAGGGTAGTGTTTATCTCAATTTACCTTGAAGGAAATTATACAAGCTCTAATCATATCCTTAAGGGTTTGAATAGTATTATCCTCTTGACCATTCGTTTGGGGATGAAAACCAGTGCTTAGCTTCACATTTTATAACGCCCCAAAACGAACTAAGGTGAACTAAAGACTAATTAGTGATTCTTGAGTTAAATTTATTTTAACATGAGTTAATTTAGTGTTATTAGGTAGTCTGTGAAGTTTTTTTAAGTTTCGAGGTCAAAGGTCCAAGAACGTCCATGACGTTTTAAAGATGTGCCTTAGATAACGCTTGTGTGTCTTGATGTGTCTGAGTGAATTTTACGTGTTTGTTTTGCTTTAAATTTCTGTGGTATGTTCCTCAGACCTAGATTAATTAGTTTAGGTATTTAAATTACTGGCACAACCCCACCGAGGACACACAAGGGGCCCTAGAGAATGGCCCAAGGCTTGGACCCAAAACTTCCTAGGTAGTGTCTACCAATGAGACCGAACGACGGCCTATAGGTCAACCAACAGCCCATCATCTTGGTCAGTTGATCGGACCTGCAAGTTAGGTTGTACAGTCTCTAAGTGGAGATAATTATCAACCCACAAGACCCTACTAATGATTCGCTGATGGACAGATGGTTCGTTTGTTAGGTCTCGTCTATGAGGCCTGCAAAAGATGTAAAGGGGTTGCCTTGTCTTGAAGTGTTGGGTGAATTCATCCCAACTATTTTATGATCCTAGGATGTTTATTATAGGTTTTATTATATATATTAAAATTTTCTAAATCCTATGACCTCATTTAAGACCCCTCTTCCTAAAACCCAAAACCCTTCTCTCTTAGAAGACTCTCTCAAGTCACTATGGAAGCTAGAAGTCAAGAAGTTCTAGGAGGGCTGTTGGTGGTATTTTATTAATCAAAATTAATTGTTATTTATTCAATGTGATGCATGGTATCCATCCCTGAATTCTGTTTCATTCGAAGAGTCCCTTCTAATGGATTCTCAAAAAGGGTTTTCAACCCTAGTTTCTTCTATCTTCAATTCTAAATATCGATCTTGCATGAAAAAATTTCTAAGGAAAAAATAATGATGTTTCTAATATAATTTATGATTTTAATCTTAAAACTTTAATGAAATCATATTAAAGCTTTTCATCAAATTTTTGCTTAAAAAATGGGTAATATGAGCATGAATTGGTAGTCATTGAGTTTTGTTTTCTTATGATTGATATTGTGGTTTAGCTAATGACCAAAGGACTTTATTATGATTAATTATTTATTAAAATGTTATAAGTGATGAAAACTTGTATCAAAGGGTAAGTTTGATATGTTCTTTAGCTTCAATTTGAAATGCTCGTAGGTGGTATGGTCCACCTTCTTGGTGGCTCTATTTACTTTAATTTTGTGAATTTAATGTTACTATATTATTGTGAATGAGTCTATTAAGTCTTTTTATGTTAAGTAAGATGATAAATATGTCACTCTTGTTAAATGTGCCTTATGAAGTGATTATGTGAAGTAGACTAGAGTGTATGCTGAAATGAAGTTATTCTTGTTAATTATTTTATGAATCTTGTTGTGAGAAGTATGTTAAGGATTATATATAAAGGACTTATATTATTATGTGAAGCATGTGAAGTGTGTGATAAGATGCATGAAGGTCTAAGAATGTATAAAAGTTAAATGTAAAAGAAATGAAGCTTATGTGCAAGGTGTTCTCACATGAACATACACAGTCACACTTGAATGAATGAATGAAGCTAAGTTAAGTCCTAAAGGGGAGTTTTGGAGTGAACACTCTTCGTGATTTGAGATGAGTTGTTTAGTAGCAACCCCATTACATTTCATGAGCTTTCTAAGATAAGTTGGAGGATGAATGCTCTTCGTGAGTTGAAATGTGGTGTTCACTCGTTATCCTTAACCTATAGTTATAATGTTTAGAATCCGTGATAAGTTATGCCTAGCACCGATAGGATATGAAGAAGAGGTGGTTACACTTCGTGAGCTGTGATGTTGTATTTTCAATTTACCGCTTAAGATGAGTACTTCTCGTTTGTACATAATGAGTTACTCAGTAGCAATTTCCTATCTCAAAAGAAACAAATGTGCTAAGTCTTCTAAAGTAGCGTTCTACTTATGGTAGGTAGTGAAATGGGATGTTATATATCCATTGCACTAGGTAGGCAATCCGAAAGGGGTGTCTTAGTGAGTCTTATTTGAATTGAATGAACTAAGTCTCCTAAAATAATGTACTACTTAGGGAAGGTGGTGGTATGGGACGTTATTTATCCATTGCACTAGGTAGGACCTTCCGAAAGGGGAGTCTTGGTGCCGAGTTTTCTAAAAGAGTGTACTACTTAGTGTTGGTGGTGGTATGAGGCTCCATCTACTCATTGCACTGAGTAGGCATTCCGAAATGGAATTCATGGTGTGTTGTTGGGTGTTCTTCTATTTATTGTCATTGAGCGAAAGCTTGTTATCCTGAGGTGAGTTTGCCGAAATGGAGGAAGTCTTGAGGTTCTCTTTGGTGTGTATTGAAGGAGGTAAATGTGTACTTTCTTCATGTCTTATCTTAGTGAGTCTTAGGATTACCTTTAAAGGGAAACTCCAACGGAAATGATGCTTATTTTCATTGGAAATACTTTGGAAGTTCACTATTTTAGAGTGTTGTAGTTCACTATAAGGGTTAACAAATTTATTGTAATATTTTGTATGTTTACTGTAAAATGTTCTTTTGAGTTTTAAATTATGGAAATTCTTCTCTAAGTGTTAAATTATGATTCTTATGATTTATTGCTTTTATATTATTGAATGTTTTACTTAATTTGCATGAAATGTTATTTTACTAAAATATCCCTTCTTGCATGTTTTTACATATGCCATACTGAGAACATTATTTATACTAACTCCATACTTTTCTATACTATAAGTATAGTTTGGAAGCTTTTGAAGGTTGAAGCCTAGAAAGAAAATATTGGGGAAGGTCCTCTCAAGACAAAGTGTGTCCTCATATATACAATGGCATAATTTTGTCTTGTTATTTTCCTTATGTTAAGACTTATTATGTATCTCTTTCAAATGTAAACGGTCGTGTCCTTAAGTTAATTATGTCGTGTCTTTATGTTTGCTTGTGAAGATGAGAATTTCTTAGTATTTATAAAAGATTCCTTTTTATATCAAATGTATTGAAAAGTTTTAATTCCGCACTTCTTTTCATGTCATGTTTAACGAACGATAGTTAAAGGGCTTGTACAAGGCGCCAAAGCGTCAAGTACGCCCGGTCACGAAACGAGGGTTCTCCCTAACTTCTAGGGGGTAATTTCGGGTTGTGACACCTTTGTACCCAACCCTTTTTGGAAAGACCTCCATAACTTTGATGTGAATGGTGAACCCCTATCCGATATGATAGATAACGAAATACCATGACAGCACATAATCTCATCTATGAAGATCCTAGCATAATCCTCCACCGACTATATGGACTTTACGGGAATAAAATGAGTAGATCCGGTCATCCTATCCACAATCCCACATATGGAGTGATGTTGTTTTCGTGTTCAACGAAAACCTACCACGAAATCCATATTAATGTCTTCCTACTTCCAAGTAGGCACTTGGATTTATTAAAGTAAACCACCCGGTTTTTGGTTATCCGCTTTTACTTGTTGAGAATTTGGACATCGCAACAAATTCTGCTATCTCCTTTTATACCTTCAAACGAAAACACTTCTCTAAGCTCATGATACATCTTAGTAGCACCTAGATGAATGGAATAACGGTAACCATGAGCTTCCTCAAGAATCTAGTTTCTCAAGTTATCAACATTTCACACACACAACCTTCCTTGATACCTCAAGACATCATCCCCCCTTCCTAGGAGAATTATTCATTAATCTTACCCATAATAGATTACTTCAACTCCATCAATGGTTGATCAAGGTGTTGTTTAGACTTCATCTCACCCACAAAAGACGATTCAAAGTTATGATGGACCATAAAACCACCATTTGGAGAATCTTCTATCTAACACCCAAACGAGCCAACCCATGCTTGTATGAGTTAAAGCATCTGCAACCACATTGACCTTGATCGGGTGGTAGAGAACCTCATGTCGTAATATCTTAATAATTCCCACAACCTTTATTGTAGAAGATTCAACTCTTTTTTAGTGAACACATATTTAAGACTCTTGTGGTCGGTATATACAGCAACATGGACACCATACAAATAATACATCAAAATTTTCAAGGCAAATGCCACAGCCGCAAACCTAATATCATGAGTTGGATAGTTCTTCTGATGCACTTTAAGTTGTCTAGAAGTATACACTACTGCTTTCCCACGTTGCATAAGGGAACACCCTAATCCCACTCGGGATGCATTACATTATACAACGAAGCCTTTGGTACCCTCCTGTAAAGTCAACACCCGCAGCGGAGGTAAGCCTCTCTTTCAAGATTTGGAAGCTTCTTCGCATGCCTTTGGCCACTCAAATTTCATACTCTTTTGGGTTAAGGTACTAAAAGGAGAATAAATGGATGCAAAACCATCCACAAACCTCTTATAGTATCCCGCTATACCGAAGAAACTCCTAATGTTTGTTGGAGTCAATAGTCTAGGCCAATTTTTTATCGCTTCAATTTTCATTGGATAAACTTCAACTCCCTCACTAGAAATGATATGACCAACAAATTCCCCGACCTCAACCAAAACTCATATTTTCTTTACTTGGAAAATAGTTGGTTATCCTTAAGAACTTGTAACACCACCCTCAAATGATACATATGTTCTCCGTCATTTTTTGAATATACAAAGATGTTGTCACTGAAAACAATGACAAATGAATCTAGGTAACTTCAAAACTCCCTATTAATGAGATATGTCGATGGGGCATCAGTGAGACCAAAGGATATTACTAAGAACTCATAGTGACCATAGCTAGTTTGGAATGTTGTTTTTTGTATATCATCACTATAAGACCCCTAAAATGAGTTAAGTGTGTAGATACTCACATGTTACTATAAGATTTTTTAAAATTTTTATTGAGCGTCTTAAAGTATGAATGAGTGACTTGAAGTCGTTTCCAAGACGTTCGACGACTAGTTACCAAAGGGGTCTTATGTGATTTTATGTGCTTATATGTGTGACATTGACTTATAAAGTCCTTATATGAGTAATAATTATTTTTTATCGGTACTATGTTAAGTTTCATGAAGTTTTGAGGTCAAACGTCCAAGACATTCGAAAGTTAGCCCCTGAGACGTGCATGTGTGTCTTGAGTGTTCCTAGCAAGTTTAGACGTGTTGCGAGTATTTGTTTTGGGTGAAACTGATGTTGAAGGTACATGAATTTTTAAGGTTTATATTTACGTTATAAACACCCATGTAGGACTACCCAAGGCCCCGCAAGAATCCCTCAAGGAGGACCCAAAGGTTGTCGAGATACTTCCTACACATCGATGGAGCCAAAGGACGATTAGTAGTGTCACCTACGCCCAATCATGTGTGAGGTGTTTTCCAAGACAAAGACTGGTGAAGGCTCAAGTAAATGTACAAGCCTCAGTACCAAATGACGACCTGCAGTACAGTCCATCGCTGTACTTACTGGGCGTCGTTTGAGACCGTCGATGCAGGTTCTGTAAAACTGCCATGAACACTGTCTTATTATGGGGTGAATGGAAAATTCACCCCACGTGCTAACCTGACCCTAGTTAGTTTATTTGGTTATTTTTGGGTGTATTTAGGTTATTAAAAACATGATTAGGCCATTCTCAATTTATTCATCAAATTAAAAACCTTCCCTCTCAAAAAGAGACTTCTCTAGAATTCTCATTTGAAGGTGAAGCTCAATATCAGCTTGTAGATGGGATTTACATGGGTTATTAACCAAGTTTTATTGATTCATTCATATAATAAAGGTATGTTTATCCTTCTTCTCTAATTAATCTTCAATCTAGAGAGTTCTTTTCAAGGTTTTCAATGCAAGTACATGATCAAACTTCTTCTTCTTCAATCTAGCCATGGGTTATTCATCAAAATGTTTTAAAAGGATTATTAATGATAAATTGATGATAGTTTACTAAATATAAAGTTTCATGATGATTCCATGTCTCCTTCAATTTTCATTTTCGCATATATATGGGCTTTGCGATCTTGATCTCATGTTAATCGAATTGTGGTTCTATTTTGTTACATTGATTATATCTAATGTCCATATGTGTACATAGTTATCCATGTGTATAAAGACTTTATAATTTGTATAATATTAGCCTATGTTCTTCTATATTCCATAGATTCCGAATGTAGCATGTTACTTTGATATCGATTTTATGGCAATTGTAATAGGATTTTGTTTAGTTTATGATCTCATTAACTACTGACTTACATTGATATTATTTATGAATTATGTGTATAAATCATGTATGATAAAAGCAAGGGAGTTTTGGTAAGCATGATCTACATTCCTCTAATTCTAGTGTATTGGTCAAGTATGTGGTATGATAAAGTATGATTATGCCTAGTGTTTAGATGTGTTTATATGAAAGGGTTTCTCATAAAGTTACACTTGTAAACTTATGTATGAATGGAATGAAGTATGAATATTTGTGTGACCTTATATGTTGTGAAAGGTTTTCTCACATATATGTATACACACACACATGTGATATGATCTAGTCAAAGGAGGGGATTTGAAAGGTGTTCTCAAGTGTACCCCAAACTAGATAGGTTCTTGAATATTCTATGTCCATGTGAAAGGGTTTCTCACATGATGTAGGTTAATGAACTCTCATCTATGACCTATGAGATAAGAATATGAGGAGTCAATATCGTAACGCGTATGTTTTATAAAATAAGATACTAAAAGATTTTCAAAAAAAAGAACCTAGCTTAGCACCAAGTGAACTTGAAGATGATGGGCGTCCCTTCCAATTGTAGGAAGGTAGGTCACCTTAGTCATCACGAGGTGGTTAGCCTCACAGCCAAATTAATTAGACTGATGTTTCCAAAAGTGGATAACTACAATGACCCATTTTTCATAAAGTGGGTTTCGACATGTACCTCAAAGTCCCATAAACTATATTTGCCACATAGGATCTAACAAATGATATCACCTAATATACTAGTATGTGTTAATATTCTAGCTTATCTAGGTAAGAGCACCTTTCATTGGTGGAAGTCTCTAAAACACCAAATTTCATGTTTAGCACCCGTGGTCTGAGTGTCGCTTAAGGCTATACTTCCCTTAAACTAAAATGGACAATGGAAGTAATTGACTAGGACTCTAACTAGGATAACCTAAGAGTAGTTTGTTAGTGTAGGTGGGGCAATGGGACTTCACCTGTGCATAGCACAAGTATCTCTTAAAGGAAGTCCTAGGAAGGTTTCTAATTGTATATGATTATGTCCTTTACACATGACATTGTAGTTTTTTAATACTTGTAGTGATAAAATTCATTATATGAGTCCAATGGATTTATATCAAGTGGTCTTATACTTATGTACATAAAGTTTGTCTTAATGACTATATTTTGATGGTCTTGCTTGACATGAATGAAGTTTTCTATGCTTGACATGCTATTGTATCAAGTGAATGTTGTGTTTCTTATAGTCTTATGATAGTTATACTAAGTATCTGTGAGTTTACGGGGTTTCACATGTACATTGCATTGTTATATGAAATGGTCTTAGATTAGGATTTTTAGTGAAGACTTGTGATAAAACTAATGTGAAGTACGTGCCTTGTTATATGAAATGGTCTTATGGTTGTATTTGTTGAGTTGAAAGGTTATACATATGAGTTCCTTTATGGTCCAAAGTTAATGCTTGAGTATAGATAGCGTAATGGCACATTATCCGTTCATTGCAACAAGTATCACTAGAGGATTAATTGTAAAATTCAAGGATTAGAATAAAAGGAGTTTATTGTTGTAACGACCTGTTTAGTCGTTTTGAGCAACAGATTTTATTTCTGGAAAAACTGGCTGGGACGACGGATGTAACGACGGACCGTCATAGTCACGACGGCCCGTCGAGGAGGTGTCGTCCCATGACACTTAGAATTTTGAAATTGGGTACTGAAAATCGACTCGCTGTAAATTGTGACGGACCTGCAGGACGTGCCGTCACATCCACGACAAACCGTCGTGAGTTTTCGTTGCAAAACACTTTAACTTTTGAGAATTTGGTACAAGAAACGAGTTTCTGACCGACATGACGGAGGAACAGGACGGACCGTCACAGCTGTGACGGGCTGTCACAGGCTACGTGAGTTCGAGGGAGCTGCGACGACCTGTGTGACGGACCGTCGCAGGCACGACGGCCCGTCACCGGTTTGCGCAGTCCCAGGCAAAATAGGATTCCTCTACACGTTTTAGGGGTCGTTTTGGACTATCTTTCCTAATTATAAAGATTGAGGGTTAATATTAATAGGTCTAATTACTTGGGGGTTAAAAGAGGTAACCTTAAGTTAATTAGTGGGTTTTATTGTCCTCCTTTACACTTAATTATACTTTTAATTAGGGTAAAAAAAAGGAGGGTTTGAATAAAACAAAACAAAAGAAAAGAACAGAAAGAGAGGAGAAACGAACGAGTAGAGAGAGAGAACGAAGAGGATTGCAAGGATTTTGAGAAGATAGCTTGTTGATTCAATTCTTCGGTGGAGGTAGGTTATGGTTTATGTTACGATATTCGTAGTGAACTCTTATAGTGAATATTATGTGTTGATAGTATTGTAAACCCTGCTATGTGCTTAAGTGTATGCTTGCATGATTATGATTATGAAATTGCGATGAATTAACAAAGCATGATGAAGCTATTGAATCCCAAATCTTGAAAGAACCCTAATTCGCTTGATATATTATATAATGAGAATGATGATGCCTTAGTATGAAAGAAGGCTTGATAAATTATATAATGAGAATGATGATGCCTTAGTGTAAAAGAAGTCTTGATGAATTAGGGGATCGGGTGCCACGTTCCGGTACCAGGATAGAATGAATATGAGGATCGGAGTGTCACGTTCCGACACCAGGATAGAAAATGGATCGGGTGCCACGTTCCGGTACCAGGATAGAATGAATATGAGGATCGGAGTGTCACGTTCCGACACTAGGATAGAAAATAGATCGGGTGCCACGTTCCGGTACCAGGATAGAATGAGGATCGGAGTGCCACGTTCCGGCACCAGGATAGAAATAGAGGATCAGAGTGTCACGTACCGACACAAGAGGAAGAAAGATAATGAATCTTGAAAGATAATGAATATACTCAATCTAATGAACTTAATTCCCAAATGAGTATGGTATTGAGGCTTGAGTCCTCATGTGTGAACTCGGTTTTAGTTATTGATGAATTCATGTTGTTATAGCTACATGTTGAGTATTGTAGTTGATTTACATTATTATTGATATATACTGTTCCCTATTTTGAGTTGGCCGATGATATCTACTCAGTACGTGTGGTTGTACTGACCCCCTACTTTCATGTTTTCCTCTTTGTTATTTGTGTAATGCAGCAAACGTTTCGTCAACTTCAACTCAACAGTAGATCTAGCCAGTCTTCACTTCATCGGAAAATTCAGGGTGAGCTAATGCGTCTAGCTTGGACTGGGTCTTCTTCTTCAAGTCTTGATGCCTTGAACTTCCGGCATGGACTAGCTTTTAGTTATTTTTGTTTCTTAGACATTCCTAGTTAAGTAATTTGAGATAGATGTTTCTTGTGATGATGACTTCCAGATTTTGGGAATAAAATAATAGTATTGAATTGTTTTTATTAATGAGTTTAAGTCTTCCGCATTACTTTATGTTGATATTTAATTGAAATGATAAGGTTTAGATTGGTTGGTTCGCTCACATAGGAGGGTAAATGTGGGTGCCAGTCGCGTCCCTGATTTGGGTCGTGACAAATTGGTATCAGAGCCTTAGGTTCATTGGTCTCATCAACACAAGAACAGGTCTAGTAGAGTCTAAGGAACGGTAGGGGGACGCCTTTACTTTTCCTTGAGAGGCTATAAGACTTTAGGAAAATTTCACTCTTTCATTCTTCTTTCGTGCTACTACTTGAGTCCAATTGGTATCTGGGCGATACGAATTGGTATCTGACCATCTTCACTCTATTTCGCAGATGGTTAGAACTAGAGCAACGACCGCACCAGCAGCAACAACGGAAAGACAAGAAACGACTGAGCCAGCCACTGGGGCTGTAGCTTGAGGAAGAGCAACGGCAAGAGGCCGTGGGAGAGGTCGTAGGAGGACGTCCTCTAGAGGAAGAGGACAAGCACCTAGCCCATCTGATACTAGGGCGGTGACTCCTCCACCGACCGAGGAGGTGATAAGAGAGGGGGAGGAAGGGGAGAATGAACAAGGGCAGAATGAGGAAATGCCACCCCAACCTACCCCAGAGATGATCAACCAGGTACTTGCTTATCTTAGTGGGTTATCCGATCAGGGTCAGGCACCTCCAGTGGTTTCTGCACCAACACCTCCGGTTTCAGAGGTACGACATGCGGCTACTATGGCTCCCCGCATGGATGCATCATTGGGAATAGGCACAATTCCACGTTTGACTACTGGGCCTATTATGACAAATGATCAGCATAACTTTTCAGTAAGTTCTTGAAATTGAAACCTCCAGTCTTTAAGGGCGCAGATCAGAGGATGCCTACAATTTTCTGGTTGATTGTCATGAGCTACTACACAAGATGGGTATAGTAGAACGGTTTGGCGTTGAGTTCGTGAGCTATCAGTTTCAAGGGAACGCCAAAACGTGGTGGCGGTCACATGTTGAGTGTCAACCAACAGAGGCACCACCTATGACTTGGGAATCATTCTCTACCCTGTTTATGGAGAGTATATCCAAGGACTTTGAGAGATAGAAAAAGGGACGAGTTCTTGAGTCTAGAGCAAGGGAGGATGACAGTTAACGCGTATGAGGCTAAATTTCGCGCACTATCCAGATACGCCACCCAACTTTGTTTCAGTCCACAAGAACGGATTCGCGTTTTGTGAAGGGGTTGAGGTCAGAGTTGCGGATTTCAGCCTTACAGGTAGCGGCTACGGCAACATCCTTCCAAGAGGTGGTAGACTTTGTGATAGAGGTGGAAGGAGTGAAGCCAGACGACTTCACCACGACATCGACATCGAAAAGTTTTCGAAGGGGAGGCGAGTTTAATGGTTCTCACTCTAGAGGACAGAGCTCCGGAGGTTACTCAAGTCGACCAATTCAGTCTTCACTACAGACTGTAGTTGGGGGTCCACCTCAGAACGGTCAACACTACTCCGAGAGACCTATGCATGACCCCGAGAGTGTTATGGATGTGGGGAGGTTGGACACATCAAGAGGTATTGTCCAAACCAGAGTTACAGAACCCCACTAGCTAGGGTAGAGGTGGTCATGGTAGAGGCCGCTTTTCTGGAGGACGTGGTGGTCGAGGTAATGGTGGTCATCACAACGGCAGAGGTGATGGGCAAAATGGAGCCACTACTACGCAACATGGTAGGGGCAATGGACAGACAAACGATAGGGCCCATTGTTACGCTTTTCCTGGGAGATCTGAAGCGGAGCGTCTGATGCTGTTTCACAGGTAATCTTTTGGTTTGTGATTGCATGGCATCTGTATTATTTGACCCTGGCTCCACGTTTTCATATGTATCTTCATCATTTGCTAATGGTCTAAAATTGCATTGTGAATTACTTGACATGCCTATTCGTGTTTCTACAAACCGGTGGGTGAGTCTGTGGTAGTTGAAAAGGTACATAGGTCTTGTTTGGTGAACTTTGTGGGGAGCAACACTTATGTAGATTTGGTTATTTTAGAAATGGGTGACTTTGATGTAATTCTGGGTATGACTTGGCTTTCTCCAAATTTTGCGATCTTGGATTGTAATGCTAAACTGTGACATTGCCCAAGCCTGGGACAGATCCGTTAGTGTGGGAGGTGACTACACTTCCAATCCGGTGCGTATCATCTCATTTCTTTCTTCGCTAAGAAAATGGTTAGTAAAGGGTGTTTAGCTTTCTTGGCCCATCTCAAGGATGACACTACCCAAGTACCTTCGATTGAGTCGGTTTCGGTAGTCCCGAGTTTTTGGAGGTGTTTCCCTGCAGATCTTCCTGGTATGCCACCAGATAGGGATATTGACTTCTGTATCGATCTTGAACCGGGCACACGCCCCATTTCTATACCCCCGTATAGAATGACTCCCGCGGAGTTAAGAGAGTTAAAGGCTCAACTTCAAGAGTTGTTGAGCAAGGGCTTCATTAGACCAAGTGCATCTCCTTGGGGTGCTCCGGTTTTGTTTGTGAAGAAGAAGGATGGGAGTTTTCGGATGTGCATAGACTACCGACAGTTGAACAAGGTAACTATTAAGAACAAGTATCCTCTTCCTCGCATTGATGACTTATTCGATCAATTACAAGGTGCTTGTGTCTTCTCTAAGATTGACTTGAGATCCGGTTTATCATCAATTGAAAATACGGGCAACGGATGTGCCAAAGACTGCTTTTCGAACGAGGTATGGACATTACGAATTTGTGGTGATGTCTTTTGGTCTTACGAACGCCCCTGCTGCGTTCATGAGCTTGATGAATGGGATATTTAAGCCGTATTTGGACCTCTTTGTGATCGTATTTATAGATGATATACTGGTATATTCTAAAGTAAGAAGGAACATGAGGAGCATTTGAGGGTTGTGTTGGAAATGTTGAGGAGAAAAAGCTTTACGCCAAGTTCTCTAAGTGTGAGTTTTGGCTAGATGCAGTGTCCTTCTTGGGGCATGTGGTTTGGAAGGATGGGGTGATGGTAGATCCTTCTAAGATTGAGACAGTGAAGAATTGGGTAAGACCCACTAATGTGTCAGAAATACGGAGTTTTGTTGGGTTAGCTAGCTACTACCGCCGCTTTGTCAAAGGATTCTCTTCTATTGCTTCCCAATTGACGAACTTGACTAAGCAGAATGTTCCATTTGTATGGTCAGATGAATGTGAGGAAGCTTTCAGAAGCTTAGACTTTGTTGACTACCGCACCTATCCTCACCTTGCCGGTAGAGGGTAAGAACTTCATTGTTTATTGTGATGCATCCTATTCGGGTTTGGGTGCAGTGCTAATGCAAGAGAAGAACGTGATTGCTTATGCCTCAAGACAATTAAAAGTGCATGAACGTAACTATCCAACTCATGACTTGGAATTGGCCGCGGTAGTGTTTGCATTGAAGCAATGGAGACACTATTTATATGGGGTTAAGTGTGAGGTCTACACGGATCATCGTAGCCTTCAGTATGTCTTTACTCAGAAAGATTTGAACTTGAGGCAAAGGAGATGGATGGAACTACTGAAGGACTACGACCTCACTATTTTGTATCATCCGGGGAAGGCGAATGTTGTGGCAGATGCCTTGAGTAGAAAGGCGGGAAGCATGGGAAGTCTAGCTCATTTGCAAGCCTCTAGACGCCCATTGGCTAGAGAGGTTCAGACTCTGGCTAACGACTTGATGAGGTTGGAAATAAATTAGAAGGGAGGATTGTTGGCTAGTGTGGAGTCAAGATCTTCTTTTCTTGACAAGATTAAGGGAAAACAGTTTGATGATGAGAAACTAAGGCGAATCCGAAAATAAAGTGTTGCGAGGAGAGGCTAAAGAGCAACAATCGACGAGGAAGGTGTGTTGAGGATTAAGGGAAGGGTATGTGTACCCCGCATTGATGATTTGATCAACACTATTCTGGCAGAAGCTCATAGTTCAAGGTATTCTATACATCCGGGTGCAACCAAGATGTATCGCGACCTAAAACAACACTTTTGGTGGAGTAGAATGAAGCGCAATATTGTTGACTTTATTGCCAAGTGTCCAAACTGTCAACAAGTGAAATATGAACACCAAAGGCCCGGAGGAACACTTCAAAGAATGCCCATTCCGGAATGGAAGTGGGAGAGAATTGCAATGGACTTTGTGGTTGGTCTTCCAAAGACACTGGGGAAGTTTGATTCAATTTGGGTAATTGTGGACAGATTGACTAAGTCTGCTCATTTCATTCCGGTCAAGGTGACTCACAATGCAGAGAAGTTAGCAAAAATCTACATCTCAGAAATCGTTCGATTGCATGGGGTTCCACTATCCATTATATCAGATAGAGGTACGCAGTTTACTTCTAAGTTTTGGAAACATTGCATGCAGAATTGGGTACTAGGTTGGACCTTAGTACCGCGTTCCATCCTCAGACCGATGGTCAGTCTGAGCGAACGATTCAAGTGTTGGAGGATATGCTTCGCGCATGCGTGATAGAGTTTGGTGGCCATTGGGATAGCTTCTTACCTTTGGCAGAGTTTTCGTACAATAATAGCTATCACTCCAGTATTGATATGGCTCCATTTGAAGCATTGTATGGGAGGAGGTGTAGATCTCCCATTGGTTGGTTTGATGCATTCGAGGTTAGACCTTGGGGTACCGATCTCTTGAGGGATTCGTTAGAAAAGGTGAAGGGCATTCAAGAAAAGCTTCTAGCGGCGCAAAGTAGACAAAGGAGTATGCAGACCGGAAGGTTAGAGACTTGGAGTTCATGGAAGGTGAACAAGTCTTGTTGAAGGTTTCACCCATGAAAGGGGTGATGCGGTTTGGCAAAAGAGGTAAGCTAAGTCCAAGGTATATTGGACCATTTGAGGTACTAAAGCGAATAGGGGAGGTGGCTTATGAATTAGCCTTGCCCCGAGGGCTGTCCGGAGTGTGCATCCGGTATTTCATGTGTCCATGTTGAAAAGATACCATGGAGATGGAAACTACATTATCCGTTGGGACTCAGTGTTGTTGGATGAGAACTTGACTTATGAAGAGGAACCAGTTGCTATATTAGATAGAGAAGTTCGCAAGTTGAGATCGAGAGAGATTGCATCCATCAAAGTTCAATGGAAGAATCGACGGTTGAAGAGGCTACTTGGGAGAAGGAGGCGGATATACAAGAAAATACCCCATCTGTTCACAGATTCAGGTACTCCTTTTCGCCATTGTTTTTTCGTCTTTTGATCGTTCGGGACGAACGATGGGTAAATTGGTATCTATTGTAACGACCTGTTTAGTCGTTTTGAGCAACAGATTTTATTTCTGGAAAAACTGGCTGGGACGACGGATGTAACGACGGACCGTCATAGTCACGACGGCCCGTCGAGGAGGTGTCGTCCCATGACACTTAGAATTTTGAAATTGGGTACTGAAAATCGACTCGCTGTAAATTGTGACGGACCTGCAGGACGTGCCGTCACATCCACGACGAACCGTCGTGAGTTTTCGTTGCAAAACACTTCAACTTTTGAGAATTTGGTACAAGAAACGAGTTTCTGACCGACATGATGGAGGAACAGGACGGACCGTCACAGCTGTGACGGGCTGTCACAGGCTACGTTAGTTCGAGGGAGCTGCGACGACCTGTGTGACGGACCGTCGCAGGCACGACGGCCCATCACAGGTTGCGCAGTCCCAGGCAAAATAGGATTCCTCTACACGTTTTAGGGGTCGTTTTGGACTATTCTTTCCTTAATTATAAAGATTGAGGGTTAATATTAATAGGTCTAATTACTTGGGGGTTGAAAGAGGTAACCTTAAGTTAATTAGTGGGTTTTATTGTCCTCCTTTACACTTAATTATACTTTAATTAGGGTAAAAGAAGGAGGGTTTGAATAAAACAAACAAAAGAAAAGAACAGAAAAGAGGAGAAACGAACGAGTAGAGAGAGAGAAACGAAGAGGATAGCAAGGATTTTGAGAAGATAGCTTGTTGATTCAATTCTTCGGTGGAGGTAGGTTATGGTTTATGTTACGATATTCGTAGTGAACTCTTAATAGTGAATATTATGTGTTGATAGTATTGTAAACCCTGCTATGTGCTTAAGTTGTATGCTTGCATGATTATGATTATGAAATTGCGATGAATTAACAAAGCATGATGAAGCTATTGAATCCCAAATCTTGAAAGAACCCTAATTCGCTTGATATATTATATAATGAGAATGATGATGCCTTAGTATGAAAGAAGGCTTGATAAATTTTATAATGAGAATGATGATGCCTTAGTGTAAAAGAAGG
Source organism: Solanum habrochaites (assembly GCA_027704765.1). Taxonomy (NCBI): domain Eukaryota; kingdom Viridiplantae; phylum Streptophyta; class Magnoliopsida; order Solanales; family Solanaceae; genus Solanum; species Solanum habrochaites. The sequence continues at coordinate 14,110,852 of JAKWJA010002492.1, read as the reverse complement.
CTTGATGAATTAGGGGATCGGGTGCCACGTTCCGGTACCAGGATAGAATGAATATGAGGATCGGAGTGTCACGTTCCGACACCAGGATAGAAAATGGATCGAGTGCCACGTTCCGGTACCAGGATAGAATGAATATGAGGATCGGAGTGTCACGTTCCGACACCAGGATAGAAAATGGATCGGGTGCCACGTTCCGGTACCAGGATAGAATGAGGATCGGAGTGCCACATTCCGGCACCAGGATAGAAATAGAGGATCGGAGTGTCACGTACCGACACAAGAGGAAGAAAGATAATGAATCTTGAAAGATAATGAATATACTCAATCTAATGAACTTAATTCCCAAATGAGTATGGTATTGAGGCTTGAGTCCTCATGTGTGAACTCGGTTTTAGTTATTGATGAATTCATGTTGTTATTGCTACATGTTGAGTATTGTAGTTGATTTACATTATTATTGATATATACTGTTCCCTATTTTGAGTTGGCCGATGATATCTACTCAGTACGTGTGTTGTACGACCCCCTACTTTCATGTTTTCCTCTTTGTTATTTGTGTAATGCAGCAAACGTTCCGTCAACTTCAACTCAACAGTAGATCTAGCCAGTCTTCACTTCATCGGAAAATTCAGGGTGAGCTAATGCGTCTAGCTTGGACTGGGTCTTCTTCTTCAAGTCTTGATGCCTTGAACTTCCGGCATGGACTAGCTTTTTAGTTATTTTGTTCTTAGACATTCCTAGTTAAGTAATTTGAGATAGATGTTCTTGTGATGATGACTTCCAGATTTTGGGAATAATAATAATAGTATTGAATTGTTTTTATTAATGAGTTTAAGTCTTCCGCATTACTTTATGTTGATATTTAATTGAAATGATAAGGTTTAGATTGGTTGGTTCGCTCACATAGGAGGGTAAATGTGGGTGCCAGTCGCGTCCCTGATTTGGGTCGTGACAATTGTAAAGGAAATAAGAGTTAACTGTGAGTTTACTATAAAATGATTCAAAATGTCTTAAATGCAATGTATGATTTTATATTATGTTTGACCATGAAATATTCCTATATGAAGTACGTAAATGATATAATGCTTATTTTATAAAGGTTTTATGAAGTTTTCACAAAAAGGCATGATGCATGATTTTAAGTAAAATGTCCATTTTAATGCATGTTTTTGCATGGTTGCCATACTTGGTGCATTTTTGTACTAACTCCTTTCTTCTGTACCTTCTTACTCAATGTGTTTGTTATGGATGCTTAAAGGGTGTCTTGAGATGATGAAGACCTTGATATGTGAATTCCCAATCATAAGGAAAGTGATCCTCTTAATATTGTATTGATGATTTATATTGTAAGGTCCATGTACCTAAAGTAATGTAATGATGTTGAGTATAGCATGGGAAAAAGAGGCTAGATTATTTAACTATGTATTATGATATTCCTTATATATGAAAATGTTGTTCTAGCATATGATGCGCTAAGAAAGTTCTAAATATTCCGCTAAATTTATCTATGATAGTGCGATGAATGATAATTATGGCTTGTATAAGACCTATGAGAGGTCAAGTAGTCCATGTTACTTCTAGGGGGTGCCCCCCGGTCGTGACACTCACCTCTCATCCTAAGTTGGTAATACCCTGATCCCAAGTCAATCTTACAAAAGTAGCTTGCCCCATGGAGTTGATCAAAAAAGTCATCAATCTGAGGGGAGAGGATACTTGTTCTTAATAGTGACCTTATAGAGTTGGCGATAATCAATGCACATTCTAAGGGACCTATCCTTCTTCATCACAAACAATATCGAAGCACCCAATGGAGAAATACTAGGTCTAATAAAGACTTTGTCTTGTAAGTCCTTGAGTTGAGACTTCAACTTTTTCAATTAAACCGAAGTCATCCGATAAGGAGAAATTGAAATGGGTTTGGTATCCAGTAATAAGTCAATACCAAAATCAATTTCCCATTCGCGGGGGAGGGGATTCTTGGAAGATCATTAGGAAAGACCTCCAGAAATTCCCTCACTATGGGGACTGACTCAATTGGAGGATTTTCGCGGTCTAAATCCTTGATTCTTAAAATATGGTACAGATTCCCTTTTGAGATCATTTTACAAGTCTTAAGACAACCAATAATACGTCCTCTAGGAGTATAATTTTCCCCCTTCCACTCTAAGACTAGTTCATTTGGAAAATCAAACTTGACAATTCTTGTTCTACAATCAAAATAAGCAAAACAATCATGCAACCAATCCATCCCCAAAATGAAATTAAAATCGACCATATCAAGTTCTACTAATTCAAGATGAGTAACTATTTTGGGAAACATTATAGGACAATTTCTATATACCGTATTTGATACCACCGATTCACATATCGGGGTAGTTTCCATGAAGGGTGTTACATCCAGGTTTACCCTCTAGACGCAATCGGCGTCGTCGTTCTCTTTGAGAACTAATACTAGCCCCATTGTCTCATTTCATTACATTAATATGTTGAAAATTTCAAACGTTTATTACATCTAATTGGAGGTTTACATAAACCTGTACATACACATAATATATACGTGTCGAGTATACAAAGACCATTCGTATAGGAAGGTTACATAGCCTTTTATTTTTATTGCACACACATATATATAAGATAGAAAGATAGTCTCAAAGATTGTCTTATCTCATACCATTTAAACGATCATCACAATTTAAGCATACCCCTACATCAAATGTATAGAAGCCACATATAGGCTTATACAAGTCGTACACAATGAAAGTGGAATGAACATAAAAGTCTTAGAAAAACAAGATAAGTGCATAGGTAAGATATTGTCATCACCCTCGAAAAATGAGTACCTACCCATTTGGATGATACAGAATATCCAAGCCTTCTTCAAGTCGTCCCGAATGAGCCTTCAACAACCTAAACATAAAATGTTTGAGGAAAGGGGGAAAATAGGGTTAGTACTTCACATATAATAAGTATGAGATCATATGCACATATAATAATAAAACATGCTAAAAGGGACATTTACTCAAAACATGCCATTTTACCCATTTAAAAGTCTCATGCATAATCAAGCGAATCATACTAATTAATCAAACATACTTACTAACTCAAACAAGTAATAGATTTCCCAACATTCTTACACCCATGATTTACTACAACCCTATCATCAAGGAATAACATCACAAGCATGGCGAAGAGTAAATTATGTTATAATAAGCAAGAAAACTACTCATGAATCCTTATCAAGTCAACAAGTGCAATGACCAAGCAAAGTCTCAGAACCTTACTCAATCAAGTAACTTCAACAAGAAACCATAACCAATGTCCAACTTCACATAACATAACCTTTAAGGAAACTAACATCATACTTTAATAGAACAACACAGTTACATATTCAAGGGGACAATCATCATCATATAATATCATTTATATTGTAACATCAACATGTCATCAACATATACATCATTATCATATACATACATAATATCAACTTCCTGAAGCTTCCATCAATGTCAAGTAGTGCAAAGTATAAGTAGAGTCTCATACCCCTACCGAGGATAACTTAAACCTCTCAAGTCACCTTAGTTAGTTTATACTTAATTACTTTCTTTTAACTTAGGGAACACTTGCCTTAACCAACATAGACCACAAGAGCTAAGTGTGGAATCCAGTGTTGTAAAACCTTACACCGATGGAATGTGGTCTACCAGCCAAAGTAAAACCAAACATAAGCATAACTTTCTAGGGGGATCCACTATCTAGTCTTTCTATGGGGGCAACATAGTTAAAGAAGTAAGAGATAGTGTATTCCTTCTTGATACCACTTGGTAGTTGGGGGCTTCTTTCATACGAATCCATTGGATGATTATTCCTCTTTGGAAATTCAACATTCATACAGAACTATAGGGTGCATCTTCTATCTTGGGAAGTCATCACCTCCCATTGTCAAGTTCACTCGGTGCTATGTTATGTCCCCTTATTGAAATGTCTTTAAGCCTTTAATTATCAATCATAGCTTAGTTTAGTTTATAGGGTCTACCCTTTTTATAATAATCATCATCAATAGCTCAATAATAATTGCATGAGTATAGTGCATTCATCACAATTCATACGAGTGAGGTTAACACATTAGCATTTCATATCATAATCAAGGCACATTGATAGTCATCACCATCCTTATATGACATACACACTAATAAACCTGATAACATAGTGAAGACATTTCAATTCAATATCATACCACCCCATCATCCTTATATAAGGCATAATCCAATATAACATCATAACTTAACCATAATCAATCACAATTGAAAGTAAAGATAGAGATTCTAAGGCTTACCTAGTCTCCTTCATGGTTCATCATTTATGCCTTACCATAAAACCTCAATTCAATCCAATTTAGATGTTCAACATCATAATTCAATAATCAATCTCTAACAATACTAGAAAAGTCATTACACCATAATTCAATACCAAATCAATGCTTAAAACAAGATTACTTAGGACAATTTCCATAACCTATATCACTTCTCAAGTTTAGTATGACAGACAACAATTAATTCCAATTTTGTAATGATTGGTTTAACAACATAATCTTATAATGATTTAAGCCATAATAAAGACAATTGAATCAATCCCAACCTAATTCACAACCATCACAATTGATCATAATCAAGTTAAAATACATGTTAATATATCCATTTATATCCTAAATAAACCGTAAACAACTCAGTTAGCAACATCAACTTTTGTATTTGGATGAAACCCATATGAAAACTGAACTTTTGAAATCCATTTTGAACGAACACTTTAAATAAAGAGTCTCAAAGGTGAATTAGACATCATACCTTAAAGTTTGATTAAGATTTGATGGTCAATTCTTCCTTTTCCAGACCCCAAAAACTCTCCCTATCTTTTCTTCAATGGTGGCCTCCAAATAGAGAGAGAAAGAAGAAGGAAGAGAATTTATTTTGTGAGTTGTACTTAGACTAATGAGGGTTAGGGTATTCATATTAAAGATTAATCAAATTAATTAGATTCCCTTAAACCCCTAATTAATCACCTAACCCACTAATTAATTAAATGAAACTAACTTAAGTTGTGCAGAAAACTCGACCCTCACAGACGAGATCCCGAACATGGGCCATCTGTGAGTCAACGGGCATTGTGCCTTCCGTGCTGCACAATCGTCGTTGAGTTCAGAGACTTCGCATATGAGGAACTCAAACATTTCGGATAATTTTTGGATGACGGTACGCATCGACGCCCTGTCTATCCAAACACGAGCCGTTGATGGCTTCTCGTAGTTTCACTTTCCCTAGGCAGTGTTGCTTCCTACGTGCTAGGGTCCTCCTCCTCAAGGACCCTTGGTTGTTCCTTTGGGAGTCGTACCTAGATGTTTCAACCATGAATCATGTTTAACACCTTTTATACACCCATCCACCTAATTTTATGGATTTTTGACTACTAAAATCTAGTCAAATAGGCTAAGGCACGCTAGTACCCCTTAGCACTAGTTTCCAAACGTCATGAACGTTCTTGGATGTTTTGGTTTTTACACTTCCTAAGTCACCTATATTAATTAAAATGGGTCTTAAAACAGTTCTTAGACCCCATTGCACCTATGTTAGGCTATAAGACTTGTCTTGGATTCAAAGTGTTACAAAAGGTTTATTTTGAATAACGGGCAGAATATCAAACTTCCTAACTATCAAAGGAGTAACAAAAGATAACGTAGAACCCGAATCAAGTAAAGCATATACATTAATACAGAAGACTTGTAATATAATGGTCCCCCCATCGTGAGAACTCTCTTGTTCACCCCCCTAGAGTGAAGTGCATAAAAGTGATCCACATTAGAACCACTAGCTTGAGCTTGCCCGCTACCTTTGTCTTGCCCCTTAAAATTAGGGCAATCCCTCACCTTGTGGCCACTCTTGCCATACGCAAATCAATTGTACGTCCCAACAAGGCAATTACCATTATGATTTTTGCCACACTTTCCACAAATTGGCTTCTTGCTTGGTGAGCTATACCTCTTCCCTTTTTAGACTTAGGCTTAGACACCCTATTATCACGAGCCTTGGGAAATTTGGTAGGAACTTTATTAGAAAGCCTCTTCTTGAGCCTAGGCTTTTTTTGAATGTCAAGACTACCCTTAGAAGAACCACCTTCATAATACATGGACTTGTTGGCCTCCCTACTCTTTCTCCTTAGCCTTCTAGACAGCTTTGGCTCTTGCGTTGGGTCCTCCTTAAGGACCCTTTAGTTGGTCCTTGGGGATTTCGCCCAGACGTTTCCAACCCGAATATACTCGTAGACATGTTAAGGACCTCTAACATCAATTACATCCAAAACAAACATGCAAAACTTGACAAAACACTCTAAGGAACACAAGCACATTTCAAGGAAAACCTTTGGAATGTAATGGACGTTCTTGTACGTTTGACCTCCAAATTTCATCAAGCTCTAAAAACTGCATATAAACATCATTATAAACAATTTTAGGACTTTATAACCTCATGACACACGTGTTAGTCTCTAGTTTCACCTAATTCGTTTTAGAGGTGTTACACTTTGTCTTCTTCTTTAAGCTTTCTTGTTCTTCCAATGGAAGATGAATAGAGAGAAAGTAGATAGATGTGAGAGCTTTTGGGATTTGATTTGAGTGAGTGAATATAAGGTTAAACTGATTTAAAATCAATATATAACGCTACCATAATATACTTAGAAGACCCCTCACTTGAGTTGAACTTTTAATGAAGTCAAACTTGAATTCCAAATTTTAGATTTTCAACGAGAAACAAGTTCGCATCGCGGAGCTGTTCCCGCAGGTTTTTTCTAAATTTATTTTTGAAATGGAAGTGTCCGCTACGTGTCCGCAATGTGGACCAAGACTTTTGGTCCTTGGTGGACTATGTCCGCGACGTGTACCTATTTCATCTTAGAGCAATTGTTTGCTGCCTTGGGCAGCTTACTCGGCCAATGGTGGGGTCCCTTCGTGGACCCCTAGGGCGATCCTTGGGAGGTCTGACCTAGATATTTTCACCCTATATACATCATTCTACCTATTTAAAGTCTTTTTACACGTTTTGGATTTCATACGATACTCCCAAACCTTCACAAAACCTAAGGACATTTTACTAGTTCAACTGCACTAGCTTCCAGATGTCATGGACGTTTCTTGACATTTTGACTGTAACACTTCCTAACTAGTTTCAATACATTAAATTAGGCATAGAAACTTTTTTTTAAGGATTGGTTCATCATGTGATTCTCTAGACCAAGTCATCGACTTTTGGAGTGTTACCGGAAGGATAGTAAATTGAGGAGCAAAGAGGTGGATTCGGTTAAAGTATTGTGGACACAAGAGTAGATAAAATGTGAATTGGGAAGCTGAGAATAGCATGATCTCCAAATATCCTCACTTGTTTCATATACCAAGGTGACAACATATTAGTTTATATTATTGCATTGAGGTTAAATATCAATATGATTTTTTAATATTGTTGCTTATTATTATTGTTATTATTTTATATTTGCTTGCGTTGTTATTGCGGATCTGTAGTGCTTAGCAAACTATGTCATCCTATGAGGCATATAGGTTAGAATTCTGCATTTCATGGTCTTGGATAGTCACATTTAAAAAGGATACTATACCTATATTTTTTGAAACTCCTACAGACTTAACCGCGTGACTTAGATTTTTTTTTCATTTGAGGACGAATGTTTCTAAGGGGGGAGGATATAACACTCTAACTTATCAAAATGTCTAAATTAACTCATATCTTCCTAGGAAGAAAAGAAATGTGGGTAATAAAGTAATAATCGTGTGGTATGTCATATTTTAATTGTTCAAGGGTTGTATCTCAAATTTTGAAGTTAGGTAAGTGGCAAAATAAAAGTTGGATAAAGTTAACGTAATTTCCTTTTTAAAGGTTGTCACATTAAGGGAGCACCCCCAGAAGTAACCGATGTTTTTGTCCTCGAAGAGGACTAAGACTAACCTCTTAGCATTTGTCATTACATTTCATTGGTTAAAAACACGGAAAATTTAAAACTTTTTAATTACTTCTACATTGAGGTTTACATAGACCTTTCTCATACACATAATATATATTTAAGGAGTTTACTTAGACTCCTCGCAATAAGAAGCACTACATAGGCTTCTACTTTTATTTCACATACATAGTATAGGAACATAATTTTATATGAATTCTATCATACGTATCATATTTGAACCATCTAAAACGAATACAAGAATTGGGTTTAATCCATACTTCATTACAACAAAAAGACACATATAAGCTTATATAACAATCGTCTCCAAATGAAAAGGAAAAAACTAAAAGTCTTATAACTAGAGGAACATCAATAGCTTGATAATGGCATCATCCTAAGAAGGTGAGGACCTACCAAACACCTAGGGAACATCCAAGTTATCTTCAAAGGACTTCTATAATCTCAACGTCCAGACCCTACAATTTTTAGTAAACATAAAACATGGGTTAGTACACACCTGTACTAAGTATGAGTATATGCAAATAAAACAATTGAAATCATGCCAAAGAGAACATTTGTTCAAACATTCTATTAACTTTGAAAAGCCTCATGCACATATAAGAACCCATCTAAATCAATGAATACATAACTCTAAAGTCAAATCCATATGCAACACATGACCAACATCTTCAAGTATAGTCAAGTTAACATATATAAGAGTTCATAACATCATATTATAATCAAGATCCTTACCCATAACCCATCATTTAGCCTACAAGTTCAAAGACCGACCCATAACCCTACTTAATCAAGTAAACCAAACAAAAGATCATAAGAAATGCCTAACGTTACATAATATGGCATCAAGAGTAATCCTCCTCATACTTTAGCAATAAAGACCAACAATATGTTCATAAGTGAAACTAACCTCATATAGAATCAATAACATTTAAAGTCAACATATACACATCTCTTTATAAAAGAATAAGAACATAAGAACAACCTCCTAAGGCTTCCCTCAATGCAAACTAGTGCAAGGAAAAGTTGGAGTCCCATACCCCTACCTAGGCTAAGTCAAACCTCTTAAGTCACCCTAGCTAGTATTTACTCCATTACTTAATTTTACTTTCAAGAATAATTTCCTTAACAAACATAGACCACAATATCTAATGTGGAATCCGGTGTTGTAAAACCTTACACCAATAAAAGGTGGTTTACAATTCATAGTAGAACCAAACATGAATAGAGCATCTAGGTAGATCCATTAGCTAGTATTCCTATGATAGAAATATAGTTTATGGATCTTGGTAGCTATCATGGATAAATCACTCTATTCAATTTTTGGACTATGAGGCTATCCACCCCATGAGAACCATGATGAACCCAACCTTCCTTCCTTGGGAAGGCACCACCCCTCACCTAAAAGTTCACTATGCGCTAATCTAGAGTCCCTTTTAAATTTCTTTAAGCCTTTATTAATAATCATAGCTTAATTTAGGTCATAGGTTCTATTTCTTATATAATCATCATCATAGCTCAATTGGTAATTGCATGAATATTGTCTTTTCATTACAATTCACACATATTTAGTTAGCCCATTTACATAATCACTTTATGATAAGGAACATAGGTATATCATCACCATCCTTATATCATTATATCTTATCCAACAACTGAAAAGTCATAATTCAAGACATTCTAGTTCAACATCATACAAAGCCTACACAATCCTATCATAAGGTATACTTCAATACAACTTCATAACTAAATGCAAGCAATCTTAATTGAAGTAAATGATTGAAATCACAACACTTACCCCAATATCCTTCACAATACATAATTAAGGTTTTACCATCAATGTCACGACCAGAGTCTAGACCCCAGATAAGACTAGCGTCATTGACCTCTCAAAGGTTAAAAATAAGCCTACTTACTCATTCGTACTTCGTCTAGGTTAATTTTAGTAGAAAATTTGAATTTTTTTATTTTCTTAACATACATACTAATAAATCTTTTAAATTCATAGTTTTTAACCTTCAACCATCTAACATTAAGATCATCAAATGAAAGAAATAGTTTAATATAGCGTTAAATATGTACTTGCCAAAATGGCACCAATACAATGTTTGAACAAAAACAGAAAGAAACACTAATGGAAAATACTCCACTTTCTCAATCCTATAACTAAGATAGAATATAATGGGTAAGCATCCTCGAAAGAATGAGGGCCTACCAAGTCTGAATGAATGCTCCACGTCCGGATAGTCTCAACGTCAACCTGTAGCTCTAGTCTCCACCTGTGCATGCACCTAAAATGGTAGAGTTGTATGGGGTTAGTACACACTTGTACTAAGTATGGGTATATGCAAGAATTCACCAAGGACATGCATGAGTAAGAATAGCTCTTTCCTAAAAACGTGATTATTGAAAGTCAAGTAAGTGGACTTGCCAAATTGGGATTAGGAAAGTTGCTGAGCTATCCAAATTTGGATTACGAAAGTGAGAAAACATTCCAAATTTGGATTAGTAAAGTCATGCCATGAGAGAAACATGCATCATCATACTTATCATATTGCACAAAGCACATAACATCTTGCATATAACACATAACATATTGCATATAACACATAACATTTTTTAGATTATTCGTTCATATGCCATGAGACTTTGGAATCATGGACTTGATATTATGACCTCCAAAAATGAGGGCTGAACATATGGGAGCTCAACTAGGGAGCCTTCTTTAGGACACACAGAGTCTCCTTCATTCATTCATTCGTACTTCATATCATTTAATTCATAGACTAGTGTGAACACCAGTTATACCTAGGATGTAGTTTAAGACTTTCATCAGGTTTGATGTTCAATGATGAAGAATGACCTAGTGTCATTACCTCTTGATTATCCTATCCTAACACATTTGGTATCATTCATTTCATTATGTTCATCATTTGAGGTTGACCTCATTCTTTCATGGGAAACTTTAACTTTAACCGACATAGATCATCTAAGCATTATGAAATTCAGTGTCATGAAACCCCACACAAAAAATAGGTGGAACCACTGGCCAAAGTGACCCAAAACATGCTAGCGTACATGGGAATTGAACCCCGCCAGATCCCTATATTGTCAGTATAGGTTCAAAGACTAGAAGATAAAAGGAGACCCATACTCGGCATGCAGGATAATCTCATATCATGAGAGTTATGTGAACCTCTGCCCTTCCCGAAAGAAGGCATCACCGCTCATAGCTAGTCTATCAGTGCTCAGTATAAAGATCCATTACAGTCAACTCATACGTCATGGAAGTTTGCTTCTACTATTAGGACATCATAGCTCAACAGATGATCTCATCTCATCATTAGTATTAAGTGAGTTAATCTCAATTCTTTCATTAGAGTGTTCATAGAGACCGGTCTCTTCATCAACTTTACACTCTCATAGGTGAATACATTTTGGTAACATTACTTAGGCTCATTTGAGATTGCTCTCATCTTTTACATTAGCCTCATATCATGTTGTCACCACATTCATTAACATTAGCACATTTGCTCTTCATAATTACTCACCCCTTTTTATGTGAATGTTCATTTCATCATATGTCAATGCACTTGGACATTGTGTTTTTCACACTCTTAATTAACCCTTTTAGGGTTTCATCATTTCATTACATAATATTCATTTCATCGTATGCCAATGCACTTGGCAAATTACTGTGTTTTACACTCTTACTTAACCCTTCTAGAGTTACATCATTTCATTACATACATCTAAGGTTCACTTGTATTTAAACGTAGGGTAGACTTATGTGTCTATACACACAATACATGAGGCTTCATTCATAGTTCGTTAAGTGATTCATATCTTCCTAAGATTATGTAATACAAGACTTATGCATCTTGTATGTCTGACAAGATTTTGATTTCGATCTAAGTAGGTGGCATTATTCTTGAAAATTTAATTCACGTATGACTTATGTATCTTTAAGGAATTTGGGTGAGGGAACCCAATTTCGAATTCCTTAGACAACACTTACATTTTTTCGCTTATTGTATTTTGGTCCACATGATATTGGGACCCTAGATAAAGCCTCAACATCAATGTTTCCTCTTTATTTTTCTTCTTTTAGTTACCCTTAACTTGGGCGAGAGGTTGTGGGATTAACCCCCCCCCCCCAACCCCTTTTATTTTATTTTTTTCTATTTCTCCTTGTCTATTTCTAGTTGACTATGAGGTTGTGGGATCAAACCCACCCAGCCTCTCTTTATTTTTCTATTATTCTCCTCCTTAAATCTGCCTAAGAAGTTGTGGGTTTGATTCCCACACGCCTCCGCCTTTATTTTTATTTTTATTTTATTCTTTTTGTTAAATCTGCCTAAGAGGTCATGGGTTCGATTCCCACGCCTCACCTTTCTTTTCTTTTTATTTTCCCTTTCTCCCTTACTCTCCTTCACAACTTTGAGGTCGTGGGTTCGATTCCCACACCTATATTTCTTTTCTTTTATTTTTCCTTTGCTTCCACTCGCTTCCTGGAGGTCGTGAGTTCGATTCCCACGCCTCCCATTTTATTTTTATTAGTTTTTTTGTACTTTACATTTCAACTAGCACACCCAAGATCAATCCCCCTTGACCCCATTTCCCTTTTCAGGTTTTAGTTCTTTTCAAGGGTGAGGTTTCTAGTTTGATTCCTAATTACCTCACCTAATTCATACCCATTTAAATTTCCAGATTTATACATCTCTCTTTAGCCGAAAACAGCTTATAATTTGCTGGAAATTTTTTCACATTTTTCAGCTTACTTTCTTCAACATTTGCACTTGAATTAATAGGGTAATTTGTAGATCATTTAATACGTTTTGGGGTGTATTGTTCATCGATTCATTTAGCCAAATGATTGATACTTAAATTAGCCACACTTTCATTTCAGTGAACATCACGATTTACATAAATTAATGCGCGTAAAATGACAACAAAAACATTATTAAATTGAAGCCTTAATCCAAGAACCACATTCATTGTAACATATTTGGACACGCACACACTTGCACATAATTTCTAATACATGGTTGTCTTTAATACGATTTCAAGTAAAAAAACATAATAATATCCATCACGAAAACATAACATATACCTAAATCTACCAGCAATCATACCCAACCTACGATACATTGGGACCTAGGGCCAGGCAAAAGGGGAAACAATCCTAGTTTTCGGATGAATAATATGAACCTTAATGGGTCTCTTGGGAAAGGTACCAAGAGAAAAGAAAATCCATACTTTGTTTTTTGCGTTAAACTCTTGACTTTCTGCCCAAAAACTTCACCCAAAAACACGTCTAAGCCTCCTCAATATCAACTCCACTAGAATGACAACCTCCCTTAGCCTAGTGTGCGATTAAGGTTTGTTTTCTTGTGATTTCGTTTGAGTTCTTCAAGTGTGAATAACTTGGTATATTTTTCTTATTTTTTATCTTATTTTGGCAGAGAAAATCTGTGATAAAGAATAAGAGATATTGAGTGTGAGAGTGGAGAAATAAACGTGAGAGAGTGGGAGTTGTAGGAGGATTAGGAGTCTAGTTTTAGGACATAGTAAATAAGGTTTTGTTTATTTAATAAAAATAGGATTTTTATTTTATATTAAATCAGATAATGAATAATAATTATTAATTAATTACATTAATTCAATAACATAAATAAAAAATCACTTTAATTCATTGCTTCCACATAGGTTCAAATCGACTGGAGCAAGACTGAGCACTTCAAGAGCTCAATTTCGGATCTCTTCCCAAAGTACCGCTCCACCTTATTAATTAAATAATTAATTATATATTTTGGGTAATTACGATACTAATCTTATCCTGGAAAATGACCATTTTACCCCTAGATCCTCCAACCCTATGATTTTCCCTTTTTAAGTCCGGTAAAGACTCCTTCAAGTAAATCTTCGTATTCAAGAGCCCTACATGGTTGCACCCAACCTTTCCAAGCTAAAATAACTCCTCACGTTAGTTGGCTTGGCTGTAGAAAAGGTCCGTACGTGTGGTTCTACGTGCATCAATCCGTGTAAACCCTTGTCTAATCATAGGCATTCTTGACACATTAAGCATTTCTTATCTTATCCAAGAAGTAAAATATTAGGAAAGACACTGTAAGATCAGAAGAAGGGAAATTTTCCTACGCATCATACAGTCTCTAATCAATGATAGTGATGCACTTCACCACCATTACTTAGAAACTACTCAATGTGGTTGATGTGAACTTATTATTTTTCTAATTCAAGCTAGGGCTCTGATACTAACTTTGTCATGACCGGAATCTAGACCCCAAACGTGACCGGCATCGTTGAACTCTTAGAGGTCGCAGACAAGCTTACTTACATCATTCTTACCTCATCTAGGTTAATTTTAGCAGAAAATTTGAAACTTTTTATTTTCTTAACATACATACTAATCATTCTATTAGATTCATACTTGTTCACCATCAACCATCTAACATTAAGATCATTAAATGAATCAAATAGTTTAATATAGCATTAAATGTATACTTGCAAAAATGGTACCAATACATTGTCTGAAGAAAAATGAAAAGATACGCTAGTGGAACATACTCCACTAACTCAATCCCATAACAAAGCTAGAATATAATGGGCAAGCATCCACGAAATCATGAGGTCCTACCATGTACAGATGAATACTCTACGTCCGGATAGTCTCAGCGTCAACCTGTAGCACTAGCATCCACCTGTGTCTGCACCTAAAATTGTAGAGTTGTATAGGGTTAGTACACACTTGTACTAAGTATGGGTACATGCAAGCACACACAAATGACATGCATGAGTAAGAATAGTTCCTTCCTAACAACATGATTAAGGAAAGTCAAGTCAGTGGAGTTGTCAAATTGGGATTAGAAAAGTTGGTGAGCTTTCCAAATTTGGTTAGGAAAGTGAGAGAACTTCTGAAATTTGGATTAGGAAAGTGATGCCATGAGAGTAACAAGCATCATCATACTTATCATATTGCACACAGCACATAACATCTTGCATATAACACATAACATATTGAATATAACACATAACATATGCCATGAGACATTGGAATCATGGACATTACATGAAGACCTCCCAAAATAAGGGCTCAACATATGGGACCTCAACTAGGGAGCCTTTTTTAAAAAACACAGATTCTACTTCATTCATTCATACGTACTTCATTTCATTTAATTTATAGGCTAGTGTGAACACCAGCTATACCTAGGATGTAATTTAAGACTTTCATTGGGTTTTCTATTTAATTATCAAGAATGACCTAGTGTCATTACTTGAGTATAGCTCACCTCTTGATTATCCCATCCTAACACCTTTGGTATCATTCATTTCCTTATGTGCTTCATTTGAGGTTGGCCTCATTCATTCATGGGGAACTTTAACTTTAACGGGTATAGATCATGTGAGCATCATGAAATCCTCTGTCATGAAACCCACACAAAAAAGAGGTGGAATCACCGGCCAAAGTGACCCAAAACATGCTAGCGTACATGGGAATTGAGCCCCACCAGATCCCTATATTGGCAGTATAGGTTCAAAGACTAGGAGATATAAGGAGACTCATACCCGCCATGCTCGATAGTCTCATATCATGAGAGTTACGTGAACCTCCGCCCTTCCCGAAAGAAGGCATCACCGCTCATAGCTAGTCTATCGGTGCTCTGTATAAAGTTCCATTACATTCCACTCACACATCATGGAAGCTGACTTCTAGTATGAGGACATCATAGCTCAATAGATGATTTGTCATTTCATTATTAGTATTAAGTGTGTTAATCTCAATACTTTCATTAGAGTGTTCATAGAGACTGGTCTCTTCATCAACTTTACACTCTCATAGGTGAATACATTTTGGTAACATCTACTTAGGCTCATTTGAGATTGCTCTCATCTTTTACATTAGTCTCATATCGTGTTGTCCCCACATTCATTAACATTAGCACATTTGCTCTTCATAATTACTCACCCGTTTTTACATGAATGTTCATTTCATCATATGCCAATGCACTTGGCTATTTGTGTGTTTCACAATCTTACTTAACCGTTCTAGGGTTTCATCATTTTAGTATATAATATTCATTTCATCGTATGCCAATGCACTTGTCCAATAAGTGTGTTTTACACTCTTACTTAACCCTTCTAGAGTAACATCATTTCACTACATACATCTTAGGTTCAATTTTTCTTAAATGTATGCTAGACATATGGGTCCATGCATACAAGACATGAGGCTTCATTCATAGTTCGTTAAGTGATTCATATCTTGCTAAGATTATGTAATACAATACATATACATCTTGTATGTATGCCAAGATCTCGATTTCGATCTAAGTAGGTGGCATTATTCTTGAACATCTAATTCATGTATGACTTATGAATCAATAAGGAATTTAGGCGAGGGAACCTGATTTCGAATCCCTTAGACAACACTTAAATTTTTTCATTTATTGTATTTTGCTCCTCATGACATTGGGACCCTAGATCGATCCCCAACATCAACGTTTCCTCTTTATTTTTCTCCTTTGAATTACCTCTTACTTGGACGAGGGGTTGTGGTATCAAACCGCCACTACCCCTTTTATTTTATTTTTATATATTTCTCCTTGTCTATTTTGAGTTGACTATGAGGTTGTGGGATCGAACCCCCACAGCCTCTCTTTATTTTTCTTTTATTTTCCTCCTTACATGTGCCTAAGAGGTCGTGGGTTTGATTCCCACATGCCTCCCCCTTTATTTTTCTTTTATTCTCCTCCTTAAATCTGCCAAAGACGACGTGGGTTCGATTCTCACGCCTCCCCTTTCTTTTCTTTTTATTTTCCCTTTCTCCTTTACTCTTCTCACAGCTTTGAGGTCGTGGGTTCCATTCCCATGCCTCACATTCCTTTTCTTTTATTTTTCCTTTGCTTCCACTCGCTGCCTGGAGGTCGTGGGTTTGATTCCCATGCCTCTCATTTTATTTTTATTAATTTTTTTGTACTTTACTTTTCAGCCAGCACACCCAAGATCAATCCCCCTTGACCCCATTTCCCTTTTCACGTTTTAGTTCCTTTCAAGGGTGAGGTGGCTAGTTTGATTCCTAATGATGTCACCTAATTTGTACCCATTTAAATTTCCAGATTTGAAAATATGTGTTTAGCCGAAAACAACTTACGTTTTCGAGAATTGTTTCACATTTTTCAGCTCACTTCCTTCAACATTTACTATGGAATTCATAGTGTAATTTGGAGATCATTTAATAAATTTTGGGCTGTATTGTTCATCAATTCGTTTAGCCAATAGATCGATACTTAAAAATCAGCCACACTTTCATTTTAATGAACATCACGATTTACATAGATTTATGCACATTAAATGACAACCAAAACATTATTAAATTGAAGCCTTAATCCGAGAACCTAATTCATTTTAACATATTTGCACACGCACATAATTTCAAATACATGGTTGTCTTTCATACAATTTTAAGTACACAAACATAATCATATCCATTACAAAAACATAACATATACCTAAATCTACAAGAAATCATACCCAACCTACGATTCATTGGGAGCTAGTGACAGGGCCAGGCAAAAGCGGAAACAATCCTAGATTTCGGATGAATAATATGAAACTTAATGGGTCTCTTGGGAAAGGGACAATAAGAGGAGAAAACCCATACCTTTTTGATGTTAAAATCGTGACTTGCTGCCCAGAAAATTTACCCAAGAGCACGTCTAAACCTCCTCAATATCAACTCCACTAGAATGACAACCTATCTTAGCCTAGTGTGTGATTAACGTTTGTTTTCTTGTGATTTCGTGTGAGTTATTCAATTGTCAAGAACTTTGTTTATTTTTGTGCTTTTGTATCTTATTTTGGCAGAGAAAGTACGTGAGAAAGAATAAGAGAGATTGAGCGTGAGAGTGGACAAATAAACGTGAGAGAGTGGGAGTTGTAGGAGGCTTAGGAATCATGTTTTAGGACTTAGTCAATAAGGTTTTGTTTATTTAATAAAAATCTGATTTTTATTTTATTTTAAGCCAGATAATGAATAATATTTATTAATTAATTACATTAATTCAACAGATTAAATAAAAAATCAATTTAATTCATTGCTTCCACCTAGGTTCAAACCCGAGTAGAGCAAGACTTCACTTCAAGAGCCCAATTTCGGCCCTCTTTCCCAAAGTACCCGTCCACCTTATTAATTAAATAACTAATTATATATTTGGGTTAATTACAATACTACCCTTATCCTGAAAAAAGAGTATTTTACCCCTAGACCCTCCAAACCTAAGATTTTCCTTTTTTAAGTCTGGTAAAGACTCCTTTAAGTAAATCTTCGTATTCGAGAGCCCTACATGGTTGGACCCAACGTTTCAAAGATAAACTAACTCCCCAAGTTAGTTGTCTTGGATGTAGCAAGGGTTCCGAGGTCAGGTTCTACGCGCATCAATCCGTGTGAACCCTGGTCTAATCATAGGCATTCTTGACACATTAAGTATTTCTTATCTTATCCATTTTTAGGGTTGTTACAATCAACCATCCACTTAAACCAAATAATGGGTGTAATATCATTGTACAATAGAAATTAACACAATAATGAAGTCAATTGCATCATCCCTACCCCAATTAACTTAAATTCATAACCTAGGGTTAAGAGGAATAGGGTTCATCATAAGTTCTTCAAGAAATAGATCCAATCCCAACAAGACATTAAACTAATAAGTCCATGAATAAATTATAATAAATAAAAACAAGTCTAACAATCAATACATTGATCAATTTCCATAAAATCATAAGCAAGATCCAAGATTTAAGGAATTTGGCGAAAGGATGTGATCTACATGAAATTCCATCAATTACCCAACAATATAAACTCAATAAGTCATAGGAGATCACAATTAATCATAGTCAACTATGATTTTGAAGTTCAGAAGAAAACTCATTAGAATTGAAAAACCCTTGGAATTGGACATTTAAGAAACTAACTTTGAGAGGACCTCTTGGGGAAAAGAATCCCAAGAGTTAAGCACCTTTTCCTTTATTAATATTAATCGACAAAATTTAAGTGAAATCCTTGAGAAATTGGTCTTCTTATTCAAGCTTTCTTCTTCCTTCAATGGAGGTTGAATAGAGAGAAAAAGTAGAGATATGTTAGAGCTTTCGGGTTTTGATCTGGGGATTTTATTTGAGTTAGAGAATGTAAGAAAAACTTATCTAAAATCAATATATATACCTCCCATGAAATACCCAAAAGATCCCTCACTTAAGTTGACCCTTAAATGAAGTCAAACTAGAATTCTAATTTTCAGATTTTCGTCGGGGAGTAAGTCCGCGATACGGAGCTACTCTTGCAAGATTTTCTATAATATTTTTTGATATAGTGGAGTATGTGGGATTCCCTAGACACGGACTATAAATTTTACCAAGGGCAATCCAAGTCCGCGATGCGGACTTGTTTCTTATATGTGTAATTTGGCAGCTGCCTTGGCAGCTTGCAAATCAAAGTTTTTGGTCCTTTCGTGGACCCCTAGGGAGACCTTTAGGGGGTCGTACCTGGAAGTTTTAACTCTAAATGCTAGGTTTTACCAATTTTAAGTCATAAGATTTAGACCTCATACACCACCTCTAAACCTTCCCAAAACCTAAGGACATTTCATTAGTTAAATTAGACTAGCTACGAGACGTCATGGACGTTTCTTGATGTCTTGACCCCAAAACTTCCTAAATGGTTTATTAACATTATTTTAAGCCTTATTACAGTGTTACTAACATTATATAAACATTTGAGGCTCTAGTTAAGGTCATAGACTTTTGCAGTGTTACATTATCCCCACCTTAGGAACATTCGTTCCCGAATGACACTAGAATATTTTGAAAAAGGGGGATAGACTCAAGACTAGTGGCCAAACATACAACATGCATATTATGAGTCATAGATCATAGGAGTACTTCACAACTCCATTCAAAACAGATCAATAACATTACACATAGCCAACTCAATTCACCACATATAAAAGCTCAACATTTATAATACATTAAGAGGAACTACCTTCACGGCATCAGCATGAGCTCAAAATGACGTTAAATAGTTACCATGCTATTCTGCTCAAGACAACATCAAAATACCAAAAATCTCAAGAACACAAAACTTATATTTCACATAAGTGCAAGTTAACACAAAAAGCCTCTTTTTATAGTAACTCAGTTCGACACTTAACTTTATCAAAATAGGCACATACTTGAAAACAAGAAAAAATTCAATTTATTCATTATTTTCATTATTAATATGAAGTACTAACCTTAATTAGAAAAGAGATGAGGGTAATGGGACCTCTTGTCGGCATCGGCCTCCCATGTTGCTCCTTCAACTAGGTGGTTTCTCCATAACACTTTTACGGAGGCCACCTCTTTGTTCCTCAACCTTTTCATTTGACGATCAAGGATTTCGTCCGAACCTCCTCGTAGGAGAGGTTCTCTTTCAGACCATAACTTTAAAAATAAAGAACGGACTCGGGGTTACAAACGCAATGTTTAAGCATGGTTACATGGAAAACCGGATGCACCGAAGATAGTTCACTATGGAGTTTTAAGTCGTATTTAACCTTGACAACCCTTTGCAAAACTTCATAAGGACCCATATAACAAGGAATCAACTTTCCCTTTTTGCAAAATCTCACCACTCCTTTTATGGGTGAAATTTTTAAATACACCTTGTCCCCTTCTTCAAATTCTATGTCCCTTCTCCTATGATCAACATAAAACTATTGCCGACTATAGGTTGTTGCAAATGGTTCCTTATGGTATGAACTTTCTCTAAGGTCTTATAAATCAATTCATGACCAACAAGTGAAGACTCGCTAACCTCTAACCATCAAGTAGGATATCTACACCTCCTACCATAAGAAGCTTCAAATGGAGACTTAGGTATAGATGAATGAAAATTATTTTTATATGAGAACTCCACCAATGGCAAGTCCTCATCTCAATTTCCCTTGAAGTCAATCATACAAGCTCTAAGCATATTTTCAAGATTTTGAATGGTATGTTCTGCTAGACCATCCATTTGGGGATGAAAAGCGGTAATAAACTTCACTTGAGTACCCAAACCTCTTTAAGAAACCTAGATGTGAATTGAGAACGTCCATCTAATATGATGGACAGAAATGTACAAATAGGTTTGAGGGTTAAGCATGTGAATTTCCATATTGGGGACGAAGATATCGGGTATTTTGTCGGAGTGAAGTGTGCCAAAACCCTAGTGATTTTGGAGAAGGGCTTATTGCGGTTATAAATAATAATTGAATTGAAATTGTAAATAATTTTTACTAATATTCATACATTAAAATTAATGAAAAAATGGGTTCATAAAATGCCTTTGTATATATATATATTCTTATTTTCTTCTTTATTTTCCTTTTAATGTAAATTAATGAACCAATGATTTATTATTTCGTGAATAATTAATTCATTAGAGAATCTTGGTTTATGACAAAAAATCAAATTCCTGTTTGAATATTGATAATTATATATTCTTCTACAGAATAAGTGGACTAAACGGAAATAAAATGAACGGACTTCATCAATATATCCACGACCACCCATATATAATCATATTGCCTTCTAGTATGAAGAAACCGAACTACGAAATCCATGTTAACATATTCCCACTTCCAAGTAGGAACTTGGATTTCTTGTAGTAGACCACTTGCCTTTAGGTACTCGACTTTCACTTGTTGGCAATTTGGACACTTTGCAACAAATTCTGCAATGTCCCTTTTTAAGCCATCCCACCAAAATACTTCCCTAAGATCATGGTACATCTTAGTAGAACCCGGAAGAATAGAGTAACAGATCCATAAACTTCCTCAAGGATCCGATTTCTCAAATAATTGACATTGGTCACACATAGTCTCCCTTGGTACCTAAGTATACCATCCCCCCTCGGGAGAATGACTCATTCATCTTTATAAGAACTGATTCCTTCAACTCCATCAATAATGGATCAAGGTGTTGCTTAGACTTCATTTCAACAACTGAAGATGACTCAGAGTTATGATGTACCATGATACCACCATTAGGAAAATATTAAAATCTAACACCCAAACGAGCCAACCTAAGAAAATCCCTCCATATATTTTTCTAGGCATCTTCCACATGGGATACACTTCCCATGGAAAAAACGACTTAGAATATCTATTACCACATTAGCCTTGCTTGGGTGATAGTGAGAACTCATGTCATAGTCTTTAAACAACTCTAACCATCTCCTTTGCTGGAGATTCAACTCCTTTTGAGTGAATACGAATTGAAGACTTTTGTGGTCCGTCTACACCCGACATGAATCCCATAGAGATAATTCCTCCATATTTTCAAGGCAAATACCACGACTGCTAACTTAAGGTCAGGAGTCGGATAATTATTCTCATGAATCTTGAGTTTCCTAGAAGCATAGGCTATGAACTTTCCATGTTGCATAAGAATACTTTCCAACCAAAATCAACATACATCACAACGTACAACGAAGCCCTCTGTACCTTTCAGTAAATTCAACACCGGACCGGAGATAATCCTATACTTAAACATTTTAAAGCTCTCACATGCTTTCGACCACTCAAATTTCACATTCTTCTAAGTCAAGGTTTTCAAAGGAGGAAGAAATGGACGAAAACGCGTCGACAAGCCATCTATAATAATAGTCTAGGCCTAAGAAACTCCTAATATCCATAGGATACAATGGTCTAGGACAATTTTCACCTCTTCGGTCTTCCTTCTATCAACCTCTACACCCTCACTAGAGATAATAGGACTAAGAAACGCTACCGACCTCAACCAAAACTTACATTTACTATACTTGGCAAATAGTTGATGCTCCTTAAGTACTTGCAAAACAACTCTCAAATGCCCCATATTATCACCATCACTCTTCGAATACAATAATATATCATCAATAAAGACAAGCACGAATGCATCAACATTGTTTTAGAACACCCTATTCATGAGATCCATTAATGTTGTCGGGGCATAAATCAATCCAAATGACATGACTAGGAACCCATAATGATCATTCTAGTTCAAAAATTCTTTCTAGGAATATCTTCACCTCTCACCCTAATTTGGTAATATCCCGATCTCAAGTTAATCTTTGAAAACTAACTCGCACCTTGGAGTTGATCAAATAAATCATCAATCCGAGGGAGAAGATACTTGTTCTTGACTGTGACTTTGTTGAGTTGACTGTAATCGATACACATCCTAAGGGACCCATCCTTCATCTTCACAAAATATCGGATCACTCCATGGATAAATACTAGGCCTTACGAAACCCTTGTCTAGTAAATCTTTAAGTAGAGCCTTCAACTCTTTCAATTTGGCCGGAGCCATCCAATAAGGAGGAATTGAAATGGGATTTGTATCCGGTAATAAGTCGATAGAAAATTTTATTTTTTATTTGGGAGGGATACCGGGAAGATCATTAGGGAAGACCTACGAAAAATTCCCTTACTGCGAGGAACGAATCAATAGGAGGAATTTCGGAGTCTAAATCTTTCACTCTTACTTTATGATATAAACACCCTTTAGAGATCATCTTACAATCCTTTAGACAAGAAATAATACGACCTCTAGGGATAGAATTTCCCCTTTCCACTCTAAGACGAGTAAATTAGGAAAGTTAAAACTTCACCACCCTTGTTCTACAATCAATGGAAGTGAAACGCACATGCAACCAATCCATTCCAAAAATGACATCAAAATCAATCATATCAAGTTCTACTAATTCCATATGAGTAACTCTATTAAGCAAAATTATAGGGCAATTTCCATATATTCTTTTAGCAACAACCGGGTAGACACCATAAAAGGTTTATTCAAAATGTCGGGAAAAATGTCAATTTTTTTAGCTATTAAAGGAGCAACAAATGACAAGGTAGCACCGGGATCAAGTAAATCATATGCATCAATAGAATATACATTCACCATACCGGTCACCACATCGGGCGAAAACTATTGCTCACCCCTAGAGCAGAGAGCATAAAAGTGATTCTTATTTGGATGATCCACATTCAAACCACTTGCAGCTTGCCCACTACCTTTATTTTGACCCTTCATGTTTGGGTAATCCTTCACCTTGTGGCTAATCTTACCACAACTAAAGCAATTGTCCGTCCCAATTAGGCAATCACCATAATGCTTGTTGCCACACTCTCAACAAGTTTGCTTCTTGGTTGGTGAACTACTACCCCTTCCCTTTTTAGGTTTAGGGTTAAACACCCTATCATCACGAGCCTTAGGAAACTTGAAAGGATTTTGATTAGAAAACCTCTTTTTAAACCTAGACTTGTCTTTGATATCAAGTCTGCCCTTTGAAGAACCACCATCAAATGACTTTGCGCTATTGACATCTCTACTCTTCCTCTTAATTCTTGTCTCCTCCACTTGTTGAGCATGAACCATGAAATGATAAATATTCATATTATCATGGAGCATAGTCAAACGACATTCTTTATTCAAGTCATCGGACACTCCCATCACAAAGTGACTCATCTCATCCCTTGTGTCGGGAACCAAACAAGTAGAATACTTTGACATCTTAGTAAATTTCAAAGAGTAATAAATCACACTCATACCTCCTTGATGAAGGTTCACGATATCTTCCACCTTAGCTTCCCTCTTTTCCCTTGGAAAGAACCTATCAAGAAAAAACCTTCTTGAAAATATCCCATGTCACCGGACCACCCCTCAAAGGCCTATTGTCTCTCCATTGGACGTACAAAGTTTGGGCCACGTCCTTGAGTTGGTAGGTGGATAACTCGGCCTTCTCACAAGTAGTCAACCCCATATAAATCAATGAATACATAACTCTTATATCCAAGCCATATGCAACAGAAGACCAACATTATTAAGTATAGTCAAGTCAACAGATATAAGCGTTCATAACATCATAATATAATCAATATACTTATCCATAACCCATTATTTAGCCTATAACTGCAATGACCAACTAAAGACCCATAACCCTACTTAATAAATTAAACCAAACAAAGGACTATAAGCAATGTCTAACTTCACATAACATGGCATCAGGATTAATCCTCCTCATACTTTAGCAATATAGACCAACAATATGTTCATACCTGAAACTAACCTCATATAGAATCAATAACATGTAATGTAAACATATACACAATAGTCACTTTATAAAAGCATAAGAACGTAAAACCAACCTCCTAAAGCTTCCCTCAAGGAAAAATAGTGCAAGGCATAGGTAGAGTCCTATATCCCTACATAGGCTAAGTCAAACCTCTTAAGTCTCCCTAGTTACTATTTACTCCCTTACTTCGTTTCACTTTCCGGAACACTTGCCTTAACCGAATAGACCATAAGAGCTAAGTGTGGAATCCGGTGTTGTAAAACCCTACGCCGATGGAAGGTGGTCTACCGTCCAAAGTAGAACCAAACATGAACATAGCATCTAAGTTGATCCACTAGCTAGTATTCTTATGAAGTAAACATAGTTTATGGAGCTTGGGGACTGTCATGGAAACATCACTCGATGCCCTTTTGGGACTATGAGGCTATCCACCCCGTGAGAACCATGGTGAATCCTACCTTCCCTCCTTGGGAAGGAGCCACCGCTCACCTACAAGTTCACTCGGTGCTAAGCTAGAGTCCCTTTTGAAATGTCTTTAATCCATTATTAATCATCATAGCTTAATTTAGGCCATAGGGTTTCTCCCTTATATAATCATCATCATCATAGCTTAATAGGAAATTGCTTTAGCATTTGTCCATTCATTACAATACACGCATGTAAGGTTAGCATATTTACATAATCACATTATGATATGGCACATACGTATATCATAACCATTCTTATATCATTACATCTTAGCCAACAACTCACAAGTCATAATTCAAGACATTTCAATTCAATATCATACAAACCCTAAAAACTCTTATCATAAGTGTACTTCAATACAACTTCATCACTAAACGTAAGAAATCATAATTGAAATAAAGAATTGAGATCAGAAGACTTACCCCAATCTCTTCACAAGACATCATCAAGGTTTTACCATCAACCATCTAATTCAACGAAATAATGGGTGTACTATCATCACACAATAGTAATTAACAAAATTATGAAGTCTATTGCATCATCCCTATCCCAATTAACTTAAATTCATAACTTAGAGTTAAGGGGAATAGGCTCATCATGAATTATTGAAGAAATAGATAAAATCCCAACAATACATTTACCCTAAGCAGTCCATGAATGAATTAGAATAGATAAAAACAAGTGTAGGAATGAATACGTTGCTCAATTCCTATCAATTCATAAGCAAGATCCAATATTTAGGGAATTTGGGGAAAGGATATGATCTACATAAAATCCCATCAGTTAACATCAATTACCCAAAAATCTACACTCAATTAGTCATAGGAGATCACAATTAATCATAATCAACCATCAATTTGAAATTTAGAAGAAAACACATTAGAATAGAAAAACCCTTGGAATTGGATGTTTGAGAAATCAACTTTGAGAGGACCTCTTGGGGAAGGAAATCCCAAGAATGAAGAACCCATATTAATCCACGAAATTCAAGACAAATTCTAGTGAAATTGGTCTTCTTCTTCAAGATTTCTCTTCCTTCAATGGAGGTTGAATAGAGTGAGAAAGTAAAGAGAGGTGTGAGCTTTTGGATTTTGATTTGGGGATTTTATTTGAGTGAGTGAATGTGAGGAAAAACTGATTTAGAATCAATATATTGATCTCCCATGAAATACCCAAAATACCCATCACTTAAGTTGACCCTTTAATGAAGTAAAACTAGAATTCTAATTTTCAATTATTCCGTCGGGGAACAAGTCCGCGATGCGGAGCTTCTACCTCAAGATTTTCTAAAAATAAATTCAAGAAAGTGGATTCCGCAACCTACCCGCGACACAGACTTGAAATTTGGCCATGGTCCATCCAAGGCACCGACGCGGACTTATTTCTCCAGCGGGTAATTTGACTGCTACCTTGGCACTTTGCTAAGCCAAGTTTGGGGTCCTTTCATGGACCCCTAGGGGACCCTTGGGGGGTCAAACCTTGACGTTTTCACTCTATATACCGGTTTTACATATTTTGATGTCATTTTACAAGTTTTAGAACACATACGACACATCTAAACCTTCCTGAAACCTAAGGATGTTTCACTAGTTAAATTAGACTAGCTTACGGACGACATAAACGTTTCTTGATGTCTTGACTCCAAAACTTCCTAAATGGTTTATTAACATTATTTTTGGCCTTATGAAAGTGTTACTGCCCTTAGATCAACATGTGAGGCTCTAGTTAAGAACATAGACTTTCGGAGTGTTACATTAAACCCCCCCCCCCTTTAGAAACATTCAAAATGACACTAAAATCTTTTGGAAGAAAGGGATAAACTCAAGACTAGTATCCCAACCAACAAGATATGAGTAACAACTCATAGGAGTACTTTACAACTCTATTCTACACATACCAACAACATTAAACATAGCAACTCAATTCACCACATATAAAAGATCAACATTTCATAATACATTATGAGGAACTACCATATCAACATCACCATGAGCTGAAAATGATGTTAAAGATTTACCATGCTATTCTCTCAAAACAACATCAAAATAAAAAAAATCTCAAGAACACAACACATATATTTCACATAAGTGTAAGTTAAAAAAATCCTCTTTTATGATAACTCATTTTGACACTTAACTTTACCAAAATAGGCACATACTCGAAAACAAGAAAAAAAATCAATTTATTCATTATTTTTATGATTATTAGGAACTAACAACCTTAATTGAAAAAGAGATCAGGATAACGGGACATCATGTCTGCCTCGGCCTCCCATGTTTATCCCTCAACTAGATAGTTTCTCCATAACACTTTTATGGAGGCTATATCTTTGTTCCTCAACCTCTTCACTTAAGGATCAAGGATTTACACCGGAACCTCATCATAGGAGAGGTTATCTTTCACACCAAGACCTTCTATAGGAAGAATGGACTAGGGGTTATCAATGCACTTCTTAAGCATGGATACATAGAAAATTGGATAAATCGAAGATAGTTCACTACGGAGTTTTAACTCATATGCAACCTTGTAAACCCTTTGAAAAATGTCATAAGGACCCACATAACGAGGACTAAACTTCCCCTTCTTGCATAATCTCACTATTCCTTTCATGGAGAAATTTTTAAATACACCTTATTCCCTTCTTCATATTCTAAGTCCCTTTTTCTTTTATCGACATAAAACTATTTCCGACTATAGGTTGTTTGCAAACGGTTTCTTCAAATATGAAGTTTCTCTAAGGTCTTATAGACCAAGTCGGGACTAAGAAGTGAAGACTAGCCAAACTGAAGTCATCCAATAGGAGATCTACACCTTCTACCACACAAAGCTTCAATAGGAGCCATAGATATGGATCAATGAACTATTATTATATGAGAACTCCACCAAAGGCAAGTGCTCATCCCAATTTCCCTTGAAGTCAATAATACAAGCTCTAAGCATATCTATAAGAGTTTGAATGGTACGCTCCGCTTGACAATCCGTTTGGAGATGAAAAGTGGTACTTAACTTCACTTAATACCCAAACCTCTTTGAAATGATTTCTAAACCTAGATGTGAATTGAGAACCTCAATCTAATATGATGAAAAAAGGAACCCCCATGAAGACTCAGTATTTTGTCAATATATATTATTGCATAGTCTTCTACAGAATAAGTGGACTTAACGGTAATAAAATGAGCAGACTTCTTCAATCTATCCATGACCACCCATATAAAATCATATTGTCTTTTAGTCCGACGCAACCAAATATAAAATCCATGTTAACATCTTCCCACTTCCAAGTAGGAACTTGGATTTCTTGTAGTAGACCACTTGTCTTTTGGTTTTCGGCTTTCACATTTTGGAAATTTGGACACTTTGCATTAAATTCTGCAATGTCCCTTTTTAAGACATGTCACCAAAGTACTTTCCTAAGATCATGGTACATCTTAGTAGAACACAGATGAATAGTGTAACGGGATACATTTTCTTCCTCAAGGATTCGATTTCGCAAATACTCGACATTCGGCACACACAATTTCCCTTGGTACCTAAGAACACCATCCCCTCCTTGTGAGAATGAATCATTCATCTTTACAAGAACATATTCCTTCAACTCCATCAATAATTGATCAAGGAGTTGCTTAGACTTCACCTCAACCATCAAAGACGACTCGAAGTTATGATGTACCACAACACCTCCATTAGGAGAATCTTCCAATCTAACACCCAAACCAGAAAATCTATGAACATCCCTCACTAGGTTTTTCTTGGCTTCTTCAACATGGGACACACTTCCCATGGACTAACAACTTAGAGCGTCTGCTACCACATTAGCTTGTCATGGTGATAGAGAACACTTATGTCGTAGTCTTTCAACAAATCCAACTATGTCCTTTGCTAGAGATTCAACTCCTTTTGAGTGAATACTTATTGCGGACTTTTAGGGTCCGTATACACATCAACATGAACCCCATAGAGATAATGCCTCCATATTTTCAAGGCAAATACCACAGGCACTAACTCAAGGTCATCAATCGGATAATTCTTCTCATGAATCTTGAGTTGCCTGGAAGCATAGGCTATAACTTTGGCACGTTGCATATGAACACTCCCCAACCCAACTCGAGACACATCATAATATACAAAAAAGACCTTAGTACCCTCCGATAAAGTGAACATCGGAGCAGAGGTAAGCCTATCCTTCAACATTTTGAAGCTTATCTAGCATGCTTATGACCACTCAAATTTCACATTCTTTTGAGTTAGGGTTGTCAAGGGGGAAGCAATGGATGCAAACACGTCAAAAAACGTTCTATAATAACTAGATAGGCCTAGTAAACTCCTAATATATAT
The DNA here is from genome assembly GCA_027704765.1 of Solanum habrochaites. Classification (NCBI taxonomy): domain Eukaryota; kingdom Viridiplantae; phylum Streptophyta; class Magnoliopsida; order Solanales; family Solanaceae; genus Solanum; species Solanum habrochaites. The sequence continues at coordinate 14,080,875 of JAKWJA010002492.1, read as the reverse complement.
AGGATCCAAAGTTCTAGGTCATTTTTTCACCGCTTCGGTCTTCCTTGGATCAATCTCTACACCCTCAATAGAGATAATATGACAAAGAAACGCTACCGACCTCAACTAAAACTCATATTTGCTATACATGGAAAATAGATGATGCTCCTTAAGTACTTGAAAAATAACTCTCAAATTCCCCATATGATCACCCTCACTCTTTGAATTCACCAATATATCATCAATAAAGACAATCTCAAATGCATCAAGATAATTTTAGAACACCCTATTCGAGAGATCCATAAATACCGATGGGGCATTAGTCAATCCAAAGACATGAATAGGAACTAATAATGACCATATCTTGTTCAAAAAGCCATATCGGGAACATCTTCACCTCTCACCCTAATTTTGTCATATCCCGATCTCAGGTCGATCTTTGAAAAGTATCTCGCACCTTGGAGTTGATCAAATAAATTATCAATCCTAGGAGACGATACTTGTTATTGACTGTGACATTGTTGAGTTGATGGTAATCGATACACATCCTAAACGACCCATCATTCTTCTTGACAAACAACACCGAAGCACCCCATGGAGAAATACATAGGCTGATGCAAACACCATTTATACCTAGGATGAATTTTAATACTCTCATCGAGATCATGAAGTGCAATGACCAAGAATGACCTAATGTCATTACTTGGCAATTTTTCAACTCCTGATTGTCTTGCACAAACACCTTCGGTATCGCTCATTTCATCATCTTTCTTACTTTGAGGTTGGCCTCATTCTTTATTTGGGAACTTTAACCTTAACCGACATAGATCATGTCACCATTATGAAATCCAGTGTCTTCCCCACACCGAAAAGAGGTGGAATCACTGGATAAAGTGAACCAAACATGCTAGCATATATAGAGAATCGACCCCTACTAGATCCCTATATTGGTAGTATAGGTTCAAAGACTAGGATATATAAGTATACCCATACACGACATGCCGGACAGTCTCATCTCATGAGAGTTACGTGAACCTCCGCCCTTCCCGAAAGAAGGCATCACCACTCATAGTGTCTTTCACACTCTTACTTAACCCTCCTAGGGTTTCATCATTTCATTGTATACATCTTAGGTTAACTTACTCTATTGATGACTGGTTATCCTTACTTTACATTGATGAAATGTCAATTTTCCTTACATGTCATCCTTTGGTGTTAATGAGACTGGCTCACACATTCTAACAACTTCATACGTGAGTATTCTTTTAATATAGTAGATTAGGTGTAAGTGAGACTTATCTCACTTTCTTTAACACCCCATTCTGGTCACTTACTTACTTTAGACCCCTTTAATTATGTTATAACTCACGTTACTTACTTTAGTGTAGAGATTCATATCATCGTTTATGGACGACGAGCACTTCATTCAATGAGTTTCATGAGTTCATACGTCATTCTTTTAGAGCATGTTGGGAGTTGTCCTAATGAGTGGCATGCCCTTGGTTATGGATTCATTGAATTACTTTAGAAGTTCCTAAATTATTTTTGATACTCTTACTATAAAAGATTGACATATGATTAGTATTGGCATAAATATGTGGATAAAGATTACATAACCATCTTTGTTGGCATAGGCCAATTTTACTTTCTATAATGCTTGGTTGGATATGTATATTATTCATTAGCCAATTGTTTAACTATTGAACATAATATTATATCCATTTGCATGCATTCCTTTTGGACAATGTATTGTTAGCTATTTTATTGGCATAAGCCAAACAATCACTTAAATTATGATTTCATGAAAATCTTTTTAGCCAACCTTATAACATAACTTTAGACATAACATTTTTAAACATCTTGAAACACATAATATAATAATTTAAAGAACACAACATCATCAAAAAGTAACATTTATAGTAGATATACACAACAAACCGTAATCATCTTCATACACAACAGTTTCAGACACATCTTAACATAGTATCATTCTCTTAACCAATCTTGGTTCATGACTTTAGGGTAACGTTTTTAAGATATTGGACAGCATCATATTAATATTTGATGAATTTAAAACCTTCATAACGTCAAAATAACGGCAATGCAACATTTCAATGAACACATCAACACTTAAAACAATTACGGTGTAACTAACACATTGTCGATTCATGATTCACGTTTTAAGCACTTAACTTTATACAATCACAACTTCATAGGCTAATCAAAAATCATATTTCAAGAACATTACACATAATATAATCCATCACCACATACCAACAAAATTATATCTAACCTATTCAACATGGAATCGAAAAGGATACTAGGTACAAAGGAGTTCGACGTGAACACGGGAACAATCCTAGTTTTAAAGATCTTTGAATCGTTGGAAAGAAATTTATCTTGGAGAAATAAGTCCAGGAGAGAACCCCATATATTATCTAGAGATTAATATACGAATACCACCTTGAACGAAACATTGAAGAAACCTTCAAATCGCCTAGAGAAAATGATAAATTTTCTTCCTTTTTCTTGCGTTCGTTGCTCACTATTTTTGTGTCCTTTTTGTCTATGAGTTTGAACGTGATTTTAGGTTTAAGAACTGATATTGAATAATTCAACTTAGGGTTTAATAAGTTCATTAAATAAATTAATTAACTAATTAATAAAAAGGCCCCCCTAGATTGACTAGAATTAGGAAAACACAATACTTGGTCAACATATGAAGTATACATAGCCTTCGTATAGTTATTTCATGAATTCATCATATACTAATCTCAACATAAATGTAACAATCATCCATCATAAGAATCAATTCGAAACAGAATAACAATATATCATAAATACGTTTGAAAAACACGGCCTTATTAAAAAACTTAGAAATGAGAGTACTAAATAAACTTTAGGGACAACATCCACTATCTTTGTCTAAAACTAAGGATAGACTAAAATTGTAGCATCCTTGAAATCAAGAGGACCTAACAAATGGTCTTGAGAAACGCTGAAGTCCAAACCGTTGCAAGAGTTGTCAATTGGTCCCTTAACCTGCATCTATAAAATAGTAAATAGTAGGGGTTAGTACACCCATTGTACTACGTATGGGTGTATTCACACATACACATAAGTCTATGCATGATCAAATAAAGTTCTTCATAAACAACATGCTATTTCTGGAAAGCCTAGTCACTAGACTTTCCTAAATAGTTAGTTCTTAATTATGGTATGAATATGATGTATTTTAATTAATTCAAAGAAAAAAACTCATTTTCTATATGATTACAAAACATTAGTATCATCAACATAATTTTAGAACAACTCGGGCGAAGATTTGAGATTTTCTATCCTCTTAGGCCGAGAGCTCCTCTTTGTATACTTAGATTATTTTTTAGTATTTTTCTTCTTGTTGTTGTGTATTTCAATAATTTTTTTGGTCCTATGTTTACTTACAAGTGAAATGATTCATTGTAGTCCCATACCCACAATGAATCAATGTAAGTAATCCAAGGACTAAGAAATGATTTACCTATCTTATAGTGAGTCATTCTTTACACTATATATTCATTACCTTTCATAAGCAATTCTCTATTGATCATGCCATTAATTTCATTACTTTCATAATTTATATTATACATTTCATATACACGAGACTTTGGAATCTTTGATGTAGCATTAAGACATCTCAAGTGAGGGCCCAACATATGGGACCTCAACCCGAGGGCCTTCTTTAGCAAACACATAGTCTGCTTCATTCGTCCATTCGTACTTCACATTATTCATTTAATTCATTCGTTGGCTGATGTAAACACCATCTATAACTAGGATGAAGTTTAATACTCTCATCGGGATCATGAAGTACAATGACCAAAAGAATGACCTAATGTCATTAATTGAATTTGATTTCACCTCCTGATTGTCTTGCACAAACACCTTCGGTATCCTTCATTTCATTATCTTTCATACTTTTAGGCTGGCCTCATTCTCTCTTCCAGAACTTTAACCTTAACCAACATAGATCATGTGAGCATCATGAAATCCAGTGTCTGCCCCACACCGAAAAGAGGTGGAATCACCGTCCAAAGTAACCCGAAAAGGCTAGCGTATATAAGAAGTTGAACAATGTTAGATCCCTATATTGGCAGTATAAGTTCATAAACTAGGAGATAAGTAGACCCATACCCGGCATGCCGTACAGTCTCATTTCATGAGAGTTACGTGAACCTCTACTCTTCCCGAAAGAAAGCATCACCGCTCATACCTAGTTTATCGGTGCTCAGTATAAAGTTCCATTCATTCAATTCATACATCATGGAAGCTGACTTCTAGTATGAGGACATCATATCTCAATAAATTATTTCTCATCTCATCGTTAGTATTAAGTGTATATTAATTTTAATACTTTCATTATAGTGTTCATAGAGACTTGTCTCTTCATTAACTTTACACTCTCATAGGTGAGTACGTTTTGGTAACGTTTATTTAGGATCATTTGAGATTGCTCTCATATTTTACATTAGACTTTTATCATGTTGTATCTACATTCATTGACTTCACCATATTTTCTCTTCATAATTACTCACCCCTTATTACGTGAATGTTCATTTCATCATATGCCTATGCACTTGGCCATTCACTCTCTTTCACACTCTTACTTAACCCTCCTAGGGTTTCATCATTTCATTGTATACATCTTAGGTTCACTTACTCTATTGATGATTGGTCATCCTTACTTTACATTGATGAAATGTGAATTTTCCTTACATATGATCCTTTGGTGTTAATGATACTGGCTCACACATTCTAACATCTTCATACGTGAGTATTCTTTTAACAAAGTAGATTTGGTGAAAGTGAGACTTGTGTCACTTTCTTTAACACCCCATTTTGGTCACTTACTTACTTTATACCCCTTTAATTATGTTATAACTCACGTTACTTACTTACTTTAGTGTAGAGATTAATATCATCATTTATGGACGATGAGCACTTCATTCAATCAGTTTCATGAGTTCATTTGTCATTCTTTTAGAGAATGTTGGGAGTTGTACCAATGAGTGGCATGCCCTTGGTTATGAATTCATTGAATTAATTGAGAATTGCTTATAATATATTTGACAATCTTACTACACAAGATTGACATATGATTAGTATTGGCATAAATATTTGGGTATAGATTACATAACCATCTTTGTTGGCATAGGCCAATTTTACGTTCTTTCATGCTTAGTCGGATATGTATATTATTAATTAGACAATCTTTTAATTATTTAACATAATTTTATAACCATTTTCATTCATTCCTTTTGGACAATGTATTATTAGCCATTTTATTCGCATAAGCCATACAATCACTAAAATTATTATTTCATAGAGATCTTTTTAGCCAACCTTATAACATAACTATAGGCATAACGTTTTTAAACATCTTGAACAGCATAATATGATCATTTAACGAAAACATTATCATCAACAAGTCACATTTATAGTAGATATACACAACAAACCGTAATCAGCTTCATACATAACAGTTTAGGACACATCTTAACATAGTATCATTCTCTTAACCAATCATGGTCCATGACTTTAGGGTAACATTTTTAAGACATATTAGACATATTTTGTGAATTTAACACCTTCATAACATCACAATAACATAAATTCATACGTCAACACTTAAAACAATTATGGGTGTAACTCACACATTGTCGATTCATGATTCACCTTTAAAGCACTTAACTTTATACGATCACAACTTCATAGGTAATCGACAATCATAATTCAATAATATTACACATAATATCAGCCAGCACCACATACCAACAACATGATATCTAACCTATTCAACATGGAATCGAAAAGGATACTAGGTACAAAGGAGTTCGACGAGAACACGAGAACAACCCAATTTTTCAAGATCTTTGAATTGTTGGAAAGAAAGTTCTCTTGGAGAAAGAATTCCAGGAGAGAAACCCATACCTTATTTAGAACTTAATCTATGAAGACCACCTTGAACGAAACCTTGAAGAAACCTTCAAATCACCCTTGAGAAAACGATAATTTTTTTGCCTTTTTCTTGCGTTTGTTGCTTACTATTTTTGCGTCCTTTTTGTCTATGAGTTTGAATGTGATTTTTAGTTTTAAGAACTTATATTTAATTAAATAAATTATTTAATTAATTACTAAAAAGCCCCTCCTAGATTGACTAGAACTAGGAAACCACAATACTTGATCAAATCTGAATTTTTTTGTAAGAATTTCGTTTTTCACCTTTAAATTAATTAATTAAGGTACCTAGGGTTTCTATTAAAGTGACCCTAAATTATTGGAACAAAAATTAACCTTTTTGGACCATCCTAGGTTAAGTACTAGGATGTTTCTTAAGTTGTACTAGGTTAGTGTAGGAATTTGGGTTTGACCCCTTTAATTTAATTATTTAAATGGATAATTTGATTAATTAATTGACCTAGGATAATTACTAAAGTACCCTTAAGTACTTATAACCATAAATAATCCTTTGAATCATCCTAGGTTAGGTTCTAGGTTGTCTTTTTCTTGTTTTAACCGAAATCTGGATATTTCTTTGTGATTTCGGTTTTGCCTTTTTAAAATTAATTAACTAAGTAGACTAGGGTAATTACTAAAGTACCGCTAAGTTTTTAGGACCATAACTAACCTTTTGGACCATCCTAGGTTAGGTACTAGGTTGTCTCTTTAACTAGTACTAGGTTAGTGTGAACCCGGTTTTGGTCCTAGGTTCTCGGGTGCACTAATGGGTCCATTTAGGTTAGTCCTAGGTTATTTTTTTTATTTTGGGCAGTATTTTAGATTATATAATTGGTAGGGAGGTTATTCCCCACATGGAGTGGTCCCTTGTGCACATTTATCCCCCTAACTACCCTAACCGAATTCGGTTAGGGTGGTCCCCTCCTTCGGCCGCTTCTTCACATGTCTTGTGCATGTGCTTGCATATGGGTTGGTTGTACATTCCTAACTAGATATTATTTATGGTTAATTTGGGTATGTTTACTTATTTTCCCAAGGACCATCACTACGTCCTTGGGCACTGCTTAATTTACATGATCATTTTAAATGATCATGTGTTATGATACTAGGCTTGAAACTTGAATGCCTAGTACTTTGTGTGCAAATACTAGAAAATATATGTTTTTAGCTTACGGTCTTCATTGCAGGTACATTTCTTAAAAAATCTCATTAATGTTAGAAAATTGGCTAACACCTTTAAGCCAATATTTTCTAATATGCCCAATATTTTGCTTATTTGGGTATTATATATAAATTGGCTGATATCCCTTAGCTAATTTTCTGTACTATGCCCAATATTTCTCAATATTGGGAATTGGGATGCTTATGTACCCCAAATACCCATTCTTAAAGACCTATTGGGCTCTTAACTAGACATGTAATTTTTCCAGAATATTACAAAACTCTCATTATAACCCTAACACTTAAATCAAAACATATTCCCTCCAAAAGTTCCTCCAAAAATTTCCATGAGAGTTCTAGGTGAAGATGGAGCTTGAAGATGGTTCTTCAATGGAGGTTATTCTTCAAATTATCATTGGGTTCTTCAAATAAGGTAGGTGTTCTTCTTCTAATGCTTTCTATAACCTTAGAGCCAATTTCAGAGATGATTTTCAAAGTTTTCAAAAAGATGGAAATGTCCAATTTCTACTCTAAGTCTTGGGTTCTTGCATAAATGGTTTTCACATGTTAAGAAATGATGTAATTGATGTATAATTTATGCTTTAAAATGAAATTCTCCATGAACCTTTGACATTCACAAATCTCTCAAATTCGACGAAAATATAGGTTATATGATCATGCTTTGAGATTGATGAATTCATGTTTAGATTGTTATGGGCTTTTGATTCATGTATGGATTATGGTTAATTGGTTTATAGGGTGTTTCAATTTGATCAATTGAGTATTGAATATTCATAGATTTTTTGACTACTAAGCCTATTGAATTGATATTGACTTAATGCTTAAGATTATAATGTAGTTTTCCATGGTATATTAAATTAAGTAAAGATTTTATTAAGTGATGTCTAATTCGTCTTATATTGATAAATTTATATTGTATTGACTTAGATTCATTGGATACTATGGTTTATCTACTGAATTGATGTTCATGGCCATGGGTAAGGGTCTTATGATATAGAATTGGATGATTTAGCCTAGAAATCGAAGTGGTAAGATGAAGTGCGGTTATGCTGCCCTAATTACTTTTATTCTATGTTAATTAGTTGTGATTGGTATGGTCTACTTATGGTGGCGGTGCTATGTGAATTGATGTGGTCTTCTCGGCATTACTTTATGCAGTATGATGATCATGGCTTTGTCAATCTAAGGGAGAGGATACTTGTTCTTAATAGTGACTTTATTGAGTTGGTGGTAATCAATGCACATCCTAAGGGACCCATAATTCTTCTCACAAACAAAACCAGAACACCCCATGGAGAAATACTAGGTCTAATGAAGCCTTTGTCTAGTAAATATTTGATCTAAGCCTTCAACTCTTTCAATTCGGTCGGACCCATCCGATAAGGAGGTACTAAATGGGATTTGTATCCTGTAACAACTCGATACCAAAATTAATTTCCTATTTGGGAGGAATACCGGGAAGATCATTAGGAAAGGCCTTCGAAAAGTCCCTCACTACGGGGACCGACTCAATGGGAGGAATTTTGGAGTCTAAATCTTGGACTCTTACTATATGTTTTGAAAACCCTTAAGAATTCATTTTCAATGCTTTAAAACAAGAGATGATACGGACTTTAGGAATAGAATTCCCCTCCCCCCTTCAACTCTAAAATGGGCTCATTTGGAAAGTTAAACTTCACCACACTCATTCGACAATATATAGAGGGAAAAAAGCATGAAACCAATCCATATCCAAAATGACATCAAAATCTAGCATATCAAGTTCTACTAGTTCAACATAAAAAACTCTATTGGGCAACATTATAGGAAAATTTCTATACACCCTTTTTGCAATAACCGACTCACCCGCTAGGGTAGATTCTATAAAAGGTTCATGCAAAATATGTGTAAAAAAGTCAAACTTTTTAGCTACTGGAGGAGTAACAAATTATAAGGTAGAACCGGATCAAGTAAGGCATATACATCAATAGAGATGACTTTCAAGATGCCGGTCACCACGTCTGGAGAAGTCTCTTGATCACCCCTAGAGCAGAAATCATAGAAGAGATTCTTCTTCAAATCTCACTTAAACCACTTGCTTGCCCACTACCCTTGTCTTGACTCTTCACATTAGGACGATCTCTAAGTTTGTGACCACTCTTACCACAACCAAAGCAAATACCCGTTCCAACTAAGCATTCTCCTACATGCCCTTTTCCACACTTGACACAAGTAGACTTCTTGGGTGAACTAGTATCCCTTCCCTTATTAGACTTAGGGTTAGACACCCTATTATCCCTAGTCTTAGGGAACTTGGAAGAAACTTTATTAGAAACCCGCTTCTTAAACCTAGGCTTGTCTTCTATCTCAAGCCTATTCTTTGAAGAAGCACCATCAAAAGATCTTGCTCTCTTAGCATCTCTACTCTTCGTCTTAGACCTTGCCTCTTATACATGTTAGGAATGAACCATAAGACGAGAAATGTTCATGTTGTCATGTAGAATAGCCGAATGACACTCCTCTTGCAAATCATCCGAAACCCCCGTCATAAAACAGCTCGTTTCATCTCTAGGATCAGAAACCAAAGAAGGAGCATGTTTTGACAATTTAGTGAATTTCAAGGAGTATTCATGAACACTCACACATCCTTTGTAATGATTGATGAGCTCCATAACTTTATCTTCCCTCTTCTCCCTAAGAAATAACCATAAAGAAAAGCCTTCTTAAACACTTCCAAAGTCACGGGTCCACCTCGTAAAGGCCTATTGTTCCTCCATTAGACGTACCATGCCTGAGCCACATCCTTGAGTTGATAAATGGCTAAACTCAACTAGTAGACAACCCTATAGCATAGATGATCTTGTAGATTTCATCGATGAACTCATGGGGGTCTTATTCAATATTGGACCCATAGAAAGTAAGGAGGATTCAACCTAGTGAAATCTTTTAGAGGAGAGGCCATGGTAGCAACTTGTTGGTGTCCTCGAGATACAACCTCCCGATTAGCTTGGGCCGTCATGGCTTGGCCTTTAGTGGTGGAGTCTTGTGCTTGGGTAGTAATGGCTTGAGCCATTTGAAAGAGAGCGGCCCTTATGTTCTCATCCGTCAAAGGAGGAGGATTCACCGGTACTTGGTCATCATTCAGATCTTTCTCAAGAGGAGGAACTTGATCACCACGGGGAGGAACTCCCACTTGGCAATCTCTTGTTCAAGTCTTGATGCTGCATTCCTTCGAGTATTCATTGCCTATAATCATAATAAGAGGATTAGATGCAAAAGCACATAGAGTTAACACTCTAAAGGAATGATATTAGACTTCCAAGAAAGTGAGAGTTTCCTAAGCATCTCATAGGTTCCTATTCATAAGTGTGGCGTGCTTCACAATTATAAAAATGAACCTACATAGACGTGGTAGAGAGATACATCGACTCAAACATATTTAACCTCATGCTCTAATACCAAGTTTGTCACATCTGGGAATAGCCCCTAGATGCAACCGGCATTTGCATCCTCTTTAAAGACTAAGACTAGCCTCTTATCTTACTTCATTACATTCATAGGTCAAATTTCGTGGAATATTTAAAACTTTTCATTAGTTCTACTCAGAATTTTGCATATATATATCGAGTATATATAGACCACCCTTCGTATAGGAAGATTACTTAGTCTTATACTTTCATTGCATATAAGTATATAGAATATAACATAGTCCTAATATTCGTATCATCTCATAACCATCTAATAAGAGTGTAAGAATTTAGGAATAAACCATACATCGAAGTAAGAATTCCTCACATGGTCTATACAATGTTTCATACTAAATGGAAAAGAAAGAAACATAGAAGTCTTAAACTCAAAAAAACTCCATTAGCTAGATAGTGGCATCGCCCTTGGAAATTAAGGACCTACCTTACTTGGATGGTCAATATATCCAAGTCTTCTTCAAGTCGTTTTCAAAAGCACTTTAACAACCGAAACCTAAAATGTTGGGGAAAATGAAGAAATGGGGTTAGTACACCCCTTGTACTAGGTATGAGACCATATGCACACATACTTTGAAATCATGCAAAGAAAAAGGACATTTCATAAAGTATGCACTTTTCATTAAAAACATTTATGCATATTCAACAAGACCATACCAACCAATAGAACATATTCATTAAGTCATAAGCATGTACATCACAATATCAACAACATCAAAACTAATCAAGTCAACATACATATACTATAATTGAACACATATCCAAGTAACTCTATCATCAAGTCATAATAGCAACAAACATGAATAAGAGTTTTCATTATAACAAAAGCAAGACAATTACTAATGAAACCCTATCAAGTCAACAAGTGCAATGACTAAGCAATGCCACATAACCTTACTTAATCAAGTAACCCAACAAGAATCATGACTTACATCCTACTTCACCTAGCATAGTATTTAAGAGTACATATCATCTTACTTTAACCATATAGATCAACACATATCCATAAGTGAAACTAATCATCATATAGTATCAACAATGTGCAAGTGCATCATATACATATCATATATTATCATAAGCATATTCATACATAATAACAACCTCTTACGGCTTCCCTCAAGGTAAACTATTGCAAAGCATAGGTAGAGTCCCATACCCCTACCTAGGCTAAGTTAAACCTCTTAATTTACCCTAGTTGGTTTGTACTTCATTACTTCATTTTAGTTTAGGGAACACATGCCTTAACCGAAATACACCACAAGAGATAAGTGTCGAATACGGTGTTGTAAAACCTTACACTGAAGGAAGGTGGTCTGCTGGCCAAAGAAAAACCAAACATAAATGTATCTTTCTAAGTGTATGCACTAGCTAATCTTCCTATGGGGGCAACATAGTTCAAAAACCAAGAGACAAGTATAATCCCTCTACATACCACTTGGAAATTGGGGCCTCCTCTCATGCAAACCCATTGGGTGAGTATCCCTCATTGGGGAGTCAATACCACATGTGGAACTATAGGGTGGATCTTCCTCTATGGAATGTCGTCACCTCCCATTGTCAAGTTCACTGTAAAGTTCCTTTTTGAAATGTCTTTAATGTCTTTATTAATTATCATAAGTTATTGTAGGTCATACGGTCTTACCCTTGTATATTCATTATCATCATAGCTCAACAATAATTGCATGAGTATTGTCCTTTCATTACAATTCATATAGGTAAGGTTAGCACATTAACATCTTCATATCATGATAAATCACATTGATAAATCATTACCATCCTCATAAAATTTACATCTTAATCCAAAACCTCACAAATCATAGTCAAGACATTTCAATTCAATATCATACCACCTATCAATCCTAGTACAAGGCACACTCCAACACATCATCAGGACTTAATCACAATTAACCATAATTTGAAGTAAAGGATATGGATCATAAGACTTACCAAGTCTCCTTCATAATCCATGATCAAGGTCTTACATCAACCCTTAGTTTAACCCAATTAGGGTATAACATCCTCATAATTCAATGATCAACATGATAACAAGGCTAAAAGAATCACTACATCACAATTCCATACTAGTTCATAGCTTAAGACAAGATACTTAGGTCAATTCATAACATACTTCTTAACCTAGATCAACTTCTCAATAACTAGCATGATAGGACTATAATTAACCATGATTCGTTCATTATTAGTATAACAACATCATCTAGTAGTATAATATCAATTTCGTATTGGAAGAAAACCCACTTGAAAACTCAACTTTGGAAATCAATTTGATGGAACCCTTTGAGGAAAGAGGTCTCAAAGGAGAATTAGATCTCATACCTTAATAATTATTGAAGATTTATAATGAAACTTGACTACTTTAAGCCCTTAAACCCTCCCCTAGTTTGGTCTTCAATGGTGTTCTTCACTTGACAAAGAAGAGAGAAGGAAGAGAGTTTTGTTTTGTGAGTTGTGATTAGTCTAATGGGTTGGGGTATTTAAATGGGGGTTAATTAATTTAATTAGGCTTCTTTAATCCCCTAAATAATTACCTAACCCCTCAATTAATTAATTGGAACTAATTCAAACGTGTAGAAAATTACAGTGACTATAGATGACACCACGATCGATGGATCGTGGGTCAATCGACGGCCACAGCGCCCTTCCGTGTTGCACAACCGTTGTATTGGTCCGATACTATGCAAAATTATCCCTCCACAATTTTTGATAAGTGACCATCGATGGTGGCATTGACACCCCGTTAATTTACCAACGGCTCATCTGTGGCATCCGTTGGTGACACCTTTTGCCTACTCTTACAAGGGTCCTCCTCAAGGGATTTTCGTTGGTCCTTTGGGAGTCGTACCTGGATGTTTTGATCATGAATCAACTTAAACACATGTTAGACACCCTTCCACCATTTTTCATCATTTTTCAACTTCTTAAAACTAGTCAAATAGGCTAAGGCACGCTAGTACCTCCTTGAAGTAGTTTCCGATTTGGTTTCTAGACTTCCTAAATGACTTATATTCATTAGATGGACCTTAAAAAGTTTCTAGACCTTAGGACACTCATGTTGGGGTCTAGAATATGGCTTGGATTTTTGAAGTGTTACACTGAAGATCATAAATTTGCAAAAAAACAGGTCTAAGAGCTTGGATATTCTAAAGATGGCTAAACAAAGTTTTAACAAGTCAAAAATCAAAAAAAGAGGTGATGTACCATGGTTTTACGGTACTTTCAATGCTTTTTCCTTAAGTTTAGTTCCTATCTAAGGCCTTCTTGTAGTACTTTTATCTGTATTTGCAGGAAAACTGTCCAGAATGGAAATACTAAAGACTGTGCTAAAATCAGCCCAGAAGTGATAACCTACAGAGCCACCGACGGTCTGTCGACCTAGTGAAGGTCCGTAGGTTATGATCGTCAACTGGGGGTTCAAGCAGCTGAAATCTAATGGGGGAATTCTAACCAAGTGGGAATACGGAAGGATCGACGGTCCGTTGACTGATCGATGGACCGTGATGGCAAATCGTTAGTTGTAACAAAAAGTAGTCACAGCACCCTACTTGAAGAAACCACTAAGTATGGAGGAATGGAGTCCATCAATAGACCGTAGATCTATTGATCGATCGTGCTGGTCCGTCGATGGTAATACAAAGTGTTGAAAAGTGGAGGCTGAAAATTATTTGAAGTATGGACCAGTGGAAGCTGTCGACGGTCCGTCGTTCCATCGACGGACCATCAGTTGGGTCGTCAACTAAAGACGTGTTTTGGATAGATTTTTCCTTATTTAAAACTATTTTTATTTTAGGACTTTATTATTATAAATAGGACTAAAAACCTCATTTTTGGGGTTAGAATTTTTATTATTTTTCAGATTTGTGTTATTGGAAGAAGAACTTTGGTTTTTTGAAAATACTTCAATTTTACGAAATTGTTTCTTTCAATATTTTTTTATTTCAAGTGACATTTCTGGGTTTTCTTAAAACTTGTTAAAGTAAGTACATGATTTCTCATTTAACAATTATGAATTGTGTAATTCTTAGCATGGGTAACTAAATCCACAACTAGGGTTGTGGGACCTATGGGTAATTAAAAAAGTAAAACTAGCTTAATAACAATTCTAGAATAGTTTCTTACATGTATTGATAATTCTTTTGTTTAGAAATCCTTTTAACGGTGGCAATTGTTATAACTCGCATTTTCACTACTGGTCGGACCAAGGAGGTATCTAATAAGAAAAGAATTATCAACGTAAATTTAGTACACACAATTTAATAGTCTAGTTTCAATTGGTGCTAAGTAATAACTTAGTTATATATTGAATATGACGCTTAATATGAGGTAAAGGTAAGGCTTAGTAAAGTAAACACACGTGGCTGGACCAAGCTGCGGAGTGAAATTCCCTAGTTGCCGGACCAAGGAATTAGGGATACATAACTTACCACTTTGCATGCAAGATACTAGGAAGGAGTTGTTATATCTAGGATTACCATGTGACAAACCTATGGGGAACACTTACACCCTAGTTTCTCTCATCACTTGACAAACACCAAAGTTATTAATTTTCTATTAGTCTTAGTTAGAAATAATTAAATATTTTTGCTACACAAAACCCGCCTTTTAGTTAATTGTTTTTGAAAAGGACTTAAATAAATAGACATAATCGTAGATTGAAGTTAAGTCTAAACCATTTTCCTCATGGGGTCAACCCCAACCTAACAATTGGGTTCGTTCCTTGATACGAATGTTTATACTTTTTTAGGGAAGTATAATTTGAGTGTATCAAATTTTGGCGCCGCTGCCAATGAAAGTGGATTTTAGATTAACTTTAAGCACATTACCAAATTTTAGTCAACAATTTCCTTATTTTACTTTTGTTTTTTTTGTCTCTCGCAGGTCTAGCTTTAATGTATGCCAAGTACACAGAGTCGGGGAGAACCAATATTGTCACTTGATCCAGAAGTAAACCGTACACTTTGCAAAATGAATATTCAAAACAATCCTGCTTATATTGATTATGAGATCAACCCTAGACTTCCCCCGCCAATCGATGCTCATAATCAAGTGATTGTTGATAACCCTGGTGAAGGTAATCCAAGGAGGCAACCTCCTGCCCCACGCCCTCAAGAGTACTATAGGGGAAATGAAAACATTACTGACTCTGATGGGCCACTTGTCCTACCTCCTCTACCACATGGTCTTACTTTCGTGGTAACTAGTAGCATGATGCAGATGCTCACCGCTAGAGGTTTCTTTTTGGAGCTACCATCGTAAGAGTTGTGTAGGGAGGACATACTTAGACATGGAAGTAATTGTATTGGGGGGTTTCCTTCTCTCACTGACGAGGGAGGCCGCAATTTGGCTTACAGAGTTGCCCTACAATTCAATCTATACTTGGGAGCAATTGAGGGGTGTGTTCCTAGTAAGGTATACCCAGTTTCTAAAAATCTCAACCACAAATATAGGGTGAATAACTTTGTGTCATTACCAGGGGAGTAAGTAAGCAGTTCTTGGGATAGGTTCACCTCATTGTTAAGAAGTGTCCCAAACCACCGCATTGATGATGAGTCACTAAGAGTAAATCTATCGGGGGCAAGATGATAATAATAAAGCGGTGCTCGATACGATTATGGGTGGTTCTTATAGGTAATGTACTTATGCAAAGATCGCTGAGAAGTTAGAGAAAATCTCTTGAAATAATAAAGCTTGGAGCACTAGGAAGTCGGATACGGGGAGAAACACTTTTCCGGTGCAAGCTTCACACAACACAGTCGCAGATGAGATTCGTGAAGAGATGACTCAAATGAGAACTGAGCTTGGGTTGTTGTGGAAACATGTCACTGGGGTGCAGAAAAGGTAAATACTATCTAAACCACCACCACCGGTTGATGAGTACTACTATAAAGAAGATTCCTATGCACTGAATGAGCATATAGGGGGTTTCCTACCGAAATCCCAAGGCTCCAATTAGGAAAATTAGTGCAAAGGTAAAGGAAATCTAGGTCAGAATTATGGCAATTACAACCGAGATGGTCACTTCCATATGGAAATTACAAACGTGACAACAACTGCAATCAGGGTAACTATGGTAACAGAAATGATCAGAGTGGGCCATATGTTCCACCTGAAAATAGGAGAGTTGCTCCTATAGATGGTGGAGGTAGTATGGCGCGAGTTGAAGACATATTTAAAAATATGATAAGGAGGTTTGATGCAAGTGATGAGCATGCCAAGGTGTTGAGAGGTGATTTGGCTAATATTGGGAAAAAAGTTGAAGCACATGCAGTCTCAATCAAGAATCTTGAGATGCAAATGGCCCAATTGTCATCTATAGTCAACCCTCATCAAACAGGTACTCTTCCTAGCAATACCGTCCAAAATCTGAAAAATGATGGATATTGTATGGCCATCACGACTCAAGGGGGTAAGCAAATCATTGATCCACCTATGTCGTCTTGTTGAAGATGAGGTGACAAGAGAAGATTATGTAGTAATATCTAGTGGTCAATTGGTAAATGAAGCGGTGAAAGAATTAGAGATGCCCCAAAAGGTGATCCTCGTTACTAGACCACCACCAACATTTCAACAAAGATTGCTATAGAAGATCGAGGATGGCAAATACCGGCATTTTATTACTATGTTGAAACAACTTTCCATCAATATACCTTTGATAGAATCTATTGAACAAATGCCCGGTTATGCCAAGTTTATGAAAGATATGGTCACTAAGAAGAGCTCGGTGAGTTTTGAGGATGATGATCGGATGCAACATTCTAGTGTTATTGCTACAAGGTCTCTTGTGCAAAAGAAAGAAGATGCGGGTCATTTCACTATTTCATGTACAATCAGGTTATTACACTTTGCTAAAGCATTATGTAATCTTGGGGCAAGCATAAATCTCATGCCTCTCTACATTTACAAGAAGTTAGGTTTGGGTGACCCAAAGCCCACTGCGATGTGTTTATTGATGGCCGAGAAGAGTCCTATTTGGATACTCCACGATGTTTTAGTGAAGGTGGAGTCATTCATATTTTCGACCGATTTTGTTATTCTTGACTGTGAGGTGGATTTTGAGGTGCCTATTATTATTGGGAGGTCGTTCCTTGCTACTGGCCGCGCCTTGGTTGACATGGAGAAAGGGCAGATGAAGTTTCGGTTGAACAATGAAGAAGGAACTTTCAACATTTGTAGTTCCATGAGGCAGATGGGTGAGCTCCAAATGGTATATGCTATATCTTACCGGGTTGAGAGTACGTCTAAGGTTCAAATCGAAAAGAGCCTTGGTGTTGAGGCACTAGTAGCAGTGATTATGAATTTTGAGAGTGATGGTATTGAAGAATATGGATCATTGGTTGCGGCACATGATCGAGGTGATATTTGGTTCAAACAAAAGATATTGGAGTTAGATATGAAGCATCGCAAGTCTCCAGCCGCGAAACCATCTATAGAGGAGACTCTAAAATTTGAGCTTAAGGCTCTACCACCTCATCTGAGGGTATGTATTCTTGGGGAAAGGTAACTCTTTGCCGGTAATTATTGCATCAGATTTTAATATTAACAAGTAGAGTGTTTGGTTGAAGTGTTGAAGAGGTTCAAGAGAGCTATTGGGTGGACTATTGCGGATATTATTGGGATCCCTCCCGATATTTGTTCACATAAAATCCAACTCATGCTCGATCATAAGCCTAGTGTTGAGCACCGGAGACGTTTAAATCCACCTATGCAAGAGGTAGTGAAGAAGGAAATTATTAAGTGGTTGGATGCCTGAGTCATATTAGATCGCTGATAGTTGTTGGGTATTGCCCTGTTTAGTGTGTGCCCAAGAAAGAGGGAATGATTGTGGTCTCTAACGAGAAAAATGATCTTGTTTTAATGAGGCCTGTGACCGGATGGAGAGTGTGTATGGATTACAAAAATTTAATGCATGGACTGAGAAGGACCATTTTCCTATGGCCTTCATGGTCAAATGTTGGATAGATTTGCAGAAAAGGGGTGGTATAGTTTTCTTGATGGTTATTCGGGTTACAACCAAATCTCTATTGCACTGGAAGATCAATAGAAAACAACTTTTACTTGTCCTTATGGAACTTTTGCATTCAAGAGGATGCCCTTCGGTTGTGTAATGCACCGGCTTCTTTTCAAAGATGTATGATGTCCATATTCTCCGATATGGTGGAGGACATCATTGAGATATTTATGGATGATTTTTCTATTGTTGGTGACTCGTTTGATCATTGTTTGAATCACTTGTCTGAAGTTTTCAAAAGATGTGAAGATTGAAACCTTGTGCTAAATTGGGAAAAATGTCACTTTATGGTGAAAGAGGGTATTTTATTGGACCATCGCATCTCAGAGTAGGGTATAGAGGTTGATCGAGCTAAAGTTGAGGTGATAGAGAGACTTCCTCCAACCATCTCTGTAAAAGGTGTGAGGATTTTTCTTGGGCATGCGAGTTTCTACCAGAGGTTCATCAAGAATTTTTCAAAAATTGCACATCTTCTGTGAAAGTTTCTTGAGAAAGAGTGTAAATTTTATTTTGAAGAATCCTGTCTGAAAGCATTTGGAGAGTTGAAGGAGAAGTTGGTGTCTGCACCCATTATTATTTCTTCGTATTGGAGCAGACCATTTGAGGTTATGTATGATGCTAGTGGAGTTGCTCTTGGTCTAGTATTGGGACAAATAAGGGATAAAATCCTTCACCCCATTTATTATGCCAGTAAGGGCCTTAATGAAGCTCAGAAAAATTATATTATGACTGAAAAAGATCTACTTGCGGTGGTATTTGCTTTCAAAAAATTTTGCTCCTATTTGCTTGGCACAAAAGTTATATGCATACTGATCATTCTACCTTGAGATATCTAATGGAAAAAAAGGATGTGAAACCAAGGTTAGTTAGATGGGTATTACTGTTGCAAGAGTTTGACTTTGAAGTGAAAGATAGAAAGGGATCGAAAATCAAGTTGGCGATAACTTGTCTAGATTAGAGGATGAAGCTATGCAAGAGTTGGGTGAAAAGGCTGAAAATTGATGATAATTTCCCTGATGAGCATGTGTTGGCCGCTTATCATGACTTCATTCCATGGTTCGTAGATTTTGCAAATTACTTGGCTAGTGATATCGTCCCATAGGACTTGTCCTTTCATCAAAGGAAAAAATTCATGCATGATGTGAAAAAGTTATTTTGGGATGAGCCATATCTATATAGGAGTTGTCGATGGGCTTATTCGGCATTATGTGTCGGAAGTTGAGACGTTGAGTTTTTTGGAGGCATGCCACTCCTCGCCTATGGGTGGGCATCATAGTGGTATTCGGACTGCCCATAAAATCTTTCAATGTGGCTACTATTGGCCAACCATCCACCAAGATGCTCATGAGTTCGCCAAGGCATGTGATAGGTACCAAAGGGATGGAGGTGTTTCCCTTTAACTCTTATTCTTGTAATTGAGTTGTTTGATGTGTTGGGAATTGACTTCATGGGCCCTTTTGTGAGTTCTAATGGGATGAAGTATATTCTTGTGGCGGTTGATTATGTGTTGAAATGGGTGGAAGCCATAGCACTTTCAAACAATGAAAGAAAGAGTGTCACTGCATTCTTGAAAAAGAACATATTTTCCAGATTTGGCACCTCTAAGGGCCATTATTAGTGATGGCGGATCCCACTTTTGCAACAAGTTGTTCAAAGGGTTATTGGAGAAATATGGGGTTCGCCACGATGTGGCCACTCCTTACCATCCTCAGACTAGTGGGCAACTTGATGTGTCAAACAAAGAAATCAAGCAGATTCTGGCGAAAATAGTGAACGAAGGTAGAACGGATTGGTCAAGAAGGCTTGATGATGCTCTTTGGGCCTATCAGACAGGATACAAGAATCCCATAGGTATGTCCCCATACCAACTTGTATATGGTAAGGCTTGTCACTTGCCGTTCGAGTTAGAGCATAAGGACATGTGGGCAATGAAGAAATTGAAGATGAATTGGAATGAAGCAGCGGAGCAGAAGTTGAATGGGTTAAATGAGCTTGATGAATTTCGCTTGAAGTCATATGAAAGTTCAGCCCTCTAAAATGAAAAGATTAAAAAGTACCATGACCAAAAGATTGAGAAACACGAATGTTTGGTTGGGCATTTGGTGCTTTTATTCAACTCTAGGTTGCGCTTGTTTCCGGGAAAACTCAAATCCAAATGGACTGGTCCATTATTGATCACTCAAGTCTTCCCTCATGGTGCGGTTAAGTTGGAGAACAAGGAGGGTGTAAGGTTCAAGGTGAACGGACAAAGAATCAAAATCTACCTAGGGTGTAAGGTTCAAGGTGAACGGCGAAGAATCAAAATCTACCTAGGGTGTAAGGTTCAAGGTGAACGGACAAAGAATCAAAATCTACCTAGGGCATGCAGAAAATGTGAATGAAGTGGTTGAGGCATATCATCTTGATGACGTTTGAGTAATCAAGAGACAACCCAATATGTATCCCCTAGCCAACTATAGGTTTTTTTTTATTTTATAGGAGTAGTTGCATTATTTTAGTTTTCACTTCATGTCATGTATAAATTTTCCTTGACTTTCTTTTAGAAGTGTTGGCTAGAGAGTAGAATAGGGTCCGTGTCTAAAAAGTGTCAAGAAAACACAAAAAGATTAGCTTATTGGGTGTTTCAATGTGCAGGGAGTCAAATCACCAAAAATATATAGAAATCTGTCTGGTGCACTGATCTATGGACCAACCGATGGGTCGGCGTGCCATCGACGAACCGTTGATGGCATCTGTGGATCCCATGTATGATTTTTAATTTTTCATAAGTTAGGGCACAGTCGACAGAATAGTCGACGGACTTATAGTCTGTCAACGGGGAATTTTTAGTTCCCCAAACTCAATAACCCGACCCAACCCAACCGGCTATATATTGATTTTAAAAAAATTTCAGGTACCTCCAACCCTTACAAATCCCTTTCCCAACCATTTCCCTCCCCATTTCCCTTTAACTACCCCACTCACTCACACATCTATTCCCCACTAATTTTTTCCTGATTACCTATCTTTCCCAAAATTTCATCTCAATCCCAAAACTTCTCTCTCCCCACTTCCCATATTTTTCTTTACTCCTTCCAGTCGGTGTTCAAAGGCGGTCTCGGTGTTGTTTCATGCACAAAGACATCTCCCCAAGTATGTTCATCTCATCTGCTTCTGATTTCATGTTCTTTGTTTGGAAACCTAAATGTTAGCATACAAATTTGATGAAAAATTGTATATTGGTCTTGACTTGGCGACAAAATTGCATGATTAAACTATTGAACTTGGGTCCCTAGTCCCTTAGTATGATAAAAAGTGAATGGTTTGGGGTGTTAATATCTAAATGAACGGTGTTCTGAGTTTTGTAGTTTTTCCAACTTCGGGCTATTTAGTACTTAAGATTCTAGGATTGAAATTCCACTAATCGATGTCGTAGGAATGACGAAATGGTGGATTAATTGATATATGAACCTAATGTGTCTTTCTATGCTTGACATTGTCAATTGGGGGTGCCAAATATGGCTTACCAAAATTTATCTCAGACCGACAGTACGAGACCTCATCTACAGACCTTCGGTCAATTAACGGACCGTCGATGGGGTATGTCGATAGCTACCCCCAATTTGAATCAACTCTGGAACAACGGACTGGCCTACGGTCCGTTGACTAATCGACGGAGCGTCCTGCACGTCCGTCGACTCTAATAGAACCCTGTTTGCTGAGGGTCTAAAAATTTTATCTAAGTGCCTACCGACGGAAGTGATCTACGTTCCGTCGTCTTTAATAGAAACTTTGCATTTCAAGCATTCCAAAAAAAATTTCTAAGTGTCCAACCATAGACTAGGTCTACGGTCAGTCGCTTGATCGACGGGGCCGTCTTGCAAGTGTATCATCTTTAACAGAACCTTTATTTTGAAGCCTTCAAAATATTTTCTAAGTAATCACCGACGGACCCTACCAACGGACCGTCTGTAGTGCCCGCCGTTTAGTTCTGCAGTTCTGAACTTGACAGTGTTTTGTGATTCAAATTTGATCTTGCTTCTGTTGGGTGTGTAAGATGTTCACAATGAAACTAATAACTCTCTTTTGCAGGTACCAATGGCTCCCAAGCAAGACCCAGTCTACTCTAGAGGACATTCAAAGTTTGTTTCCCCTTTATGTCGGCTGGTGATTGGCTTGGATGATGATCATGATCTAGAATATGTTACACCAGGCACCCGGACAATGACACATGCTGCTAGAACCACCCAGGGCATGCCCACAAAGGTGGAATCCGATGTAGTCACTGCCTCCCAGTCTAATGAGGAGCGCACACTGACTGGCACACTTTCTGGGTCAGTTGCGAGTTCTGAGGGAGTGTCTGTCTCAA
The DNA here is from genome assembly GCA_027704765.1 of Solanum habrochaites. NCBI lineage: Eukaryota > Viridiplantae > Streptophyta > Magnoliopsida > Solanales > Solanaceae > Solanum > Solanum habrochaites. The sequence goes on along the minus strand of JAKWJA010002492.1, from coordinate 14,057,885 downwards.
AGGAGGCTGCTAGGTCTGAGGGAGCGACTGGCTCTGAGGAGGTTCCGGGTTTGAGGAAGCGTCAGATTCACATGGTCCCACTATTCCTGTTGCACCGGTCCATTCTCCCTTGTCTGATGAGGTTGATATCACCCCTGACCGATATCCCTTCACCACTTGCTAATCATCCCAACCAGTGGTGTGTAGATGGACAAACCAAGTGTACAGGGAAGACAAGTTGCTCAACGATAAGGGGGTCATGACTCGGACTTTGATAGTCAAGCGGCGATTTCTTAAAGAGAGTCTTCACTCTGTCCCTGATGCACATGCTCTTTTCACCCTCCATCGGCTAGAGTAGATGGCTAGGAGCGTCGGTCCCTACAGCGAGGAGGTGGTGCGAGAGTTCTATGCTTCTTATGTAGGGACTCTCCAGTCTTCTATGGATATGCGGTCTAATCCCGCCAAACAGGTACCACTTGATCATGATCGAGTCTGTGGCCGCAAGGTGGACATCTCCTTACCCGCTATTCGTCGTTTCTTATACGGCGCTGATACAGATGTTACCAGGGAGCCCCTTACCCCCGAGTTTGACTATAGGTGGAAGTTGATAAAGGAGGACCATTTCCAGCGTGATGCAGGAGTGAGAGAGACCACCAAGAAGTGGATAGCCCAACACATTTCCAAGGATGATGAGGGTGCAGATTGGGTGTTGGAGCCTAGAAGTGTGATAAAGAAGGCCAACCTCACATTCGTGGCCAAATTCATCTGGCTATTGGTTCTTCACTTCCTATCCCCCATTGCTGCTGACAACATTCTCACATAGGATAGAGCAGTATTGGTATCTTCCATGGTTACAGGGTTCGAGGTGGATGTTCCGAGACTGTTGTCGGTAGTCATTCATGAGAAGTCCTTTAAGTCCATCACACGTACCCTTTTCCCTTCTTGATTTTCGAGTTGTGCAGGTCTATTGGAGTGCCCATATGGAATATTGATGTTCTCAGGACTTTTACTAGGACATTTGATATAGTTCTCATCCGGGATGAGGCCAATGAGGCGGCACCCAACAGAGGGCTCAGAGTGGAGGTGCAGCTTCTAGGTGAGAACTTGGCGGACACGGTAGAGAAAGCCCAAGGGTCTAATCAGTTTACATCAGAGCTTGCCGGTACCACCCCCGTTGAGTCTATCTTGGGTACTAGCACAACTCTAAGTTTCTCCCGCTCTACTCCATATGCAGTATTGGTCTCGATTGCTAGGGTCCAGAAGTTAGAGGCCCAGATGGACACACTGTTGTATCATATCTAGCCTTGGATGCAGAAGTCCATTGCTGAGGAGAAGGATCGGACTGAGAAGAGGATTGCCAAGCAAACTAAAAGGCAGATTCTGGTAGTCCACCAACGCCTAGACGCCTTCGAGTTGAGAGTTCTCACTCGGATAGCCCCTACTATTTACTTGATGACTCTCCAGGATTCTGTGGTGTGTTTGAAGGCTGGTGTGGATGCCACTCTGGATGCGCGAGTACTTGAGCTTGAGGCCACACCTGCAGAGCCTGCTAAGGATACAGTGCTTGCTGCACTGTTCTAGACCTCCGTTACGCCACCGCCTCCGCCACGTGAGCATGCCAAGAGGCACCAGACTAGAGAGGGTGATGAGGCTCATGCTAGAAAGAGAGAGCGTACTGAGTTGGAGCACGGCAGATGAGGGCTCATGAGTTGGTTGTTGGGGCATCTAGCTACAGGATTGTTAATGTTGAGAGAAGCAATACCGAGGGTGCTGACATTGATGAGAACACTACTGATGGTGTCCCTACAACTGACGGAGTGGGTTCCGAGAAACTGGACCCGCTAGCTGGTTGATCGTCAGCGCTATGCACCACAGGTTTGCTTCACCTACCACCCTGTTTTATATTTCTTATGTATTTGGGACAATTGCATGATTTCTTGTTGGGGGTGGGGTAAATGGAAAGTGAGGGCTAGGGTGAAGTCTGAGTAGCCCAACTCATGATCATCTCTTGGGGGTTTTCTTGTCTGTGATCTTCTTCACCAAGAGACTGATTATTTTACTGTTGAACCATAATGTTAGTACCTTGTACAAAGTATGAATGTGAAATCTGAAGCATTATGGCTAAATACAATGACATCCCATTCTAAAATGGATGCTTGCATGATTAGGAAAAGTGAATGTTGAATGTGTTGTCTCTAAGCATGACATAGAGATACACCATTGCTGGACCCTTACTCTAACATTCAAACTAGGTGTCCGATAATCTGGTAGGATAATGAGGTGTTAAGAGATTGTGAGGAAAGTTGAATAGTCCACTGTTGGTACCAAGCTAGAACTTGCCTGATTTATCTTGCAAAAAGTAATTTGTGTTAGACAATTAGGAAAGGACCATAGACCTTTGTTCAAATTAGCAAATCTTTAGCCTGAATGAAAGAAAACCAAATGAAATTAATCCTTTTTTATCCAAATGATTTGAACTTACAATGAACCTTTCTTTTCTACCCAAAATAATCTTTTCTGGGTACAATTATTAGCCCTGGTCCCTCCTTGGACATTGTGCACCTCAGCTTATGCCAAAACCATAAGTTAAGGGTGGCTAATGCAGAAACCAATCTCATCCTGGCCCTGACCCAACTTTGGGTATTGTGTACCTTGACTTATGGCAAAGTCATGAGTTGAGGGTGGCTATTATGAGGAATGTTTCGGAAAGCGGGGTTGAAAGAATTAATGTAAAAAAAATGAAAGAAGGAAAGATAAAGTGGCTCAATCAAAGTTAAAATCAAGTGAAAATTTTGAAAATTTGAAAAGAAAAATAAAAGAAGAGTCATTTGCATGAAAGGAGAAAAGAAAGGCAAAGAATATAAGAAAATGAAGAGTAGGGAATAATAAATGATGAAATGGTAGGACTCTTAGCAGTTATGTCAAGGAGGGAAACAAGTCATTAAAATGCATCCAAATGTACCGTACCTAACCCTGAGCCTACGTCACAAGCCAAGAAAGTTCTATCATGATCCTGAGAGTCTAATATGGTGAACTCAAAGCAGTGAAAATACGGGCAAGCCTACCGTGACAAGTATCAATTAGGAGTGAAGTTGTTCTGAGAGCGAGTGTTGAAAAATAATCCTTATACTCAAATTGAAATCAGTGTGTGAGAAAGGAGGATGTTGTTTTTAAAGTGAGGACACAAGTTGCGATATTGGAAAGTTGGTACCTTGGTGAGTGATAAAAGAGGAGAGGTATCGGTACGTGATAAGCCTGTGTCATGGTATAATCCACATGAATGAGCCTAAGAACGATATCATGCATAAAAACAATAAAAATAATCGGTATGGATAGCCAGATGATTGTGAAAGCTTAAGTGAAGATACTTCTGTACAAAGGTGTTGTGGTGAGCCATAGTGCGTTGTTTGAGGAAAAACAACGAATTTAAGTTGACGGTCCGTAGGTGATGATCGTCGACTGGGGGTTCAAACAGCTGAAATCAAATTGGGGAATTCTGAACAAGTGTGGGGATACAGAAGGATCGTTGGTCGGTTGACTGATCGACGGACCGTGATGGCAAATCGTTAGTTGTAACAAAAAGTAGTCCCAGTACACGACTTGAAGAAACCACTAAGTATGGAGAACGGAGGTCATCGACGGATCGTAGGTCTACTGACGGACCGTGCTTCTGGTCCGTCAATCGTAACAGAAAGTGTTGAAAATTGGAGACTGAAAAAGATTTGAATTATGGATCGACGAAAGCTGTCGATGGTCCATCGTTCCATTGACAGACCGTGAGTTGGGTCGTCAACTGAAGATGCGTTTTGGATACATTTTTCTTTATTTAGAACTTCATTTTATTTTATGAATTTATTATTATAAAAATAGGACTAAAAACCTCGTTTTTGGGGTTAGACTTTTTACTATTTTTCATATTTGTGTTATTGGAAGAAAAACTGTGGTTTTTGGGAAATACTTCAATTTTCCGAAATCATTTCTTTCAATATTTAGTTAATCCAAGTGATATTTCTGGGTTTCTTACAACTTGTTAAAGTAAGTACATGATTTCTTGTTTAACAATTATGAATTGTGTAATTCTTAGCATGGGTAACTAAATCCACAACTAGGGTTGTGGGAACCATGGGTAATTAACAAAGTAAAACTAGCTGTTACATGTATTGATAATTCTTTTGTTTAGAAATCCTTTTAGCGATGGCCAACATTAGAACTCACCTTATTGCTACTTGCCGGACCAAGGAGGTAGCTAATAAGAAAAGAATTATCAACGCAAATTTAGTATACACTATCTAAGAGGCTAGTTTCAATTGGTGTGAAGTAGTAACTTAGTTATACATTGAATATGACGCTTAATATGGGTGAAGATAAGGCTTAGTAAAGTAAACACACATAGTCGGACCAAGGTGCGGAGTGAAATTCCCTAATTGCCGGACCAAGGAATTAGAGATACATAACTTACCACTTTGCATGCAAGATACTAGGAAAGAGTTGTTATAGCTAGGATTACCACGTTATAAACCTATGGGGAACACTTACACCCTAGTTTCTCTCATCACTTGATAAACACCAAAGTTATAAATTTCATATTAGTTTTAGTTAGAAATAATAAAAAAAAATTGTTACCCTTTTAGTTAATCGTTTTTGGAAAGGACTTGACTAAATAGACGTAATCGTAGATTAAAGTTAAGCCTAAACCATTTTCATCGTGGTATCGACCCCAACCTAACAATTAGGTTCTTTACTTGATACAACCGCGTATACTTCTTTAGGGAAGTATAATTTGAGCGTATCAAGAGGCACATGCAAAAACACCCAAGAAGAGGGGTAGAAAGGTTGTCATTGCCACATCCAGGCCTGCACTACCATCGGTAATGTATTTTTTGTAATTTTTTGTAGTCACATGTAATGAGTTATGTGAAATAGTATAAACATTATTGTTAATTAAAAATTACTAGGTATATTGATCAAATTATTCAGTTGATACACAAAATCCTAATTTTTGGTACATTTTGATTATTTCTTACCATTAATGTATTAAAGAAGCTAAAATGAAGATAAATAAGGTATAACTATTGATATTTATCATTAATTTATAAAATGTTGATTTTCTGTATCATTTGTTTATTTTACCATATAAAGCATATTTGGTCATTTTTCTGTTGTCAAAATGTATGAAAGTTTAAAGTTCAAATTGGAGGATTACATGTATGTTTCAGAAAAGTATCAATTTGACTGATTTATAATTTGTAGTTACAATTATGTATCAAGTACAATTTTATATTTTTATGTATCATATTAAAGCTTATTGTTTCTATTAAGTATCAATTTGACTGATTTATAATCATTAGTTAGAACTATGTATCAACTACAATTTTACATTTTTATGTATCATATTGAAGCTTATTATTTATATTATGTATCAATATCATTTTTTCAATTATAGAATATCAATTATCTAGTTAAAACACTCCTTTAACTTTGTCTCTAGTTACAATTCAAATATCTTAAGAGATTTAGTGTTGTCAATAGGGGATGAGGGTATCCAATAGTGGGTTCTTTGAAAAGACAGAGAGAACTGATTGGGAAGCATTGGACGCATATAAATACAAGAAAATCAAAGAACTTTTGGGTCCACGACGTTTGTTTGATGTAGAGTTTGCTCAAGACATCATACAACAAAAAAGCGATAGCCTGTCAATATTGTATCATTCTTTCTCTATTTTTTTGTATCTAATTCATTCTTATAATTAATCTTCTTGTTTTTGTAGTGATTGTGTAATGTTATACAAAATTTATAAGTGACAAAATCAACTTGTTAGATAATAATTTTGAAAGTGACTATCTTCACAAAAGATATGCAACGGTGTTATGGAAGTATGATTTCGACAAGGCCAATGCTAGATATGTTAGCGACAATAATGAACATCCAAGACTAAAGAATGTCTTAAAATCAGCAGCTGAAGATGAACTTGTTAATGTAGGCTAGTTAGTCTTTTATGTTTCTATTCACAGACATATATTGATGTGTATATGTTTTTTGGAGATCAAATAGCGTTTTAGAGTATTTATTACCCTTACAATAATATAGTTTTAAATTTGGAAGAGTTTTGAGGTTTCAAATTGTTTATTTTTACTTTTGATTTTTTGTTCAGTTCAGTTAGGAATTCAGAAAATTATATATCTGATAAGTGTGATATAATGAGATATCTATGATAATGATTATATTAATGAAATTTTGTCACTAAAAAATATCACATTAATGTATCTCATAATTTTGATACATATCATTAGAATTTTGTAAATAATTATTATGTACATGATAAAATAATGATCAACAAATAACAAATTGTTTATATCACAAATCGTGATACTATATTTTACACTTGATACATGTCAGTTATTTTTTTAAAAATTAAATATATTTTGTACAAATCACAAAAATTGATATATTATGTAATATGATTTATCAAGAAGAAGTTTATAAATATTACACACAATAATTTGGCCTTCTAATATGAAAATTTAGTAGTATCTAAAAATGTGATACTGTATTGCTAAACTTAATACAATTAGTAAATGTTACATCTTGTTTCTTATACCTTTGGTTAAAAATCTTAGCAATTAACACTAATTGAATTTTGGATGCAAAAATTTTAAAAATTAAGTATCAGATACATAAATATAAAATTAACTTTTGACAAATTTTGACAAACAAAAATTATAGAACACATTAATAAACGTTTCAATTCAATTTATTGTATCGGAATTTCTGTGTAACAGTGAAAAAAACTCTACACTTTGAGAATTATTAAACATGAAATATTCATGATACTCCGGAAACATAATCATCAAGAATCTTTTTGAAAGAAAGTACATGTTCTTCTATTGTGACCTTCTTGTCCAATTGTCCACAACAATTTGTGTTTGCAATTATATGTTCATCTGCATTTTTCTTCCCTTTTTTTCTTGGTCTGCCAGACATCTTTTTATATCTACGTGGCAAGACAACTTCTTCCAAAATATTTTTCGGAACTGTCCAATCACTTTTGTCCGGCATTGATTCCATTGGAACGACATAGGTGTTGGCTAATGCATCGGGTTTATTTCTATGTGCAATTTCACTCCCATATCATTTCTAATTATCATCGGAGATGAATTGCCTTCTACAATATATTGGATGATAACATTGTTTTTTCAATTCATCAATATTCAATTCAATTGCAATGGATGAAATAAGATACATATATGAAATATTTTTCCCCAACCACTATCCCATCACTTTTGTGTCGCTCGTATCTAACCTCACTCTCCCATATTCCTGAATGTCTTAACAAGATTGTATATGCATATTTGTTTTTTGTTAGGATTGTTCATTGTATATGTAAACAGCTGGAAATCTATATGTATATGTTCTTTGTATTAGTATATATGTGAAAAATGTGTGCAATAAGAGACAATATTAGATGTAATTTGTATAAGCATGTGACTTATACAAAGAATTTTTATATGTAGAAAGTTCATAAAAAAAGTGAAAATATTAACAGAATACAAAGATAAGAAAATATAAAATTGATTACAAATAAAAGAAGTATAAAATTAGCAATTACTGAAATATTTGAAGGCACGATCCGGAGGGTAATGACAAAAATTCAGAAATAGTGTGAGAGCAATGGTGTAAATAAAGAGGGAAAAGAACCATTTTGATTTGTATATATCTTTATACAAATATATCTTCCAAGTTAAATACAAAACCAAGGGTCACACCATATGTCAAATTATGCTGAATAGCAGCTGCAAATTGGAAAAAATACAGTTGAATTGTAGCTATGGCATTTAATCTGAATTAAATATTTGCTATTTCATACAATTTTTCCCATACACAATTATGTCAAACAAGACGTAGTAGTTTAGTTGCTTGCTTACAAACTTAGATAATACACGTTCCATAATTAACTGGGTACAGACTACAGACTGGTCGTCCATTTTGATCCACAAAATAATTATAATATATTAGAGTTGGTAAATATATATCCTCCGATTTATCTGGTGCAGTAATGAAACTCCTTAATGCCCGAAATTGGTTCTCCTCATCATTCTCATGTAGTCTTCAACGTTAACCTCTCCATCACCTGCAACATTTACAATCAACAGTTCCTCAATAAATTACTCCAACATGGAACAATAATCCAGAAGTAGTGATGCAAAACTAGGAGTTACATCCATATTCTGCAGCACCCAACGAGAAGTTATAAATACATTAGTTCATAAAAGAGAGATGCACACTTACAAAAGCATATTCCAGACACTAGACCTCAATGTCAAAAGTGCAAAACTAGAGAATAATAATATTATAATAATAATAATAACAGACAAGACTACAGGGGTGTAAAAACAAACACAAGCCAAGTCACGGCATGTCGATGAACAGTACAGGAGTCATGTTCACTAATAAAATGAGTAGCCTGGAGATTGGTAGTCCTGCAACATGTAATTTTAAAAAGTTGACCATTGTTTATTGTTTTCAGATAGCTATTCTATTATTAAAATGTGTGCAAATTCCTCAATCGCATGGAATAGTTTGTCATCAGAGGATGCTAAATCAACAATAACAATTCAGCACTTACTTGAATATTTAACCTAGTACCAAGTATAGGAAAACACGTACTGAAACTGGGCCCCAAGGGTTCAGGTGTAGTGGTAAGAGCGCAGTGTGTTAGAAATGCACCGCACACATCAGGGATTCAAGCTTTGCCACTCACACAAGCATGATTAAGTAGGGAAGGATAGGAATGGGCCCATTATCTAAACTTCCAAACCGTGCATCGCTGGTACTCGGGAATTTCTTGGTAATCAAAAAATTTATACTAAGAATGGATTGTTAAATGAAGAAGGGACTACCTACCAATCATTAAAAGCTAACTCCCTACCAATCTTTAAAAACTAGAGGGGTTTATTTATCCCCTCTAGATTACCCTGATTCATTTCTGAACTATGTCTGCTCCCTGATTCTCAAATAACAATGTAAAGGAGAGCTGACCTTTTGCTACTAAGCTTTTGTAACTATTATGCATCTACTTGATGCCTGCAATAGAACTAATATCATAAAAAATGAAGAAGGGACTGAGAAACTACATGGTACTGGTCTACAACATCATTTCAGGATTTTTTTTATTTTTTAATTCACACAATCATTGGAACCCTAAACGAGAGAAGGAATTGATATTTAAAATCAGCAGAATGCACATAGTTTGTTATAGATGCAATTCCCAACAAGCTAAGATTTTACTGTATTATCTAAGAGAACTAAGGGGATAAAAAGTATTATATAGACTTCCTCTAACTACATAGTTTGCAATATCATCCTAAACAAACTAGTAGGTGTGGCCAGTGTTTTGGATGGCGAGAGGCGACAAAAGGGGACAAGTCACGAGGCAAGGCGCACGCCTTTTTGAATTGAGGCGCCAATTAATATCAAAAATTAAATATTTTAATTGCATATATAAATATCCAAAATCTTAATAGCAATAACATATATTAGCAAACATTTCAATTCAAAAACTAACAGTAGATATTGAAAGTCTAGAACTTGAATGAACCAATAATTCAAAATACTCTATTAAATAGTATAGAACTATATTAAGAGGGAAGAAATAATTATAGAAGAATTAAATTATTTTTAAAAAAAATATATAGGTAGTGAGCAGCAGAGCAATTAAACATAACAGAAGAAAAAAGCACTCAATTCACACTTCACCACCAGTCAAACACTAAAAATAGGTCTGAAAAACAAAGCAGCATAGCCACACTGTTGAAAAACATAGAAGAAGAAGAAAAGAAGGGAAGAACTAGAAAGAAGAAGAGATTTGGGTAGGTCTCCAGGGGTCGTACCTGAACAGCAGTCGCGTAAGTCCTACCTGAGCAGCGCGTCGCGATTCACGAAAATCATGTAAGTCCCTAGGAGTCGCGACTTGCGAAACATGAGGAGAAGAGGAGAGTAGTCGCAATGCCTAATCTAAGGTGAGTTTGCAAAAATACCCCCAAAAAACCCTAATTTTGGCTTTTAATTATTAAATCTGACCCTTAAAAAAAAAAAGGTGACGCCTATTGCATCACATAGTCACGACGCCAGTCGCCTTTTGATCACTATGGCATGCTTTTTAGAATTCACCACGTCTCGCTGAAAATAGGCGGATAGGCATCGCCTCACCACGCCTCGTCGCCAAAGGCGAAAGGCGCTCGCCTTATAAAACAATAGGCGTGGCAAAATTGACCCAAATCCATATAACCCGCTCAACATGCTAAACTCAAATGGGTTTGGGTAGGAATGATTTTGATGATGAAGTGTTTTGGGTTATGTCCGAGTTAAGCCTTCAAAAATCAACAGCCCAAATAGACCCATGGCGATGCCCAAACATGACACATGAAAATGTCCAATCTTAGCCTATAGAAGCGAAGATTCTATGTGCCGAAAAAAAGGAATTGACCCCTCCTTATTACCAAAGGCTTCGTTTGGAGAACAATCCAATGTTAGTTATTTTGCTCTTCATTAATTTAAAACAACAAAAAAAATTACATGATCTTTATTTTTCCTTTCTGAGATTACTTGATCTTGTTTAGCAATATAATCAAATTTAGGATGTAGGAAAACATTTTTCTTTGTACCAACACTCTTAGACAACTTCGGTTGTTTTCTACGTAGACATACCAAGAGACATGTTAATCAGATAAGAACAGTTCAAATGATCCGAGGTTCCTATATGAAAAGAATGAAACAATTGTTGTCAAACAAATTATAGAGTTAGTTCATAGAACCGAAATCATTTTTAGCAAACAAATCTTTGGACCAACACAATCTTTATAGTTGTTTTTGTAATGCAACTTTGAGCAATTTCCTAAGTTTAATCGGGATCTATTAATTAAATTTATTACTTTAAAAATAGATACTTGATAAATTACATGAGAAAGTTATAACTAGCAATTTGATCTTCACAATATAAACTAATTTCATTTTAATCTAGTCAGCTTACACATAATTCAACTCTTGGGAAGCAAAAAGGTAAGAAAGCCTTTTCCAACAATCAGAATAGTTCCTTTTCGGACCTAAGCAAGACTTTCTGTTAAATTTGAAATATAAATGAAAAGAACAAAATATATTTTTGGTATCATATTGCCAATTTAGACTTGATGTCTAACCAATACTGCAATCAAATCATCAATTCCATCATTCCATAGGTTTCTTCTATTAGATGGAGATCCACGGGAATCATGACCCATTTATCATTTTTAGCCCATTTTGACCCGAACAAATTCAGCCCAAGTCGGCCATTTGCCACCAATAAATGGTAATATATAAAAGATATGGTAACAGTTTTTGGAATAACTAGGTCTTTTTAGGAGTTTGAGAGCTTCAAAGAAAAATATCTTACATACCAACTATATTGAAACCCTAGGCCTTTGGTCTAGAAGTAAGAGCGTAGTTTGTGAGGTGTGGAGTAGGAACACATCACAATTTCAAACCCTACCCCAGACAAATTCATAGTATCTAAGTGGAGAAGGATAGAGGGGCAATTCCATTATCCACCGAGTTTCAAACCGTGCACTACCAACCCATGGGGATTCTTGGTTATCAACAAAATAAAAAAGACCATATATATTTTAACCTTAGAAGCACAAAATCCACAATAGGAATACTATGAAATACAGCCTAACTTACGATCACGATCTGCCTCTTCTATCATTTCTTGGATTTCTCTGTCAGTAAATCGCTCCCCCAACTCATGAGCGATTCTTTGAATGTCCGCAAAAGAGATTTTGCCCTACATTTAAATGCTTTAATGATTAATCACAAGCCAAGAAAACAATTTAACTGTATGGAAGATAACCAAAAAAGTAGAAAGCAGGAGAGCGAAAAAAGCAAGCACATTTTTATCTTGATCAATAATGTGAAATGCCTTCATGAGCTCTTCTTTAGTGTCCCTTTCTCCAAACTTGGCAGTCATCATGTGCACAAATTCATCAAAATCAATTGCACCACTGCCATCCTTATCAACTTCTGCAATCATTTGATTGATCTCCTGCAATAACAAACACACTAATGAGTACACTACCACATATTAGAATAACTGACAAGGGCAGAAAAGAAGAAAACTAAAATCAAGTATTAATCCGCGAATAAACAGTATTTGACACGATGGAAAGGCTCCAAATTAGCGCAAGGAGAGAAAAAGTAAGAATGAACTTATTCCTAAATGACTTGCCAAATAACATTGAAAGAGTTATCAGATATTAGAAAGGTTAAAATCCTGATGCAGGCACCTAAGGACAAATCTTGTTAATATTTTACCAATAGGAACACTGACCAGCCACCATGTTAAAGACTAAGAAGAATATAGACCAAAAAGAAAAAAATAGCAGAACTTTTAAATAACTAAAGACCACATCACTTACATCTTAGGTGTCAATTTACTACAAGTCAAACACAAAATAATACACCTCAATATATGTGATGTGGTTAATATCATTCTCAAATCTGCAACCAGGCTAATGATGTAATACAGATTACCTCAAGACTAACCATTCACGAACTTCAACATATTGATGGATCATTCACAAGGATGGAGGTTGTTGAACATGTAAGGATGACGAGGAGGGAGTTCCATGCCTTGCATGCGAACATACGCACCTTGAAGGAGCTCCCCATTGGGCAACACCATGCTTGGATGATAGCTTGGAGTGTGGGAGGCATAACGAAGCAAGGAGGAACAAGTGGAGATGTTGTTCCATTCGGCGAGCTATGTTGCTTACTCTTTAAAATTCCAATGGGTGCGTGTCGAATCCAAAAGTAGTGTATTTTTAAGAATCCGAGATGGGTGCAGCATCAAAAGTGAAGAGTCCGCACAACTAAGTAGGCGAGTTGACTTCCACATCGACGACTCGCCAAACCTCCTTGGCAAGGGTTTCAAGATTGTCAACTGGCCCAAGGAGCTATAAAGGGGAACGCTACTCATTAGGCGAGCTGAAGTTCATTGGCGCATCACCGAGTGGATTGGATGATGGTCCCTAGACCGCCCAAAGTTCCTGTAGCTCCCCAGCCAAGGCAAGGAGCAGGATTCCTCGCCAAGTACATTGGGCACATCGCCGAGCCATTAAGCGAGCCCGACTTGGCTTGTCTATTTTGGGTCACTTTTGGGCCCATCTATTTAATAATGCCTTAAACTATAAATAGGCCTTTAGGTGCTCATTTTAGGGAGAAATGATTTTGAATATTGTAGCTATAAACTTTAAACTCCTTATGTGAGTGTTGAAACTTGGTATAAGCTTTTGTTGAACTCCTTATGTGTTTGTTGATAGCTAGGTATTAGCTTTTGTTGAACCTTGTTTAGAAATGTCGGTTGCTTAGGATATTGATTCCCTCTAGATCAACGCAAGAGTTGGTGCTCCTAGTTGGATTAACGAATTGAGATCTTTGGGTATAATATACCCTTGGGTTTCTATTTGTTTCCTCTTTTCGTGTCTATCTATGTAGCTTACTTTCTTCTCTTTTGATTTTCGCATTATATTACAATTTCTCTTGTGATAATTACATCATTTGGTATTAGAGTCGAGCTTAGTATCGTTCCTACAATTCTAGTCTTGGGTTTGTTGCTACCAAAAGAAGTGTTCAAATTCGTTTTGGTGAAAAATTGCAGAAATGGGTTTTTCAATTTGTGTCTTGTTTGAAGTTCCCAATGTTGTATTAGTGTTCGCTAACCTTATTTGAGTCTACGGCTGAATTTGAAAGGGTTTAGATCACTATTGAAGATTACACCATTGTTGGTGGAAGAAGCTTTGAAGAAAACTAAGTGGGCTATGAACTTTATAAGTTTTGGCAAGAAATAGGGTGCTAAAAGTATTGGGGTTTGTTCCCATATATACAAGAGAGCTTGTATCTCGAATTTCGTGAAAATTCGAGCAAAAAATCTAGAGGGTTTATTTTTGGGTCTTCATAGTTGTTCTTGAAGAACATTCAAATCTTCAAGAAGGAAAAATTTGGAAAGGAAGAGTTTGACCCAAAAAGGGAGAAAGAGAAGGTATAAAGGTGTTTATCCTTCCCTTTGTAAGGATTCTTATGTAGGTACAAGTGTAATGAAAGGAGGAACACATTAAAGGTGCAATCTTAATATTCATACTATTAAAACAAAGTGTGTATTTAAGTAATTAGATTATATAATAGTGAGATTATTGTAAGTTACCCTTAAATAAGAGTTTTGGTCCAAAGGGCAACCCCAACCCGACCTCGATCAAGCCTAAAGGGCTTATACGGATCGGGCTTATAAGCCCTGATTTTAAATGGGTTTGAATAATTATATCACAACCCACCCCAATAACGAGTTGGGTTGGGCCGACCCCATGGGCTAAGCTCGTTTTCATGGTCTAACCATAGGTAATAGGACAAAAACTAACCCATTGCATCTCATGAGTTCAAGTGATATGCTTCAGATACTAGTACAAATATTGTTGTCATTCAATATCTTCATTGTATGAAATATGTTGTTAAACAGAAATAAGCAGTAGCATATAGTTATCAAAAACAAATATATGAACAAGCATACAAATACCTCTTCAGTTGCTTCAAAACCCAGAGCCCTGTAACAAATGATACATGTTTTTATCAATAAAAATGAAGCGGTAACGGCACCACAGACAAACAGGTGAAAGAAAGTAGAGTATCACAAAGACACAAAGTCAAGTTTTTTGTTGTTAGTCAGACATCCAAGACGTTACAAGGAATGGCAAAGAAGTATCACAAACCTCATAGCAACATTGAGTTCTTTGGCATCAATGGTTCCTAAAATATGTTGCAAAAATTAACAGTCAGCAAGAAGGTTAAGCATCAAAAAACTATATCTAGTATGGATTCCTTAAGGTTTATTTTATTACCAGAGTTGTCTGTATCAAAAAGCTCAAAAGCCTCTCTTATTTCTTGCCTTTTCTGTTGAGTTAACCCCTGATTACGTCCTCTAGGTTTCTCTCTCCGTGATTGACCTCTATAAAGGCTTCCCTGTAGGAAGACATGATTCAGGTGAGTGATATGGACAGAGATAAGGAGAGAGGGAAGGAAACAGGAGAGAATCAAACAAGTAAAAGAGAAGTAAGAAATACAAATTGAAAAAGGAATACATAGCACATAAATTTGTGCACTCTTGATTAATTGCAGCTTCGTGTTCTTAATACATCATACATTACAATTATTACAAACCATAAATAAATTTAAAACAAAAATCTGAAATAGCTTTCCGAGCCAAAACAGCCAATCTTTTCCACATTCTAGGCAACTTTTAAACTATAACACCTCGGCATTGGAAAAAGGGGAAAGAACTTCAAGGTTTGGGCTACTTGGTGAGTCCTCAGCTCCGAGGACCTTGTCACCTATGTTATATTCTTCTATGCCTTTAGTTTTCTGATATTGTATGTGGTGTATAGGTACGTCCCAACAACTTTTGATGTACTAGATTGGCTTATCGAGACTATGATGTCACTTCTGCTTTTATACCAAACTCTGTCACTATATGATATTCTCTTACTATTTTCTATTATGTTGTGTTGTATGCGTGTCAAGTTGCTTGTGTAGAGTCTTTCGGGGTTATACGTCATGTCATGTCTAGGGTCTACTTTAAGTCATGATATCAACTCATCCCAATGTCAAACTATACTCTATGCCAATGTACAAAGTTTACTTTAACCCTAAGAAAATGGTATTTGCGTATATCAAGCAAAGGTTTAGTAATGGCAATATCAATCTAGTGATATCCAAGAGTTAAATAGAAGGGTAAAAACCAGAAGCTAGCATGCCTTTAGGGATGAATGCATATGCACATGATATCATAGGTGTTTAGAAACCAACTGAAAAGACAGAAATTATAAAATATCTTATGTCTAGTATTTGTTAAGCTTACACAAACCACCCTTCTATTAATTGACCCTGAATTGAGGCATAACCAAACAGATCTCAAGGGCATTGTATTTAAGTAGTCATTGCTTCAAAAGGACTTATAATTAACAAAAGAGAGAAATGGTTCTCATTTACATAAAAAAATATTTTCTTATAATTTCAATGTATTAAAAGACATCACTCAGATTTCATCAAACATATCAGGAAAGGAGAAGATAACAGGTCAAGACGAAATGAATTTTATGAGCACACATTAGGAACTTGTAGGAGAAATCATGCCACAAAATACAGTCTCGGACAAGAGGCAAGCTTGACATCCCATGTAAACATATAGTAGGCACAAGTTTAGCACTTTAGACAAACAACCAAGTTTCACGGTACACAAATGAGATACAGAGATCCGTTCAGCATACGAATATCATCAAGTTCAGGGGCTTGGAAGCACATATAGGATTGGGGAACTTATAGGGTCAGGATTACATACATGGATGCTTCCATAAAATGCCTAGCACGCTTGAGCTTTCAAACAAGTATAGATAATGAAAATACAGCAAACTAACATATTAAGAATTGAAATGACTTTGATGGAAACTAACCGATCAAGAAGGAACAGTCAGGATAACAATAATATGTGACACACAGTGGTTCAAGCAGCACTATCCAATCCCCGAACAGGGCCATAAAGAAAGAAATTGCTTCTAGTTTTCAATTTAAAAGATGAAAGTTTTACCAAAATTCCACATGCTAAGGACTTCAAACCCATGAAGAAAAGCCTTTTGTTGCTATATTTAAGCGTTAAGAATCAACCCGAGGATCACATTGATCAAATTTACCATATTTACTTGAAAGGGGAAAGAAACAGATTTCCATGAATTGGGTTAAAAATTGGAAAGGAAAGGACCATTTAAGACTATCCAAGTTAGTTCCAACTTTCACCAGAAATGATGAAAATTCGACAAGCAACACAATGACCCACATATTTGATATTCTAAATCGACATTCTTTGTTTGTTCATGCATTCTATACACTGATTATACAAAAAATAGTAGGCACAATTTGAACAGCATATAACAAGCAACACAATGATCGACATATTTGATGTACTAAATTGTCATTCTTGTTGGTTCATGCATTCTATACACTGATTATACAAACAAAAATATAGGCAGAATTTGAACAGCATATAAGAACCGAGTACGAGCTAAACTGATAAATTTTTTGTTGTTTTTTTCAAAGTAAGGAACAAATATGGACCTCGGCTATAGTCATCACGGATCCGTGGTCCAACTCACACTCGAACACGAACCAGCAAATAAGAGAACACAACAATGAAATATGATAGTGATCGGGTAGTATTAACTATTGGTGTGTAAATGAGTAATTATTCGTGTATGAAATGGATGGGGAGACAGATGGAAGATAGAAGACGGAGGTGATGGAGATTTGTTCTCGACGGCGAGGAGATGAAGATGGGGAGGATCAGCTGCAAAGGAGATGGGAAGTGGCTCCGGGAAAAGGGCAAGAGAATGATGTCTCGCTGGAGCTTGACGGGTAACGGAGAGATAAAAGAAGGTGGGAGGCGGTCGTTCACTGGAGTGGAAGACGGCAAATATATTAGGGTTTGGGGTGTGGTGAGATTATAAGGAGGAGATGAATGCGATGATCTAGTTCATTGAATAAATCATACGGATTGATGGATGAGATTAAAAATGGAGTTATAGAATTTCACAACATTTATATAAATTTAGTTGAAAATGAAATAATAAACGCTACAATTGAAACAAAATGGAAAGGACGGACTATTATTTATTTCCTTGAAAAGGTATCTTAATAATTGAATTTAATGTAATTGGATGTAATTAAATTGTTTGGCCTATTTGAATGATCATGTAATTACTTTAGTTCGAAGATAATTGATTATAATTGTAGACCTGGTTTGTCATTTTAGAAAATTGTGTGAAATTATTGTTTTGTCCCTCTCGATATCGACTCCGAGTATTATAATTGAGTTTCGGAAATTGGATAAAAATTTGAGTATAAAGTTAGAGTTTGGTAAGATTTGAGTTTGAAAGACTAATATTGTCAAAAAGAGGTTGTTGATGTGTTTTGGAGTTTCGAGTGTCATACTGGAATTTTGTCGATTGCAGTAGTATCGGAAATGTGAAATCTAAACTACGAGAGTTATCGATTTCAAATTCGAAGGTTTTGAGGATTGAGGTCCTAAATTGGAAATTGTTTAGAGTTTAGCTTTTGGGTTGACTTTGGCCAACATTCGAGGTATAGATGCTTAGATCAGAATTCTAAGAGTTCTGTTGGAGTCGGGGAGTTTTATAGGCCAAGGAGGAGAAGTCTCAAGCTTGTTTTAGCAATTTTAGGTATTGTGTTAGTTTCTTGTGATTTTCATGGATGTCATATTAAAGGACCTCGAATTCGTGTTTCTACGATTCTATTGAGTCTGAAACATTGAGTGTAATTGATTTTCATATGTAATTTGTGTGTCTCGGGTTCCGAAAGAATCTTGAGGGTTCTGTTAATGTTTAAAAAGTTGGTTAGTTTTTCTAATGTTGGTGTGCTTCTCTTTCGCGAAAGGTGACTTGTTATCACGACGTTCGTGAAAGCAAGACCATGGTCGCAAAAGCGAAAGGCCTCAGTTAGGCGGGGTTCGCTTAAGCGAACCATGGATCACGATCACGATGTTTGCAAAAGCGAAGATCCCCACTTTCACCGGATTCGCTTTTGTGAATTTGGGTTAGTTTTGGGAGATCAGATGGGGGTTTTAACCATCAAATTTCGGGGGCTTTGCCCCCACTTTTCATTTTTAGCTTGGTAATTCTTGAAGTTGATTTGTGAAAGGAATTATTGTGATAAATCATTTGGGTAAACTTTTGTAATCCTAACATTTCATTTCTCTTTAATTATTTATGGATTAGAATATTAATACTTGAGATTTTAATTGGCAAATGACAGTTTTTAAAAGCTCAAGTTCTAAACTAAAATGGACGATCGAGAACTCATTTTATGTGTTTTTTTCAAAATATTATCACCAATAAATTCCAAATGCCTTGAGTAATGATTTCAAGTAAAGAATTTTGAATTTAAACTTCATTTTCGAAATTATGTTTTGTTTATTGACCCATTTTTCAAAATTTTGAATTGGGTATTGTTATTTTCGGAATCTTTTGTGAATACTAAATTGATATAGATTGTGTGATTTTAGACATTAGTCAGAAGGAAAAGACTTAAGTCTTGGAGCGACTATTTGATTGACTTAAGGCAAGTGATCTCCTAAACGTTGTAATGTAGTAAAATTTGTGTATTTCCTTCATTTGTGTGTTGGGAGTAATGAGAATGAATTGATGATTAATTATACATCTGATAAATCTTAATGAAAAAAAAAGGGTTGAAATGAAAAGAATATACAACAAAAAGGGCATTTAGCGGGCATAACTATGTCCGATATAGCCATTACCAGCCAATGCACTTTGGTCGTTGTATCAGGGGTCGGTAAAGGCTATTGCGGCCATTAGGACAAGCACTGGTAAAGACAACATCTTTTGCCGCTAAAATATAGACGATTTAGCGGCAATTCAAAAGGTTGTTAAATTCAATCCAAATCGGTTGGTTATGCTCATATAGCATCCATTTTATAGCCGTTAAAACAAACTAAATTGTCGCTAAACAAATTTGTCTAGAGGCTATTGGTTGCGGCAATTTAGATGGTTGATAAATCCAATCCAAAAAGGTTGGCTATGCTTGTGTAGTGTCCGTGTTTATAGACAGTAAATCCAACCATACTACTGCTAAAATTCATCAGTTATAACGGCAACTAAAATAGTTTATAAATCAAATCTGAAACGACTAATCATGCTCATGTAGCGTCTATTTTATAGATGGTATCTTTAACGACAAAAATTTTATTGCAATTATGAAGGCTATATCCTTTTGAAAACATCTTACTTCCCTCATTTAGAGTCCAATTTTTATCGAATTCACCATTATACTTGGAAGTTTATAATTCAAAAATATTGTAATCAAAAAAGCGCCTATTAGAGCCAACGAGGTTTGTCAAATACTAAAAAACATTTTATAATTCATAAGACATAATATATCTCATCAAATCTAAACAGAAAAAAGAAGTATTAATCCAAACTATAGTATTAAAACTTAGAAACTAAACTTATATTATTTGAACGAAATAACTAATATCATTATATATACCAATTCAATAAAATAATGTCTTCAGATAATTTCTACAATGGTTCACCATATTAAAGTATTTCGTAGACAAAATTTCTAAACATCATATTCTATGACCTGAAATAATAAAATAAATGTGACAAAAGATAAAATCTAACTGATAAAAACATCATGAGATAGGAATAATATCATATCATACAGAAAATCTCAAAAAGCCACTTGGATCTATTGTGGAGATTCTAATATAAAGTGTTTTTCATGTCTTCATAAATGCATGGCATGTTGAATCAAGATTACTAAACTATTTCATGTGGTTCATACCCAAAGTTCATTGAATCTGGATAAGAACCTCAATTGATATAATTTGTGTTTTGCAAATGACATGTTAGTATTTTATACAACAGAACTAGAACTAGTGATGCCATGTTAAGAGGGGATATTTGAAGGGTTGTAGGTTGCTAAACAATGAGAGGAGCCAACTAGTAATGTCCATGTTAGTATTTCTCGTTAGCTTCATAAGCAGACAACTATTGTCTCTATTGCCTCAATTGATATCATTTGTGTTTTGCAGATGACATGTTAGTATTTTATACAACAGAACTAGAACTAGTGATACCCAAGTTAAGAGGGGATATTTGAAGGGTTGTAGGTTTCTAAACAATGAGAGGAGCACAATTAGTAATGTCCATGTTAGTATTCCTCGTTAGCTTCATAAGTAGACAATTATTGTCTCTAATTCAAATATTTTCTGTGTCAATATGAACCAACATGTTATTGAGGACATTTGTGACTTAGACATTCAAAAGACTTTTCATTGTATTAACTAGGACTATCTTTTTAAAATCTTGAAGATTATAAGGTTTGGAAGCGGATAAATAAGGTGGATTCTTTTTATTCTAGTACACTACACAATTAGGGGATATATGAAGGGTTGGATGCTGCTAAACAATGAGAGGAGCAAACTACAATCATACATCTTAGGCTGGTTCCTTCTATTTTTGATTTTCTGTGATTCTAAAGTGGAACATGAGGCTGGAGATTTTTGAAGCAGTTATTAATCTTCAGATTTTTGAACATGAGGCTGTAGATTTTTTGTGATGCTAAAGTTAGACACATGAGGCTGAATCCTTCTATCTTTGAAGCAGTTCTTAATTGTTAGTCTTTATGTGAATCATAGAAAATCTCTCAGTCAAGAAACCCCCAAGCAAGATGATAGACTGCAGATTGTGATAACTCTTGCAAAGACAAAAACTCTACTATGGAAAATGCCCAAGAAGACTAATGAAATGTTAGATGTTCCAGGAGACATCATGAGGCAAAAAAAAAAATGGTCGAGGTATCATCCTAGCCTACATCTAGTGGACAATATAGATGATAGAAACTCAAGTTGTTATATCCGATCTTTATTATGGACAATGTTTGCAGAAACTATATACCACATTTTGGAAGGTTCAAAATGAATCTTAGTGGCATTAAACTTAGCTGATAATCTAGTACAAAAAGAGTAGGGATGAGGTGAGAAAGGATTGTTCAAGCAATTAGATAACTAATTTATAAAACAAAACCTAATAAGGTATTGGACATGTAATACTCAGGAACTACAGTACACAAATATATAATTATGTACTAAATCAGTACACTATATCTCAATTCAAGGATAACAGATGACAAAGATAGCTAATCCCTCTCAAATTACAAAATTCTGCCCATTTTTGGTCGTGAATGATATACCGTGGCTTCACGGTATAATTAATGCTTTTTCCTTAAGTTTAGTGCGTCCAAAAGCCCCTTTTGTGCTAATTTTTATACAAGTTTTTCTTTGTTTTGCAGGAAATCTGTCCAAAGCCAAATGCGGAGATTTTGAGAGAGAAATGCAGAAGAGACCACCTACGGAGCTTATGACGGTCCGTCATGCTTGTGACGGTCCGTAGGTGGCAGCGTAGAGAAGCTGCTGAAGGAAGATGGGGAAGTCTGACAAGTGTGGGATTACGAAGCTTGTGACGGTCCATCATGGCTATGACGGTCCGTCCTGCATGTTCGTCGTGAAGATCAGAGAAGTGATCCCAGTACCCAAATTTCAAGAGTTGAAGTCTTTTGAAATGAGACCCTCGACGGACCGTTGTGCCTATGACGGTCCGTCACACTTGCCGTTGAGGGGAATGAAGAAGGCTGCAGAAGAAAATGCACCAAGTATGGGACGACGGAGTCCACGACGGTCCGTCATGACCACGACGGTCCGTCGCGTGGTCCGTCGACCCAGCCGCGTTTTGGCAGATTTCCAGTAATTAGAATTCTTGTTTAATTAGGTTTTTGTATTTTTATAAATAGTTCGAAAAACCTCGTTTTTGAGGTTAGACACCTGATAGTTAGACTCTGAGATTATTGAAACTCCGTATTCGTAAACATTGTATTGTGAGATTCTCGATAATCATTAGACTTTTCGTGAGATTATTGACTACTTTGAGAATTCTTGCAAGTAATTTTTGGTGATTAATCAAGCTATCTTTTGGACTTTATTCTTTCTCTTTGAAGTAAGTACATGAATTCTTATTTAATATATTTGAATATTGTGTTTATGGCGATGAGTAACTAAACTCCATAACTAGGGTTGTGGGAACCATAGGCAAATAATGAGGTAAACCCTAGCTAAAATAACAATTCTAGAATAGTGTCTTGCATGTATTAATAATTCTTTCGCTTAGAAGTCTTTTAACGGATGATCAACGTTAGAACTCGCCTTAATGCTACTTGCCGGACCAAGGAGGTAGATAATAGGAAAAGAATTATTAACATAGATTTAGTGTATACTATCTAATAGGCTAGTATTGATTAGTACGAGGTAGTAACTTAGTCAAATATCGAATACGATGCTTAATATGAGGTAACGATAAGGGTTAGGAAAGCAACACACTAGCCGGACCAAGGTGCGGAGTGAGATTTTCTAGATGCTGGACCAAGGATTTAGAAATACATAACTTATCACTTTGCATGCAAGATACTAGGAAAAAATTGTTATAGTTAGAATTATCAAGTTATGAACCTGTGGGGAACACGTAAACCCTAGTTACTTTGATTAATTGATTAAAACCCAACTTTCAAAACTGTTAAGTGTCTCTTTCAATTTAGTTAGCTCTTTTTACTTATTAGGAAATACAAACCCCCCTATTTACATTTTTATGTTTTTACTTTCTAAGGAAGTTATCAACCGAACAATAGTAATAACAAGTTAAAGTTAAGTCTAGACTATTTTCCTCGTGGGAACGATCCCAACCTCACTAGTTGGGTTATTTACTTGACGCGACCGCTTTACTTCTCATTTGAGAAGTAAGTTTGAGCGTATCAGTGAACTACTTTATTATTATAACACTAATACATATATATGTTTTTTAACGGATTGACATGGTGAGGATAAAGATAAGTAATACCTCTTGTTTGTGGTATTTCTCCATTGCCACTATTGACATTGAGGACCTGATAAATATTAACACATTAGTTAAAAAAATATTTCCTAGCGACTTTAAGACAAAGACTTCTCCGCATTTTAGGATAGTAAACTTCTTCTGAAAAAGTAAAGAAAACATTTAGAAAATAACATCATGTATAACAGAGTCTACTTAATAATAACAACTACACCATACCCTCACAAAATCCAATAATTTCTTCTTTTCCAAATTGTTGAATTTTCTCCAATCATGTACGTGTAAAGGTGTTAAATCTGGAGTTCTTGCAATAATTCCTAGAAAACTAGCAATCTATCGACCCTCTTTTCCAATAGATTGGTTTTGACTATTAAATAACACATCAATTGTTTTCCTTGGAGGAAGTTTCAAAATATCTTTAAGTAATGTAGGTTCACGTATCTTTCTTGCCTTCGAATTAACTAGAAGTAAAAAGATTTGAAGGACATCAAATGAGAAAAAAAACATATATAGTTAAAGAAAATGTTATCTTCTGTAGAATATGTTAAATAAAAGGATCACGATAAAACAATAGTAAACAAAAACAAAATATTCTACCTGTTGTCTACCTCGTGTAACATATTAGATGCATCTTGACTAAGCACATTGCATATTTGAATCTTTTTTATATTTTATCTATGTTTATATAGTACTTTTTGTCATGTAGGATTAGAATGGCTTATCTGATTCAATGAACCGATAGTTTGATGTTCTTATGTTGTTGTTTAGTTTAATAAAAGTTCACTGTTGAAGTGGCTTTGGTGGTTTGGAAAGAATCAGGAAGGGTATTGGAGGGATATAGTCAAAGCCAAACATGACATTCTCGATTATTGGAGGAAGGTTACTTTTGAAGTGGCTTTGGTGGTTTGGACAGAATGAGGCGGTACTGTCATTTGATTTCAATATTGAAGCTATCGGGAACTGCTAATCATAGAATTGCCAATACAGAAGCTATTGGGGGACTGCTACTCATGAAAATGCCAATACAGAATCTAAACTCCTAGGTATTTCTCTAAAGAGTCAAATGTATTTGCAATCAGATCTGATTTTAGGATTTATTGCTAGAAAAAATCAATTTATCAGAGGAAAGGGCTATTGATACTAGACAAAGTTAAGAAAATAACAAGCAGTCTCTTGTAGCCTTCAAAGGGATGCAGATACCTTACAATATATCCTATAAAAGTGAATAAGAGTATATTATTATTGTACCGAGCGACAATACATCAAATGATACTTTAGGTGAGAATAATTGCATGCTTTAGATGTAGAAAGAATTAAATAATCCAAATAGGTTATGGATAACTTGTGGGTTTCTTATTTATCCATTTCTTGAATCTTTTAGAACAACAATTTGAAAGTTGTTTTGCTTGATGAAGTTGATAAAGTCATTAGGGAGAAGTTTTGAAATAATTCATGTAGGATTAGAATAACTTATCTAATGCAATGGCCCTGTTAGTGTGATATTCTTATGTTGTTTTTAAGTTTAATAAAAGTTCACTCTTGAAGTGGCTTGTCACATCCAGGGAGCAACCCCTAGAAGTATCATGGCGTACTTGACCTCTCAGAGGTCTTATACAAGCCCATTGTTATCATTCATCGCATTTTCATAGACAAATTTGTGAAAAATTTTAAACTTTTCATAGCACTTCATATGCTAGAAACTTCACTTCATATATATAAAATATCATAAGTACATATTTAGACCTTAAGTCTCTTTGCCATCCTAGACACAACATCTTAGGAGTACTTCAGGAACACGACCCTTACAACATAATACATACGTATAATTACAAGACTTTAAACATGACTTGACATAGGACATCCTTGAACCTTAAGGACTCCTTTTGCTTGAGCTTGGGAAACACATAACAAGCTCCTCAATCATAGAGACATCCTTTTAAGCATCCACAACCTACACTTTGTGTAAAAAGTAGAGAAGAATGGAGTTAGTACAAGAATTCACTACGTATGACAATCATGCAAAAACATTCATATCAGGGGAGCACCCCCAGACGTAACTGTCGTCGTCGTCATCGGAGAGGACTAAGACTAGCCTCTTAGTTTGCATCATTACATTCATAGGTTAAAATGCAGAAATTTAAAAACTTGTCTATTTATCATGAGGTTTATATAGACCTCTCTCATACACATAATATATATTCATATCGAGTATACATAGGCCCTTCGTATAATAAGATTACATAGTCTTTTACTTTTATTGCACATATATATAAGATATAACATAGTCTCAAAATGGATGTCTCATCTCATAACCATCTAAACAAGAATATCACAATTGGGCATAGACCATACATAAATATAACAAAGCCACATATAGGCTATACAATCTTTAGTACTCAAATGAAAAGGAAATGAACAATAGTGTCTTCAAGACTAATCAACTACAATAGCTAGATAGATGGCATTATCCTTGAAGCGGTGAGGACCTACGCAAACTTGGATGAGTGAGAATTCCAAGTCTCCTTCAAAGTCGTCTCAAAAGCCCTTCAATGACCGGACCTAAAATGTTAGAGAAAAGGGAGAAAATGGTTTTAATACATCAGATGTACTAAGTATAGGATCATATGCACATATAACATAAAATCATGCTGAAAAGGGACATTTCATTAAAACATGTTATTTTACTTTAAAAAACCTTATTCACATTCAATAACCAATACAAGTCAATAATACATATTCATTAAGTCAATACCATATACTTCCACAAGACCAACAACCTTAAGTCTAAGCAAGCCACATGCATATCAACATACTTGAACCCATAATCAAATATAACTCTATCATCAAGTCACAACATCAACAAGCATGAATAAGAGTTCATCACATTATAACAAAGCAAGACCATTACTCATGACCTTCTTTAAATCCACTTATGCAATAACTAAGTAAAGCCCCATAACCTTACTTAATCAAGTAAACCTAGCAAGAACCATAATCCATGTCCAACTTCACATATCACATCATTAAGATTATATAATATCATACTTTAACAACATAGACCAAACATATATTCACAAGTGGGTTCAACATCATATAGTTCAATCAACATGTAAGATCATCATTTATATATAATTTACATTCATAAGTATATACATACATAGGAACAACCTCCTAAGGTTCCCTTCAAGGCAAACTAGTGCAAGGCATAGGTAGAGTCCCATACCCCTACCTAAGTTAAGTCTAACCTCTTAAGTCACCCTAGTTAGTTTGTGCTTCATTACTTCATTTTAATTTAGGGAACACTTGCCTTAACCGACATAGACCATAAGAGCTAAGTGTGGAATCCAATGTTGTAAAACCTTACACCGACGGAAGGTGGTATACCGTCCAAATGAGAACCAAACATAAACGTAGCTTTCTAGGTGGATCCACTAGCTAGTCTTCCTATTGGTGCAACATAGTTCAAGAGCTAGGAGATATGTATGAACCCTCTACATGCCACTTGGCAATTGGATCCTCATCTTATGAGAATCTATAGGGTGAGTGACTCTCATAGGGGAGTCAACACCTCATGTGGAACTATAGGGTGAATTCTTCCTCTTGGGAAGCCATCACCTCTCATTGTCAAGTTCACTCGGTGCTATGCTAAATCCCTTTTGAAAGGTCTTTCACTAATAATCAAATTATTTAGGTCGTAGGAGACTACTCCTTGTATATCATTATAATTAGCTCATTAGGAAGTGTATGAGAATTCACCTTTCAATACATCCCTCATAATGATATCAACACCATATACCATATCATAGTAATGCACACAAATGAATCAACATCATCCTTATATCATTACAACCTTAACATGATCTCATAATTCATAAGATAAGACATTTCTATACCAACATCATACCATCCTAATCAATCCAACCAGAACACACATACTTCAATTGAATCAACATCATTAGGTATAGTTCATCACAATAGAGTTAAGGTTTGAAGATCATGAAGTCTTACCTCTTCCTTTCCAAAGCCATAATGATGGTATTACAATCGACCAAACAAATCTCATCCTACAATAGGTGTAATAACATCATTCAATAGTAATTAACCCCAAGAACTAAATCAATTGTATCATTATTATCCAAATTAACATCAATTCACAACCTAGGATTATGGGAGAAGGGTTCATCATGAATTCTTCAAGAATTAGGTCTAATCCCAATAATACAAGTCCCTAGGCAGCCCATGGGTTGAATAAGATGACTACAATAATCAACACATTCACAATTCCTCTTCAATTCACAAGTAAGAACCAAGACTTGGGGAAATTAGGAAGAAGATGTGATCCATGAAAAATTACCACAATTAACATCAATTATACAATAATCTATACTAGATTAGTTATAGGCAATCATAATTAAACATAATCAATCATCAATTTTGACTTTAGAAGAAACCCCATTTATAGAGAAAACCCTAAGAATTTGGGTAATTGAAATTCAACTTTGAAAAGGTCCTCTCGGGGAAAGGAATTCCAAGAGTGAAGAACCCATAACTTAATGAAGCTTTCTCCCCAAAAAAATTGAGTGAAAATCTTGGAGACTTTGTCTTCTTCCTCAAGCTTCTTGTTCTTCAATGGAGGATAAATGAAGAGAGAGAAAGTAGAGAGAAGTGAGTGAAATTTGGGTTTCAATTTGAGTTTGTGTTTTGGAGTGGGAAATTAATGAAAATTGACCTAAAGTCAATATATAGTCCACCCCCAAAATACCCAAACTACCCTTCATTAAGTTGGACTTCCAAAAGTGAAGTTCAACTTAACTTCACTGTGAGACCCCGTCCACCTTCACGCACCACTTCGCGGACCGTGAAGAGCTTGATGGGTCATGGTGGTGGTCGTGAAGATGAGGAAGTATCTCTTCCAAAGGATCCTCATCTATTTCTCCCACCAAGGCAAGACCACGGAGCACCTTTCCCCCTCCCGTAAAGATGCACCACGACCCTTCAAGTGGCTCGTGGTACTTAGACAGTATCTTACCTTCACTCACCAACTCACACCCTTTTTTACCTAAGGACTTTTCACGGGATCCCTTGCCCTCCATCAAGTTCACCACGAGTCTTGGAGTGGCTCATAGTGTTTTAGGTAGTAGCTAGGCTTCCCTAGGCACTCCCCCCATGGCTAAGGATTTTTCACGAGATCCCCACCTTGGCTATGGTCAATACCACGAGCCATGATCATGCTTGTGAAGAGTGAGGCAATGATATACCGTGTTTCATGGTATTTTTATGCTTTTTCCTTAAGTTTAGAGTGTGTCCAAAAGACTTTTTGTATTTATTTTTATGTAAGTTTCTCTTTATTTGCAGAAAATTTGTATAAAGATGAACGCCGAAGTTTTTGAGCAAGAAATGCAGAAAAGTTACCACCTACGGGGCCTATGAAGGTCCGTCGAGCTTATGTCGACTCGTAGGTGACATCGTAGTGAAGCTGCTAAAGGAAGATGGGGAAGTCTGACCTAAGTGTGGGATTACGAAGTTCATGACGGACCGTCATATCCACGACGGTTCATCCTGCTTGTTCGTCGTGATGATCAGAGAAGTAGTCCCAGTACCCAAATTCCAAGAAGTTCAGGTGTTATGGAACGGAGACCCTCGACAGACCGTCGTGCTTGAAATGGTCCGTCATACATGTTCGTCAAGGGTAATGAAGAAAGCAGCAGAAGGATTTGTAAAGTATAGGATGACGGAGGCCATGATGGTCCGTCGTGACCATGACGGTCCGTTGACCCAGCCGCGTTTTGACAGATTTTCAGCAATTAGAGCCTTCTTTTATTATGTTTTTGTTTTTTATAAATAGTTCGAAAAACCTCATTTTTGTGGTTAGATTCTCTTATGTTAGATTCTCTTATGTTAGATTCTCTTTGGTTAGACTCTTTGTTAGTAGACTCTTGGTTAGTAGACTCTTTGATTGTTAGACTTTTGGAGAATCTTTAGTCTTCGATTAATGTCAGTAATTGAGACACTTTTTCTGGAATTGATTGTTGGTGCGTTTGTTGATTAATCAAGTGAACGTCTGGATTTTATTTTTTCTCATTGAAGTAAGTGCATGAATTCTTATATTACATATATGAATATGGTGATTATGACTATGGGTAACTAAAATCCATAACTAGGGTTGTGGGAACCATGGGTGAATAATGAGGTAAAATCTAACTAAACAACAATTCTAGAATAGTGTCTTGCGTGTATTGATAATTCTTTCGTTTAGAAGTCTTTTAAACGGATGACCAATGTTAGAACTCGCCTTAATGCTACTTGCCGGACCAAGGAGGTAGATAATAGGAAAAAAATTATCAACATAGATTTAGTGTATACTATCTAATAGGTTATTATTGATTGGTACGAGGTAATAACTTAGTCAAATATCGAATACAATGCTTAATATGAGGTAAATGTAAGGGTTAGTATAGCAACACAAGTAGCCGGACCAATGTGCAGAGTGAAATTTTCTAGATGCCGGACCAAGGATTTAGAAATACATAATTTATCACTTTGCATGCAAGATATAAGGAAAGAATTGTTATAGTTAGAATTATCAAATTAGGAACCTGTGGGGAACACTTAAACCCTAGTTACCTTTATTAATTGATTAAACTCCAAGGTTTGAATCTGTTAGTTGTTGACTTTAATTTAGATAGTTATTTTCATTAATTTAGAAATAAAAACCCCCCTTTTATTGTCTTTTGTTTTCTAAGGAAATAATTGACTAAATAATAGTAATAATAGATTAAAGTTAAGTCTAAACTAGTTTCCTTGTGGGAACGATCACAACCTCAGTAGTTGGGTTCTTTACTTGATAAGACCGCTTTACATCTTATTTGAGAAGTAAGTTTGAGCGTATCATGCATGAGCCTCCCTTCTTGGGCAACCTTGGTCTCTTGGCTTTGGGTTTCCCTTGGAGGTTGGTACTCCTCACTTGGCTTAACATCCTTAAGCCCTTCCTTGACACTTATATACATCCTTATTATCTCACCAATATAGAACCCTTAGACACTCTCTTTAACCCATCAAGACACTCCACTAGCCCATGTAGGAAGTTCACCGAACATCGTGGATGTTCCTTGACGATTTGCTTTCCAAACTTCCTAAATGACTTATATACATTAAGATTGACCTTAAAACAGTGTCTAAACCTTTTGAAACTTATGTTAGACTTAGAGCACGTCTTAGACTTTCGAAGTGTTACATTATCCCTCCTTTAGGAACATTGTCCCCGAATGACACTAAAATCTTTTGGGAGAAAGGAATAGACTCAAGACTAGCAATCCAACAAAAAACAATACATAACAACATGAGTTACAACATCAATCATGGTATTTTTACACATAGCAATTCAAAACTTCAATTACCACACATAAGGCTCAAAATCACATTATGAGGAGTTTCTATCTCACAACAACATGAGCTCAAGACACCATATATGAGTCAATTATGCCAAAACTCAACTCACCAACATGCTCAACATCATTTCTTAAAGACTCACCATATCAACATACACAACATAACCAAAAACATGCTAAAGAGAAAAATTGACTATTTTTAAGTTAAATAGGCACACTTCGCTGTAACTTCACTGTAATGACACCAAAAATGCACATTTTTTGAGTACTTCACCAAAAATCATAGCAAATTCAAATTTAGTCATTATTTTCATTATAAGTTAAGACAACCAACCTTTATTATGAAAGAGGTGAGGATAATGGGACTTCATGTCGGCCTCGGCCTCTCATGTTGCTCCCTCAACTAGAAGGTTTCTCCGAAATACTTTTACGGAAGCCACCTCTTTGTTCCTCAACATCTTCACTTGTCGGTCAAGGATTTATACCGGGACCTCCTCATAGGAGAGATTATCCTTCATACCAAGACCTTTAATAGGAAGAATAGACTCGGGATCACCGATACACTTCTTAAGCATAGAATCACGGAAAATCGGATGAACAAAAGATAGTTCACTAGGGATTTCAATCCATAAGAAACCTTACCAACCCTTTGCAAGATCTCATAGGGGCCCACATAACGTGGACTCAACTTTCCTTTCTTGCCAAATCTAACCACCCCTTTCATAGGTGAGATTTTCAATACACCTTATCACCTTCTTAAAACACTAAATCTCTTCTCCTATGATCGGCATAAGACTTTTGCCGACTATAGGTTGTTTGCAACCAGTTCCTTATGATATGAACCTTCTCCAAAGTCTTATAAATCAAATCGGGACCAAGAAGCGAAGACTCGCCAACTTCAAACCAGCCAATTGGAGACCTACACCTCCTACCATACAAAGCTTCATAAGGAGCCTTAGAGATGGATGAATGAAAACTATTATTATATGAGAACTCCACCAAAGACAATGCTCATCCCAATTTACCTTAAAGTCAATGATGCAAGTTCTAAGCATATATTAAGAGTTTTTAATAGTTTGCGCCAATTGACATCTGTTTGGGGATGAAAAGCGGTGCTTAACTTCACTTGATACATAAACCCTTCTTAAAAGATCTCTAAAATCTAGATGTAAATTGAGGAAGTTAGGTCACCAATAATACTCATGAGGTAGATAACCTCATGACACAAAAAATGTGTTTGAGAGATGTTTCTATCATGCCTCCAAGTTCCATAACTATGTTGACCCATAGGATCTAGCAAGTGATATCACCTAATATGCTAGCATGATACTCATGTCTTATTTTGGCAAGTAAGACATCCTCTTTTGGTGTGAGGGGTGACACCAAATTTCATGTTTTGCTTACATGGTCTTATTGTTGGTTAAGACTATAGTTTCCCTAAAGTAAAATGGAAATGGAAGTAAAGTAAGGACCCTAACTAGGATAACTTAAGGGTAGTTGCTTAGTGTAGGTGGGGGTATGGGACTTCACCTATGCATTGCACAAGTTACACTTGAGAGAAGTCCTAGGAAGGTGTTCTAATACATGTGTCTATGTTTATGGTTCTCTTGCATGACATTGTTAGTTTTTACATGATGAGATAATATGTATGCCATGAAGTTCTAATTTGACTATGTGACTAAGGTCGTATATTGAAGTGTATGTTGGTTGCCTATGTATTGTATTTGGTACACGAAGGATATGTTAAGTCCTGTGGTCTCATGACGGGTCTACTAAGTATGTGTGAGGTTATGTGGCTTCACATGTACATTGCACTAGTAGGTTTAGATTGGGATTACGAGTAAGATTGCATAAGGTACTACATGAAGCAAAATAAATATATATGTATAATGACAAGAGTTTACTGTAATGTTGTTATGTCTTGGCCTAAGTGTGTCTTTCATGTATGATACTTCTATAAGGGCATGTGTTGGATTATATAAGTTATATGAATGATTCCTTGAGGCCTTAAGGTGATGCATTGCACCAAGTATCACTTGAGGGTTACTTGGGAGATTAAGAAGTTAAAAGAAAGATGTTCACTATTAAAGAAAAATGCTTATTGCAAAAAGAAAAGATCTCACTATAAATTGACCTCAAATGTGCCTTAAATTCTATATGTGATTTTATATGATGTTTGTCCCTTGAATATGTCTATATGAAGTATCTAAATGATATAAATGCTATCATATAAAGGTTTTATGAACATTTACTCGAAAATGCATGAAGTATGATTTCAAGAAAATGTCCTTTTTAAATGCATGTTTTTGCATGGTTGCCATAGTGCATTCTTGTACTCATTATATTTTTCTCTACTTTATACACAAAGTGTAGGTTATGGATGCTTAAAGTATGTCTTAAATGGTGAAGAGCTTTATAGATGATTCCCAAGATCAAGTAAAGGAATCCTTTAGTTCAAGGATTCCTAATGTTATGTCTTTACTGTAAAGTTTTTAAATATTGCATTTCTGTATTAAGTTATGAGGATAGTGTTCCTAAAGTACTCTTATCTAGCATATGATGTGCTAAGAAAAATTTAAATTTTCCGCTAAATTTACCTATGACAATGCGATGAATGATAACTATGGACTTGGATAAGACCTCAGAGAGGTCAAGTACACCATGTTACTGCTAAGGGGTGCTCCTCGGATGTGACAATCCATACCCAAAATGACATCGAAATCAAACATATCAAGTTCTACTAGTTCAACATAAGTAAATAAGTTGGGCAACATTATAGGACAATATCTATACACTCTTTTTTTAACAACCGACTCACCCATCGGGGTAGACACCATAAAAGGTTCATTCAAGATATCGGGCAAAATATCAAACTTTTTAGATACTAAAGGAGTAAAAAATGACAAGGTAGCACCAGGATTAAGTAAAACATATACATCAATAGAGAAGCTGCCTCAAGATGTTATGGATAGACATTATGTGATCATGTTGATCAATGTACACACACATTCAAACATTATGCATGCTTACTAGTAGTATAGGTCATGGTGTATAAATGAAAGGTAGTTCTCCTATTCACTAGTGTCTACTACTGTGCATGTTAATATGATGTCTACGAAAGTATAATATGTGTTTCATTAACTAGGATGACTTGAAAGGTGTACTAGTATGGGCAAGGGTATGGGACTTTGCCTATGCATTGCACACATGTATGCCTTGATAGGATAGTTTCTAGTTTTGGTTTCTATGTACATGAAAATGAATGTATGGGCATATTATGAATATGACTTATATGATATGGTGAAGTATAAATGTGCATAGTGTCGTAGTTGGTTTATACCTATAGACTTATGCATTAAATGTATAAACATATGTGACCTTAATGTGTTTTGTGAAAGGTTTGCTCACATATAAGTATACACACACACACACATGAATGATGATCTAGTCAATAGAGGATCCTTGAAAGGTGTGCTCAAGTGTATCCTAAACTAGATAGTGCTAATGATATATGCTATGTCCATGTGAAAGGGTTTCTCACACGATTTAGGTTGATGAACTCTCATCTAGGACCTATGAGCTAAGCATATAGGGAGTCAATATCCTAAGCATATATTTTATAAAGTAATGTTTATGAAGACTTTTAACAAAAGGGAATTTAGCTTAACACTGAGCGAACTTGAAGATGAGGGGTGTCCTTTCCCATTATAGGAAGGTAGGTCACTATAGACCTCACGGGGTGGATAGCCTTATGACCCAAAAAGGGTGTTAGAGTTGACGTTTTCATTATTCCCCGAAGCTCCAAAAACTATGCTTGCCACATAGGATCTAGCAATGTAATATCAACTAAAATGCTAGTATGTGTTAATGTTCTACCATTGCTAGGTAAGAACACCTTCCATTGGTGTAAGGCTCTACAACACCAAATTCATGTTTAGCACCCATGGTGTTAGTGTCGGTTAAGGATATAGTTTCCCTAAAGTAAAATGGACAATGGAAGTAAATGACTAGGACCCTAAATAGGATGACTTAAGGGAGGTTACTTAGGATAGGTGGAAGTAATGAACCCATCTAGACATTGCACAAGTAGATCCTTAGGAAGTTAGTGTTCTAATGTGTATGATTATGATTATGTCTTTGTGCGTGGATGGTAGTATCTGTCTATTTGTCATGAAGATGTGCATGGTATGAGTGTATGTGGTCGTATTTTTATATGCAATATGTGAGTCTTAATGACTATATGAGGAAGATTGTTGACATGAATGGAATGGTCTTCACTTACTTGTTGATGTATGAAGTGTTAAGGTTTGTGGTCTCATGAAGGGTTTACTAAGTGTGTGAGAGGTTATGGGGCTTCACATGTATATTGCACTAGTAGACTAAGATTGAGGTCATGAGTAATGTCTTATAATGATTATGTGAAGCAAAGTGAATATAAGTGAAAATGGATGTAACTTACTATAAAGACAATAGAGTCTTGACTTAAATGTGTCTTTGATATATTATGCTTATATGATGATATGTGTTGGCTTATGTAGATAGCATGTATGCTTTCTTGTGACCTTAAGGTGATTCATTGCACCAAGTATCACTAGAGGGTTACTTAGGAGGTTAATGAGTAAAAGGAAAGAAGTTCACCATGAAATTAAAATACTCACTGTGAAGAAGGAAATAACTCAGTGTAATGTGACTTTGAAATGCCTTATATACTATATGTGATCTTATTTGATGTTTGGTGTTTGAATATGTCTATATGAAGTATGTGAATGATATAAATGCAATTGTATAAAGGTTTTATGAATATTTACTCAAAAAGACATGATCTATGATTTCAAGAAAATAACCCTTTTAAATGCATTTTTTTTGCATGGTTGCCATACTTACTGCATTCTTGTACTAATCCCATTATTATCTAATTCTTACACAAAGTGAAGTTTTATGAATTTTATAGTTATGTATTGCATTGTAAGGGCCGTGTCCCTAATGTACTTTTAATGTTTTTGAGTCTAAGATGACAAACAGACTTAGAGTCTAAGTGTGTATATGATATTATATAATATATATATATATATATATATATATATATATATATATATATATATATGAAGTAATGTTCTAGGATATGATGTGCTAAGAAAGTTTCAAATTTTCGCTAAATTTACTATGACAATGCAATAAATGATAACTATGAGCTTGTATAAGACCTCCGAGAGGTCGAGTACGCCATATTACTTCTAGGGGGTGCTCCCAAGATGTGACAAATGTGGTATCAGAGCATGATGTTTTAAAAGTTGTTTAGGGTCCAAGAAGTTTCATGTTGCCATGTCTAGTAGAGTCTTGTAACATTGGTGGTGAGTCGCAACACATCAAATAGTACGAGAGGCTATAGGACGATATAGTTTCCATTCTTCGTCATTCTTATATCGTTCCATAAAACTCAACTCTATAAGATCTCTCACTTATATTTTCTTACCCGGTGGTATTTTAGATGTGATTGCTTGGATGAGATTGTTCTCTATGCTTGAGGGAGAAAATGTGAGTTTAGATGCTTATCTTGGTTTTATGGTTGAATGAGTATGTGTGAAGGTGAATTTTGACATGTTTTGATGATGTAATGCCAATTATGTCTATATATGAAATTTATGTGAAATAACATGTTATATTGAGAAGTGTATGTCATGATATAGTTACAACATGTTAGAAGTTATTATGGTTAAAATGAGTTCTTTTGGAATGATGTGTTCCTATAAGGTCTTACATGATGGTAGCCTAATACTATGATTTGAACTTGAAATGCTTAGTTACTACCTATGGAAGCATGCTATACTAAGAATAAGTGCTTAAAAGTGTTCAATGTTGCTTTTGTTATAGGTGTGAAC
Organism: Solanum habrochaites; assembly: GCA_027704765.1. Classification (NCBI taxonomy): domain Eukaryota; kingdom Viridiplantae; phylum Streptophyta; class Magnoliopsida; order Solanales; family Solanaceae; genus Solanum; species Solanum habrochaites. The sequence goes on along the minus strand of JAKWJA010002492.1, from coordinate 14,021,092 downwards.
CTTCATGATTGCTTTACATGGATTGTTGTTTTTGGTATATACTTGATCCAAGGTGTGAAGGTAGTATGCATGTTTATGTAGGATGAGCTGGTAAAGTTTTGTATCTCATATTTTCATGCTTTTCCCGTCAATTGCCTAAATGTTGCATTTTTGGAATTTTGAAGCATGTTCGGCATCTTACTGTAATATTTTCAGAAATCGACTAAATTGTTCCTTGATTGAAAGTTGTTCAAATGAGAATTGATGCATATGATCATGATAATGAATGTAAAAAGGATATTTGTTATTTGGAATAAAGAATGAGAGACTTATGGCATGATGAGTCATAGATTTGTTCCTAATTTCTTATTTTGTTGTGAGTCCCTTGATGTTTTGGAATTGATGTTTTCCCTAGAATTGAGGGTAGTATCCTTATCTTTGTAGGGTGATGATGTGGGTTTGATTAACCTAGAAGTTACCTTACTTTAATGGTGAAAGAAAAGAAAGAGTCTTTATGGGTAAGTCTCCTTGTTGTCTTCCCCTATGATTAATGAACTTGGTGTCTATTGTATTGTTGAAGAACTTTTGTGGTTAAATAGACTGACCTAAATTGATAATTGGAGGATAATTTGCCTAAAATGATAAGGTTTATAATACCTTGGTGTTCCTATGTTAACTTACAGTAAATCCTTTTAAAGTGGTAATCACTTTTAAGTGATGAACGTGAAGGTTGTTAAGTTAAGATCCTTTTAAGGTTTGATTAAGTTGATCTTAATTGGGTTTAACCTAAGTGAGGGATGGTGAAAGAGTAGTAAGGTTGCAGATACTTTATACCTTGTCCTACTATTTTTACTTGAGCTTGAAACTAATGAATTCTTAGTAAGCTTGTTCATGATAGAAGTCTTGTCTCAAGTATGAATTGCATGACCTTTATATGTTTGGTATGCATTGATTGACATTACCTTAATGATTTTGTGAAGATTCCAAAGTGCATGAAATAAATTTTTTGATAAAATCCATGTTTTCTCATGTTGATTTGCATCTTAACATGCTAATTGTGAATTTGATTTCAAGAGGTAACATAAGAAACATGGTAGTAGTCACTTTTGAGGTGTAATATTTAGCCTTATAATGGAAAGTTGAGCCTCTTTAAAATGAAAAGTGTAGAGTCTTTTGAAAACTATGTGACTTTTATGATTTGGAAAACATAATTGTAGGCTCACTATTAAAAGGTGAAAGCATGTTTAGCTAAGTGGTCTTGTGTGTGCCTATGATTTGTGTTATTTTTCTCAAATGATGCTTACTGTGAAAGCTATTGCTATGTTAAAAATTGATATTTTTGTGAAATTACTTCCTATTTGTTGTGATATGCTTGGCGTGACTTAACATTTGTACTTCACAAGAAGGAAAAATGAGCATGCCTTGGATTAAAAATTGAGAATTTCTCATTTTAAGAAGGAATTGACCTTGTAATTTGCTTAGGTGTGAACTCATGATACATGTAAGTGTGTTGAGGAGAAGGACATTCCTGTATGGACACCACTAAGCATGGTAGGGTTGAGTATGACCTTCATGGCACTAAGTCTAACTAATAAAGATCTTTGTTGATTCGATTAACTCAAGTCTATGTGCATTGAAGTATGAGTGCCTAATTGTTTCTTGAGTGTTGTTGAAATCTTCCTAAGTATGACCTAAAGAATAGTTGCATGATGATCTGTTAATGAATTTAAGTGTAATGACCATGTTATAACTAGGAGAAGGATGTTCCTCCCATAATCATGATAAGAGCCTTTGTGTTTGATGCATTAAAGAGTGAGTGAATGGAAGTTTTGCTTGCTTGTGTGTATTGAGTGATAAAATAAGTTTAAGTTGTGTTCCTTATAAGTGTGGTGAGTTAAATTCTATGTGATGATGTTATGAATATGAGAACTGCTCTATGATGCATTGAAGTCCTTGTTGTGATTAAAGTGCTCTAAGTGTCACTCGAGCACGAATGTTCCTAATTGGGGGATATTGTAAGATCCCCAAAATGAGTTAGGCTATATATAGCCTAACATGCTTGTATTAAGGTTATAAGGTCTTAAAATAACTTATAATATGGTATTGAGGCAGTGTATAACGTTTGAGGTGATTTGGAAGTCAAACGTCAAGGGACGACCAAGACGTTCGACGACTAGTCGCCAAATGGGGCCTTAGATGCTTTTATGTGTTTTTGAATATTTCATGATCTTATAAAGTCTTAATGGGTTAAAATTATTTTTATAGCCAGTATATGGAGTTTAGTGAAGTTTGGAGGTCAAACGTCCAAGAACGTCTAAGACGTTCGAAAGTTAGCCCTTGAGACGTTCAAGAATGTCTTGATGGGGCCTAGCGTGTTTGGACGTGTTTTATGTGTGCATTTTTGGTGAAACTTCAATTGAATGTCCTTGACTTGTCAACGTGCATATTTACATTTGAAAAATCCGGATACAATTTCTCAAGGGCTCTGCAAAAGGGCCCACAAGATGGACCCAAGGGCTATCGAGACACTGCCTTGGCAGTGTCAATCGACGAACCAAAGTGACGCCCCTTTGGTAGACTGACGCCCCGTAGATAAGGAAGGCGTCGATGGGAACTTACACTAGGGAAGGATTGGCCACATGATAGCCTCAGACCGAATCAACGGAGGGCACAAAATGGCCTGTCGATGGACCAACGCTCCGTCGTTGGGTCCGTAGATGCAGGATGGTGCATCATTGCCTGCGCACTTCTTATTAAAGGGGTGAATGGGAAATTCACCCCCCTTCCTAACCTGACTTTAATAGGTTTAATTATATATTTTTGGGTGTATATAAGGGATAAAAAATGTGATCATCCCATTCCCAATCCCATACACACAAAATCGACTTTCCCTCCAAAAATATTCTCCCTAGAAATCTCCATTATTGGTGAAGCTCAAGAACAGCTTGGAGCTTGGATACCTATGCTTTCTTCATCAAGTTTTAAAGGTTTTAATGAATATAAAGGTATGTTGATCATTCATCTCTAAGTAACCTTTCACTTAGAGAGCCAATCTCAATGTTTTTCAAAGAAGTTTCGTAATCAAATCTCTTCTTCTTCAATCTAGCCATGGGTTCCTTCTAAAAACATTTTTAATGTGTTAATCATGATGAATTGATGTTAATATGTTGGGTTTAATGTGAATTTCAATCCAATTGCATTATGAACCCATGTCCCATCCCAAAATCGATTTATCCCTTACATGGGCATTGTGATCATGGCTTGTTAATGGTTGAATTGAGATTCTCTTACATTTAATTGTCTATATATACTGTTATTTATGTGAATTTGATGATGAAGGATCCATGTGGATCATTGTATGAAGAATTGAACATGCCTAGTTTAGAATTCTAGGATGTCACTATAACATTGCCTCTTTAATGGTTAAATGTTGAATTCAATCAAGTGAAGATGATTATAGCTACTTTTTTGTCTTAATATCATGATTTAATTATAAATAGGAATCTCGTATGATCAAAGTAAATAAGGATTGGCATGAATGGATCTAGTTTCTTCTAGTCTATCGATTGATAATACTATGTATGTGATGTGATCTCAATTTTAGGTTAGACGAAGCATGATTCCTTTTTTGTTAATGATATCTTTAGACACTGTATAACATGTAAATTATTAATAAAATACGATTTATGATCAAGGCTTTAGGGAATTAGTATTATTTCCTATTTCCTCTACTCTCTCTTGAATGGATAGTATAGTGCCTATGTTGGTATCTTGATCTTGTACGGCTTTAAGCATGATTTTGTTATGTTAAGTGTATGATTATCTAATGCCCTAGATTGATATTATTGATGAAATAATATCTATAATCCATGTAAGTGAAATTGGTTAATAGTCTATGTCCTTCTACATTCTTGCATGTAAATGATGTGTTGTACTAGTTTGTAGCATGGACTTGTAGTAGCTTAAGAATGACTTCATATATTATTATTATTATGTTTTAGATACTGTCCTATACTTGAATTATTGATGAAAGAGTGGTCAATGATTACCAAAGGCTAAAGGATTGGTAAGAATTTCTCTACTCTTCTACTTCTCTACTTCTTTATAGTAATGTAGATGAAGCCTTGTATGAAATTGTGTGGTATGGACCACTTATTGTGCAGTGTTTAATTTATTATCATTATATATGTGTTGACCATGACCTTGAAGGTAAAATGATGAATATATGAATGAGTGGTTATGATGATCCCTTTATGTGTAACTTGTGCCTAGTCTTCTACTTTAGTTTTGAATCTATGTTATGTTACTATTGTCATGAACATGTGAATGTTATGTTAAGATCATGTGTTGTGCTGCCATTAATGAATTATTAAGTATTGAAGGCCCTTACCCATTTACCCCTATGTGAATGTGTGAATAGCTAAGGTTAGGAGTCTTGAATATAATGTGAAATATTGTCTTGTCTCCTATGCTAAATGGTGTTGTGTCGACTATTCTTTGTTGTGCATTATGGTCTTAAGAGGGTGGATGCCTCAAGATGTTATGGATAGCCATTATGTGATCATGTTGACAAATGTACACATTCACACATTATGCATGCTTCCTAATAGTATAGGTCTTGGTGTCTAAATGAAAGGTAGTTCTCATATTTACTAGTGTCTACTACTATGCATGTTAAGATGATGTCTATGAAAGTATGATATGTGTTTCCTTAACTAGGATGACTTGATAGTTGTACTAGTATGGGCAAGGGTATCGGACTTTGCCTATGCTTTGCACATCTGTTTCTTGATAAGAATTATATGATATAAGCAACTCACCATTTAACCAAGCCATCACCACCTATAACCAATTTCTCAATATTTCATCATAAAAAGGCCCTTAGGGCAGTAACTAAGTCCTAATAACAACACAAGAAAACCAAAGTTCATACCCTACACAAACATGATTATTTGACCTATTTCTTATGCTATAAGTTTGAAATATGCATAAATATGAGTTCTTCAGGGTTTTGGCATTAAGATTATCAATTAATACTAGAAGAAACCCATTTGAATCATTAAAACACTTTTATATGAAGACCCATGCTTAGAATCGAAGATAGAAGAAAGTAGAGTTTGAAAACCCCTTTTTAAATCATTTTAAAAGGACTCCTTGAATGAAAGAGGGTTCAAGGACGGATACCATACCTCAAATATAAGAAAATCTCAATGTTTTTGATGAAGAAACACGTCCAAACTAGCGCTCCTTGCCCTCCTTGAGTCTTAGCTCCAATAGTGACTTTGAGAGAGTTTTCTTTAGAGAGGGAGTTTGAATGTTTGAAGTGACGAATTTTGTCTAGGTATAGCACTTAAAAATAATATAATATAACTTAAAAACCCTAAAAGTATCATCCTAACGTCATAAAATACTTCGTGTGAATTTACAAAATACCCGAAGTCAAGGCAGCAGGCGAGACAACTTTTGCTGGCAGCATCAACGACTCTCAACCAATGGACCGTGTGTCAAATGATGCCCCGTTGGTGAGGGCTCTTTGCTTGGGTTTGCAACCCCCAACACCTACATACCTGAAGGTCCAATCGACGAACCAAGTCGTTGAGCCATCGATTGGTCAACTGGTCGTTGACTGGTCCCTTTGGTGGAAACTGTGAGGAAGTTTTGGATTTAAGTTGTCACATCCCGAAACCACACCCTATATGTTAGGGGAAATCTAGGATTTGCAACGGGCGTACTTGATCTCTTGGAGGTCTTGTACAAGCCCTTACATATCATTCATCACATATACATATTGAAAAGTAGTGCAGAATTAAAACTTTTCACAAAACATTTCATAGTCTTTAAAATATCATTCATATAAAATCATAGGAAATGCTAAGTTTCAATATCATCAACCTTAAGACATGAGAATACTTTTGGGACACGGCCCATAACATACTAATATAAAAATACTTAGTCTATTATAATACTTCAATAAGAAACATAAAAGACATATATGTCCTCGTGTCAATTGAGGACATACTTCAACTTCACTTCAATGATGCTATGATCCAAGTCTTTCTTCTCAAATGCTCCTCACCTACCAACGACTATAGAGATAGATAAAATCATGAAATTAGTACAACCACATGTACTAAGTATGTCATTATGCATAAAAATCATGAAAACGGACATTGATTGGAAATATGCATCTTTTCATTTAAAAATCATACCATAATAATAAGAATAACATTTATCAACTTAGAAACACATAAGGAAACATTTAAGCAATTTATAGCTTTTTAAAGAATAACCTTATAGTGAACTTAATTCATTGTACAATGAATTGCTTCACTGTAACCGTGAAGTATTTTATCTTCCTTTTTAAAACTGTCTTGCATGTAATTATCCTACTAAATGCTATCCTACGACTCACTTAGACAACACAAATAAATACCGCCTATACAACCTTCTTAAGCATGCCTAAATGACCCTAAAGACTACTTACGATAAGACACATACACTCTTACAAGACACCAAACATATGAACATGAGATTTCCTCTACCAAAGGTGATTCATTAGTTCATTTAAGACTCATTCATCACATAAAGGACCTTGAAATAATGGTCTTTTACAAGACCTAAGGACTCTAACTAACACCTTCAAAGCCTATTGTGCAATGTCTAGATAGCGTCCCATACCACCACCTAAACCTTATAGAACTTCTTTAATAGTAGGTATCCCATATGATTAGAATAGGCAATAACAGACATAGACCATGATAGGAAAGCATGGAATCCCAGGAATAAGAAGGGCATGCTTTGTAATCTAGTCTCATTCTTTAACTAGAACTAGTTCCCTTACCATACTCATTTAGTTTTAGCCTTTGTTCTCATAGAGTAATTCACACTTAAGGTTCATATAAAGGGGTTCCATATCAAGTTCATAACCCAATCAAATTTACCCTACCAAAGAAAGGTTCACTAGGGATACCTCACAATGGCGACAAGAAGCTCATCATGAATTTCCTAAGGTTTGATATGATGCCATTCCATCCAATCAACCCTAAGTCTATCATTTCTTTACTTGAAGGATACCATTATCGCTTTCGACTTTAACATTCATAACCTTACCACTATGTTCAAAGTTTCACATAAAGGACCCTCTTAACTTCATTTAAGGTCTCATTTCATTCATACTTACAATACTAAGAGGATTTAAAATACTAAGTCAAGACATCACATATTAACATTTATACATGCATTAAGTAAGCGACACAAGTCAACCAAGACAAGACACAACATACTTCACTTTAACACATATTGCGTGTCATTCTAGAAAGACATAGACATATCCATATCCGCTTTAAGTCATACTATAAACTATCATATTATTATCAATATGACTATCATAGACTCATATAGTCAAGTAGGGATAAGCATATATCAATTCTAAGACTATACCACAAAGCCAAAGTCATAGTCTAACATGATTTATCTAAATAACATTGATAGAAGAACACATATACTTTCAAAATTACTTATCATGTAGGTAGATATTATCATACTTCACATAATCAACTACACAAATAAACACATTACTTCAAGTAGTTGCCGACAAGTCCATGATCATCATATTACTTAAAATAACGCCGACAAGGCCACGTCAATTGCAAGTAAAAGCACATAACACCATAACTATACGTAGATCATGCCAATAACAACACTTGACTATTACTTACCTATGAAATTGTAGTTAGAATTTTCCTTTCCCACTATTTGTCCATTAAAATAATCATGAAGAGGGTAATTGGGAAGAGGTGGGATTAGAGAGCTTGGGTTTGCGAACGAGAAAACATAGACAAACGAGTGAGTTATGAAGTCAGGTAATATGGTTTAATCCTAAGGAATACCAATATCATTCCTAATTCCCTTAGAAAAAAGCACTAAACAAACAACATATGATGAATAAGGGATTTAATTCCCCTGTTGTCTATAGATCATTTATATAGTGATCAAACAACACTATACCATAGTGGCTTGTTGACTTTATACACACTATGCATGCTCTAGTTCATCTTCAACAGACTTCTTACGAATCATGCTTGCAGCAAACCAGAGATAAACTTATGCAAGTCAAAGTAGTAAACCACGAGATGTGATTCAATAAGGTTCACAAGATCCAAAATTCCCGAAGTTTAAAGGAAGAGAGCATTTCCAGATTATGAATCTTAAGTTTTAAATACATGGAGATACAAGAATACAAGAAAAGATTAAATCTATCGCCACAATATATTTGAATCAATAAAATAAGGTAAAGTACTTAATATGTATGCTAAGTGGAGTGAGTTACATGTCATCACCAAATTCTTCCTTAACAATTTCCTTGATACTCTCACAAAGTATGTGACAGCCTGACTGAAGCTTTTGAAGGAACACAATAATAAAATTAAGTATGAAATGAAACAACTCAAAATCTTTTCCCAATAGATCTGGCTTACAACTTAACAACTTAAGCACGACTATATGCTATAACCCAAATAATATAAGGATTTCACGGGAACAGTAAAATTGTAAGCTAGAATCCCGCATCTTCCTCTAATAGAGATACCAACACTGACTTATTTACATTATGTTAAAAAGGGGAAAGAGTTGTCAACCCGCAAGAACTGGAGAGCATCGAATGCCATCAACTACTTAAGAAGATATCATGAACAAAGTGACTACAACAAGTAACAAGTGGTATAAATTATACTTTAGTTCATGCTGATCAACTACTTCTTCGGCAAATGGGTACAAACACACTTATTTGTTTTCAACTATGTAACTAACTCAAATCCAATTAAAAGGAGCCGTCAACTAGTTTTTATAGAGTACCAGTAATACTATTTCCTTTTCTATAGCAACTACTGATGCATATCTTTCATCTTAACAAAACTAAGTATCAAACATTTCACTCCATGGAAACACAGAAATCTAAAATAGTTAATGTTTAAATGCATTACACCGTCTACTCGTCCCAATTTCCATAGCATAGTTTAGATTTTGAGAGTCAAACTAAAAATTAGTCTATAAGTTTAAACATACAATCTTTACAGTTTAGTTTTCCAGGTTAAAAAATCTTTCTCATTAAACCACCGAAATTAAAACAATGTCATACAACTTAAAACAAATTAAGTAAAAAGGAATATAAATATTTACAAAGGATAGAGCAACATCATTGATGGCCTGCATATGGATATATATGAACACACTGGTTTCACTGGTGGATTGAATTATTAATACAGAGCACATGATCTATAAGTTCCTACATTTAGTATGTATGATAAACTTACAAATAGCTACTCACCTCATAATTGATTAGCCATATTCTTGAAATGCAAAAATTGGGAACTGACAGCACCAACGACAGGGGCAAAAATACAAGTACCAGTTAAGTTCATAGTGGGAGATTCGGACCTAACTTAAAATCAGCAGGAGTTAAGGATTATATCAACAAGGGTGGGTTAAAGAAAAATGTACCTTTGCTAGAAAATGTGGTTATCTTGAAAGGGGTAGCACAATTTTTTCAAACCATGATGAAGTTAACGAACACATCCATGTCTTCTTAAAGAGATTTTCTTCCTCTGAAACTTCTGCACTTTGATATTCCTTTGAAGTTACACAAAACAAGGAAATTGAGTTTTATAAGAATCATTTTATGCATTAATAAATTCTAGTATCGACGACATGTATCCTTTTCCAAATGCTATCACCTAATTTCCAAATGCTATCACCTTATCTAATTAAACAATGTTGGTTTTCGATTCCCATTAAGAATTTCTTTTATTCAATACCAAAACATTAAAAGTAAGAGTAGAAAGAAACCATGTTCAACAAATCAAACATTAGAAAGAAACTATGTTCATTGTTTTCATATTCTGATTCCTCATTGTAAAAATCACTTCTTACATACCATATGAAACAGGGCATAGTACAAAGTGATAATCTAAAACTTAGGTGCTAACAAATTCCAGAAAATATCCAACACTGGGGACTGCACCATCCATATTATAAAATAATGAAGACAAAGAGTGGTCTTGATTTAAACAAGGCAAGCATAATGAAATTTTAAGTTCTCATGATGTTTAGTCCATACACATGTACATGCCCAAAAACAAGGTTTCTGTTGGTGAGTATCTTGTATGTAAGGGTCTAATACTCATAGATTAGTCTATGACATAGGATAGGCTGATAGCTAAAACTAGATGATGTTAAGCCTCAATCATTAACATCATTATCCAGATTACCACACATTCATGCTACTTCAATTTCTCAGCGTTCTAAGATTTTTCCTTTATACATATGGAAAGATATTAAATCTTTATAAAGAAAGAGAACGTGTTAATCAGAAAAGATTATCTGGCATGTCTTATCATAGACAAAACTTGTAGGAACATATTTGGGTTTTAAGTCACCGTCTATGGTTTTCGGGCATCCAATAACCCAATATTTGAAATTTTTACTTCTGAAAAAATACATCTTATTCAGCGCCAATAATAGCACTGATTAAAACATCAAAATAACAATCATTTTAATTTATAATCTTTTATTTCTTGTTATGTTTTTGGGCACATAACATTACCTTAAGTTCTCAGCAAGAAGACAAGCATTTGTATTGGAGTCGTCTCCAACAATTACGACAAGACCATCTAAATCGAGCTTCTTAGTTATTTTTTCAGCTTGCTTTAAACTGAAATGATAGCATTGGTCATTAATCAAAATATTTTTTCATGTGTAATATACATGGCTAGATAGATCATAGAAGTTACATATAATCATAGAATATGGTGAGTACCTGCTCTGGAGTCTTAATCTTATCCCTACCATTGCAAATCATATCAAATCCACCCTATTTTAAAGAATATGAACTTGTAAATAATGTTCCGTACGTTTAATTGGAAGACAGATTGAAGTTGTAAAATATCTTGTTAACATAAAAAAGTGGCTAGGCAACATACCTGATTTTTGTATGGGTAAATGAACCCCGAGGTCAACACCATATACTTCCCCTTCATGACCCAACTTGTCCACCCCTAAATCCATACATGGTGCTTCCCTTGCAATGAGTTTGCAAGTAATCTACCATCAAATGCACAAAACTTGATTAAAAAAGGAATGAGTAAATATGCATTAGTTCAACTGACATAAATTTCTCAAGGATGAACTAACAAAAAATTCCAGAAATAACATTATTTTCTCTGGAAGCTTGGCGTGCAGATAACACCATGACGAGATTGATGAACCATAAGAAGACAACCCTATTTCAATGTCTTTTTTTCCACATGTTGTAACCACTCTCGCATATAATCAAATTCCGCCAAACTATGTCCGTTTTCTTCAAACTTTTTCTCGAGTTATTCGAATTAAAGTGAAGAACGATTAGATAAATCACCACCCATCTTTGACCAAGGAATGAAAATGAGCTTTGTACCGTGACCATGGTGATTTTTATGATTGAAATGGTAAGAAGAGGGCAATAGGTTTTAGGGTTTCCTTTCTAAGAGTAGTGTTTTGGGCAAAGTAACAATGACACCTTTATTATATTTATCTCTACTGAAAGTCTTTTATTTTTAATATTTATTTTTATTTTTGTTTTCTAGAGTTACATTTTGTTTTATTTTTAAAAGATTTTTTTTGGAAATCTGGAAATTGGAGGGAGAGTTAAATATGTTAGAGGAAAATCAATATTTTAGTGAAAATTTTAGGCAAAGTGCAAGGCCACATTTGTTAGGTGTTGTTTTATATTTATAAAAAAACATATTTTAAAAGTGTAGTGATATGTGTTAAAAGGTGTTGCCAATTATATCATTATATGACAATGCTTAAAAAGTGTAGCTTATACCCTTAAAAGCACACTTTACAAGTACAAATATTATTGTAGCCAAAAGCTAAAAATTAAGGTTAAGCTTCAAAGTGTACCCAAAAATATTTTAGGCAACACATTACAAATGTTTTCAAGATTTAGCGTGGCCTTAGGCCTAAAATGGTGTAGTGTGAAAGTAACTTACGGACCAACTTTTTGACCTATGGACGACTAAGTACGCGACGCAGACCTATTTCACCAAGGAACAAAAGTTGCTGCCTTGGGCAGCTTGTTGGCCCAAGGTCGGGTCCTCATCAAGGACCATTTGGTTGGTCCTTGGGGAGTTTTGCCCAAATGTTTTCACCTCAAATACTCTCGTATACATGTTAGAAACCTCTTATATCAATTTTAACTCCAAACAACACATATAACAATCCCAAACACACTAAGATATACAAGCACATTTTAAGGCAAAATTTTTGAACATCTTTAACATTCTTAGATGTTTGACCTCCAAACTTAACACACTACATTTCAAAACTATAAGTAGTCATTTAAGTACTTAATAAACTCATAACCAACATGTTCGGATCTAATTCAATCTAGCTCATTTTGAGAGTGTAACAGTAATGAACCCTAACTAGGATAACCTAAGGGAAGGTTCTTAGTGTAGGTGAGGGTAGGGAACTTTACCTATGCATTGCACAAGTATATCATGGAGGTAGTTCTAGGAAAGTGTTCTATATGTATATGTATATGCATATGTCTTATATGCATGATATTATGGTATTCACCTAATTGTATGATAGTATGCATAGTATGAGTCCTGTGATGTCCATATGATGTGGTCTTACCTTATATGCATAATGTTGGTCCTATTGACATGAAGGTCTTACTTGGCATGTATGAAGATGCCTATACTTGTATTTTTGATTTATGAAGTACGTGATATGATTATGGTCTCTTTGTGAGTTTACTAAGTACGTGTCAGGTTATGGGACATCACATGTATATTGCACTAGTAGGCTTTTATTGGGATTATGAGTAATGTCTTATGATGTATATATGAATGAATTCCAAGTATACTATTGTTGAATATTGACTGTTATGATGTTATTGGTAGTGTTGACTTGCATGTGGTCTTCAAGTGAGTTTTATATGTGTTTCATGGAATATGTTGGTTCATATGTGAAGTAGGGGCTTAGGATATGCTATGTTCATATGAATTACTATATTTAAGTAAATGAAGGTTATGTGAATGTTCACTTTGGTGACCTTATGGTGATGCTTGAGCATGGATGGTGGAATGGGACACTATTCATGCATTGCACCAAGTATCACTAGAGGGTTACTTGGGAAGTTAAGGAGTTAAGGTAAAAGACGGTTATTGTGAATTTAATTTTAAGTGTGTCTTAAATGAAATATATGGCTTTATGTGATATTATGACCATTTTACATGTCTATATGAAGGGTGTGAGTTGTATGATGATTATTGTATAAAGTCTTATGATGTTTTGACTAAAAGGCATGATGCATGTTTTTCTATGAAAAATGTACTCTTTAAATGCATCTTTTTGCATAGTTGTCATACTTGATATTAAAGGATGTCTCTAAACTGAAGGGCTTGATATGTGTTTCCTAAGCTCTAGAAATCGGTCTTTATGATTCAAGGATTTGCTATGTCATTTTTTATTCCAGTTACGTAATAGATTAGTTAATGTTTTATGTTGTAAGGCATGTGTCCCTTATATACTCTAATGATGTTGATTCTATGATGGGAAAGAGACCTATAGTCTAACTATGTACTTATGTTAGTATTATATTAATGGAAGTGATGGTTCTAGCATATGATGTGCTATGAAAGTTTTAAATTTTCCGCTTTACCTATGAAAATGTGATGAATGATGATTATGGGCTTGTATAAGACCTCCTTGAGGTCAATTAGGGTATGTTACTTCTAGGGGGTGTTCCTCGGTCGTGAAACTAAGGGTCCTTCAAGTGGACCCTTCCAAAATGCCCAAAAGTTGTTAAGTGAAAGTGTCTACCTACGAGACCAATCGACCATCCGTCATCTGATCGACGCGGTGTCAATGAACACCATAGGTAATGACCTATACATTTTCAAAAAGAGCCAAATAACCAAGTCTTATCGCCAACAACAGTGTGTAGTACAGGGGCGTCGACTGACCTACGATTCGTATGTCGGGGTATCATAGGTCAGGTCTAGTTTGGACTATTTATATTAAGTTGAGTGTTTTAATTAGTTAGTTTGTTAATTAAGGGTTATGGGGTGTATAATTAAGTTAGTTAAGAGACTATATAAGGACATAATCCTCATTAAACTAACCCAACTCAATTCAATTCCCAAACTCAAATCTCTCTTCCTTCTCTATACTTCCTCTCTCCCCAAAAGAACACCATTGAAGACTAAGGTAAAATGGCTTACGGATGAAAGAATTCTAGTTTTTATCTATTGATCTTCAAGGATTGTTAAGGGATGGGAACTCTTCACCTTTGGGACTCCTTTCCTCAAAGGGTTCTTGAAATTTGATTTCCAAAAAATAAGAAAAACATGGGTTTCATTCTTAATAAAAAATTGATGTTTCAAATTGTATTATTATTTGTTTCCTTTGATAATTATGGATATATTATGATAGAGTATTTGTGAAATAGGGTAGTTGTTGATGCTAGACCTAGTTCTATGGAAGAGATCATGAATTGACCCTATTTCCCTAACCCTAGGTTATGAGTTGATGATGAATTAGTAAGTGTAATGTTATTAAGTCTATTAATGGATGAATATTATTGGTTGATTGTAAGACCATGGAAGAAGGCTTGTAAAGGTGAATTGGTAAACCTATGATCTTGAATATTTACTTCAATTGTGATGGCTTATACTTGATTTGATGTTCAATTGGAGTGTTATTTGTGATTAGATTACATAGGTGATGGTATGATGAATGTAATTAAAATGTCTTGAATATATGGATTGTGAGATTATGATTAAGGTATGATGATATAAGGTTGATTGTGAATCACTTATATGCCTTACTATGACATGATGATGATAATGTGTTATTCTCAAATATGAGGGTTGTATTGAAAGGAAATTCTCATGCAATTCCTAATGAGCTAATGAGTATGACATACAAGGGGTTAGACTTCTATGGCCTATACTAAGCTATGAATATTAATAAAGACTTGAAGACATTTAAAAAAGGGACGTAAGCTTATCACCGAGTAAACTAGTTATTAGAGGTGTAACTACCCAATGTGGGAGAGTATGTTCACAATGGTTTTCATGAGATATAGATTACAATGCAATTGTGCATAAAGAGGGTCTCAAGTATGTATCATAGTTCTTGAAATATATTTCCCCATAGGAATACTAGCTAGTGGATCACCCTAGAATGTTATATTCATGTTTATGTACTACCTTGGAAAGTAGTCCACCTTCTTTCAGTGTGGGGTTTCATGACATCCGATTTCACATTTAACTTATGTGGTCTATATCGCTTACGACAATTGTTCCCAAAACTAAAATGAAGTAATAATGTGAACATTAACTAGGTTGACTTAAGGGGTTTCACTTAGTTTAGGTAGGGGTATGGAACTCTACCTATACATTGAGCTAGTTGGCCTTGAGAGAAGTCCTAGGAGGTTGTTCTTGTGTTCTTATAAAGTAAATGATATGCATATGTTGACTTTACATATATATGAACCTATATAATGTTAGCTTCACTAATGAATATGTTATTGGTCTATATTGCTAGATATGATGGTTACTACTCATGATGCTATGTTATATGACGTTAGATATTGGTTGTGATCCTTTGTTTAGTTTACTTGGTTGAGTGGGGTTATGGAACTTCTTTGTTCATTGAACTTGTAAGCTTGGTAATGGGCTTTGAGTAAGGGTTTTGCATATGTTGTAACGTTATGAACTTTAGTACATGCTTTGTCATTATAAAATGATATTGTAGTTGCTTTGGTTATTGGTTCTAATATGCTACTACACATGTTGACTTGACTCTAGTAGATAATGTGATGTATATGGTCATGTCTTAAGAAATACATGATTATTGGCTTATATGTGTTCTTGGTTGTGCATAAGGCTTTTTAGAGTAACTTGGCATGGTTGTGACAAAAATATCCTTTTAAGCATGATTTCAAACATTATATGTGCATACATTCTATACTTAGTACAAGTGGATGTACTAACCCATTTCTTTTATATTTCTACAACAACGTAGGTTCGGGCTGTTGAAGTTAGAAGGCCAATTGCAAGACTTAGATATTCCCCAACTCTTTGTAGGTCCTCACCATCCGAGGATAATGCCACTATCTAGCTTCTTAATGTTGTTATTGTCTAAAAGACATTTAATTTCCTTTTATTTCATTTAAAGACTATTATTGTATAAGCCTAATTGTGGTTTTTGTTGTAATGAAGTATGGGCTATGCCCGAATATTGTACTTTATTATAGATGGTTTAATGTGAGACGGTATTATTAGACTAAAGCTCTTATATGTTATTTATATTGTCTAGTATGAAAATCCCATGTAAGATTCCTATATGAGGAGTCTATGTAAACTCCATACATAGTATTTGAAAGGTCTATGTAATCCTCACTATATAGATATATGTATGAAAATATTTAATTTTTCTGCATTTTTAACCTTTGACGTGTTATGACGCGTGCTAAGATTCCAGTCTTAGTCCTCTCTGAGGACAACGACACTGGTTATATGTTGGGGGTGCTCCCTTGTCGTGACAAACTTTGTATCATCATGATGTTAAAGTAATCTTAGGGTTGATGTCTCATTAAACTAGTATCTAGAGTCTTGTTCATGGGTATGAAGCGCATTACACTTTTGAATGAGAGGCTATGTGATGCTTAAGAATCCTCACTTATTAGTAATCTTGAATGTCGTGCCTTATGAGTGGTAACTCTATGTGTTCCTTTTTCTTTTAATCCTTTTATGGTGGATATAGGAGATGATTACATGAAGGGAAGCCATAAGAAGAGTGAAGGAAGATTTGGCCTATGTCTGAGGTCGTCCTCAAGATAACCAGCCCCTTCACAGGGCAACCAAGTGCTTCCACAAGTCCAAGCTCCGGTCATTCCTCCACCTATGACGGATGGAGAGATAAGGTGGGCAATTTTTACTTTGGTTCAAGCAATGAATAACCAAGCACAAGCGGTAGCCTCTCAAAGACAAGCCATGATGGCTCACGCCAATCGAGAGGTTGGACCTCATGTTCAACCAAATTCTAGTACCACAACTTCTCGAGGGACATCATGAAGATGAACCCTCCTATGTTTTATGGGTATAAAGTGAATGAATTTCCCCAAGACTATACTAGATTCTTTATGCCATGGGGTTTACCTTAAATGAAAAGGTCGGCTAAAACATGGTACATACAATGGTGAGATGATAGGGCTTTGAGAGTGGGTTCTATCACTTAGGAAGTGTTTAAAAGGACTTGCCTTGATCCTTTCTTTCCAAGGGAGAAAAAGGAAGCAAAAGTGGAAGAATTAATCAACCTTCGTCAAGGAGGTATGAGTGTGCAAGATTTGTCCTTGAAGTTCACTAAATATTAAAAATACGCACCTTTCTTGGTGTCTAACCCTTGGGATGAGATAATTTGCTTTATCATGGGAGTGTATGATGATTTGGTTGAAGAGTATCGTTCAACAATGCTCCATGAAAATATCGATATCTCTAGGTTGATGGTGCATGCTCATCAAGTTGAGGAGACTCGACTTAAGAGGAAGAATACAGAGTTTATAAGGGGCAAGTGTTATGAGGGAGGTACTTCTAAGGGTAGGCTTGATATTCATGACAAGCCTAGGATAAAAAATAGGGTTTGCACCAAAGTTCCTTCCAATATCCCTAAGGTAAGAAATGGTAGGGTGTCTAACCCTAGGTCTCAAAAGGGAAGTGGAAATTCACCTATCAAGAAATCAACTTGTTTTAAGTGTGGTAAGAATCATTTGAGTGAGTGTCTAATTGGGACAGAGAATTGCTTTGGGTGTGGCAAGAGTGGCCACAAGGTTTGGGATTGACCTAATATAAGGAGTCAAGATAAGGGGAATATTCAATCTCAAGCAAGTGGTCCTAGTTCTGAAGATCCAAAGAGAAATCACTTTTATGCTCTCGGCTCTAGGGGTGAACAAGAGGAGTCCACCGATGTAGTCACCGGTATGTTACAAGTCTTCTCTATTGATGTACATGCTTTACTTGATCCTGGTGCTACCTTGTCATTTGTAACTCCTCTAGTAGATAAAATGTTTCATGTTCTACCCCATATTTTGATTGAACCATTTATAGTTACAACCCCAATCGGTGACTTCATTATGGCTAGAAGAATATTTTGGTGTTCTTTTATATCTTAGCCCAAAGAGTTACATGGGTGGATTTGATAGAGCTTAATATGATTGATTTTTATGTCATATTGGGAATGGATTGGTTGTATGCTTGTTTTGCTTCCACTAATTGTCGTAAAAGAGTGGTTGAGTTCAATTTTCCTAATGAACCCATCTTAGAGTGAAAGAGGGGTAACTCAATTCCTGGAGGTCTATCATCTCTTGTTTAAAATATTGTAAAATGATCTCTAAAGGTTGTCTTTACTATATTTTAAGAGTCAAATATCTTTATTCCAACATTCCTCCTATAGAGTCGGTCCCCGTAGTGAAGGACTTTCCGGAAGTCTGTCCTGACGACTTGGCAGGAATTACTCTCGAGTAGTAAATAGACTTTGGTATCGACTTAACATCAGATATGAATCCCATTTCAATCCCTTATAAATGGATGGCTCCAGCAGAGTTGAAAGATCTAAAGCTTCAACTCAAAGACTTATCAGAAAAGGGTTTCATTCAACCTAGTATCTCACCATGGGGAGCTTCGGTGTTGTTTGTCAAGAAGAAGGATGGGTCCCTCAGGATATACATTGACTATCGTAAACTCAATAAGGTCACCATTAAGAACAAGTATCCTCTCCCTCATATTGACGAATTGTTTGATCAACTCCAAGGGGCAAACTACTTTTCTAAGATTGACTTGAGGTCTGGGTATCACCAACTTAGGGTGAGAGGTGAGGATGTACCTAAAATGGCATTTCAACTATGTATGGTCATTATGAGTACCTAGTAATGTCCTCTGGTCTCAAAATAACTTTTATGGACCTTATGAATAGGGTGTTTCAAAATTACATATATTTCTTTTTCATCGTCTTCATTGACTATATCTTGGTATAGTCAAAGAATGAGAATGAACACATGGACCATTTGAGAGTGGTTTTACAAGTCCTTAAGGAACATCAACTATTTGCCAAGTATACAAAGTGTGAGTTTTGGTTAAGATCGGTGGCATTTTGTGGTCATATTATCTAAAATGAGGGCATAGAGGTCGATCCAAAGAAAAACGAAGCGGTAAAGAATTGGCCTAGACCATTGACTCCAACAAAAATTAAAAGTTTCTGGGGTCTAGCCAGGTACTACGGGAGTTTAGGGATGGCTTTGTGTCCATTGCTTACCCTTTAACTATCTAAACCAAAAAGAGTGTGAAATTTGAGTGGTCGAAGACATGTGAAAAAAGCTTCCAAATTTTGAAATATAGGCTTAGCTTCTCTACGGTGTTGACTTTAAGGTTTTGTGGTATATTTTGATGCATCGAAAGTATGTTTGGGGTGTTTCCTTATGCAACATGGGAATGTAGTAGCCTATGCCTCTAGACAACTCAAGGTGCATGAGAATTATCCAACACATGATCTTGAATGAGAAGCCGTAGTGTTTGCTTTATAAATATGGAGGCATTACTTGTTGGGTTGCCTCAAACTCGGAGGCAAAATGACTCAATTTGGGTTATCGTGAATAGATTGACAAAATCCGCTCACTTTATTCCCGTTAAGTTTGCTTATATGCGGAGGATTATGCAAGGATATACATCTATGATTTTGTGAGTCTTCATGGGATCCCTTTTTCCATTATATCGGATAGAGGTTCTCAATTCACTTCTCATTTTTTGGAGGTTTTTCCAAAAAGGGTTGGGAGCATAAGTGAATCTTAGCACCACTTTTCATACCAAAACGGATGGTTAGACGGAACCTACTATTCAAACCCTAGAACACATGTTAGGGGCTTGTGTTATTGTCTTCAAAGGAAATTGGGATAATCACCTAACATTGATTGAGTTCTCTTATAATAATATCTAGCATTCTAGTATTTTAATGGCTCCATTTTTAGAACTATATGGTAGGAGATGTAGGTCTCTGGTAGGGTGGTTTGAGGTTGGAGAGTCTTCATTCCTTGGTCCTAAAATAATCTATAAAGATATGGAGAAGGTTTGTGTGATAAGGGATAGGATGAAAACAACCTATAGTCAGCAAAAGTCCAATGCCGATAATAGAAGAAGAGATGCAATTTGAAGTAGGGTATATGGTGTTTTTGAATATTTCACCTATGAAAGGGGTGATGATATTGTGAAAAAAGGGGAATTTAATTCCCCGGTATGTTGGTCCCTATGAGGTATTGCAAAGGGTAAGAAAGTTGCATAGAGTTGAGATTACCTAGTGAAAAAGCTTCGTTTCATTTGTTATTCCATGTTTACATGATTAAGAAGTTCATTGTTGATCCGATGTCCATACTTCCTATTGAAGGGATTGGCGTGGATGAGGACCTCCCCTATGAAGAGGTTCCAGTGGAAATTTTAGATTTCCAAGTTAAGCAATTGAGGAACAAAGAGGTGGCCTTCGTAAAGGTTCTATGGAGAAACCACCTAGTTTAGGGAGAAAAATGGGAGGATGAGGCCGACATGAAGTCCTGTTATTATCATCTTTTTCTTAACTAAGGTTATTTGTTCCTATTAATAATGAAAATAATGAGTAAATTTGAATTTTAACTTGTTTTGCAAAAATACGCATAATAATGATAAAAGGTTTATGCTAAAATGAGTTTCCATGAAAAATGCTCTTTTTTTATTTGCACTTATTTGTGTAATTGGTTTATTGTTGCCTTCATGAAATAGTATTGAGCATGTTGATGTGTTTTGAAAGAAGTTTTGGCATAAGTGTTTCTTGATATAGTGTTGAGTTCATGTTGTGAATGAGAAGGTAGTTCCTCATGATGTGATGTTGAGCTCTTATATGTGGTAATTTGTGTTGGAGTTGCTATGTGTAAATGTCATGATTATATGTTTTATGGAGTTGTGAAGTACTCCTTTGAGTTATAACTAAAGTTCATAATATATATTGATTGGTTGGGCTGTTAGTATTGAGTATATTCTTTCCATACAAAAGATTTTAGTGTCATTCTAGGACGAATGTTCCTAAAGGGGGGGAGGGGGTGGATTATGTAACACTCCGAAAGTTTATGACCTAATAGAGACCCTCACATGTTTACCTATAACACTATTTTAGACCTAAAATAATGAGTATAAATAATTTATGAAGTTTTAGAGTCAAAACATCAAAGAACGTCCATGACATTCGGAGACTAGTGAAATAGGTGCTAGTGTGCCTTGGCATGTTCATGAGGTTTTTAAGAATTGGAATTCAATGACATTTGGTAAAAAGGTGTTAAACATGTATTAGAGTGTGTTTAAGGTCAAAACTTCTGGGTACAACTCCCCAAGGACTACAACCAAGTTTTTGTCACCAAAGACGATGTGCAGTACGGGGGCGTCGATTGACCTACGAGCTGTAGGTTGAGGTCTCGTAGGTCACATCTTGTTTGGACTTTCTTATTTTGAGTTGAGTTTTTTAATAATTTAGTTGGTTAATTAAGGGTTAGGGGGTGTCTAATTAGGTTATTTCAGAGAGTATATAAGGACAAAGCCCTCATTAAACAAACCCAACTCACTTCAATTCCCAAACTCAAATCTCTCTTCCTTCTCTCTACTTTTTCTCTCCCTAAAAGAATACCATTGAAGACCAAGGTCAAAGGTCTTAGGGCTGAAATATTTTTCTCCATCAATCTTCAAGGATTTTTAAGGTATGGGAACTCTTCAGCTTTGGGGTTCCATTCCCCAAAGGGTTCTTCAAATTTGATTTCCAAAAGATGAGAAAAACATGGGTTTCATTCTTAGTACGAAATTAATGTTTTAAATGTATTTTTATTTATTTTCTTTTGATTATATATATATATATATATATATATATATATATATATATATCATATATAATATATATATATATATATATATATATATATATATATATATTATATATATATATATATCTATATATATAGGGTAGTTCTTGATGTTTTACCTAGTTCTATGGAAGATATCATAAATTGACCCTATTTCCCTAACCCTAAGTTTTGAGTTGATGATGAATTGGTTAGTGATGATGCAATTAACTTAGTTATTTTGGTAATTACATCTGTATGATATTATTAAGTCTATTTATGGGTAAATATGGTTGGTTGATGGTAAGACCATGGAAAAAGGCTTGTGAAGGTGAATTGGTAAGACCTATGATCTCGAATCCTTACTTCAATTGTGATGGCTTATACTTGATTATGATGTTCAATTGAAGTGTTAATTGTGATTAGATTAGATAGGTGATGGTATGATGAATGTAATTGAAATGTCTTGAATATATCGATTGTGAGATTATGATTAAGGTATAATGCCATAAAGTTGATTGTGAATTACTTATGTATCTTACTATGACATGATGATGATAATGTGTTAATCTCATATATGAGGGTTGTATCAAAAAGAAGTTCCCAGGCAATTCCTAATAAGCTAATGATTATTATATACAAGGGGTTAGTCTCCTATGACCTATACTAAGCTATGATGATTCATAAAGGCTTAAAGACATTTTAAAAAGGGACTTTAGGTTAGCACCGAGGGAACTAATTATTAGAGGTGTCCTTTCGCAATGTGGGAAGGTAGGTTCACAATGGTTCTGATGAGATAGAGATTACAATGCAATTGTGCATAAATAGGGCTCAAGTATCTCTCCTAGTACTTGAACTATGTTGCCTCCATAGGAATACTAGCAAATAGATCCACCTACAATGATATGTTCATGTTTTGGTACTACCTTGGAAAGTAGTCCACCTTCTTTCGGTGTAGGGTTCATGACAACGTATTCCACATTTAGCTCATGTGGTCTTTGTCGGTTGAGGAAATTGTAGTAAAATGAAGTAATAAATTGAACACTATATAGGGTGACTTAAGGGGTTTGACGTAGTCTAGATAAGGGTATGAGACTCTACCTATACATTGCACTAGTTGACCTTGAGGGATCCTAGGAGGTTGTTCTTGTATTCATATAAAGTAAATGATATGCATATGTTGACTTTACATGTTGATGAACCAAATGATATTAGCTTCACTAATGAATATGTTATTGGTTTATATTGCTAAATATGATGATGACTACTCATGATGCTATGTTATATGAAGTTAGATATTGGTTGTGATCCTTTGTTTGGTTTACTTGGTTGAGTTGGTTTATGGAACTTCACTTGGTCATTGTACTTGTAAGCTTGGTAATGGGTTATGAGTAAGGGTATTGCATATGTTGTAACCTTATAAACTTTAGTACATGCTTTGTCGTTATAAAATGATGTTGGAGTTGATTTGGTTATGGGTATTAATATGCAACTACACATGTTTACTTGACTCTAATTGATAATGTGATGTATATGGTCATGTCTTATGGAATACATGATTATTAGCTTATATTTGTTCTTGGTTGTGAGTAAGGATTTTTAGAGTAACTTGGCATGGTTGTGACAAAAATAACCTTTTAAGCATGATTTCAAACATTATATGTGCATACGTTTCCATACTTCGTACAAGTGGATATACTAACCCATTTTCTTTATATTTTACAACAATGTAGGTTTGGGCCATTTAAATTAGAAGGCCAATGGCAAGACTACTTGAATATTCTCCCAAGTGTTTGGTAGGTCTTCACCATCCGACGATGATGCCACTATCTAGCTACTTGATATTGTCATAGTTTAAAAGACATTTAGTTTCCTTCTATTTCATGTCAAGACTGTTATTGTATAAGCCTATATGTAGCCTTGGTTGTAATTAAGTATTGGCTTTGCCCGAATGTTGTATTTTGTTATGGATGGTTTATTATGAGACAATATTATTAGACTGAACTCTTTTGTGGTATGTATATGGTCTAATTGACAAACCTATGTAAGCTTTCTATATGAGGAGTCTATGTAAACTCCATATGTAATATGTGAGAGGTCTCTGTAAACCTCATTATATACATATATGTATTGAAATTTTTAAGTATTCCTTATTTTTGACCTATGACGTGTTATGATGAATTCTAAGAGGCCAATTTTAGTCCTCTCCGAAGACGACGACGCTGGTTACGTCTAGAGGGTTCTCCCCGATCATTACATGGGGTTTAGGATTTTAGGTTTACTATCTATGTTTAGGGCTTAATGTTTAGGTTTTGGGATTTTGAACTTGGTATTTAGGATAAAGAGTTTAGGGAAAAAAGTACAATAACCAACATGAGACCATGTGAGCTACATGGAATCAGGTGTTCTACTCCCAGACCAAAAATAGAGGGTTAACACTTACCTAAGGTGTAACCATTTGTACGTAGCTATCTAGGATGATCAACTAAGCTAGAGTCGTATGTGAGCACATAGTTAAGCGTCAATGATATTGTTGCTAAAAACCTTGACTTACTTACATAGAGGTTTCCATATCGTGAGACAACATATAACTTGTGAATCCATACTTACTAACGTGAGGAAACCCATGGGTAACATTCCAGAAAATGTACTTGTCTAGTGAAGGGTCTATTAGGATTTAAGAATATGTATTGGGGTACATAGGCATCCCAATGCCCAATATTAAGTAATATTGGCCATGTTAGAGAATATTGTCTTAGGGTCTTAGCAAATTTCTATGTATTAAGATATACTTTGATGATCAATGCTCCAATCCAAGACTGTTTAGCAATTGTACCTTCAATGAAGACCCTAAGCTAATAAATTTTATTTCTTTGATCCCACACTTTAGGTACGAGGCATCCAAGTGTGAAGCCTAGGTACCATAGCACATGATTATTTAAAATGATCATGTAGATTAATAAGTGCCCTAGGACATAGTGAGGGTACTTTGACAAGAAATGCGTAGCATCACATGTGCAAGCACATGTGCAAGAGACAAAGTAACCAAGCCCCAATTGAATTCGGTTAGGGCGGTTAGGGAGCAGACACGCGCATGGGCCATGTGGGTCTAGATTCCTAACCAAATATAGGTTCTAACTAACTTACCTAACTAATAACTAACCTAGGATTAACTAAAATAAACTAACTAGTGTACCCAAAATCCTAAAATCTAACCGGGTGACACTAGCCGGGTAACTAACTAAAGAAACATCCTAGTACCTAACCTAGGATGGTCCAAAGAGGTTGGTTATGGTCCTAGTGACTTAGAAGTACTTTAGTAATTACCCTAGGTCACTTAATTAATTAATTATCAACTTAATAATTAAAATATAATTCATGGTCAAGCCGAGACACCTTAGCATATTTTCAGATTTGGCTACGTCAAATGCTCTCCTAATTTTAGTCAATTTAGGAGGGGCATTTGGTAATTATCTAATTCATTATTTAATTAAGTTAATTAGCCTAAGTTGAATAAGTAAATATTTAGTTCCTAAGACTTAGACTCACGTTTAGCTAGGTAAGGAACCTCACGACTCAAATATAATAACAAACGTAAGAAAAACATTGAACAATTCTCCTTAGGCGATATCAAGTCAGTTCTTTAAGATATTTCGTGCAAAGTACAGGGTGATCTTTGTAGATTCAATTCTACAATAAGGTATGGGTTTTATCTCTTTGATTCCTTTCCCAAGAGACTTTTCGAATGTTTTTAAATTCAAAAAATCAAAACTAGGGTTGTTCCCAATGAATCGAATATTCATCTCCCAATTTCTCCCTATTTTATTCTAGTAGTATGTATAATACAAATCTCAAGCATGTTGTTGGTATGTGGTTCTAACTGATCATTATGTGTAGGTTTGTATGATTTAATAATGTCGAATGAGACCTATATGTTAGATCCGTATGATTAGAGTGTCATTTAAATGATAAGAATGTTGTAATACCCCATTGTGTTTGAGAAGATGAAATTGTTAAAAGTAAGCTTTCTTAAAATAATGAGATTACTATAGTATATGCATGAAGTTAATTGACTTGACTAATGATATTCTCATGTTCAGTGTTTAGTGAAAGTTTGGTTTATGCCAATAAATTTTCTTACAATATTATTTCCAAAATATATAATAGAATTGGCCATTGAAAAAGCCATACCAATCTTATATGGACTATGCAAATTATGATGTTCTTGTAAGAACAAATACATGTTAAAGAATGACCTGACAAGTTGTAACTTAGTGAACTCATAACCAGGGTATGCCAATGAGTGGGACAAGTCGCAACATACCCTATATAAATGAGCTTGTGAACAAAGTAGCACATTGAATAAGTCCTTACAACTTTCATAAAGAATGGTACAAGACTACCAAATAACGTTGAACAAGATAAGGTGAGTAATGAAATAACATAAAAGCTTATGAGTCATGAAATTGACCTAGAATGGTATGTTCACCTAATAAATTATGTTAAATATACTCATATAAGAGGGTGTTAGAAATCATGAGACAAGTATCATTCACACCATAATGATAAAGTAAGATTCAAGTTCACATTCATCAAGTAAAGAAAGGGATGACAAGTCATCCGTTGAGCTAAGCATACCTCATACTAGAAGCAAGCTTCCATAATACATGAGTCAACTTTAAAAGTTGTAAAGTATGATAAATTGAGCAAATAACAGATAGACTAGAAATGAGATTGTGTAAGAACATGTAAGCTTCATCAGATGAGACTACCACCAAGGTGGATGAGGGTCTCCAAAATCTCCTAGTCTTTGAACTATGTAGCCAGCATAGGTTACTAGCTAGTGGATCCACTAAAGAAAGCTAGGAAGTATTTGGCTTCACCTTGGCGGGTGAACCACCTCTTTTCGGTGTGGGGAAGACATTGGATTTTATGTTATCTCACATGATGTATGTAGGTTAAATGCTAGTAATCGGTTTCACTTTAGCCGGTTAACCACCTCTTTTAAGTGTGGGGAAGAAACTGGATTTCATGTTATCTCAGATGATCTATGTCAGTTTAATGCTAAAGATTTCTTTAAGAAAGTTAGTAAGAAAGAAGAAAAGTAAGTCCAAAGTGAAGATGAGATCAAAGAATAAGAGATGTAAGTTCAAAGCAAAAGCATAAGTATTAAATTATCAGTGTTTGATAAGAATGAAGTTTTAACATTTATTGGCTTATGTCAATATATTATTCAATGATCAAATAATGGGAGTACCCAATAATATTTATATCATGAAAATGAACAAATAGTGGGCATAGCCATGAAATATATGCTCTAGCATCTTTATATTATGCAAACAACCAAATAATGTGCATACCTAATAAAGACTGGATTATAAAGACTCATGCCAATATAACAAGAATGGAAAGAATAACTTGTAAGTTGGGTAGTCAAATCATTTACTTAGTCTTTTGGATTACTTACTTGATTCATTGTAGGAATGGGACTACAATGAATCATTGCACTTGTAAGTAAAATTAGGATTAAAGGATATCATTGAACTACACAACAAAAGGAAGAAAAGACAGAAAAATAATCTAAGGCATGGAAACGATCTCTCGGCTTAAGAGGGAGAAAAAATATAAATTTTTGCTTAAGGTTTTTTAAAATTATGCTCATGATTCAAAGGTTCACTTTCCAAAAATGGCATGTTTCTATAGGAAGATCTTTCCTTGATTATGCATAGTTCTTATGTTTTTATGTGCATACACCCATACTTAGTACAAGTGTGTACTAACCCATATACTATTACTATTTTTATAGGCGCATGTCCTTGAATAAGATTGAAGATTCGCTTGAAGCTGTTTGGATTAGTATCTCCAGACTTTAGTAGATCCTCTTGAGTTCGAGGATGACTACACTTTATATTCTAGCTTTAGTAGATTAGACATAGCTAGTGGATGTTATCCCTAGCTTTTCCTTTCAAATATTTGTTCAAGCTTTTATATTAAGGCCGGTTTGGCAACTATTAATAATATTATGAATTCTTTGTTTCATTTGTTTAATCTATTAATATATGGTTGTTTATGTTGAACTATTAGAATATAACTCATATGCAAAAATATATGAAGTCTAAGTACACTTCAGTAAAGTTAAAAAGTTTTACATTTTTTGCTAAATTTAACTGTATGATTGTGATGAAAGCTAAGAAAAGGCTTGTCTGCGACCTCTGAGAGGTTAACGGTGTCGGTCTTATCTAGGATATAGAACCCAGGTGTGACAAACTTGGTATCAGAGTATGAGGTTAAATTACCAAGGAACTAAGGCCAAAAACAACCACGTTGGGTAGTTACTAGCTTATCGTTGTGAAGTGCACCAAAACCATGACTTAGAGACTTAGTGATGTTAGGAATCTTCCCTTCTTCTACTCTTTATCATAATGTGTAGAGCTTTGATATTTTGTGTCATTCTAGCATCTAACTACCTTCTTGTGTGTGCGTGTATAAAAATGAACACAAGAAGAAACACAGACAGGAGAGTTGGAGAAGAAGCTGTTGGGCAAAACCAAGATCCTCCTCAAGCCCCAACTGTTGGAGTGCAAGTGCCCATGAACCCAGCTGCATTGACGGATGGAGAAGTGAGATTAGCACTGGTTAAGATGGCCCAAGCCATCACTACTCAGGCACATGCTATCACAACCCAGGCCACTAGAGAGGGTGCCATGGCTAGCAGACTAAGGGATTTCACCAGGATGAATCCTCAAGTCTACTTTGGGTCCAGAACAAATGAGGATACCTAGAAGTTTGTGGACGAGGTCCACAAGATTCTCTATACTATGGGTGTTAATGAAGAAGTGAAGGTTGAGTTGGATGCATACAAACTCAAGGATGTGGCTCAAGTATGGTATAAGATGTGGGTAGATGGCTGAGCACTAGAAAAAGTCCCCATCACTTGGGACATTCTCAAGACTGCATTCCTGGAGAGGTTCTTTCCCAGAGAGCAGAGAGAGGATATAGTTGAGGAGTTCATCAACCTACATCAGGTAGGTATTTTAGTTAAGTAATACTCATAGAAGTTTTGTAACCTTTCCAAATATACTTCTTCCCAAGTGTCCAATAGCAGGGATGAGATGAGCAGCTTTGTGACTACCGTATTGGAGGATCTGGAGGAGGAAACCATGTTGCATGATAACATGGACCTTGGTAGGTTGTTGGTACATGCAACAGGTGGAGGAGAATCGAAGGAGGAAGAGAGGTCGAGAAGGTAAGAAGCCTAGGCCCTCAGATAAAGATGGTTCTAGCTCTGGTAGGAGTTTGTTTGGAGTCCAGGACAGGCACAAGTTCAAGAAGGGGCACTAACACTCAGGTAATCCTACTCCTTCCAGGAACGCTAATGCCAAAGAGGGATAGTCTGGCCTCAATAAGGGCAATGGTAGAAATGCCCTTCCTGACAGAAAGTCGTGTGGTAAGTGTGGCCATTTGCATGGAGGTGAGAGATTGGTAGGTACTTATGCCTGCTATGGGTGTGCAAGAGTGGGCATATAATCACAAACTACCCACGTGTGAAGAATTAGGCCAAGGTTTCAGCCTCGGTCTAATCCTATTGCTTGGGTCGAGCCTCCCCTGAGGAACAAGTTTTATGCTTTGAAAGGTAGATAGGAGTAGGAGAAGTCAACTGATGTGGTCAGTGGTTACTTGCTTGTCTTTTCTCTTATGCATTGTTAGATCTAGGATACACTTTGTCTTTTGTTACTCTTTTAGTAGCTAGTAAATTTGACTTGCTTCCTGAGTTCTTGCATGAACATTTTCTAGTTAGTACTCCCATAGTGGATAACATTAGAGCTGAAAGAGTATATACAGATTTCCCAATAATTGTTATTGATAGAGTCACTTATGCTAACCTAATAGAATTAACCATGCTTGAGTTTGATATAATTTTGGGTATGGATTGGCTACATAAGTGTTATGCTACCATAGACTGTCGAAACATGGCAGTAAGGTTTCAGTTTCCTAATGAGTTAGAGCTTGAATGGGAAGGGCATAGTTCAAATCTAACAGGTCAAATAAACTCCCATCTTAAAGCCAATAAGATTTTATATATGGGTATCTATATCACTTAGTCAGAGTCAATGACTTAGAACATGAAGTTCATTCGATAGACTCTATGTCTATAGTGAATGAGTTTTAAGATGACTTTCCGAAGGATTTACCAGGAATCCCTCCTGAACGCGAAATTGACTTTGGTGTTGACTTAGATCCCAACACCAAACCAATTTCCATTCCTCCCTATAGAATGGCTCCAGCTGAATTCAAATATTTAAAGTTGTTGTTAAAAGATCTACGTGATAAGGGATTTATCCAGCCGAGCCTATCCCCATGGGGTGCACCAGTGTTGTTCATTAAGAAAAAGGATGGGACCCTTAGAATGTGTATCAATTATCGGCATTTTAACAAAGTCACTATAAAGAACAAATACCCTCTTCCTAGAATTAATGATCTATTTGATCAGCTCCAAGGTTCAAGTATCTTTTATAAAACAGATTTCCGATCAAGGTATCACCAGCTCCGAGTGAGACAAAAGGAAATTCCTAAGACTGCCGTCCATACTAGGTATGGTCATTACGAGTTTCTTGTCATGTCATTTGGTCTCATAAACGTACCAGCCACGTTTATGGAATTCATGAATAGGGTATTTCGTGAATACCTTGATTCTTTTGTCATAGTATTCATAGATGACATCCTTATATACTCAAAGACCAGAGAAGAGCATGAACAACATTTGAGAATGACATTGCAAGTACTCAGGGAACATCATCTGTATGCAAAATTCAGAAAATGTGAGTTTTGGATGGTTGAGATCAGTGACCTTCCTTGGTCATGTTGTGTCCGACCAGGGTGAAGAGGTTGATTTGAAAAAGATTCAGGCAGTAAAGAATTGGCCGATACCCCTCACTCTGAAAAATATCCAAATTTTCTTGGGTTTGAATAATTACTCTCGCAAGTTTGTTGAGGGCTTTTCCACTATTGCTTCTCCATTGATAACTTTAATAAAGAAGAAGGAGAAGTTTGAGTGGTCTAAAACTTGTGAAAATAACTCAAAGACTGACTCACTTCATCCCCAATTCTCATATTTTGAGGAGTGGTGTAGGGTATGTGGTATATTGTGATGCTTCTCGAGTAGGTTTGGGATGTGTTCTTATGCAGGAGGATGAGGTTATTGCATATGCATCAAGAGAATTGAAAATCCACAAAAAGAATTACCCTACCCATGATCTTGAGTTAGCCGCTGTGGTATTTGCGTTAAAACTTTGGAGACATTACTTACATGGTGTACATGTTGATGTATTTACTGACCAAAAAAGCCTTCAGTATGTTTTTACACAGAGAGAATTGAATCTTCATCAGAGAAGATGGCTAGAGCTGCTCAAAGATTATGACATGAGTGTCCACTATCACCCTTGTAAGGCCAATGTAGTGGCCGATGCTTTGAGCCGATTGAGCATGGACATTGTGTCTCATATTGATGATTAGAAGACAGAGTTGGTTAAAGAGGTCACCAATTTTCTAGTTTAGGTGTATGACTGGTAGATACACCAAGTGGAGGTGTTTCAGTTCATTCCAGCTCTGAATCCTTATTTGTTATAGATGTTAAAGATAAGTAAAATCTCAAATCCAGTTCTCATGGAGTTGAAAGATTCAATGTTGACTAAGCTGAATGAATCATTCTTCCTAGAGGAGGATGGTGCTCTTAGATACTAGGGAAGATTTTGTGTGCCCAATATTGATAATCTAAGAGTTAATATTATTGCAGAGGCTCATGGCTCCAGGTATTCCATTCATCCAGGTTCAACCAAAATGTATCATTATCTCAAGGATATCTATTGGTGGGAAGGTATGAAGTGAGATATTTCTAAGTTTGTGGTGGAGTGTCCCAATTTCTAACAGGTTAAGGCCGATCATCTTATGCCTAGAGGCTATTACTATGGACTTTATGGTTGGTCTGCCCAGGAACAGGAAACTGCATGATTCCATTTGGGTCATTGCTGACAGGATGACTAAGTCTGCTCACTTCAATCATGTGAAGTCTACTTACAGAGCCGAAGATTTTGCCAAGCAGTATATTGATGAGATAGTGAGGTGGCATGAAATCCCTTTATCTATCATTTCGGATAGGGGATCCCAGTTTGCTTCTCACTTTTAGAGATCTTTCTAAAAGATCTTGGATATACGGGTGAAGCTCAGTACTGCTTTTAATCCCTAGACTGATGGACAAGCAGATCGTACCATTCAGACCCTTGAAGACATGCTGAGAGCATGTGCTATTGACTTCAAGGGGGAGTTGGGATGATCACTTGCCACTGATTGAGTTCTCTTATAATAATGCCTACCATTCCAGTATTGGGATTGCACTTTTTGAAGAACTTATTGTAGAAGATGTAGGTCTCTAATTTGGTGGTTTGAGGTAGGAGAGTTTTCCATCCTTGGATCTGACATTATACATAAGGCTGTGGAAAAGGTGAGAATGATCAGGGATAGATTGTCTACTACTTATAATTGTCTAAAATCCTATGCTGATAATAGGAAGAGGTCTCTTGAATTCGAGGTAGGTGATCAAGTCTATCTGAAGATATCACCCATGGAAGGGGTGATGAGATTTAGTAAGAAATGGAAGTTTAGTCCAAGGTTTATAGGTCCTTATGAGATCTTACAATGAGTAGGGAATGTTGCCTATGAACTGAAGCTACCAAATGACTTGGCTTCTATTCGTCCGGTGTTTCATGTTTTGATGCTTAAGAAGTATCTAGGTGATCCAACATCCATCCTGCCTTTTGAGGGGTTAGTAGTCGATGAGAACCTTCCTTTTGAAGATGTTCTAGTTGAAATTTTAGGTTGCCAAGTGAAGCAGCTGAGGAACAAGGAGGTTTTCACCGTAAAGGTGTTATGGAGGAGCCACCTTATTGAGGGAGCAACATGCAAGGCCTAGGCCGACATGAGATCTTGTTACCCTAAATTGTTTAGTTCTTGATGTTAGATATACTCTTCTTAAGTCTGATTTTGTTTATGAAACTCTAAATTTTAATGCATTAGTAAATTTTGGTATTTAAGTCCATAACTGTGTTTTATACTTGATCTATATGAGTTAATATGAGTTCATGCTTGCATTCATGTTGCTATTTTTGTATAGCGTTGACAAGATTTTTGTGTCACATGAGTTGTGATGTGCATTGAGTTAAAGTGAGATTGAGAAGGATGTTTCTCAATCTCAGAATGAAGCTTCAAATAAGCTTTGAGTGATGTGTATCATCTAGAGTAAGTTGTGAATCAGATATTCACAAAGAGTAAAGTTTCAAGTATGTTGATGTGTTTTTCAAAAATAACCTATTTGAGTCAAAATGATGTGTAGTTTCATTCTGGGATGAATGTACTTAAGGGGGGATTATTTAACATTCTAGAAAATGTATTTGTCTAGTGATGGGTCTATTAGGTTTTAAGAATATGTATTGGGGTACATAGGAATCCCAATGCCCAATATTGAGTAATATTGGGGATGTTAGAGAATACTAGCTTAAGGGTGTTAGCCAATTTCTATGTATTAAGATATATTTTGATGTTCAATGCTCCAATCCAAGCTTGTTTAGGAATTGTACCTGCAATGAAGACCCTAAGATAATAAAATTTTCATTTCTTAGATCCCACACATTAGGTACGAGGCATCAAAATGTCA
The DNA here is from genome assembly GCA_027704765.1 of Solanum habrochaites. NCBI lineage: Eukaryota > Viridiplantae > Streptophyta > Magnoliopsida > Solanales > Solanaceae > Solanum > Solanum habrochaites. Next base: position 13,987,454 of record JAKWJA010002492.1, on the reverse strand, counting down.
ATCATAGGTACCATAGCACATGATCATTTAAAATGATCATGTAGATTAAGTAGTGCCCAAGGACATACGCAGAAACACATGTGCAAGAGACCAAGCAACCAAGCCGCAACCGAATTAGGTTAGGGCGATAGGAGGTAGGAGCGCGCATGGGTAAAGCCATGTGGGGCGTAGATTCCTAATAAACTCTAGGCTTTAACTAACTTACCCAACTAACTAAGTAACCTAGGATTAACTAAAATAAAGTAACTAGTGTACTCGAAATTCTAAAATCTAATTGGGTGACACTAGCCGGGTAATGAACTAAAGAAACATTCTAGTACCTAAGCTAGGATGGTCCAAAGAGGTTGGTTATGGTCCTAGTGACTTAGGAGTACTTCAGTAATTACCCTAGGTCAATCAATTAATTAAATTAGCAACTTAATATATTAATAAATAATTTATGGTCAAAGCGAGACACCTTAGCAAATTTTCAGATTTGTCTAAGTCAAATGCTCTCTTATTTTTAGTCAATTAGGAAGGGTGTTTTGGTAATTAGCTAATTGAATATTTAATTAATTTAATTAGACTAATTTTAATTAGTCAATATTCAGTTCATAAAACTTAGGTAAGAAACCTCACGGCTCAAAAACAGTAACAAACGTAAGAAAAACAGTGAATAATTCTCCGTAGGCGATTTCAAGGAAGTTCTTTAAGATTTTTCAGGCAAAGAATGGGGTGATCTTCGTAGATTCAATTCTACAGTTAGTTATGAGTTTTTCTCTTGGATTCCATTGCCCAAGAGGCATTTTAAACGTTGTTGAATTCAAGAAAATAAAAACTAGGGTTGTTCCCAATGAATCGAATGTTCATCTCCCTAGTTCTCCCTATTTTTGATTCTAGTTGTATGTATCATGAAAATCTCGAGCATGTTGTTGGTATGTGGTGCTAACTGATCATTAAGTAAAGGTTTCTATGATTTAATAATGTTGAATGAGACCTATAGGTTAGGTCCGTATGATTAGAGTATCATTTACATGAGATAAGAATGTTGTAATGCCCAATAGTTTTTGAGAAGATGAAATTGTTAAAAGTTGGTTTGCTTGAAATGATGAGATTACTATAGTATATGCATGAAGTTCATCGACTTGGCTAATGATATTCTCATAAACAATGTTTATGAAAGTTTTGTTTATGCCAATAAATTGGATTACAATATTATTTACAAAATATGTAATAGAATTCGCCATTGACAAAGACATACCAATCTTATATGGCCAATGTAAATTATGATGTTCTTGTAAGGACAAACACATGTTAAAGAATGACTTGACAAGTTGTAACTCAATGAAATCATAACCAAGGGTATGCCAATGATTGGGACAAGTCCCAACATACCCTATATAAATGAACTTGTGAACATAGTAGCACATTGAATAAGTCCTTACAAATTTCATAAAGAATGGAACAAGACTACCAAATAATGTTGAACAAGATAAGGTGAGTAATGAAATAACATAAAAACTTATGAGTCATGAAATTGACCTAGAACAGGGTGTTAAAGTGCACCTAAAAAATTATGTTAAAGATACTCACATAAAAGGGTGTTAGAAATTGTGAGACAAGTTTCATTCACACCATAATGATAATGTAAGATTCAAGTTCACATTCATCAAATAAAGAAAGGGATGACAATTCATCCATTGAGCTAAGCATACCTCATACTAGAAGCAAGCTCACATAATATATGAGTCAACTCTAAAAAGTTGTAAAGTATGATAAATTGAGCAAAGCACTGATAGACTAGCGATGATCTTGTGCAAGCACAATTAAGCCTAATGAGATGAGACTACCACCAAGGTGGATAAAGGTCTCCAAAATCTCCTAGTCTTTGAACTATGTTGCCAGCACAAGTTACTAGCTAGTGGATCCACCTAAGAAAGATAGGAAGTATTCGGTTTCGCCTTGTCCGGTGAACCATCTCTTTTCGGTGTAGGGAAGACACTGGATTTCATGTTATCTCACATGATCGATGTCGGTTAAATGCTAGTATTCGGTTTCACTTTAGCCGGTGAACCATCTCTTTTCAGTGTGGAGAAGACACTGGATTTCATGTTAGCTCATATGATCTATGTCGCTTTAATGCTAAAGATTTCTTTAAGAAAGTCAGAAAGAAAGAAGAAAAATAAGTTCAAAGTGAACTAAGTAAGCAAAAGCATAAGTATATCAAATTATCAGTGTTTGATAAGAATGATGTTTTAACAAATATTGGCTTATGCCAATATCTTAGGCATAATCAAATAATGGGCATAGCTAATAATATTTATATTATGCAAATGAACGAATAATGGGCATAGCCAAGAAATATATGCCCTAGAATCTTTATATTATGCAAACAAACAAACAATGGGCATAGCTAATAAATATTGGATTATAAAGACTCATGCCAATTTAACAAAAACGGAAAGAATAACTTGTAAGAAGGGCACTCAAATTATTTTCTTAGTCTTTTGGATTACTTACTTGATTTATTGTAGGAATGAGATTAAAATGAATCATTGCACTCGTAAGTAAAACATAGGATCAAAGGAGATCATTTAATTACACAACAAAAAGAAGAAAAGACTGAAAAATAAACTAAGGCATGGGAAACGAGCTCTCGGCTTAAGGGGGAGCAAAAATATAAATTTTTGCTCATGTTGTTCTAATATTATGTTCAAGATTCCAAGGTCTTATGTTCATATTGAAAATGAGTTGTGTGCTTTAAATGCATGAAAATATGTCATATTCATAGCATTATTCATAATTAATGAATTAGGAAAGTAAAATGACTTCACTTTCCAAAAATGACATATTGCTATAGGAAGATATTTGCTTCATCATGCATAGTTCTTATGTGTTTATGTGCATACACCCATACTTAGTACAAGTGTGTACTAACCCAGATACTATTAATATTTTTATCGCCGCATATCCTTGAAAAAGAAAAAGATTTGCTTGAAGTTGTTTGGATCAGTACCTCCAGACTTTGGTAGGTCCTATTAAGTTCAAGGATACCTACAATATATATTCTAGCTTTAGTAGATTATACATAGCTATTGGATGTTGTCCCTAGAGTTTCCTTTCAATTATTTGTTCAAGCTTTTATATTAAGGCCTGTTTGGAAACTATTAAAATTATTATGAATTCTTCGTTTCATTCGTTCAATCTATTAATAGATGGTTGTTTATGTTGAGCTGATAGTATATCACTCTTATGCAGAAATTATACGAAGTCTAAGTACACTTCAATAAAGTTAAAAAGTTCTAAATTTTCCGCTAAATTTAACTGTATCATTGTGATGAAATCTAAGAAGAGGCTTGTCTTCGACCTATGAGAGGTTAACGACGCTAGTCTCATCTAGGTCTAGAACCCGGGTGTTATATGGGTGGACGGACTTACTAACGTGAGACCTCCATCTAATTTACATGCCCTTTCGATGCTAATAAATTTTTTCCTTTAGTCATCATATTACTTCATCATAAAAATTCACATTAGTCTCTTCTATACCCCTATTTAAACATATTTTCATATCTATTCATAGGTCATCACAAGTGAGAACAATCCTTTCAGTTTAGACACCAATTCATAACTGAGGACACATTTCACTTAACACTTCATTGTAATCATAAGAAACTACTTTAAATTATACAATAATTTTATCATAACATGCATACATAGCTCATTTACAATTCCATTTCTTAGGGTTAGGGATGTGGACTACTTAGAATCAACATCACAACCACACAATTGACATAGAATCATTACTATCTAAGTAACTCATAATTCAGAATTGAATCCAAGAAGAACCAATCAACATACCTCATTTCCCTTCAACGAACCTTCATACTTCCATTACCACAAATGCATAACCAATTACATAAACAAGGAAAATTAAGAAGCCATTACATAATTAACAACAATGTAGTCAATCTACATGTTCATGATCTTCATAAATCACCATATCAATTCAATGTTTTCATGAAATTTGGGAAAGACATGGGTCTTGGGAAATATAGTAGGAAATAATCAATTAACCATCAATATATGCTTAAAAACATTAATTAATCATAATTCATCACAATTGATTTATAATTTCGTTTTTCAAAAAAGACCCATGTGTAGAAGAAAACCTAGATTTTGAGGGATCTAGAGATCATCTTTTGGAGGGACCTCTTGGGGGAAAGGGTCCCAAGAGTGAAATAAAACATACCTTAATGAATATAAATCCACACAATTCAAGTGAATTCCTAAAGAAATTGGTCTTCTTCTTCAAGCTTTCTTGCTTCTTCAATGGAGGATTAAGGGAGAGAGAAAGTAGAGAGAGATGAGAGCTTTTTTTTTTGGGGGAATTTATTGGAGTATGTAAAAATGAATTTAATCTGACCCTTAGTCAATATATAGTCACCCCCAAAATTTCCCAAAAAGATCCCTCACTTAAATGAGTCTTTTTGTGAAATCAAAATGTCTAAAATACGACTTTAATGAATCTGGGAAGTGGCACAATTTATTTATGAAAACAGAACCTAGTGTAGGACCCTCATATTGAGGCAAATTTTGTATCCCAACGTGATGGCTGCGCACAAGCTGCTTTGGCAGCCTGCTCGCCTAAGTTCGGGTCCTGCTCAAGGATTCTTCTGGTAGTTCTTGGGGAGTCGTGACTGTAACATTTGACCCTCTACACTATATTCTACCTATTTAATTTTTTTACAAGCTTTGGACTTCAATGACCCTCCTAAATCTTCACCAAACATAGGGACGTCAGTAATTCAATTTAGCTTGTTTCCGGACGTTAAGACCTTTCTTTGATTATATGGCCCCAATACTTATGAAACAAGTTTTTTGCACTTATTTATGTTTAAATAATTATTAATAATAATGTTAGGATCTATTTTAGGTCATGTAATTTCCGGTATGTGTCAATACTCCCCCCTTTAGGAACATTCGTCCTCGAATAACACTCTAGACCTTTATAAGAGGAAGAGACTGAAGACTAGCAGCCTATCCAACAACAATATATACAATCTGTCGCAAATTTTTGGAGGAATCATTAACTCCTTTCATCATTTAATAATATCAATAACACATATGAACCTAATACACAACATACCATATACATAAACTCAACTTTTTCATATCTTATAAGGAGGAACTATCTTCTCCATTTCAATATGAGCTTAATATGAAAATCAAAAGTTGTCATGCTTATTTCTTATCAAAACAATACCAATTATGAGCAGTACAAGTTCCATGAATACATATAGCACACCACATACTTAAAGGAAAAGACAACCATTAGAAACATATTTCATGGAAAAGAAATTTAAGAACTTAACTTAAGCAGGTATTTCTACATCAATACATACATATTTAGAAAAACATGATAAGTTCAATATAATACATGATAATCGTATAAGTGAGTACTAAAATCAATCTTTTCTAGGTGTAAGGGGAAAACAATGAGGAGTTCGGGACTTCATGTCTGCCTCGACCGCCCATGTTGCACCCTCAACAAGGTAGTTCCTCCATAGAACTTGTATACTTTGAATGTCTAAACCCTAATCAAAAGCCTAACATGAGAGTCTAAGAGTTTTAACAATGTTTTAATGTCAATTATAATATATTTAAGTCATTTAGGAAGTTTTAGAATCCAAATGTCAAGGAACGTCTATGACGTCCAGAAACTTGTTTAAGAGGTTCTAGTGTGCCTTCGCCTATTTGACTATGTTTTAAAAGTTGAAAGATGAAGAAATTTGGTTTTAAGGTGTCTAGAACATATTAGAGTTAGTTTAAATCTAACAGTCCAGGTACGACTCCCCAAGGAACAACCATGGGCCCTTGAGGAGGACCCTTACATTTGGCAAAAAGTTGCCATGAGGCACTGTGCATCGACGGACTGCAGGCGATGAGCTGTTGGTGAATCAATAGGGCGTCAATACCTCCATTGACCAACACTTAACCATTTTGGATAATGGTCCATATTCACCAATCTCTTACACCAATGACAGGTGTGAAGGATGGAGGGGCACAAGGGCGTCCACTGACCTACGACGCGTCACTCGGGGTTTCGTAGGTTAGGCCGCTGTGTTGCTTCCTTATTTTAGTTGGTTCAATTAAATTAATTAGGTGTTTAGTTAATTAGTTAGGGTTTAAGGGAGGTATGATTAATTTAGTTAATGACTCCTATAAAGACCCCAAACCTAATTAGACAAGACCTAAATCTTATAATTCCCAATACCCAATTGCTCTTCCTTTCACTTCTTTCTTTCTCCCAAAGAAGCTCCATAGAAAACCAATCAAAGGAGCGTTCTAGGGATGGAAAATATGAATTTTTCTCCATAAAACTTCATCAATTAGTGAAGTATGGGATTCCTTTCACCTTTGGGATCTGTTTCCCCAAAGTGTTCCTTCAAGATGATTTCAAAAAAAGTTGAGTTTCAAGTGGGTTTCCTTCCAATACGAAATTGATCTTGTGAATTTCTTTGTCTATGATTACTTTTGGTTACTATGAGTAGATTAACATGTATTGTGATTCCATTATACTGCTTCTTGATGAATTTACCTACTTTGTGGAAGATGACCTTTCCCCTTAACCCTAGGTTGTGATCTTGAATAGAGTTTTCTAGTATTGATACAATTGGCTTGTTTATTATGTGAATTACTACTATGTTTTTATTATGCCAATTTATCAGTATATTTTGATATATTGTAATTATATTATGCTATTTCTCGATTAATTACCCTTGGTTTTGAAATAGATCATGAATTTTACCACATAGTCCTTAACCATATGCTATGAACTAGTGATGAATTGTTGTGTAGCGTCACATCTTGAGAGTATACCCTAAAAGTTAGGGCATTATTAGGTCACAAAATGGCGTACTTGACCTCTCGGAGTTCTTTTACAATCCCTTTCGTATCGTTCATCGCATTTACATAATTGAAAAGTAGTGCAGAATTGAAAGTTTTCACAACATGCGAATAGTTTTTCAAAATCTCTTTCATATATAAACCATAGGAAATACTAAGTATCACGTCATCAAATCTTAGACTAAAATTATACTTGGCAAATAGCCCATACAATCGACAATATAGTACTACTACGACTATTACAATGCTTCAATAAAAGAAACTCTAAGATAGTGATGCCTCGACTCAAATGAGGAGATACTTCAACCTTGCTTTAAAGATCCTATAATCCAAGCTTCGCTCCCAAAGGCACCTTAATCTAAGAATCACTTTCGAGATAGATAAAAGCATGAAATTAGACAAACACATATGCTAAGTATGACATAACACATAAAATCATGATAACAGACATTTAATGGAAATATTCTCTTTTTTATTAAAACATCATAGTATAAGCATAAGAAAAACATTTAAAACTTTAAAAACACATAATATAATACATAAACATTTTATCACAATTTAAGGACATTAAAGTGAACTACTTCAACTTGACAGGGAACCCTCTCTAGCATGCAACCTTCTCATTAAAAGTTATCCTAAGACTCACTTAAGTAAGTCAAATAGAGACCTCCCGTACACCCTCTCTAAGAAAACCTAAATTATCCTTAAGATTACCTAGAATAATATAAATACACTTACAATGCACCAGAACACATAACATGAGATTCTCCTACCAAAGGGCATTCTAAGTCTAGTTCTGAAGCAACCGCCCATATAATTCATTCGCACGCACTTAAGAGATATTTAAGACTATCTTAGATAAGATCATTCTCACTTCATTAATCAACACACCTATCGAGAATCATTCTGAAGACTTCCCTAGGTAAGACATGAAGAGACCATCCTTTATGCCCCCTTCACATTTTAACTAGACAATCCTTAAAAGTTACTTCAGACTAGGTACTTGTTCATTTACTTACTCTAATGGTAGGTGTTCTAATTCCAGTCGTAGAACTTTGGCACATTCCATGTAGGCACATGGTTAAGAAATATGAAGCTTTTCATTGAACTCTAGCCTCATTATTAACTAGATCTACTTCCTTTATCATATTCACTCGGTGCTAGCCTTGTTCTCATAGATTAATTCACATAAAGGATCACATTCAGAGGTTTCATATCTAGTTTATAACCCAATCACATTCACCCTACCAAAGATATCCCCTTGGGTTGCATTTCAATGGAGAATAGGATAGCTTAATGATTTTCCTAAGGATGATTTCATGCCATTCCATTAAAAAAATCTTAAGTCCACCATTCACACAAGAAGGATACCATTACGAATTTCGACTTCAAGGATATCATAACCTCTCAACTAAGTTGAGGGCTCCACATAATTTGAACTTCTCACTATGTTCAAGGCTACATATCATTGATACATACAAGACTAAGAGGCTTTAGGTTCCTAAGTCAAGACATCATATTCACATTCCATAGGTATGAAGTAAGGGACACAAGTCTACCAAAGTAGACATAGACATACTTCAGTTTATCTTATATAGAATATCACATAAGAAGAACGTAGGCATAATAAACATCATCTATAGGTCACCCTATATACTACTCTAACATCATTAATATAACCATCATAGACTTATATTGTCTAGTAGGAAGAATCATGCATCAACTCTGAGCCTACACACATAACAACATAGTCATAGTATAACATGATCACCTAACAACAACAATAGAAGAACACATACTTTCATCTTGATCACAAGTAGAGTAGATATTATCATAATTTACATAATTTAACTACATAATCATCATAATACATCAGGTAGTTGTAGACAAGTCTATGATCATCATAAATACATAAAGTAACACCCACAAGGCAACATCATTCACAATTATAACACATAGCATCGCCACCATAAGTGAACCGTACAAATCATAACATAGTTCAAGACCTACATTACTTAAAATAAAGTGAATTAGGGAAGAGTACCACCAATTCATTCTCACCACTTCAATCAATAGCTAAATCATCCAAACGAATACCAAAATTCCCCTTACCCATGGTCATAATCATCAATTTAATACGAAAATCATCAAATTGAATGAATCTACGTCAATTCAATATATATATTTATCTATATAAGACAACATATACATCAATTAAATACAATTCTTACATCATTCAATAGCCCATAGAAAACTACACTAGAATTCATAAGCATTAAGACAAGATCATAATATCCATAACATAGCCAAATTGGAGAGATTATGTTTTGCATGTGTTCATGAAGATTTTAGGTTAATATAATAAAAATAACATTAATTATGTCAATAATCAATGATTCAAAACGTTTTATGCAAGAACCCATAGCTAGATCATAAGTTAGAAATCCATCTTTTGAAAAAGTCTTGGAAAATCCCTTAGAATTTTTTATCCATGATGAAGAGAGTTTCAAGGATGAAAAACATACCTCAATGAAGCTAAACCACGAAATTGATAAAGAATCACCAATCAAATCTTCAGTGAAGCTCTTCCATGAGTTTTGGCCTCAACGGAGTGCGATAGAGTTTCTTAGAGATTTTGAGTTTTGACTTATGAATAATGAATTCATCTAGTTTGATAAGACTTATAAACCCACATAAAATACCTAGAATACCCTTAGTAAACCTACCAAACTCTTAATTGGACGTAGGGTGACTTGCAATTAACAGTAAACTATGCAGGTTGCAGGCACCATCGACGCCTGGCCATCGACGGGTCATCTCCCTACAAACGACTAGTCCTACTGGTCCATGGCTTGGGTAAGAGACTGGCCTGTAGAAGTTCAGGATCCCACGACTAAGTATTTACCTATGCCCTCCACCGACGGGGCATCGACCGGGTTATTGGACATCGATTGCCATCCATAGGTTGGATTGCTTTAGACAGTTTTGGCCACCTTGTTGGGTCCTTCCTCAAGGACCTTTTGTTGGTCCTTGGGGATGTTTGCTCGGAAGTTTCTGACCAGAATATGATCGCATACGAGTTTAAGACTTCTCGCATTTATTTCATCAAAAATGAACACGTAAAACTTGACAAAACATGCTAAGACACACAAGGTCATTTAAAAAAAAAACCTTTCGAATGTCATGGATGTTCTTCGACGTTTGACATCCAAACTTCATGAAACTTTACAGACTTACTATAAGTACTATTATAACTCATATAAATACCTCATAAGCTCATGAAACACACATAAGAACCTAAAACACACATGAAGCACATAGGTGACTAGTCTTTGAACATCTTGGTCGTCCCTTGATGTTTGACTTCCAATTAACCTAAATATTTAGACATTGCATCATTAACACATTATAAACCATTTTAGGACCTTATTATCTCATGATAAATATGTTAGGCTCTATTTTCACCTAATTCATTTTAGAGGTGTCACATTCTCCCCCACTTGGACAACATTTGTCCTCGAGTGACACTTGCCACTCTCCGAACACTTCCAAGATTAGAGTTTCCCTTAATAACTCATAACCATACCACATAAAATATTATAAAATACAAAATCAATGAGAAACATCAACTTCACATAATCAAGAGACTCATAACAGAACAAGAAGATAGAAACTTATTCTACAACTCACTATGCAATAAGATCACATTCTTTATTTCAAATAGCCTGAACTCCTTTTATATTCATTATCATGCTCATATACATCAATTCTATCCATATTACAACAATTTTCAGCCAAAGATTGAACTAGGCAATTTTTCAAAAATGTTATACAGAGCTAAATTTCCTGGTAGTTAACTTGCTTCAAAATTCCAAAAACGCAATATTTAGGCAATTGACGATAGAAACATGCTAACAAGCGAAGTAAAACCATATAAACACATTTACAAAATAATCATAACTTCATAAAAATGCACAATGCAATAAATAATGAAATTCAATTCCACAAGACTCCTAAACATAATGCAACAATGCAATAATACTATTATAACCATCTAGCTCATCTAATAGACATACTCCCCCACATAGAAGGAGCTCGTATCAATAAAGATAGAAAGGAAAGAACTTACCATCATCATCATCCTTATCCGACTTTGGTTCTCTAGTTTGGAGTGCATAGAAATGATTCTTCTTTGGAGCATCACCTTCCGTAGCATAAGGAGGAACTTTCTTACCCTCACTTCCTGTAGAAGCTATACTAGGATAATCCCTCATTTTGTGTCCGTTTTTACAAAATAAAAAACAACTCCCAGTACCCAATAGGCATTCCTCATAGTGCTTCTTTCCATAACCACTACCTTTATCAAGTTTCACCTTACCATCCCTAAGTTCTCTTGACTAGAAACCTTCTTCTTGAACCAAGGCTGACTTTGATCACCTTTCCCACTTCTCTTAACGTTTCCAACAATCCTACCAAGGTTAGACTTCTCAATGGATTGAGCATAAACCATAAGTATAGATAGGGTCATATCATTATGGAGCATAGCTGTACAAAATTCTTCTTTCACTAGGTCGGCTACCCTGCTCACAAACCTTCTCATCTCATCCCTTGGGTAAAACACTAAGGATGGTGCATATCTAGACAACATAGTGAACTTCAATGATTACTTCTAAATACTCATATTTCCTTCCTTGAGATTGATAACCGCTTCTACCTTCACCTCCCTCATCTCACGGGGAAAGTACTTTTCACGACCAAGGAGCACCCCGTAGGAATAACATGGCATACTTGACCTCTTGGAGGTCTTATACAAGACCATATCCATCATTCATCGCATTGTAATCGGTAAATTTTGCAGAAAATTTAAAACTTTTATTAGCACATTGTATGCTAGAATATCACTTTCATTATATAAAAATATAAATCATAATACATAGTTAGACTTTAAGTCTCTTTTGTCATCATAGACTTAATATCATACAATATATTAGGGACACGACCCTTTAACATCATAACATAATATTTAAGCTATTGCAATGCCATGAGTAAAAATTTGACATAGGAAATCCTTTTGAACATAAGAGTTCCTTTCCTTGAGCTTGGGAATCACATATCAAGCTCTTCACCACATAAACATCCCTTAAGCATCCATAACCTAGACTTTGTGTAAAATGGTAGAGAGGAATGTTGTTGGTATAAGAATGCACTCAATATGGCAACCATGCAAAATATGCATTTAAAAAGGGACATTTTACTTGAAACCATGCATCATGCCTTTTGTGACAACTTCATAAAACTTTGATATAATAAGAATTATACAATTTCCATACTTCGTATAGGCATATTCAATGGTCACACATCATATAAAAGCACACATTGTATTTAAGGCATATAAGTCACCACTTTACAGTAAGCACCTATACAATTACAGTGAAATTATTTCATTTTATAATGAACTCCTTTCTTTTACTTTACCTCCTTATCTTCCCAAGTAACCAACACATGCATTCATAGAAGTATTTAATATAATAATATACATAAGTTACATTTGACCCTACATACTTTATGGACCACATAGATGACTCATTACAAGACCATATACAAGTAAAGAATTCCAATATAGTCATAGCAAGGCAATAGTCACATTAACATACTTGTAATTCACCTCATAAGAACCACATAGAATCCTACTCATATTCCTTCCTAAGTCTACTTGTGCAATGTACATATAATGTCCCATAACCTCACACATACTAAGTAAACCTACAAAGGGACTACAAGACTTAAAATGTCCTTCATATATCAACAATCAAGCATATACAACCTCTTTCATGTCAAGAAAGACTTTATGATATAGTCAATAAGACCTATACTATGCATATAAGGTAAGACCACATCACATAGACGCACTAGGGCTCTGTAACACCCTAAAATGAACTAAGGTGAACTCGAGCATTTTGAATGTTTCATGAGTAAATTTTGTGTTAAAATGAGTTACATTGATGTTCTTAGGCAGTGTGTGGAGTTTGGTTACGTTTGAGGTCAAACATATGAGAATATCTGTGACTTTTCGAAGGTGTGCCTTCGAAAGTGTTCATGTGTCTTGATGTGTTTGAGTGAGTTTTACGTGTTCATTTTAATCGAAATTGATGTGATGTTTTGAAGACGTAGAAGACTATATTTAGGATTTTAACATCTGGCTTACGACCCGAATAGAACCCATGAGGATCCATAGAAGAGGACCCCATCTTTTGGCAAGAAGCTTCCTAGCAATGACCAAACAACAGCCACAAGAGACAGACCGTTGGCCAAACGACAGCCCGTCGACCTTGGGTGTCAATTTTCCATGCAATGTAGGATAGCCTGAACAAGGAATAAAAAAAGTCTCAATCAATGGACCCCCACCAACGGGACATCGATGGGCAGACGATTCGTCTGAGTTGACTCGTCGATGGTGCTTGTGAAAGCTGCATTTTTCTACTAAGGCTTGGGAAGTTTGGTAAATTCACACCAAGATTTTATGAACCTTGGACGTGTATTTTGGGGTTTATTAGGTATATATAGGCGTTTTAAACCCTAATACCTAATTTTAGACATCATTTCCTGAAACCCAAAACCCCTCTCTCTTAAACTCTCTCTCAAGTCTCCATGGAAGCTAGAAGTCACAGAGGGCTAGAAGGGGCTGTTGCTGGTCAAGTTCTTCATCAAAACTCTTTGGGCTTTCTTCTATGTGAGGTATTGTAGTCATCCTTTAAATCTCCTTAATTCAAGGATCCCCTTTCTAATAGATTTCAAAAAGATTTTTCCAACCCTAACTTCTTCTATCTTTTGCTCTATGTATGGGTCTTTCATGAAAATGTTTTAAAAGATTCAAATATTTTATTTCTAATTTTATTTGATAGTTTTAATGCTAAAACTTCAATAAAACTATGCTACTTCTTTTTATCAACTTTTGACTGAAGAAATGGGTTTAATGAACAGGATTTAATGATGTTAGAGTTAGAGTTTCTTTATGGTTATATTGTTACTTAGCTACTACGCTAAGGGATGATTTATGAATTATTATTAAAAAATTTATTTTAGGTAGTGAAAGCTTGGATTAATGGTAAGTTGGTTATTTTTCTTAACTCTTATTATGAATTGCTCTAGAGTGGTATGGTCCAGCTTTGGTGGTGGTGTTTACTTGAAATATATGAATGTGAATATACTTATGTATTATGAATGAGGCTATGAAGGCATAATATGTGAAGTATGATGAAAGTGATATTGTTCTTGTTGATGTGCTTTTATTAAGCTTGTTGTGTGATAATGTCTAAATAAACTTTATGATTATGTGAATCATGATTCAAGTGTGGAATATGATGAATTAATATGAAATCATGTTTATAAGACAATATTATGAAAGTGATGATTTGTGTGAAAGGTGTGCTCACATGTACACATACACTCACACTTTGAATGAATGAAAGAAGTTATAGAATGTAAATGAAAATGGGAGTTTTAGGACGATCACTCATTGTGAGTTTATATGAAGTGTTTAGTAGCAACCTCACTACTCCAAGAGCTTTCTAATTTATGTTGGAGGATCGATACCCATTGCGAGTTGAGATGGGATGTCCAAAAGTTATCCTTGACTTTTATTAATGAATGTTTATGACTCCATGAGGGAGTTATGCCTAGCACCGAGAGTATTTGAAGAACGGGTGGGTGCACATTATAATTAGAGATGTCATACCCAATGTATCTCTTGAGATGAGTACTCCTTGTTAGTAGAGAGATAGTTACTTAGTAGATATCTCCTTATATAGAGCCTAACATGGTTGTATTGATGGTCTAAGATCCTAAAATGGTTTATACTGTGGGTTTGAGGCAGTATATAAGAATTTAAGTGCATTGGAAGTCAAACGTCAAGGGACGATCAAGACGTTCGATGATTAAGTGACCTAAGTGCCTCATATGTGGTTATATATGTTTATATGTGATAATTGAGGTTATAAGGTCCTTAAATGAGTTATTATAGTGTATATAGGCAGTGAGTCAAGTTTCGTGAAGTTTGGAGGTCAAATGCCCAAGAATGTCCATGACGTTCGAAAGGCTTGACTCGAGACGACCTTGTCTGTCTATGCATGTTTCGTCAAGTTTTACATGTTCCTTTTGGTTGAAACTCATGTGGTAGGTCCTAAGCTTGTATGAAAACATATTTGGGTTATATGCGTCTGCGTACGACTCCAAGAAGGACCCAAAGGGGCCCTAAAGGAGGACCCAAACTTGGAACTCAACACTGTTAGGAAGTGGCAGTTGACTGACCCAAACGATGGTCAGTCGTCTAGGTGATGACAATGGGGCGTGGGTGACACGAGGAATCATTTATGTGGGTGTCGATGGTGCTGGTTGTTTCATGTCAGCTCTCTGTTATGTTGAGGGGCGAAGTTTTAAATTCACCCCAAGTCTTATAGAGTGTGAGGACGACAGTTTTTAGTGTCTATGGATATTTTAAGAGTATATAAGTCATTAAACTCTCATTATAACCCTAACACCTAAATCAAAACACATTCCCTCCCAAAGTTTCTTGAAAAAACTCTATGAGAGTTCAAGGTAAAGATGGAGCTTGAAGATGGTTCTTTAATGGAGTTTCTATTTCAATTATCATTGTGTTCTTCTAATAAGGTATGTGATTTCTTCATATAAGACTTGATATCACCCTAGAGCAAATTTGAAAGAGGATTTTCAAAGATTTCAAGAAGATGTAATAGTCTAATTTCTACTCTAAGTCTTCGGTTCTTTCATAAATGGTTTTTAAACGTCGATGAAATCGGTGTATAATTGATGTTTTCCAATGAAATTCCTCATGAACCCTTGGCATTCACAAATCTCTCAATTTGACAAAAATATGGGTTATGTGATCATGCTTTTATAGTGATGAGTTCATGTGTAGATTGTTATGGGTTTTTGATTCATATATAGATTTAGTTAATTGGTTTATAGGATGTTTCAATTTGATCAATTGAGTACTGAATATTCTTAGATATTTTTGACTATTAAGCCAATTGAATTGATGTTTACTTAATGCTTGTGATTATAATGTAGTTTTATATGGGCTACTGAATAAAGTAAGGATTCTATTAAATTGATGGGTCTTATATTGATATAAAACATGCCCTTCATATTCCTTAACCATATGCATAGACGGGATGTGTCCAAGTTCTACCATTGGTAAGTAGAACACCTCATCGGAGTAGGTTAGAACTCTAGATTCCATGCTTTGCTATCATGGTCTATATCGGTTATTGCCTATTCTCATCGTATGGGATACTTACTAGCATTAGAGAAAATATATGAAGTTTAGATGGTTGTATGAGATGCTATCTAGACATTGCACAATAGGCTTTGAAGATATTAGTTGGAGTCCCTAGGTCTTGTCCAAGACAATTGCTTCAATGTCCTTTATGTGATGAATGAGTCTTAAATGAACTAATGAATGCAATGACTTAAGTTAATAATGACTCTAGTTACGAAAGAATTTTGTTTATGTGGACATGATCCAAACTTAGGAAGTTTTAAGGGTTATTTAGGAAGTCTTGTAGAGGTCAATAATGGACATTATCTTCTTGATCTACTTAAGTATAACACCTTGAAAATCCAAGACTAATTGAAAAGCCTAATGTAGGTGTCATAAAATCAGAACACTATTTCTAAGTCCATTTTAATGAATATAGGTCATTTAGGAGGTTTAAGAACAAAAACATCCAAAACGTGTGGGATGTTTGTTAAAAGGGATTTTATCCTTTTTGACTAACTTTTAGGAGTTGGAAATGTAAGAAAATTAGTGGAAAGGTAACTATTGGGTGTTTTAGTTGTTCCACGGTTTAAACATCCGGGTACGACTCTCCAAGGACAAACCAAGGGCCTTTGAGGAGGACCTTTATAGTTTGATGCAGCACTGCCTGGAAGTGTGTATCAGCGAGACAAAATACCCCGCGTGTGAGTACTGATGGGGAATCGATGCTACCGTCATCCCACACTTAGGCTGGTGGAGAAGGTCCCTTCACCTGCACAGTCTCTGGACTCATTGACAGAGTGCAGAGGTGCAGGCTATGGTCCGTGTGTGGATCAACGGGGCATCGATGCAACCATTGTCCCAAACTTAGGCAAATTGGAGGAATCCCTCGCCGTCAAAGTCACTGACCGAGATGATAAAGTGTAGGACTGAGGAGGGGGGGACGTTGTCCATCGACTCATAGACGAACCGTCGGTCGGGGTCTCGTTTGTGAGGGTCGAGTTAAATTTTAAATTTTAATGATTTCATTTAATTAATTAAGTGGTTATGGTGTTAGTTTGGGATTCAAGGATTACTTATTAAGTTTATTAAGTCCTACTATAAATACCCTCAACCCTCATTAACCTAAAGACAACTCTCAAAATAAACTCTCTTCCTTCTCTCTTCTGTCTCTCTTTAATTGGAAGACTCTATAGAAGCTTAGCTTGGGAGGTGAATTAAGGGCTGAAAAAGGGTGGATTCATCTTCAATTCTTGACAAATCATTAAGGTATGGGTTCTATTCACCTTTGAGATCATTTCCTCAAAGGGTTCCTTCAAAATAGATTTCAAAAAGTTGAGTTTTCTTATGGGTTTCATTCAATTGCGAAACTGAAGTTATGGATTGAGTTGTTAATGAATTATTATGGTTATATTTAGTATATTAACGTGTAATTGAACTTCTTTAGTTTAATTATTGATGGTTTTGTCTAAATTGAAGAGTATGATCCTCTATCCCTAACCCTAGGTAGTGATCTTGATCTATATGTTTTTGCGATCATTCAATTGAGTTTTATTTGATTACTATTCTCTGGTGCAATTATGATTAAATTAAGATGAACTATAGGATTATCATCCTATTTATTGAGATGTGATTTAGGTTATGAATTATAATGTCATATATCCTATGTTCCTCTTCTCAAGTTGTGATATAAAGATGAATTGTGTTTTAGAGATGTGATTGGCCTTGTTATCTTATTGATTATCATTTTGTGATGATGTTAATATCCAAGTTGGGTTGAGTTATGGGTTAACGGTAAGTCCTTAATGATAGGCCATGAGGAAGACTTGGTAGGTCTTAGAATCTCTA
This sequence comes from Solanum habrochaites, assembly GCA_027704765.1. NCBI lineage: Eukaryota > Viridiplantae > Streptophyta > Magnoliopsida > Solanales > Solanaceae > Solanum > Solanum habrochaites. The sequence goes on along the minus strand of JAKWJA010002492.1, from coordinate 13,969,444 downwards.
TTTTTACTTCCAATTGTTATTAATTGTTGTTAAGTGATGATATTACTTTGGAATATTCCTTACACTAGGATTATAGGGTGGTATGATGTTGAATTGAAATGTATTGACTATGTTGTGAGGTTGATTAAGGTGTATGTTCTATATGGATGGTGAAAACTATCAATGTGCCTTTATATAGTTATGAAATGCTAAAGTGTTAACCTCACTTATATGAATTGTGATGAAAGGACTTATACTTATACAATTCTTATTGATCTATTGATGATGATGATTATACAAGGGGTAGACCCTATGGCCTAAATTGAGTTATGATTGATAACTAAAGGCTTAAAGACATTTCAAAAAGGGACTCAAACTTAGCTCCCAGTGAATTAAATTGTTATCTTTTCTTGCTGAGGATACTTGATTGAGTAAGGTTGTGGGGCTTTGGCTTGTAATTTCACTTGTTGACTTGATAAGGACTTGTGAGTAGTTGTCTTGCTTATTATGACGTGTTTAACTCTTATTCATTCTTTTGATATTATTCCTTGATGTTAGGGTTGTAGTAAATTATGGTTTCAAGTACGTTGGTATAAGTATTACTTGTATGATAACAAGCATGATGGTTGATTGATATGAATTATTTGATTTTGCATTTAGTACCTAAAGGGGTAAAATGACATGTTTTGATAAAAAGTCCTTTTTAGCATGTTTTGCTTGTGTTTGTGCATAAGATCTCATACTTTGTACATGTGGAGTACTAACCCCATTTTATTCCCTTTTCCCCAAAAATTTTAGGTTCCGGGTGTTGATGAGTTTTCGGAGGCATCGTTATTGAAGGCTTGGATTCTTCCTTTCATCCAAATAGAGTAGGTCCTCAAATCTTGAGGGCAATTCCATCCTCTAGCTTTAGATTTTGTTATGAGATTATTGACTCTATCATTTCTTTCATTGTTATTTGAATATTATACGACCTATACATGGTTTTGTTGAATTGATGTAAGGGCTATTCCCATATTGTGATATTCGTTTAGATGGTATGAGATGAGACAATCATTGAGACTGTTTATATATTGTTATATATGTATGTGCAATAAAACTAGAAGTCTATATAACCTTCCTATATGAAGGGTCTATGTATACTCGATATGAATATATATTATGTGTATGTAGAGGTCTATGTAAACCTCCAAATAGTGATGATGAAAGTTTTTAATTTTTCCGTATTTTTCAACCTATGAATGTAATGACATGAAACTAAGAGGCTATTCTTAGTTCTTCAAAAGGACGACGACACCGGTTACGTGTAGGGGGTAAACCCGTATGTGACAACCTTGATGATGAACTACGAAGAAGACACAGTAAGTCTTATGATCTCTATCCTGTCCTTCAAATTGTAGTTAATTATGATTAAGTCATAATGTTATATTGGAGTATGACTTGTATTATGATTGATAGGGCGGTGTTATGTTGAATTGAAATGTCTTGATTTTGATTGTGAGTTTTATCTTAATATTTAAATGTTATAAGAGGGTGAATACCAATGTACCTTATCATCATATGAAATGCTAATTTGCTAACCTTAGCTATATGAATTGTAATGAAATGACGTATACTCATGCAATTATTATTTAGATATGATGATGATGATAATGTTATACAAGGGTTAGACACTATGACCGACATTAAGCTACGATTAATAACTAAAGGCTTAAAGATATTTCAAAAAGGGACTCTAGCATAGAAATGAGTGAACTAGAGTAAGGTGTGTCTCTTCCCACATAGGGAAGGTAGGAGCAATATAATAGTTGTGAGATTGGAGATTACAATGCATATAACATAAAGAGGGTCCCAACTATATCTCCTTGTTCTTGAACTATGTTGCTCCCATATAAATACTAGCTAGTGGATCCTCATAGTTGCTATGTTTTTATGTTTTGGTACTACCTTGGAAAGTATTCCTCCTTCCTTCGGTTTAGGGTTTTATGACACCAGATTCCACACTAACTCATGTGGTCTATGACGGTTAAGGCAAGATGTTCCCAATAATTAAAATGAATTAAAGGATTGAACACTAACCTACATAATCTAAGAGGTCTAACTTAGTTTAGCTATGGGTATGGGACACTACCTAAGCATTGCACTACATAGCCTTGAGGAGAGTCCTACGAGGATGTTCTTATGTATGATTATGTTTATAATGATATATTGTATGTATATGATGAACTTGCTCATTATTGATACTTTATGTTGATTAGTTCACTTATGAATATGTGTTGGTTCATATTGTTAAAGTAAGATGAAATGTATATCTTAATGCCATGTTATGTGAAATACGATGCTGGTAATTATTCTTGTTGGGTTACTTCATTGAGTATGGTTATGGGGTTTTTCTTGGTCATTGCACTTGTTGGCATGATAGGGGTTCATGGGTAATGACTTGCTTTGTTTATAATGAAATGTACTATTATTTACGCTCATTTTTAATATGACTTGATGATAGAGTTGCTTGAGTACGTACCAACTTTTATGGTATGAATGGTTGAGTTGACTAAACTTGATGTTATAGTTATTGTGATGAACATGCCTATGACTTAATGAATATACAATCTTGATTGGTATGGTCTTTTTTAATGTGCATAAGGGTTTTTAAATAAAAAATGCATACTTTATGAAATGTACAAGTGGTGTACTAACCTCATTTCTTCCTTTTCCCAAACATTTTAGGTTTCGTTCGTTGAAGTGTTTTGGAAGGGACTTGAAGAAGACTTGGATCCTTTGATCATCCAAGTAGGGTAGATCCTGATTTTCCGAGGGCTATGCAAATATTGATCTTATGTTGTTGTTGTTGTTTTTTTAGTTCTAAGACTCTTATATTCTATCTCCTTTCATTTGAGTACGGATTGTATAAAGCCTATATGTGGCTTTCTTTACATTGATTTATGGGCTAGGCCTAAATTGCTAATCATGTTATATGGTTATGAGATGACACAATCTTTGAAGACTATGTTCTATCTTATATATATTTATGTGCAATAAAAGTAGAAGTCTATGTAACCTTCCTATACAACGAGTCTATCTATACTCGATATATATATAGTATGTGTATGTAGAGGTCTATGTAAAACTCCCAGTAGAAGTAATGAAATGTTTAAAATTTTCTTCTATATTTGACCTATGAATGTAATGATGTAAACTAAATGGCAAGTATTAGTCCTCAAAGAGAACAACGACGTCGGTTACATCTAGGGGGTAAACTTGGATGTGACAGGTGATTAGTCGTCGAACGTCTTGGTCACGTTTGACTTCCAAATGACTTTAAATCAACCATGCATACTTTGAAACATTTAATTAACATGTTAAAAATCTTTTAGGAACATGTGAGGCTCTAGACACCCTAACTCATTTTAGGTGTCTTACTATGCCACTTGGGAACATTCATCCTTGAATGACACTTGGGGCACTTTAATCACAACAAGTACTCCAATCAATCATAGAGCATGTCACAATATTCATAATATCATCATATAGAAGTCAATTAACCAAACTTATAAGGAACACAAACTTCAAATCTGTACACACTCAATGCAACATAAGCAAGCCACACTTTTACTCACTCATGCTAAATGCATCAAACATTTAGCTCTTGTCATGTTCATAGAAGGAACATCCTTCTCCTAATCATAGCATGGTCATTTAAGTTCACTTCATCAAGCTCATCATGCATCCATGTTTAAGTCACACTTATGCAGTTTCAACAACACTTTAAGATTAAGCATACATACTTCAATGCATATAACCTTGAGTTAAATAGGTTGACAATGGATTCTGATTAGTTATGCATAATGCCATAGGACCATACTCAACCATACCATTCTTAGTTCTATTTTACAGAGGAGTGTCCTTCTCCTCAACACACTTACATGTCTCATGAGTTCATACCCAAGCAATTGCACAAAGGTCAAATTTACTATAACATCAGAAATTTTCAATTTTTAATCATGATATGCTCAAACATTCTTCCTGGTGAAGTAAAAATGGTAATTTAGACCACAAACATCACAACAATTAGATTCGATTTAACAAAACTTCAATTTCTAGCATGACACTAGCTTTCATAAAAAATGCATAATTAAGGGAAAGTCTTACTATTTATATGAATACATAAGCCTAATAGCGAAACATGACATCTCTTTTTAAAAGTGAACCTACAAATCATGCTCTCAAAACCATAAAAGTCACATAATTTTTAAGAGACTCGTCATTTTATTCATTTTAAAGAGGTTCCATTTATTCTTATAAGGCTAAACATTACACATTAAGAGTGACTTCAAATATGTTTTCTTACCTTACCACACGAAGTTAAATGCATAACTAGCATATCAAGATGCAAAATCAACATGAGACAATGATAATTTGATTAAAATCCTTTTTCATTCAATTTAGAATCCTCAAAACATGCTTAACACAGTGTCAAACAAGACATAAAAAACATATGGAGAACATGAAACTCATACCTTTATGCAAGACTCAAATCATGAACAAGCTATTAGAAACTCATTAGTCTCAACCTCAAATAAACATAGAAGGAAAAGATAGAAATATTTACAACCTTATTAATCACATCTCCATCCCCTTTACATAGGGTAGACTAATTAAGAGCAACTTTACTCAACTATCATCATTCCTCTAGGATTAACACCCAAAGGAAATCGTAACACTTAATATAGGTCATACTACCAAACAAAATAAGGTCTCAACTATAGCATGAACATCATAGGTCTCAAATCATTAGGGGAAAAATAGAGGAGACTTAACCATTAGGACTCTTTGTTTTCTTTCTACTTTAGATTAAGGTAACTTCTAAGTCAATAAAACCAACATAATCACCCTAAAAGGACAATCATGATACTCTTGCTTCTAGCACCAAGCCTATACAAACGACTCTAATCCATACAAAACAATCACGAAGGTTCACACATATAAATAAAAGCAACATTTGAACCATTATACATATACTTAAGATAACATTCTTTCATAGGTAGTCACTAATCATTTCAATCACAAATCATAACGTTAGGCTACCATCATGCAAAACAATACAGTAGCATACCATTCCAAAAAGAAACTCATTTTAACAATAATAACTTCTAACTTACTTTAACTATATCATGACACATAATTCTCAACAAAACACGCCATTTTACATAGCTATGATATATAGCCACAAAGGACATTACATTAGCATAACACATCATTTCTCATATTTCACATACATTGCCATCATTGGCATCACAATAATCATAGCATGCAAAATTCACCGTCACACATACTCATCAAACCATAAAACAAACATATGCATCAAAACTCACCTTTTCTCCCTCAAGCATAGAGATACCATCTCATCCAAGAATTCACATATAAAAGACGATTGAAAAAGAAAACATAAGAGAGAGATTTTATAGAGTTAAGTTATATTGCTCGACATAAGCATGATGAAGAAGGGAAAATCTATTATCCTATAGGCTCTCACACATGGATGTGTTGCAACTCACCACCAATGAAACGAGATTATATTAGATGTGGTAATATGAGAATTTTAGACCCTAAAACCACTCTAATAAACATCATGCTCTGACGCCATGTTTTTCAGGACTGGGGAGCACACCTTAGAAGTAACATGGCGTACTGGCCTCTCAAAGGTCTTATACAATTCCATAGTCATCATTCATTGCATTGTCATAGGTATATTTAGCACAAAACTTACAAATCTTCATAGAACATCATATATTAGAATATCACTTCCATTATATAAAAATATAAGTCATAATAGATAGTTAGACTCTAAGTCTCTTTTGTCATCGTAAATTTAACATAATAGAATCGATTAGGGACACAACCCTTTAAACTCATAACATAATATTTTAGCTATAATCGTTCATTAAATATAAACTTTACATCGGAAATACTTGGAACATAAGGATTCCTTTTCTTGATCTTGGAAAACACATATCAAGATCTTCACCACATAGATATCCTTTGAGCATTCATAGACTACACTTTGTGTAAAAAAGTGGAGAAGAATGATGTTAGTACAAGAAAGCACTAAGTATGACAATCATGCATTTAAAAAAGGACATTTTACTTGAAACCATGCATCATACCTTTTTTTTCTTAAAAACTTCATAAATTTGATATAATAAGTATTACATAATTCATATACTTCATATAGCTTATTCAATGGTTATACATCATATAAAACCACACATTGCATTTAAGGCATATAAGTCACCACTTTACAGTAAGCACCTTTATAATTATAGTGAGCTTATTTCATTTTATAGTGAACTCCTTCCATTTACTTTAACTCCTTATCTTCCCAAGTAACCTCTAGGGATATTTGGTGTAATGTATAGAGAATGTCCCATAACACTATCCACACTCAAGCATCAATTTAAGGGCACTAGGAAATCGTGCATACAACCTTCAATGATCCAACACATGCATTCATAAAAGTAATTCAGATAATAAGATACATAATTCACATTTAACCCAACATACTTTAGGGACCACATAGATGGACTCGTTACAAGACTATTTACAAGTCAAGAATCCAACATAATCATAGCAAGGCAATAGTCACATTAACATACTTGGACTTCACCTCATAAGAACCACATCGAACCCTACTCATAATTCCTTCCTATGTCTACTTGTGCAATGTACATGCGATTTCCCGTAAACCTACAACGAGACTACAAGCCTTAACATGCCCTTCATACATAAAAAATACAAGTATAGACAACCTCTTTCATGTCAATCAAGACTTCATCATATAATCAATAAGACCTATACTATGCATATAAGGTAAGACCACATCACATAGACTCATTAGGGATCCTACCATGAATATCGTCACAACAAGTAGACTACACTACAATGTCATGTCTAAGAAATATAAACATAATCATATACATTAGAACACCTTCCTATAACTCCTTTGAGGATCTACTTGTGTAGTTTATAGTCGAAGTTCCATACCCCCACCTACATTAAGCAACTTCCCTTAGGTTATCCTAGTTAGGGTCCTAGTCATTTACTTCCAATGTCCATTTTACTCTAGGGAAACTATAGCCTTAACCGAAACTAAGATCATGGGTGCTAAACACAAAATTTGGTGTTGTAGAGACTTACACCAAAGGAAGGTTCTCTTACCTAGCCAAGGTAGAAAATTAACACATGCTAGAATACTAAGTAATATTACTTGATAGATCCTATGTGATAAACATAGTTATGGAACTTTGATATAAATATATATATACTCTCTACATTCCTTTTAGCATTGGAGCCTCATCTCATGAGAATCTATAAGGTGAGTGTCCCTCATAGGGGATTCAACACCTCATGTGGAACCAATGGTGAATCTTCTAACAAGGGAAGCCAACACCTATCCTGGTCAAGTTAACTCGGTGCTAAACTAAGTTCCCTTTATTGAAAATCCTTTATTACATTACCTTCTAAAATATAGGCCTTAGGATATTTACTCCTCATATTCTTAGCTCATAGGTTATAGACGAGAGTTCATAAACCTAAATCATGTGAGAAACCCTTTCACATGGGCATAACATATGTAAATCACCATCTAGTTTAGGTTACACTTGAGAACACCTTTCAAGTCCCCTCCATTGACTAGATTATTATACATGAGTGTTTCTGTTCACATATGTGAGAAATCATTTCATTTAACACATTAAGGCCACACATGTTCATTCTTCACTTTGTTCATGCATATAAGACATGTTAATCACTTAAATATACATTCATATTAATAAACATAGATAACCACCTAGGAACTATCCTATCAAGGCACACATGTGCAATTCATGGAAACGGTCCCATACCCTCATCCATACTAGTACATATGTTAAGTGATCCTAGTTTTATAATTATAATACATACTTTTTGAAATATAATTTACATGCATAGTAGTAGAAATTAGTGCATGTGATAATTATCCTTTCATTATACACCATGAACCTATACTACTTGATAAGCATGCATGAGGTGTGTGCGTACATTGGACCATATGTTCACATAATGGAAACAATCCTAACATTGAGGCACCCACCTAACAATTATCACAATACTCATATAATTCCCTTAAACCATAGAAAAATCACATATGGAGTAATAGGAACTACAAACCACACACAACAAGATTATAACCTAGGAGAGAAGATATCTTCATTACTTGAATCTAAGACTCCTAATCATGCTTAAGACCATACATTCATGTAGAGGCTCATAGGTAGGGATAATACTACACAAGAGTATTTAAACATTACATGTAGACCATACCTAGACCTAACATAATTGTTGGAATGTAGACAAACCATCATCAATATAACCTAGATCATAAACTAGCATTGCAAACTAGGCCTAATACTTCACCTTGTTTGACCATCATAACCATAGTTTCAAGATACAATTTCCTTCAGGGCCATGATCACATCACATAATAGCATAACAATAAGGTAAACAATGCCACCATAAGTGGACCATACCACACAACGCCATACAAGGATACATCAACTATTAATTCTATAAGAAGAGTAGAGAGAATAGGGGCAACTTACAATTTTTTCCGAGATTTGATCATCATGATCAAATGACATAATTAAACATAAATACATGTTCAAAACAGTAGCTAAAGTAACCATTACATAAACGAAATCATACTTCAAAAACCATATTTTCAAGATCACATTCGGTACACTAATGCATCTAGTCTATAGAAAGTAAAGAAATATAGATCAATTAATACAATCCCTACGTCTTGATCATCATTAATCACTCATTCAACAATTCGTATTTAATTCACATGATTAACAATACAAATAGGAAATTCAACATAATTGAAACATAATTCAATTAACATAGAGTCAAAATCACAAGACCCAAATCATAAGCATATTTTCAAATTTAGGAGGATCATAGATTCATCATAAAATTGGATTGAAATTCATCTTAAAAATAGTAGTTAACCATTGATTTAACATAAACATGCTGTTAAAATCAATTTGACAAAAAATCTATGGCTACATTTAAGAATAACAATTTTGATCATGAATTCTCTTTGAAAACAAATGAAGGAAATCCTTAGATTGATGGATAAATAGGATGAATGATCAACATACCTTATTGGTTGAAGAACAATGAGAAATTTGAGAAGAAACCATGAAAATTGAACTCCTAGCTTGAACTTGAGTTTTTTCCCCTCCAATGGATGTTTGACAGAATTTGAAGAAGATGCGAGATTGGGGATTTTTATTTCTTAATAGGGGATGGGGTTTTGGCTCCGAAAAGTGGTTAAATAAGTCATAAAATCAGTTTATAATTGTCCCTCTAAGTTACCAACCCCCCCATGCTTATTGGGAATTTTAGATATGTAAAAATTGACTTACAAACGATGAAACCGGATCTGGGAAATGGCTGCATGTCGAAGAGGCAGCCCCTGATTCTGCTTCAAACAAAATTTGAGGCAGTGAGCCTCGTGCTAGGCGCGCGTCACGTTGTTAGGGTTCTATGCTGTTGTACGCTGCCTTGGGCAGCCTCTGGTCCAACATTTCGGTCCTCCTCAAGGGACTTTAGGGTGGTCCTCAGGGTGTCATACTCAGCTGTTTTGAACCTTAACATGTCTATTAAGATTATAGGGTCAACCCTACTGATTTTGGACTTCAAACAACACATAAAAAACAAGGCAAATATACACAGACACACTACATCACATATTAAGGCCAACTTTTGAACGTTCTTGGATGTTTGACCTCCAAACTTCATGAAACATAACACTGTTCATAAAAATCATTATCTCATAAAAGGACCTTATATGCTCATGACACACATGTAATAACATAAAAACACATAAGGCCCCTCTGTGACTAGTCATGGAACATCTTGGTCATCCCTTGACGTTTGACTTCTAAATGAGTTCAAATCACCCATGCACTTTGAAACACTTAATTAACATGTTAACAATCGTAGAGGATCATGTGAGACTCTAGACACCCTAACTCATTTTGGGGCTCTTACAATACTCTCCTAGAAAAAACTTCTTTAAATTGTTCCCTCTCAATAGGACCCAACTCAATCGGCCAATTATGCTTCCATTAAATTTACCAAACTTGTGCAACCTCCCTCAATAAGTACGAAGCAAACTCCAGATTCTCTCTAAAAGTAACCCCATGAGTTTATTAAGGAGGTGTATAAGATAGTGAATGCTATGGGAGTGACTTCTAGGGAGAAGGTAGAGTTAGCTTCATATCAATTGAAAGATGTTTCTCAAGTGTGGTACACACAATTGAAAGGAAATAGGCCGGTTGAGTCGGGTCCTATTGAGTGGGAAGAATTTAAGGAAGCTTTTCTTTTAAATTACTTTGCTCGTGTGTGGAGAGAGGTTAAGGTATAGGACATTATTAGTCTCAAGCAAGGCAATATGACTTTTGAGGAATACTCTTTTAAGTTCTCTATGTCATCTAAATATGCTCCACCCTTGTGTATAACCATAGGGATGAGATAAGTAGGTTAGTGGCAGGTGTCGCCGATGTAGTGAGGGGAGAATGTCGTATGGTCATGCTACATGATAATATGACCTTAGCTTGACTGATTGTGTATGCTCAACCCATAGAATAGTCCAAACTTATTAGGATGTGTAGAAACTTTAAGAAGGAGTGGTTCAAGTGATCAAGATCAACCTAGGTCCAAAAAGAGGGCTCAAAATCAAGATTAACCTAAGAGTTCTAAGTTGAAATTTGATAAAGAGGGTGGTTCTCAAAATGAAAAGCCTACATGTGTTACTTGTTGAAATAGGCACTATGGAAAGTGTCTAGCCGGCACTAGTGGTTGCTTTTGTTGTTGTAAGGATGATCACAAGGTGAGATATTCTCCTACAATTGCGGATAGAGGAAGAGAGGCTAAGAATGTTACTCCTAATGTTAAAAAAGATGATGCTCCAAATAAGAGGATTTTCAATGCACTTTGGACTAGAGGAGAACAGCCAGACGAGGATGATGATGAATGATGGTAAGTCCTTGTATATATTTATTTGTATGATATCCTTGTAAGTTGGGGAGTATGGTGACTAAAGGATTTTTAATTGATTGTCTCATCTCTTGTATTCAACTAAAGTTAGAGAGTAGAAAGGCATAGAAGTATGTTGCATCGTGTTTAGGGGTCTTGTTGAAATTGAATTTCATTGAATCCTTTCATTGTACATTTTATGAAGTTATGATTATGTTGTAAGATGTGTTTATGTGGTTCTTCATTGCATATTAGCATGTTTCCATCACGAATTGCCTAAAAGTTGCATTTTTAGAAAATGTCAAAAAATTCACTGTAAAGGTTGCGAGGGATTTCGGTTCACTGTGAAAATTTTGAGAAATTTACTAATTCATTATTTGGTGTAAAATTATTGCAATTGGTTATAACTGATGTATATGATCATGATATTATATATAGAATGACTTTTTCCTATTTGTAATGAAGGATGTGAGTTTTATAGCATGATAAGTTATAGAATTTATACTAGTTTCTTCTTGTGTGTTGATGCTCTTGATTATGTGAAATTGGTGTCTTTCCTTTATTTTTTATTGGATAAGGTGATGTGGTATGGTTATAACATGATAGTTGATTCTATATTCTTGGCAGTGCTCTGAGAGTGGCAATTGTTATTTGAGGATGAATTGTTTTCCATGTGTGGGATTGTAATGCCTCGAAAATGACTTAGGTGAAGATAGAGACAAACATGGTTGTCATGATTGTATAAGGTCCTAAAGTTTTCAAAAATGTGGTATTGAGGCAATGTCTAGAGTTTTAGGTGCAATGGAAGTCAAACATCAAGGGACGACTTATACATTTGACGACTAAGTCACCTACGTGCCTTATGTGTTGTTATGTGACTAAATGTGTGTTTCATGATCTTATGAGGTCCTTATATGAGTTATTATAGTTTTTATAGGCGGTGTGTCAATTTTTGTGAAGTTTGGAGGTCAAATGTCCAAGAAAGTCCGTGACGTTTGAAAGTTTTACCTTAAAACAACCCTGTGTATCTATGCATGTCTCATCGATTTTTACATGTTTGTGTTGGATTAAATTGGCGTGATAGGTCCTAAACTCGTATACGAACATATTTGGGTTTGAAACTTCCGGGTAAACGTCCCCTTGGACCATCCAAGGGTCCTTGAGGAAGGATTCTTCATGTGTGCACAAGTTTTCAAAACCAGCTTAACCTATAGAGGCAATCTACGACCAGTGGATCAATCGACACCTGCATGAGTGAGGAGGCAGTGAACTTTTTCAATTAGAGATTTTTGAAACTCTTTTCTTAAAGATTTTATCTATTATATTCAAATATTTTGCATAAATGTTTATCTTTTCCATGGAGAAGAAAGAGATGGGCGTGATCAAAAGAAGATAGCAAGACAAGGAGCAAACGATTAAAGAACTCGACACAGATCGCTTTGGTTAAAAAAATATTTTTTTGTGGATGCATGTATATAAGATTGCCTCAAAATCATCGTATTCCTCCATTCAATTAATATGAGAATTTAAAAAGGTGAGGATCTCCCCAATATTGAAATTTTTTTTGTGCATGCAGGAAAGTCATTGATTTTTTTCAAAAGAATAGAATACGAGCAACAACACCTTGTCATATTCCTAGAACAGAATGAGCCACAATTGAGCGCAACTCTTAAAATATGAACAAGTGAAAGAATCAATTTCAACATGTGTGGTAATGTGAGACCCTACTAGAGAAACATTTCTACAGTATTATCAAATGAGATAATACCACCATCCAGAAGGACATCACTGCCAGTTTATCAATGGGATATCATTGTCTTGCCAATGTAACAACATAATACTACCAATGTCTCATCAATAAAGAATCATCAACCTATCAATGGAGAATCAATATCAGTCTACCAATGGATCATTAACAAAGCATCATCATCCTATCAATGGATCATTAATGAATAATGATCATTCTATCAATGAAGCATCAACATCATCCTACCAATGAATCATCAACAAAGCATCATCATCCTATCAATGGATCATCAATGAAGAACCATTATCCTATCAGTGGAGTAGCAATATAATCATGCCAATCAATCAACATCATCCTACCAATGTATCATCAATAAAGAATCATCATTCTATCAGTGAAGCATCATTTTTCAAATCATATAAAGTCATCACCTACTGCGTCAAAACCGATAGAGGCTGAAGTTAGAACAGTTGTCAAGTGCAGACGACATTAGAAATGATGCAGCACAACATGGAACTTTTTAAGTAGTAAACATTTATCGAGCCATCCACCTTGTTACAGTTGAAATATTATCGATCCATCAACCTCGTTACAGTTGGATAATCAGTAATTCATCTATCTCATTGTAGAGATCACCAGAGTTTGACAGGTATAAAACAGGCAATGAAATCTCAAAACCCTCACCATATTATGAGTTGTAATGGGCATAATGCGTTCGAAAGCAGTATCCATTATCTTTTATTTTGAATACTTCTTTATTTTATCATGTAATTTAAAAAGATGTTTATGCTTATCCATTAAGATATACTCATTTGTTATATGAATGATCTTTCTTTATTTTTTCACTCAAACCGCTAGCTAAAGCGGCACTATTTCTACTAATTATTTACATTAAGCATGCAGGAATATGTTGAACATACTTATGAGAAATCTTTAACATCAATATTAAATAAAAAGTATCATAAAATATACTACCAATTTTTCAGTTTTATTTTTAACTTAAAAGTTGTTCAGTCTTTGTCTACAACATCCAAGAGTATGAATGCTCAAATTAAACTACATGTACGCATGAAATCAACGAGGATTCAACACAGTGTGGAACTTTTTCTTAGCAGCTAACTGGGACAAAGTTCGAAGATGAGTATCAAACTTGTAACACCCTATAATGAACTAAGGTGACCTAGAGCTACGTGATTGTTTCTTTAGTTAGTTTTGTGTTAAAATGAGTTATATTCGTGTCCATTGGAAGAGTATGAAGTTTGGTTTAGTTTGGAGGTCAAACGTCCATGACATTCAGAATGTGTGTCTTAGAAAGTTTTCATGTGTCTTGATGTGTTTTAGTGACTTTACGTGTTCATTTTGCTTTAAATTTATATGTGATGTTCCTACGACCTTGAAGAATATGTTCAAGGATTAAACGTCCTGACACAACCCCACCTAAGACCACGAGGGATCCTAGAAGAGGACCAATTACTTAGCACCCAAGCTGCCAAACCACTGCTCAAACGACGCCTAACAACCTACTAGCTGTAGTCAAGATGACGCCCAGTCTTCTAGGGGCGTAGGTCAAGACTTAGGGTGGGAGATAAACCTCCACTTGCAAGTTGTAGACCTAAACATCGCCTTTGCAGCACAGGCCGTCGTTCAGTCGATGCCCCGTTGCTTGGGTCCGTCGATGGGCTCTTGCATAAGCTGTCACTTGCACTTTTTTGGCTTGAGGTGTTTTGTAAATTCACCCCATGTCTTAAACATACTCTCTCAAAGTCACTATTGAAGCTAAGACTCAAGCAGAACTAGGAGGGTTTTTTGGACGTGTTTTTCAACAAAATTAGTGGATTTTCTTCTACATAAGGTGTGTTAGTCATCTTTTAACCCATTTCCATTGAAGGAGTCCTTTCTAATGAATTTTAAAAAAGATTTTTCAACCCTAACTTCTTGTATCTTTATCTCTAAATATGGTTTTGTATAAAAACGTTTCTAATGATTCAAAAATGATGATTTTAATGTTAGATGATGATTTTAATGCTAAAACTTCAACTAAATCATGATAAAGCAATTTATCAAATGTGGCTTAACAAATGGGTTAAATGAGCTTGCTTTTGTAGTCTTTGAGATTCGAGTTACTTATGTTGTTGTTGATGTTTTGCAACTGAACTAAGAGCTAATTTATGATTAATTTTTGAGTAAAATGTTGCAGGTGATGGAAGATTGGATTAAAGGGTAAGTTGTTTTGTTGCTTAACTCTTATTATGAAATGCTCTTGAGTGGTACGGTCCACCTTCTTCGTGGCAGTGTTTACTTGTTGAATTTATTGTGTTTTTTATGTATAATAAGTATGGCTTTGAAGGCTTAGTGTGTCAAAATGAAGTTATAATGATGAGGCATATGTTGATATGCATTATGAAGCTTGAATTGTATGTTTTTGCCTAGATTATTCCTAAATAAAGTAAGCGTATATATTTGAGTATGTTTAAGTGTGTAATGTGATGAATGAAGGTCTAATCATATATAGAAGTTAAATGCAAATGAAATGATGCTTATGTGCAAGGCGTGCTCACATGGGCGCACACACTCACACTTGAATGAATAAATTAATCTAAGTAAGACAAAAGGGGAGTATTGGGGTGAACAATCTTCATGAGTTGAGATTAAGTGTTTAGTAGAAACCTCACTACATCCTTAGAGCTTTCTAAGATAGGACATAGAATGAACGCCCTTCCTGAGTTAAGATGTGGTGTTCTCTAGTTATCCTTAACCTATAGTAAAGGATGTTTAGAATCTTTGGGCATTTAAGCCTAACACCGATAGGATATGAAGAATGGGCTGTTACACTTCGTGAGTTGAGATGTATTTCAATGTACTACTTGAGATGACTACTCCTCATTAGTAGAAAATGAGTTACTTAGTAGTAATATCCTTATCCCTTAACTATGCCCCTGCATAGTTGTAGCTATTGAGTAAGCCATGTAAAAGCTAAAAAAATGACATTACTCAAGGAAAGTGAGGATCCCTCTAGGGGTTAATATCAGGATTCCATGTCTAGCTCTCACGGTTTATGTTGGTTAATCTAACTCCCACAGAAGTAATGGAAGTGCTAAGTCTTCTAAAAGAATGTACTACTTAGGGAAGGTAGTTGAATGGGGCGCTATTTATCCATTGCAATAGGCAGGCATTCCGAAAAGGGAGTCTTGGTGAGTCTTATATGAATTGAATGAACTGAATCTCTTAAAAGAACGTACTACTTAGCGTAGGTCGTATTTTGGGACGCTATCTATCCATTTCACTAAGTTGACCTTCCGAAAGGGGAGTATTGGTGCTAAGCCTTCTAAAAGAGGGTATTACTCAGGGTAGGTGGTGGAATGGGACGCCATATACTCATTGCACCATGTAGGCATTCCTAAAAGGAAGTATTGGTGTGTTGCTTAAGGGTTCTTCTAATGTCTTGTCATTTAGTGGGGTCTTGTTCTCCCGAGGTGAGTAAGCCTAAAAAGGGTAGTCTTGAGGATCACTTTGGTGTCTATTGAAGGATGTTATGTTCACTCCCTTCATATCTTACCTTGTTGAGTCTTGGGATAACCTTATTTAGCGAAACTACTTCAGAAATGAGTTCACTTCCTCATTTATTGTCCTTGGAAATTCACTGTTTTGGAATTGGGATACTTCACTATAAGTCCAAAAAGGTTCACTGTAACATTTTGGGAACTTCAATGTAAAATGGTTCCTTTGTTAAAAATTATGGAACCTAAGTGATAAATGATGATCAATATGTTGGTTTACTTCTATATTCATGATTGTTTCACTTATTTGGCATGAAAAATGTATTTTACTAAAATGTTCCTTTTTGCATGTTTTTGCATATACCATACTTAGTACATTATTTGAACTAACCTTATACTTAACTATACTTAATAAGTATAGCTTTGAGGATTTTCAAGATTTGAAGACAAAGCTTGGGAATCTACTTTCTCAAGACAAAGTATGTCCTCATATATCCTAGGGCATAGTCCTATTCTATTAGTTTCTTATTTAAAGATTTGTTATGTATTTTCTTTCAATGAAACGTGGCGTGTCCTTAGGATATTATGTCGTGTATTTAAGATTATCTTGTGACGATGAAACTTCCTTAGTATTTTATGAAAAACGTTTCTTTTATTAAATTATTCGTGAAAGGTTATAATTCCGAACTAGTTTTCTTGTCTTATGTAATTAACGATAGTTACAGGGCTTGTACAAGATCCCAAAGGGTCAAGTATGCCCTGTTAAGACCCAAGAGTTCTCCCTAACTTTTAGGGGGTACTTGTGGTCATGAAAAAACTCTGAGGACACAAGATGAGGAGCGACTTTCACCACAATCAAACCACATCCCTGTTAGAAGGCATATGGGTTTTTGTTATGATTTTTTGGTTTCAGTTTCACGTCTTGAAAATTTTTTTTTCTACCCAAAGTAGCTGTCACGACCCAAAACGGGCCGCGAGTGGCACCCACACTTATCCTCCTATGTGAGCGAACCAACAAATCTAAATCCCAACATTTCTACCATAATAACAAAATATAATGCGCAAGACTCAAATCTTATTAATATAACCAATTAAATAAACTTCTAAAATATATTACTTATCATCCCCAAAATCTGGAAGTCATCACATCAAGAACATCTATCCTCAAATTTCTAAGTCTAAGAATAATTAAGAACTAAAATAAGAAAAACGATGGTCCATGTCCAAACTTCGAAGACATCAAGACGCTAAGAAGAGAATCCAGCCCGAGCTAGGAATAATAGCTCACTCTGAATTCTGACGTGCTGAAGACGGGCTAGAGTTGCGGACGAGACGAAGTCACTGGTGCACTTGCTGCACTACACAAAACAATAAGAAGAACGTAAAAGTAGGGGTCAGTACAAGTAATGAGTAGGTATCATCGGCCAACTCAGAATAGAAAGCAATATACACTGAATAATAATATAAAATCAACTACAACACTCAACAGGTGACAACAACAAGTACAAGCCCTTTGACAACAACACCAAGCACATCTATGAGGGCTCAAGCCTCCACACCATGCTCGTTTGGGAATAAGGTTCTTTAGATTAAGTAAATCACCATAATTCAAGATTCATTCTCTTTATTCCTCTTGTGTCGGAACGTGACACTCCGATCCACTAATGATACGTGTCGGTTCGTGACACCCGATCCCCTAATACTACGTGTCGGTTCGTGACACCCGATCCATTAACCTCATTCTTTTAGTTCATCAAGACTTCTTTTATACCAAGGCATCATCATTAATAGAGTGGATTTAAGGTTTTTAAGATTTCGCGGCATCATCATTATAATCCATCACAATTTATATAATCACAATCATGCAACAACGCAATTAAGCGCATAGAAGACTTTACAATACCACCCAATACATATCAATCGCTAATTAGAGTTTACTAAGAAATAGCATAAACCATAACCTACCTCCACCGAAGAATCGTGATCAAGCAAGCTATCTCACCAATGCCTTTTGCTTTTCTCTTCGTTCTTCCTCTCTCTCTCGCTCGTTCTCCCTCTCTGTCTTTTTTTTTCTTTTTCTTCTCTAGATTCTTTTCTTTTACCCTAATTATCATACAATCAATTTTAAAAGATCATAAAAGTAACCCACTATTTTATTTCAAGGTTATCTCCTTTAACCCCCCAAGTAATTAAATTATTACACTTACCCCACAAATTTCATAATTATAAGCATGAATAGCCCAAAACGCCCCTTAAAAAATCTCAGCAGAAATCTGACTCAGTCGAGGTTACGCCAATCGTGACGGCCCGTCGTACCTGCGACGGTCCGTCCTGCATGTCCCTCACAAAGTTCAGAGACTCAATTTCAGTAAAAGGTCTGTGACGGTCCGTCGTGGCTAAGACAGCCTGTACTGCAGTTCCGTCGTGAAGTTCAGAGATTTGATCTCAGTACCCAGATTTTCAGAGTTTAAGTGTTTTGGAATGAAGCCCCTTGACGGTTCGTCGTGACCATGACGATCCGTCGACTGATCCGTCGACCCAGCCAGTTTTTATCAAAATAATCTTACTGCTCGAATCGACTAAACATGTCGTTACAGTAGCTTTCAAATCTGAGTAACAGTGCACCAACAACTTTAGAAATTATGTCCACGTAAGTTCTTAATTATGGGTGTGAAGTGCACCACATTCATGATTAGAAGGTTACAAGACTCTTTTGCATACTCGATTTATTTGTCACTCTTGCAGAACCGAAGGCTTTCTAACATAGAAGTTTTCCTTTTCAACCGTTTGAGCAAAATACAAAGATCCTGATTCTAAGGTTATAGGTGTAGGCGGACTTAATATTGAAAACTCGGCTGTATTCCGACATTCACTCTTAAATCCTATTCCCGAGCATTTCGGTCCTTTCATAATTTGGTATCGATATGACTTTTTAATTCCTTCAAATTTGAGCGTCAAATCAAGCTTATCGAACTACAAGTGTCTGAATTCTCATAGCCTAAGATATGTAAGAAACCCACTTCCGGGTTTCGGACATAATTCCTAATGTTCGTACCAAATCCCATCCTATATGGATATGAGGTCATTCAAAATTGGCTGGACCAATTTCATATTCATTTAATTTCTTTCATAAATTCAAGTGAAATAAGGGATAATTGTTGACACCCATTTTCGACCCTCCCCGATAAAGTCTAAAATGTTTTAAAGTTATTTTAAATTAATCTCATCACCTTTTAATGATTTTTAGATAATATATATAATTTCCACAATTATTTATATAATTAGTATATTGTATAATTACTCGAAAATCTTCTCAAATTTTTTTTTTCATTAAATATTTATTTAGTTTGTCTAGTTATTTAATAGTTTATAATGTTGAGTCAATTAGTTTTTAATAATTTTATTTCATGTAAAATAAAATTAGTTATTTTATTTTTTGAAAGTAAGAAGCCTATTAATGAATCAAATAAATTCATCTTAGTTAATTTTAAAAGTAAAATTCTCTAAATGCAACTCAATTTGGCAAAAGTAGTGACCTATTTTAGAATACCAAGTTTGGACCACCTTTCAGCTAACTCAAACCCAAATCTCAAGTTTCCCCTTTTAAGAAAATCAATTACTCCCAAAACCAATTACTTCCCCTTCCAACCCTACCCATTTTTCTAATCATCAAGGGAAGACCTAGAACCTACAATGTACACAGAATCAATCCTAGGCGGCGTAAAAAGAGAACAACAATGTCAATTACACATCGTCAAAAAAGTATAGATGGAAATTAAGTGAAGAATGAAGGTTGTATACTTTGATTTTTTGTCTTCTTCTTCGACGTGTCTCTCTCAACCCGCACAGTGGCATCAACAAAAGCACTCATCAAATTCATTTGATTTCGTCATTTGCACCTTCAGATGAAGACGCGTATCTCCAAGGACGAGAAAGTCAAACCCATCCCTCCACTTTGTCCCTCAATTCATTGGGAATTTTGAATAACAATGGAATGTTCCTTTGTTTTGGATGAAAATTCGGATTTGTATTTCTAGTTTTGTGGGACTGAAATTCGGGTTTATCAGCCTGTTCTTCTCCATTTTTATTCTCTAGAAAAAAAGGGGAGAAAACTTCTTTGTTTAAAAGGTTGAGGAAAAATTCCTTATGTTTTAGCATGAAAAGAAACACCAAAAGACATAAAGTAAATATAATAATATTAAAGGAGTTGAAAACGTATAAGGTCTAGGAAGCTTACCTTAGATCTAAGTGATAAGAAAATACACGGAGGTCTAAAGTGTTTTTTACAGATAGGTTATGCGTTTGAGATTATTCGGAACCATATTTCTTTTGATACTCCTCTCTAGTAAGTCCAATGTAGTCTTCTTTATGTGGTGGAATCTCTCTCAACTTCGTTTTCTCGTCGCTGCACACAAGAAGATTTACTTCTCCTCGACCCCAACTCTCTCGTTGATGTTCTATTTTTTATTTAGTAGAGACGGTTTGTTCGTTCACTCTTGTCACATCCCGAAACTATACACTAGAAGTTAGGGGGGTAATATTGGATTGCAACTGGCATACTTGACCTCTCAGAGGTCTTGTACAATCCCTTTCATATCATTCATCACATAAACATAGTGAAAAGTAGTGCGGAATTAAAACTTTTCACAAAACATAATATAGTTTCTAAAAACTCATTCATATAAAGAAATAGGAAATACTAATTCTCAATCTCATCATCTTAAGACACAAGAATACGTGGTACACGAACCATACTTCAGTATGGGTATAGAAATACTTAGTCTATTACAATACTTCAAATGAAAACATAAAAGACATATATGTCCTCGAGTCAAATTAGTACATGCTTCAACTTCTCTTAAACGATGCTGCAGTCAAAGTCTTCCTTTTGAAAGCTTCTCACCTACCAACAACTATATACATAGATAAAAGGATGGAGTTAGAACAAACACATGTACTAAGTATGGCATTATGCATAAAAATCATGAAAACAGACATTTATTGAAAATATGCATCTTTTTATTAAAAAGTCATACTATAGTCATAAGAAATAATATTTAGTCACTTAGAATCACATAAGATAACATTTAAGAAATTAGCATAAATTTACCTTAACCTTAGACATAACTTAGTACGAAATCATCTCACTTAAAGTAAACCTAAGACTCACTTAAGCCACAAAAAAGAGAGACCGCCCAACAACCTCCCTAAACATACCTAAATAATACTCAAGAACACTTATGATGAGTCACACACACACTTCAAGACATCAAAGCATAAAATTGAGATTTTCCTACCAATGGTGACTCTAAGTCTCACTTAAGTGAGTTGTGAACCGACCACCCATACAATCTCTTACACACACTCTTAGGAGATCCTTTAGACTACCTAGGATAGAACTATTATAACCAAATGTATCAACACATAGATACTAAAACGGTTCCTGACCAAAGGCTATCAAAAAGACTTACTTAAGTAGATCAAAAAAATATCATCCATGATTGACCTCTCAAAGACTAACTAAATAATCCATAAGACTTCCTCAGTTCGGATCATGTCCACATAATCAACATATTTCCTAACTAGAGTCATTCTTAAGACTCATCTAAGTAAGATACGGAGTTACCATTCTTATGCCCCCTTTACACCTTAACTAGACAACCCTTAACTACTCTAAATAGGTACTTACTTTATTTACATACTTCATAACATAAGTAGTTAGTTCATTAGTTCATAAAGACTTATACATCACATAAAGGACATTCAAGTAATGGTCTTGGACAAGACCTAGGGACTCTAGCTAACACCTTCAAAGCATATTGTGCAATGTCTAGATAGCGTCTCATACCACCACCTTAACTTCATAGAACTTCTCCAATGGTAGTAAGTATCCCATATGATGATAATAGGCAATAACCGATATAGACCATGATAGATAGAATGTATCCCATATGATGATAATAGGCAATAACCGATATAAACCATGATAGATAGACATGGAATTCAAAGTTTTAACCTACTCAGATGAGGGTGTGGTTCTTTCGAATGGTAGAAATTCGGCACATCCCATATAGACACATGGTTAAGCAATATGAAAGGCGTGCTTTGTAATCTAGTCTTATACGTGACTAGAACTACTTCCCTTACCTTATTCAGTCCGTGCTAGCCTTAGTTATCATAGGGTAATTTACGCATAAGGTTCACATAAAATTGTTCCATAAAAAGTTCATAACCCTATTACATTTACCCTACCAAAGAGGTCCTCTTAAGGCTACCTTCCAATGGCGTTAAGAAGCTCATGATGACTTTCGTATGGATTAATATGATGTATTTCCATCCAATTAACCTTAATTCTATCATTCCTTTACTTTGAAGGAAACCATTAAGGCTTACGACTTCAACATTTACAACCTTACCACTAGGGTCAAGTTTTCACATAAAAGACCCTCTTAACTTCATTTCAGGTCACATGTCATTCATACATAATACTAAGCACTTCAACATCCTAAATCAAGACATCACATATTCATAATCATATATATATCAAGTAAATGACATAAGTCAACCAAGACAAGTCGCCACATACTTAACTTTAACTCATAATACAAGCGCTTATAGAAGTACATAAGCATAACCATGTCATATTTAATTTATAGTATACACTATCATAACGTCATCAATGTGACCAATATTGAATTATCTAGCCAAGTAAGAATAACCAAGACTCAACCCTGAGAATAAAATCACAAGGTCAAAGACATAATCCAACATGATCACCTACAAAACATCATTAAAACACATATACTTTCACATTTATCAAAAAATAGATAGATATCATCATGCTTCACATAATAAAATCCATAAATAGAATCATTTATTCAAGTAGTGCCGACAAGGCATGATTATCATATTGCATAAAGTAATGTCGACAAGGACACCGCCACCATTAGTGGAGCATACAAATTACAACATAATTGAAATATAAAGAACTTAAAAATAAGAGAAATAAGGCATCTTACCACCTCAACATCCTCAACAGGTCAACTTGATGCTAATTCATCCAATTCACTAACATAACGCCCTCATAAATGGCCATGAACAATAATTCAATCTAGAAACTACAATAATCAATGAAACTAGGTCAATTAAATATAGATTAATTAATATAATACAACCTAGATATAAATTGAATACAATTATTACATCATTACAAATCCAATAGAAATCTACACTAGAATTCAACAACATTAGGTTAATATCAAGTAACCCATAACTTAGTCAAAAATCTAGGGTTCATATGATTCATGGGTTCATAAGTAATTTAGCTTAAATTCATCAATACAATATCAATTAAATAATTATTCAATAATTAGAAATCATTAATGAAAGAACCAATGGTAGAATCATGAAACAAGACAATTCAACTTTAAAAACATTGAAAAAAACTTGAGAATTAGGGCTAGTTGATCAAAAGAGTTGCAAGGATCAATATAAATACCTTGATGAAGCTAATTATTTACTTTGATTAACAATTCCCACTAAAAACGTCAACTTAAACCCTTTCTTGATTTTGGACTTCAATGGAGTCTTTGGGAAAATTCTAAGGAATTTATGAATTTGATTTCTAAGAATAAAGTCTTAAATGTTTTTAGGCTTATATAGACATTTAAAATACCCGAAAGATCCCTTATGAAATGCCAATACACATATTTAGAAGTAGGGTGAAATTACAACATCAACCTTTAACTTAACAGTGAGTTACAATCAGGCATAGGCTAACAAATGACTGACCCATCAACGGGGCATTAGTTCACTTACAGACCGCATTGTCCACCTCGACTGGGTCAGAGCCTGGAAAATTGTAACGACCTGTTTAGTCATTTTGAGCAGCATATTTTTATTTCTGGAAAACTGGCTGAGACAACGGACCCCACGACGGACCGTCATGGGCACGACGGACCGTCGAGGGGGTCTCGTTCCAAAACACTTAGAAATTTGAAAATTGGACACTGAGAGAGACTCTATGAACGTCACGACGGAATGGCAGGACGGACCGTCGTGTCCACGACGGACCGTCACAGGCCATTCACTCAAAAATCAAGTTTCTGAACTTTGTGACGAACAGCAGGATGGACCGTCGCAGGAACGACGGCCCGTCACAGGCTGCGCAATCCCAGGCTGGGTCGGATTTCTGTTAATTTATTTAAGGGGCGTTTTGGACTATTTCCTTCTTTAATTATAAAGTGGTGGGTTAATGTTAATAAGTCTAATTACTTGGGGGTTAAAAGAGGTAACCTTAAGTTAATTAGTGGGTTATTAGTGCCATCTTTTATACTTAATTATATGATTATTAGGGTAAAAGAAAGAGGGTTTGAATAAGAAAAATATAAAGAACAAAGAGAGACAGAAAAAGAGAGAGAAACGAACGAAGAGACAACAAGAATTTGAGGAATTGCTTGCTTGATCACGAATCTTCGGTGGAGGTAGGTTATGGTTTTTAGGCTATTCGTAGTAAACTCTTAATAGCGAATGATATGTGTTGGGTAGTATTATAAAGTCTTCTATATGCTTAATTGTGTGCATGCATGATGTGATTTTATATATATAATTGTGATGAAACAAGCATGATGAAGCTATTAAATCCCAAATCTTGATAAAGACCTAATCTCTTGTTAATGATGATGCCTTGGTATAAAAGAAGGATTGATGAACTAAAAGTAATGAGATTGATGATGCCTTGGTAAGAGAGAAGGCTTGATGAATTGATAAGAATGAGATTAGGGGATCGGGTGTCATGAACCGACACGTAGAATTAGGGGATCGGGTGTCACGAACCGGCACGTAGAATTAGGGGATCGGGTGTCACGAACAGCCACGTAGATTTAGGGGATCAGGTGTCACGAATCGGCACGTAGATTTAAGGGATCGGGTGTCACGAACCGGCACGTAGAATTAGGGGATCGGAGTGTCACGTTCCGACACATAGTAGTAGGGGATCGGAGTGTCACGTACCGACACATAGTAGTAGGGGAGCGGAGTGTCACGTACCGACACAAGAGGAATAAAGATAATGAATCTTGAAAGATGTTAATATACTCAATCTAATGAACCTGTTTCCCAAAAGAGTATGGTGTGGAGGCTTGAGTCCTCATAGATATGATCGGTGATATTATAAATGATGTTTATACTTGTTGCTATCACCTTTTAAGAATATTAGTTGATTTTATGATGTTATCTGAGATATATTGCTTTCTATTTTGAGTTGGCCGATGATACTTACTCAGTACTTGTGGTTGTACTGACCCCCTACTTTTATGTTTTCTTCTTGTTTATTTGTGGAGTGCAGCAAACGTGTCGTCGTCTTCAACTCAACCGCAATTCTAGCCAGTCTTCGTCACACCGGATCTTCAGGGTTAGCTAATGCTTCTAGCTTGTACTGGATCTGCTTCCTCATGTGTTGATGCCTTGAAGTTCCGGCATAGACTAGCTTTTGTTATTTTAGCTTCTTAGAATACTCTTAGTTTAGTAATTTGATCATAGATGTTCTTGTGGTGATGACTTCCAGATTTTGGGGAACTAATAGATGTTGAATTTTAGAAGTTATTGAATTGGGTTTTATTAACGAGTTTAAGTCTTCCGCATTACTTTCTGTTGATATTATATTGAAATGTCAGGGTTTAGATTGGTTGGTTCGCTCACATAGGAGGGTAAGTGTGGGTGCCAGTCGCGATCCGATTTGGGTCGTGACAAACTTGGTATCAGAGCATTAGGTTCGTTAGTCTCATCACACAAGAACAGGTCTAGTAGAGTCTTAAGGAACGGTAGGGGGACGCCTTTACTTTTCTTTGAGAGGCTATATGACTTTAGGAAAACTCCATTCTTTCTTTTCTCCTTTCGTGCTATTACTTGAATCCAATTGGTATCTAGGTGATACAAATTGGTATCTGACCATCTTCACTCTATTTCGCAGATGGTTAGAACTAGAGCAACAGCGACTGCGCCAACACAAACATCGGCAAGACAAGAAGCGTCTGAGCCAGCCACTAGGGCTGTAGCTCAGAGAAGTAGCGAGAAGAGGCCGTGGGAGGACGTCCTCTAGAGGAAGAGGACGAGCACCTAGCCCATCTGGTGCTAGGGCGGTGACTCCTCCACCGACTGAGGAAGTAGTAAGAGAAGGGGGGGATGGGGAGAATGAACAAGTGCAGAATGAGGAATTGCCACCCCAACCTACCACAGAAATGATCAATCAGGTTCTTGCTTATCTTAGCGGGTTATCTGATCAAGGTCAAACACCTCCAGTGTTTTCCGCACAGCACCTCAGGTTCCGGAGGTACAACATGCGGCTACTATGGCTCCCCGCATGGATGCCTCAGTGGAAATAGGCACGTTTCCTCGACTGACCACAGGGCCTATAATGAAAAATGATCAACATGAACTTTTCAGTAAGTTCTTGAAATTGAAACCTCCAGTCTTCAAGGGTGCAAAATCTGAGGATGCTTACAATTTTCTGGTTGACTGTCATGAGCTACTACACAAGATGGGTATAGTAGAACGGTTTGGTGTTGAGTTCGTGAGTTACCAGTTTCAAGGGAACGCCAAAATATGGTGGCGGTCACATGTTGAGTGTCAACCAACAGAGGCACCACCTATGACTTGGGCCTCATTCTCTAGCTTGTTTATGGAGAAGTATATCCCCCGGACTTTGAGGGATAGGAAAAGGGATGAGTTCTTAAGCCTAGAGCAAGGTAAGATGTCGGTCAATGCCTATGAGGCTAAGTTTCGTGCACTATCCTGATATGCCACCCAACTTTGTTTCAGTCCACAAGATAGGATTCGCCATTTTGTGAAGGGGTTGAGATCAGAATTGCGAATTTCAGCCTTACAGGCAGCGGCCATAGCGAAATCTTTTCAAGAAGTGGTAGACTTCGTGATAGAGGTAGAGGGAGTGAAGCCAGATGACTTCACCATGGCATCGACATCTAAAAGGTTTCGTAAGGGAGGTGAGTTTAATGGTTCTTACTCCAGAGGACAGGGTTCAGGAGGTTACTCAGTCCAACCAATTCAGTCTTCACTACAGACTGTAGTTGGGGGTCCACCTCAGACCGGTCAACACTTCTCTGAGAAACCTATGCTTGACTCTAGAGAGTGTTATGGATGTGGGGAGACTGGACATATTAGAAGGAATTGTCTAAAACAGAGTTATAGACCCCCAATAGCTAGAGGTAGAGGTGGTCATGGTAGAGGTCGTTATTCTGGAGGACGTGGTGGTCGAGGTAATGGTGGTCACCAAAACGGCCGGGGTGATGGGCAAACTGGAGCCACTACATCACAACATGGTAGGGGAAACGGACCAACAAACGAAAGGGCCCATTGTTATGCTTTCCCTGGGAGATCGGAGGCGGAGACATCTGATGCTGTCATCACAGGTAATCTTCTGGTTTGTGATTGCATGGCTTCCGTATTGTTCGATCCTGGATCCACATTTTCTTATGTATCTTCCTCATTTGCTAATGGTCTAAATTTAAATTGTGAATTACTTGATATGCCTATTCGTGTTTCTACTCCGGTGGGTGAGTCTGTGGTAGTTGAAAAGGTATATAGGTCTTGTTTGGTGAACTTTGTGGGGAGCAACACTTATGTAGATTTGGTTATCTTAGAAATGGTTGATTTTGATGTAATTCTGGGTATGACTTGGCTTTCTCCGCAATTTGCGATCTTGGATTGTAATGTTAAAACGGTGACGTTAGCCAACCCTGGGACAAATCCGTTAGTGTGGAAGGGTGACTACACTTCCAGTCCGGTGCGTATCATCTCCTTTCTTCGTGCTAAGAAAATGGTTAGTAAAGGGTGTTTAGCTTTCTTGGCACATCTCAAGGATGACACTACCCAAGTACCTTCGATTGAGTCAGTTTCGGTGGTCCGTGAGTTTCTGGATGTGTTCCCTGCAGATCTTCCTGGTATGCCACCAGATAGGGATATTGACTTCTGTATTGATCTTGAACCGGGTACTCGCCCCATTTCTATACCCCCTTATAGAATGGCTCCCGCGGAGTTAAGAGAGTTAAAAGCCCAACTTCAAGAGTTGTTGAGCAAAGGCTTCATTAGACCAAGTGCATCTCCTTGGGGTGCTCCGGTTTTGTTTGTGAAGAAGAAGGATGGGAGTTTTCGGATGTGCATAGACTACCGGCAGTTGAACAAGGTAACCATAAAGAACAAGTATCCTCTTCCTCGCATTGATGACTTGTTCGATCAGTTACAAGGTGCTTGTGTCTTCTCTAAGATTGACTTGAGATCCGGTTATCATCAATTGAAAATACGGGCAACGATGTGCCAAAGACTGCTTTTAGAACCAGGTATAGGCATTACGAATTTGTAGTGATGTCTTTTGGTCTTACGAATGCCCCTGCTGCGTTCATGAGTTTGATGAACGGGATTTTTAAGCCATATTTGGATCTCTTTGTGATCGTATTTATTGATGATATACTGATATACTCTAAAAGTAAGGAGGAACATGAGGAGCATTTGAGAATGGTATTGGAAATGTTGAGGGAGAAAAAGCTTTATGCCAAGTTCTCTAAGTGTGAGTTTTGGCTAGATGCAGTGTCCTTCTTGGGGCACGTGGTTTCTAAGGATGGAGTGATGGTGGATCCTTCTAAGGTCGAAGTAGTGAAGAGTTGGGTAAGACCTACTAATGTGTCAGAAATAAGAAGCTTTGTTGGTTTAGCCAGTTACTACCGTCGATTTGTCAAGGGATTTTCTTCTATTGCTTCCCAATTGACGAACTTGACTAAGCAAAATGTTCCATTTGTATGGTCGGATGAGTGTGAGGAAAGCTTTCAGAAACTCAAGACTTTGTTGACTACTGCACCAATTCTCACCTTGCCAGTGGAAGGTAAGAATTTCATTGTCTATTGTGATGCATCCTATTCGGGTTTGGGTGTAGTGCTAATGCAAGAGAAGAATGTGATTGCTTCTGCTTCAAGACAATTAAAAGTGCATGAACGTAACTATCAAACTCATGATTTGGAATTGGCCGCGGTAGTGTTTGCATTAAAGCAATGGAGACACTATTTATATGGGGTTAAGTGTGAGGTCTATACAGATCATCGTAGCCTACAGTATGTCTTTACTCAGAAAGATTTGAATTTGAGACAGAGGAGATGGATGGAACTACTGAAGGACTACGACATCACTATTTTGTATCATCCGGGGAAGGCGAATGTTGTAGCGGATGCTTTAAGTAGAAAGGCGGGAAGCATGGGAAGTCTAGCTCACTTGCAAGCTTCTAGATGCCCATTGGCTAGAGAAGTTCAGATTCTGGCTAACGACCTTATGAGATTAGAAGTAAATGAGAAGGGAGGATTTTTAGCTTGTGTGGAGGCAAGATCTTCCTTCCTTGACAAGATTAAGGGAAAGCAGTTTAATGATGAAAAATTGATCCGGATCCGAGATAAAGTGTTGCAAGGAGAGGCTAAAGAAGTGACAATTGATGAGGAAGGTGTTTTGAGGATTAAGGGAAGGGTATGTGTACCCCGCGTCGATGATTTGATCAACACTATTCTGACAGAGGCTCATAGTTCAAGGTATTCGATACATCCGGGTGCAACCAAGATGTACCGTGACCTAAAGCAACACATTTGGTGGAGTAGAATGAAGTGTGATATTGTGGATTTTATTGCCAAATTTCCAAACTGTCAACAAGTAAAGTATGAACACCAAAGGCCCGGAGGAACACTTCAGAGAATGCCCATTCCGAAATGGAAATGGGAGAGAATTGCAATGGACTTCGTGGTTGGTCTTCCAAAGACGATAGGTAAGTACGATTCTATTTGGGTGATTGTTGATAGGTTAACTAAGTCTGCTCATTTCATTCCGGTCAAGGTGACTTATAATGCAGAGAAGTTAGCCAAACTTTACATCTCAGAAGTTGTTCGATTGCATGGAGTTCCACTGTCCATCATATAAGATAGAGGTAAGCAGTTTACTTCTAAGTTTTGGAGAACATTGCATGCCGAATTAGGTACTAGGTTGGATCTTTGTACTGCGTTCCATCCTCAGACCGACGCTCAGTCTGAGCGAACGATTCAAGTGTTGGAGGATATGCTTCGTGCATGTGTGATAGAATTCGGTGGTCATTGGGATAACTTCTTACCCTTAGCGGAGTTTTCATACAATAATAGCTATCACTCAAGTATTGATATGGCTCCTTTCGAAGCATTGTATGGGAGGAGATGTAGGTCTCCCATTGGTTGGTTTGATGCATTCGAGGTTAGACCTTGGGGTACTGACCTTTTGAGGGACTCGTTAGAAAAGGTGAAATCCATTCAAGAAAAGCTTTTAGCGGCTCAAAGTAGGCAAAAGGAGTATGCAGATCGAAGGGTTAGGGATTTGGAGTTCATGGAAGGTGAACATGTTTTGCTGAAGGTTTCACCCATGAAGGGTGTGATGCGATTTGGTAAAAGAGGTAAGCTTAGTCCGAGGTATATTGGTCCATTTGAAGTTCTGAAGCGAGTAGGGGAGGTGGATTATAAATTAGATTTGCCTCCAGCACTCTCCGGAGTACATCCGGTATTCCATGTGTCGATGTTGAAAAGATACCATGGGGATGGAAACTACATTATCCGTTGGGATTCAGTTTTGCTTGATGAAAATTTGTCTTATGAGGAGGAGCCTGTTGCTATTTTAGATAGAGAAGTTCGCAAGTTAAGGTCAAGTGAGATTGCATCCATCAAGGTGCAATGGAAGAATCGACCGGTTGAAGAAGCCACTTGGGAGAAGGAGGCAGATATGCAAGAAAGATACCCACACCTGTTTATAGATTCAGGTACTTCTTTGCACTCTTGTTTTACTTCTCATGATCGTTCGAGGACGAACGATGGGTAAATTGGTATCTATTGTAACGACCTGTTTAGTCGTTTTGAGCAGCAGATTTTTATTTCTGGAAAACTGGCTGAGACAACGGACCCTACGACGGACCTTCAAGGGCACGACGGACCGTCGAGGGGGTCTCGTTCCAAAACACTTAGAAATTTGAAAATTGGGCACTGAGAGCGACTCTCTGAACGTCACGACGGAATGGCAGGACGGACCATCGTGTCCACGACGGACCGTCACAGGCCATTCACTCAAAAATCAAGTTTCTAAACTTTGTGACGGACAGCAAGACGGACCGTCGCAGGCACGACGGCCCGTCACAGGCTGCGCAATCCCAGGCTGGGTAGGATTTCTGTTAATTTATTTAAGGGGCGTTTTGGACTATTTCCTGCTTTAATTATAAAGTGGTGGGTTAATGTTAATAAGTCTAATTACTTGGGGTTAAAAGAGGTAACCTTAAGTTAATTAGTGGGTTATTAGTGCCATCTTTTATACTTAATTATATGATTATTAGGGTAAAAGAAAGAGGGTTTGAATAAGAAAAATAGAAAGAACAAAGAGAGACAGAAAAAGAGAGAGAAACGAACGAAGAGACAACAAGAATTTGAGGAATTGCTTGCTTGATCACGAATCTTCGGTGGAGGTAGGTTATGGTTTTTAGGCTATTCGTAGTAAACTCTTAATAGCGAATGATATGTGTTGGGTAGTATTATAAAGTCTTCTATATGCTTAATTGTGTGCATGCATGATGTGATTTTATATATATAATTGTGATGAAACAAGCATGATGAAGCTATTGAATCCCAAATCTTGATAAAGACCTAATCTCTTGTTAATGATGATGCCTTGGTATAAAAGAAGGCTTGATGAACTAAAAGTAATGAGATTGATGATGCCTTGGTAAGAGAGAAGGCTTGATGAATTGATAAGAATGAGATTAGGGGATCGGGTGTCACGAACCGACACGTAGAATTAGGGGATCGGGTGTCACGAACCGGCACGTAGAATTAGGGGATCGGGTGTCACAAACCGGCACGTAGATTTAGGGGATCGGGTGTCACGAACCGGCACGTAGATTTAGGGGATCGGGTGTCACGAATCGGCACGTAGAATTAGGGGATCAGAGTGTCACGTTCCGACACATAGTAGTAGGGTATCGGAGTGTCACGTACCGACACATAGTAGTAGGGGAGCGGAGTGTCACGTACCGACACAAGAGGTATAAAGATAATGAATATTGAAAGATGTTAATACACTCAATCTAATGAACCTGTTTCCCAAAAGAGTATGGTGTGGAGGCTTGAGTCCTCATAGATATGATCGGTGATATTATAAATGATGTTTATACTTGTTGCTATCACCTGTTAAGAATATTAGTTGATTTTATGATGTTATCTGAGATATATTGCTTTCTATTTTGAGTTGGCCGATGATACCTACTCAGTACTTGTGGTTGTACTGACCCCCTACTTTTATGTTTTCTTCTTGTTTATTTGTGGAGTGCAGCAAACGTGTCGTCGTCTTCAACTCAACCGCAATTCTAGCCAGTCTTCGTCACACCGGATCTTCAGGGTGAGCTAATGCTTCTAGCTTGGACTGGATCTCCTTCCTCATGTCTTGATGCCTTGAAGTTCCGGCATAGACTAGCTTTTGTTATTTTAGCTTCTTAGAATACTCTTAGTTTAGTAATTTGATCATAGATGTTCTTGTGGTGATGACTTCCAGATTTTGGGGAATTAATAGATGTTGAATTTTAGAAGTTATTGAATTGGGTTTTATTAACGAGTTTAAGTCTTCCGCATTACTTTCTGTTGATATTATATTGAAATGTCAGGGTTTAGATTGGTTGTTCTCTCACATAGGAGGGTAAGTGTGGGTGCCAGTCGCGATCCGATTTGGGTCGTGACAAAAATGAAAGCTTGGATTCCTAGTCTAAGGTTCCAATAAATACCATTACCTACTAGGCGTCGTCTAGGCCACTCACCATCGATTCGCTCCGTATGAGGATTGCGGTTAGGCACTTTTGGCCACCAACATGGGTCCTTCCTCAAGGAACCTTGGTTGGTCCTTGTTGAAATTTTTATCGGAAGTTTCTAACCCAAAAATGGTCGTCTATGAGTTTAAAACCTATCACGTGAATTTCATCCAAAACCAACACGTAAATTATGACTAAACATGCCTAGACCTACAAGGTCATTTCAAGGCACACACGTTTAACCTTAAAACTCCACGAAATATGACACACTGCCTATATATGATATAATAACTCATTTATGGACGTTAAAACCTCATGAATCACACATAAACACATAAAACAAAATATGAGGCACATAGGTGACTTAGTCGTCGAACGTTTTGCTCGTCCCTTGACGTTTGAGCTCCAATGCACCTAATACTTTAGCTACTGCCTCTACACTATATATTATACCTATTTAGGACCTTAGACCATCAATACCAACATGTTATACTCTAGTTCACCTAATTTATTTTCGGGGTCTTACAATCTCCCCCACTTGGATAACATTTGTCCTTGAATCGCACCTGTCATTCTCTGAACACATCCAAGAATAGAGATTCCACTAGAAACTAATAACCATTCCATACAACACATAATCAATAAGAAAACATCAATTTCACATAGTCAAGAGATTTACAATACAAAAAGAAATTAGAAAACAATTCTATAGCTCATTATGCTTCAAATTCACACGTTTCATTCCAAATAACGAAAACTCATTTTATATTCAATATCATACTCATATACACCAGTTATAACAACTTTATAAAATTTTTAGACCAAAGAATTTATTAGTCAATTTCTCAAAAATGCTACCTTTAGACAATTCATGATATGAACATGATAGTATGCAAGGTAACATCATGTACACACATTTTACAACATAAACATGACTTCATAAAATACACAATGCCAGAAGTTAATGAAATCCAATTTTAAAATAAATCCTAAACACCATGCACATACAACATGCTTCAAGGAATTTCTATCGCATGTTCTAACCATACGCCCCGATTTATAAGGAACTCATATCTTTAAAAAGAAAAAGCAAGGACTTACCCTCATCATCATCACCATTTTCATCCGACATTGCTCCTCTAGTCCGGAGGTCATAGAAACACCTCTTAGTTGGAGCATAGTCTTTTGGAGCACTAGGAGCATCTTGCTTACTCTCTCTTCCTCTAGAAGCAATCATAGGACAATATCTCACCATATTTCGTTCCTTACCACATCCATAGCAACTTCCAGTACCCAATAGACACTCACCATATTGTTTCTTGCCACAAGTTACACATGTAGGTTTTCCATTTTGGGATACACCTCCTTTCTCCAATTTCACCTTAACCCTCTTAGGTTCTTCTTGAGTTTGAGACTTTTTGTTTAACCTAGTTAGCTCTTGATCACTAGCACCCCTCCTTTTAAAACTTCTAGCCATCTTCCTATGTTTAGACTCTTCAATTGATTGTACATATACCATGAGTCTAGCTAGGGTCATATCAACATGCAATCACTAAATCGGCTACACTGGTCAAAAATGACTCATTTCATCCCTTGGATTTGACACAAGAGAAGGGGAATACCTAGACAAAGTTCAGAAATTCAAAGAGTACTCCTCTACACTCATATTGCCTTGCTTGAGATTGATAAACTCTTCCACTTTCACTTCCCTCCTCTCACAGGGAAATCACTTACCAAAGTAAAGCTTCCTTAAATTCTTCCACTCAATAGGACCCGATTCCTCAGGCCTATTATCCTTCCATTGAGTATCCCATATTTGAGAAACATCGCTCAATTGATACAAATCCAATCCGCCTTCTCCCAAGATGTAACTCCTATAGCACTCAACACCTTAGGTACTACTTCAAGAAACTCTTGGGGATCCTCTCCCAGCTTAGATCCAAGAAAAATTGGAGGATTCATCCTCACAAAATCTCTCAACCTAGAAGTCATAGTACTCTCCACCACATTCACCCTCGGCATCATACTAAAATTTATTTGAGTAGTCACGGCTTGGTCTAAAGAAACCAAATCCTCTCTAATATCCCTTTTACTCAACTCTGGGGGATTATCACCTCCTCCAAAATTAGGGACTTGACCACCTTGAGTACATTGAGCACCTTTAGGAACTTGCTCAACTTCCTCCAATTAAGGATGGATCTCCTCTTGAACTTCATTCTCCTTAACTCTCCTAGCTGGTGTCCTCCTCGTATTCATCTTCCTAGAAACTCAGTCGAAACCATAAGAAAAGAAAACTCATAACTTTTCATCTACGGCTCAACATAGGAGTAGAAAAGAAGGAAAACTCTATCGTCCTATAGCCTCTCTCCCATAGATGTGTTGTAACTTACATCGATGGTTAAGACTCTACTAGACGTGACTTAGTGAGACTTTCCAATTCCTAATACTACTTTCACAAACCTATGCTCTAATTCTAAGCTTGTCACATCCCGATACCACCCCCTAGAAGTTAGAGGGAAATCTCGGATTTCAACCGGCGTACTTGACATCCAAGAGGTCTTGTACAAGCCCTTTCATATTTTTCATTGCATAAACATTGTGCAAAGTAGTGCGAAATTAAAACTTTTCACAAAAAATACTATAGTTTGTAAAAACTCTTCCATATAAAGCAATAGGAAATGCTAAGTCACCATCTCATCATGTTAAGAGACAAGAATACTTTGGACACATCCCATACTCTAATACGAAATTAGAAATACTTAGTTTATTATACTTCAAATGAAAACATAAAAGATATATATGTCCTCGAGTCAAATGAGGACATACTTTAACTTCTCTTGAATGATGCTATGGTCCAAGTATTCCTTCTCAATGCTCCTCACCTACCAACAACTATATAGATAGATAAAAGCATAGATTTAGTACAACCACATTTACCAAGTATGGCAGTATGCATTAAAATCATGAAAACGGACATTTATTGAAAATATGCATCTTTTTGTTAAAATTTAATACAATAGTCATAAGAAATAAAATTTATTCACTTAGAATCACATATAATAAAATTTTTAGAAATTATCATAAATTTACTTTCTCCTTAGGCATCTCTTAGTACTAAATCATCTCACTTAAAGTAAACCTAAGACTCACTTAAACCATATAACGAGAGACCACCCATACAACCTTCCTAAACATACCTAAATGATACTCAAGAACACTTATGATGAGTCACACACACACTTCGAGACATAAAATCATAAACGTTAGATTCTCCTACAAAAGGTGACTCTAAGTCTCACTTAAGTAAGTTGTGAAGCGACCACCATACAATCCCTTCAACACACACTCAAGATAGCTTTTAGACTACCTAGGATTGAATCGTTCTACCAAATGTATCAACATATAGATACTAGAACAACTCCTTATCAATGGCAATAAAAAAGACTTACTCAAGTAGATCAAGAAGATATCGTCCATGATTCACCTCTCCAATACTACCTAAATAATCCTTAAGACTTCCTAAGTTGTGATCATGTCTACATAATCAACACCTTCCCTAAATAGAGTCATTCCTAAGATTCATTTTGATAAGATACGAAGTGACCATTCTTATGCCCCCTTCACACCTTAACAAGACAACCCTTAACTACTCTAGATAGGTACTTACTTTATTTACATACTTCATAACATATGTCATTCGTTCATTAGTTCATTAAGACTTATACATCACATAAAGGACATTCAACTAATTGTCTCGGACAAGACCAAGGGACTCTAACAAACACCTTCAAAGCCTATTGTGCAATGTCTAGATAGCATCGCATACCACCACTTAAACTGAATAGAACTTCTCCAATGCTAGTAGGTATCCCATATGATGAGAATAGGCAATATCTAACATAGACCATGATTGCTAGACATGGAAGTAGGAGTTCTAACCTACTCAAATGACGGTGTTATACTTTCCAATGGTAGAACTTAGACACATCCCATGAAGGCAAATGGTTAAGGAATATGAAGGGCATGTTTTGTAATCTAGACTTCGTTCTCATAGAGTAATTTTCACTCATAAGGTTCACATAAAAGGGTTCCATAACAAGTTCATAATCCTAATACATTTACCCTACCAAAGAGGTCCTCTTAAGGCTACCTTCCAATGACTTTCCAAAGGATTAATATCATGAAATTCCATCCAATTAACTTATGTCCATCATTTCTTTACATTGAAGGATACCATTACGGCTTATGACTTCAACATTTAGAACCTTACCAATAGGTTCAAGGCTTCACATAAACGACCCTCTTAACTTCATTTAAAGTCACATGTCATTCATACATTCAAGACTAAGAGCTTCAACATTCTAAGTCAAGACATCACATATCCATAATCATATATGTATAGAGTAAGTGACACAAGTCAACCAAGACAAGACACCACATACTTAACTTTAACTCATAATACAAGCCCTCATAGAAATACATTAGCATAACCATATCATCTTCAACTCATATTATACACTATCATTACATCATCAATGTGACCAATAAAGACTTATCTAGTCAAGTAGGAATAACTAAGACTCAACCCTTAGAATATAATCACAAGGTCAAAGACATAGTCCAACATGATCACCTACATAACATAATGAAAACACATATACTTTCACATTGCTTAACATGTAGATACATATCATCATACTTAACATAATAAAATACACAAATAGCATCATTACATCTATTAGTGCCGACAAGGCCATGATCATCATATTGCATAAAGTAACGCTGACAAGGCCACATCCATTCACATAACACCCCTACCATAAGTGGACCACAACAATCACAACATAATTGAAATATAAAGAACATAAAAATAAGATAAATAGTTCATGTTACCACCTCAACATCCTCAACAGCTTAACATGCTAATTCATCCAATTCACTATCATAAGGCGCTTACCAATGGCCATGAACAACAATTCAATAAAGAAACTAAGATAATCAATGAAACTAGGTAAATTCAATAGAAATTTATCAATATAACAAACCTATGTATCAATTAAATACAATTATTACATCATTAGAAAGCCCATAGAAATCTACACCAGAATTCAACAACATTAAGGTAATATAAAGTAACCCATAGCTTAGTAAAAAATCTAGGGTACATTCAACTAATGGGTTCATAGGTAATTTTGGTTAAAATCATCAATATAATATCAATTAATCATCATCCAATGTTTTGAAATCATTAATGTAAGAAACCATGGTAGAATCATGAAATTAGACAATTCAACTTTAGAAACTTTGAAAACAACTTGAGAATTGGGGCGCCTTGATGAAGAGAGTTTCAAGGATCAATATCCATACCTTGATGAAGATAATTCTTCACTTTGATAAATAATTTCCACTCAAAATGTCATCTTTAGACCTTCCTTGATTTTGGACTCAAATGGAGTCTTTGGGAGAATTCTAAGGAATTTGGGAATTTGATTTTGAAGAATGAAGTTTTCAATGTGTTTTAGGCTTATATGTTCATTTAAAATACCCAAAAGACCCCATATATACCACCAAACAACTATTTGGAAGTGGGGTGAAATTACAACATCACCCGTTAAATTAACAGTGAGTTGCACGCAGGCACAAGCTCACAAACGACTGACCCATCGATGGGGCATCAGTCCACATACAAATTGTGCTATCCACCGTCGATTGGGTCAGAGCATGGAAAATGGAAGCATAGATTCCTATGATAAGGCTCCAACGACTTACACAATCTATGGGGCGTCGACAAGGCCCCTGGCCGTCGATTGCCTTCCGTAGGTGGACTACCTTTAGGCAGTTTTGGCTACAAACATTTGTCCTTCCTCAAGGACCCTTGGTTGGTTATTGGGGACGTTTTCCCAGATGTTTCCAACCCAAACATGATTATATATGAGTTTAACACCTCTCATATGAATTTCATCCAAAATGAACACATAAAACTCGACGAAACATGCCTAGACATAGAAGGTCATTTCAAGCAACATCTTTCGAACATCATGGACGTCATTGGACGTTTGACATCCAAACTCAACAAAACTTTACACGCTACCTATATGCTATAATAAATTATTTAATGACCTTAAAACCTCATGAATCACACATAAACACATAACACCACATATGAGGCATATAGGTGACTTAGTCATCGAACATCTTGGTCGTCCCTTGACGTTTGACTTCCAATGAACCTAATACTTTAGCTACTGCCTATAAACTATATATTAGACCTATTTAGGACCTTAGAACATAAATACCTACATTTCAGGCTCTATTAAACCTAAGACATTTTTGAGGTCTTACAATTCTCTTCATTTCTTGAACATGTTTGTTCTCCTCGGTGTATTGCTCGTGTGTGTGGTAGTCAAGTGATTTTTTTGAGAAGACATTCTTAGTCGTATCCATGATTTCATTGTATTTTTAGAATATATTTTATTCTTTCTTTCTCTATTTCATTGTTTCTGTTTAAGAGCAATGTCTATTCTCCTTTTTTAAATTATTTGTAAGAATGCTGGAAAATAATTAAAGTATTGATTTTTTTTATTTTTTTTTTTAAGATTTCTTGTTTCCCAAAAAGGTTATGTTCTTGCCGTGTATCTCTTCCTTTGGTTACTTTTAAAATTTGCAG
Source organism: Solanum habrochaites (assembly GCA_027704765.1). Taxonomy (NCBI): domain Eukaryota; kingdom Viridiplantae; phylum Streptophyta; class Magnoliopsida; order Solanales; family Solanaceae; genus Solanum; species Solanum habrochaites. The sequence goes on along the minus strand of JAKWJA010002492.1, from coordinate 13,929,626 downwards.
CGTTGTCACTATTTTTTCTCATCTTCAAATCATGGCAAGACTAATTTTTGATGACTGTTTCTATATTAGTTTTGAGCTATCGAAATTTGGTTACTTCTTTCTCTCATTCAAAATTTATTCCCGCTTTTACTGTTTGGCATATTTTGTTGTTGAGTTTGTGCATTCATTTTGTTAAGGTGTAGTTTTTTTCAAATAAAATAAAATATATAAAATAAAAAAAATAAAATATGTGTCCCTGTTTATGTTAGTACATTGTTATAGTTAATAGTTGTTGGCTTGGCATCCAGATGTGTGCTAAAACATGATAGTTAATTTCATATGATTGGAAATCCAGATATGAAGTTATCTTATTCCTCTCATAAAGAAGCATGCTGACACTGATATTTCCTCTATTTTCTAAGATAGATTAATGCATAAACTATGGAGGGCATATTAACTTGTTTAGTATCCTTATATGAATTCTGTGATGAATCTCGATGAATTTGTACATTGGATGCAGGTTGGTGTTATTTTATATCATTTAGAATTATTGTAGCTTGATCATTATATTCCTTGTCCATTTTGATACCACTTCATAATGGTCATGGCATGGTTTTACTATATACATTGTTTTGATCCATGCGTGTTTAATGACAACCTAGTTTCATGTTCACATCTTTTTTATCTTTTTTTTTTCTTATCGAATTCGCATAATTTGATTGGGTTTTTCTTCAGGTCTTTGGTTTCATTTTCCACATGTCTAGTTCTGGTTTTTGTAATTTAAATCATATAGGGTACATGTGTCTCCAAGCATCTTATTATATAATTAACTCTATTTTCTTTTTAGTTTCACAAGTTGGATTGCATATTAACTCCTCTCTTCTACTGTCTTGCATGTAAACCTGCCCGAGTTCATCAAGAACTCCTTCTTCCACGCATTTCATAATATTCATTACGGATAGAATCCTATACCGATTCGACCAACCATATATTCTATTAACAGGTCTCAGGGTTGAAATAATTCGAAGTGGAAGACATTGATGTAATTGGACCATAAAGGCCCAAATTTATTTATGAAAATATTATATTTTTTTATTTTAGGCCTAAGTCCTTGTCTTTTTTATTATTATTATCATCTTGTTAGATTAGGATAGGTACAATCTAAATGGGCCTAAGACCCAAAAGAAAAAGGTCCAAATACCAGTCAAGGCAAATAGAAATCAGATTTGGAACAAACTCTCTCTTTCCCTCTCTTTAACTTTACTTCGTCTTTACTTGTTGTTCATTGTTGCTAGTTTTAGGGTTAGAAAAGTTAAAATCCCCCTAAAGATGCTATTTCGTTTTAAAAACTTAATTAAATCAACCAAGTATAACTAAACTTAAAAATAATTTTTGCAAATCAAAACTCATTTAGCTAGTAAATTAATTGTTTGAATTTTTTAACGACTTAATTGAATCAACCAAGTATAAATAAACTTAAAAATAATTTTTGTAAGTCAAGTCTCATTTAGCTAGTCAATTAATACTGCACTTTCAGACAAACTTTAAATAATTTTTTTTCTCAAAGTTAAGTTAGATATTTTAGCCAAACAAGTTTGTTACCGAACAATTGCAAGTTAACAAATATTTTAGGTGCTGTAAAAACCTTCCTAAAATATAAATAAGAACCCACGAACCCCCTTTAAAAGTTTTCAATAGATTTCATGTTTTAATCTCTTGAAAATATAGTTTTCTTGATTTTTCTTAAAAGCTATGTGGCGACTCTAAAGCAAAGTCTAAAACTAATTTTTTTTTACGAGAATAAAAAAATGGATATGTGGATTAGTTTCTTACGTTATTCTTACAGTTTATTACTGCTACTACTTATGATGCACGATTCTCCTAGTGCTTCTAGGACTTTAGATTTAGCTTCAAACTCTTGAAGCTAGAACTAGTAGGACACGGCCAGCTGGTGAAGTGGAAGGAAGCAGTTACAACCATCGTTCAGTCTTGACACTTGCATTCCAGATTGTTTTTGAGAACAACTATCTAGAAAATGTAGATTTTATAGCTCGCAAATATGTATGAAGCACTGTAGGCTCTGTTCAGAGAGTTGCTATGGCTATTGCACCCTCTTGATTTTGCTCTCAGTTGACACAAATATCCTTCGCAGGCTCACCGTAAGCAGTCACTAAAGTTACATGGATTCGGAGGAGGTATATGTATGGTTCTAACTGCTAAGGTCTTTGCAACATTATTCATAGTTAACAGAGTTCTGTACCACCAATTTGTAATTCCTGATGTATGCAGATAAATGGTTTTGTGTGTGTAGCATAGTATAAATGAAAGTTTCTTCATTCATATAAAATTGAGACAGCTCTAATTCATTTGTTCCCTTGTATTAAGAGATACCGAACGACCCATCCCTTAACTTGCAACCTTATGTATTCATGGAACACTTTTAACATTTTCCCCTGTTTATCCACCTGGTTTTACTAATTTAATGTATTTCTGGAATCATAGTTGTGGAGAAATGCTACATGTGAATTTTCAAGATGCCAGTAATTTTGTTCTGAAGTAACTATAACATCATACTGATTCAATAATATGTTGTTCCATCAAAATTAATGTCAATTTTGGCATGTTGTTGTTGCAGGATAAATTGGAGGCAGAACTTGAAGAATTAGAAGAGTATCTGCTTCAACCAGCAGCTAGTTTTCCTGCTGCTCAAGTCCATGTTGCTACAGGGAAGTAACCTACTCGGCCCATTCCTTAGAAGCTTACAAGTGAAGAAGATGAACTTGATGCGTTGCAGGAACAAATGGTTCTTTGAGATAGTATGCCTATGACTTCAAACAAGTAACTTACTGATTGGTAAAATGTGAGATCCTCTCTTAAAAGATTCCACCAAAACACATGAAAACATTTTTCGTTTTGAATTATTGGAGTCCTTAGTTCCATTTGCAGATAGTGTATCTAGTAGTATTTACAATTATTTGGTGTAGCTTACTTTGATGAAAATTATAGTATGTTATTGCTATATATGATCGTTTATTGGTTTGTGATTATATTTGTTATTCTGCAGGTATTATTCAAAGGTATCTTACATTTAGAGACTGCTTGTACGCATGTCAAAAAACACTGAAAAACGCTTTCATATTTCTCATTGCAATGGAAACTATTTTTTTTTTGTTGTACTCCTTGTGATAAAACATATGGATTGAGAGCATTTGCAGGCTGCGTGGAACATATTGCAGCTACCATAAGCAGGTAACCAGTTTACTCCTTATTATGTCAGCTTGGTTGCTTGGTCGGCCCTCTCCATGTTCTCTTTAACTGAAACTTGATTTACCAGCAAAAGAAAATAATAAACTGATTGTGATAATGTTAGTTGTTCCTTTAGAAAACATATGAGAAATAATCCTCCAGCATAAGGTATGAAATCAAAGGCGGGTTAATCATTACCTTATCAACCTCTTTAACTGAGTCATTTTATAACGACGATACAGAAGATGAAAACAATGAACATGGTTTCGTTCTAATGTTTGAATTGTTGATCATAGTTTGTTCCTGATTTTTAAATTTTTTTTGAATGGATAGGGAAGTCTTGGCAATTAATTTTGATTCATGAGGTAGATGATGAAGAGTTTTTGAACTATTGTAGAAGTTTGAATATATTCTATTTGGTTTTGTGAAATTTATTGGTAGTACATAGACAAATTGTTTTTTTTATTTAATTTTTATTGCAAATCTATACATTTGAATTATTTTTTAGTTAATTTAATGCATATTTATTCTACATCAATATTCACATATTTCAATTAAAAATTTTGGCATCTAAATATTGTTATACACAAATGACATTTCCACCCTTCAAATGTATTGCCAAAGGGTAGTTAATTTGGTAGATTATTAATTGGAAATTTTCATATGCATATTCGCAAAGACTATACGTCAATTTGTTGTTGTAGATAAGCTAGAAAATGCCTCACTTTAGAAGTGTAAACAATAAGGAAGAAAAGGCTACGCTGAAAAGTGTAATTGTTTTAGATATAAATGTTGCTATAAGAGGTGATACAGTGCGTTACCTTATCACATTTTAGTCTACACTTTTCTAGTGTAGCTGATAAGACATCACTTGAAAAGTATTGCCTAAAATCTAAGGTAATGTTGCCTTAGGCCACCCCAAGAAAAGCGTAGCCCAAAGCCAAAAAATGTGACCTTTGATCAAAGACTACTTTTTTTGATAATTTAGGCTGCACTTTTCTTGTATAGTTGAAGGCATAAAATGTTGTAGTGTCACCTTCAAGATCTTATTATGAAGTAATTAAAATTATCAAATAATTATATCACCATAATTCTAATATAGTGAACTAAACAATAACATCTTCAATTCCAAAAACCCTAATCATCATCAAGTCAAATTAATAGCTAGGATTAGGGAAACTGGTTCAATCATGGATCTTTATTGGAAACTAGGTCAAAAACTAAGAACTACAACATTTCCACCATTAATCAGTCCTAAACTATCAATATAAACCAGCACAATACAATATTAAATCAATTTTAAAAGGAAACCAGGAAATTTGATGAAAACTCAAGTTCTAGACATCATTGGAAATCAATTTTGAAGAGCCTTATTGGGAAAGATATCCCAAGAGTGAATACCTTCCATTCCTAAAAAATCCATGAAGAAAGCTTGAAGAAAACTTGACTCTTCAATCCCCAATTAAGCTTGAACCTTGTTGTTCAATGGGGTTCTTTAGGTAGTAAGAGAAAGTAGTAGAGAGAAGTTGGAGGGAATTGGATTTGGGAAATAATGAAGCGTTGAGTGAGTTTAATGGGTGTAACGACCTGTTTAGTCGTTTTTGAGCAACAGATTTTATTTCTGGAAAAACTGGCTGGGACGACGGATGTAACGACGGACCGTCATAGTCACGACGGCCCGTCGAGGAGGTGTCGTCCCATGACACTTAGAATTTTGAAATTGGGTACTGAAAATCGACTCGCGGTAAATTGTGACGGACCTGCAGGACGTGCCGTCACATCCACGACGAACCGTCGTGAGTTTTCGTTGCAAAACACTTCAACTTTTGAGAATTTGGTACAAGAAACGAGTTTCTGACCGTCATGACGGAGGAACAGGACGGACCGTCACAGCTGTGATGGGCTGTCACAGGCTACGTGAGTTCGAGGGAGCTGCGACGACCTGTGTGACGGACCGTCGCAGGCACGACGGCCCGTCACAGGTTGCGCAGTCCCAGGCAAAATAGGATTCCTCTACACGTTTTAGGGGTCGTTTTGGACTATTCTTTCCTTAATTATAAAGATTGAGGGTTAATATTAATAGGTCTAATTACTGGGGGTTAAAAGAGGTAACTTAAGTAATTAGTGGGTTTTATTGTCCTCCTTTACACTTAATTATACTTTTAATTAGGGTAAAAAGAAGGAGGGTTTGAATAAAACAAAACAAAAGAAAGAACAGAAAGAGAGGAGAAACGAACGAGAGTAGAGAGAGAGAAACGAAGAGGATAGCAAGGATTTTGAGAAGATAGCTTGTTGATTCAATTCTTCGGTGGAGGTAGGGTATGGTTTATGTTACGATATTCGTAGTGAACTCTTAATAGTGAATATTATGTGTTGATAGTATTGTAAACCCTGCTATGTGCTTAAGTTGTATGCTTGCATGATTATGATTATGAAATTGCGATGAATTAACAAAGCATGATGAAGCTATTGAATCCCAAATCTTGAAAAAGAACCCTAATTCGCTTGATAAATTATATAATGAGAATGATGATGCCTTAGTGTAAAAGAAGGCTTGATGAATTAGGGGATCGGGTGCCACGTTCCGGTACCAGGATAGAATGAATATGAGGATCGGGTGCCACGTTCCGGTACCAGGATAGAATGAATACGAGGATCGGAGTGTCACGTTCCGACACCAGGATAGAATATGGATCGGGTGCCACGTTCCGGTACCAGGATAGAATATGAGGATCGGAGTGTCACGTTCCGACACCAGGATAGAAAATGGATCGGGTGCCACGTTCCGGTACCAGGATAGAATAAGGATCGAAGTGCCACGTTCCGGCACCAGGATAGAAATAGAGGATCGGAGTGTCACGTACCGACACAAGAGGAAGAAAGATAATGAATCTTGAAAGATAATGAATATACTCAATCTAATGAACTTAATTCCCAAATGAGTATGGTATTGAGGCTTGAGTCCTCATGTGTGAACTCGGTTGTAGTTATTGATGAATTCATGTTGTTATTGCTACATGTTGAGTATTGTAGTTGATTTACATTATTATTGATATATACTGTTCCCTATTTTGAGTTGGCCGATGATATCTACTCAGTACGTGTGGTTGTACTGACCCCCTACTTTCATGTTTTCCTCTTTGTTATTTGTGTAATGCAGCAAACGTTTCGTCAACTTCAACTCAACAGTAGATCTAGCCAGTCTTCACTTCATCGGAAAATTCAGGGTGAGCTAATGCGTCTAGCTTGGACTGGGTCTTCTTCTTCAAGTTTTGATGCCTTGAACTTCCGGCATGGACTAGCTTTTTAGTTATTTTGTTCTTAGACATTCCTAGTTAAGTAATTTGAGATAGATGTTCTTGTGATGATGACTTCCAGATTTTGGGGATAATAATAATAGTATTGAATTGTTTTTATTAATGAGTTTAAGTCTTCCGCATTATTTTCTGTTGATATATCTTGAAATGTTAAGGTTTAGATGGGTTGGTTCGCTCACATAGGAGGGTAAATGTGGGTGCCAGTCGCGTCCCTGATTTGGGTCGTGACAAACTTGGTATCAGAGCCTTAGGTTCATTGGTCTCATCACACAAGAACAGGTCTAGTAGAGTCTTAAGGAACGGTAGGGGGACGCCTTTACTTTTCCTTGAGAGGCTATAAGACTTTAGGAAAATTTCACTCTTTCATTCTTCTTTCGTGCTACTACTTGAGTCCAATTGGTATCTGGACATTACGAATTTGTGGTGATGTCTTTTGGTCTTACGAACGCCCCTGCTGCGTTCATGAGCTTGATGAATGGGATATTTAAGCCGTATTTGGACCTCTTTGTGATCGTATTTATAGATGATATACTGGTATATTCTAAAAGTAAGAAGGAACATGAGGAGCATTTGAGGGTTGTGTGTTGGAAATGTTGAGGGAAAAAGCTTTACGCCAAGTTCTCTAAGTGTGAGTTTTGGCTAGATGCAGTGTCCTTCTTGGGGCATGTGGTTTCGAAGGATGGGGTGATGGTAGATCCTTCTAAGATTGAGACAGTGAAGAATTGGGTAAGACCCACTAATGTGTCAGAAATACGGAGTTTTGTTGGGTTAGCTAGCTACTACCGCCGCTTTGTCAAAGGATTCTCTTCTATTGCTTCCCAATTGACGAACTTGACTAAGCAGAATGTTCCATTTGTATGGTCAGATGAATGTGAGGAAAGCTTTCAGAAGCTTAAGACTTTGTTGACTACCGCACCTATCCTCACCTTGCCGGTAGAGGGTAAGAACTTCATTGTTTATTGTGATGCATCCTATTCGGGTTTGGGTGCAGTGCTAATGCAAGAGAAGAACGTGATTGCTTATGCCTCAAGACAATTAAAAGTGCATGAACGTAACTATCCAACTCATGACTTGGAATTGGCCGCGGTAGTGTTTGCATTGAAGCAATGGAGACACTATTTATATGGGTTAAGTGTGAGGTCTACACGGATCATCGTAGCCTTCAGTATGTCTTTACTCAGAAAGATTTGAACTTGAGGCAAAGGAGATGGATGGAACTACTGAAGGACTACGACCTCACTATTTTGTATCATCCGGGGAAGGCGAATGTTGTGGCAGATGCCTTGAGTAGAAAGGCGGGAAGCATGGGAAGTCTAGCTCATTTGCAAGCCTCTAGACGCCCATTGGCTAGAGAGGTTCAGACTCTGGCTAACGACTTGATGAGGTTGGAAATAAATGAGAAGGGAGGATTGTTGGCTAGTGTGGAGTCAAGATCTTCTTTTCTTGACAAGATTAAGGAAAAACAGTTTGATGATGAGAAACTAAGGCGAATCCGAGATAAATGTGTGCGGAGGAGAGGCTAAAGAAGCAAAACAATCGACGAGGAAGGGTTGTTGAGGATTAAGGGAAGGGTATGTGTACCCCGCATTGATGATTTGATCAACACTATTCTGGCAGAAGCTCATAGTTCAAGGTATTCTATACATCCGGGTGCAACCAAGATGCATCGCGACCTAAAACAACACTTTTGGTGGAGTAGAATGAAGCGCAATATTGTTGACTTTATTGCCAAGTGTCCAAACTGTCAACAAGTGAAATATGAACACCAAAGGCCCGGAGGAACACTTCAAAGAATGCCCATTCCTGAATGGAAGTGGGAGAGAATTGCAATGGACTTTGTGGTTGGTCTTCCAAAGACACTGGGGAAGTTTGATTCAATTTGGGTAATTGTGGACAGATTGACTAAGTCTGCTCATTTCATTCCGGTCAAGGTGACTCACAATGCAGAGAAGTTAGCAAAAATCTACATCTCAGAAATCGTTCGATTGCATGGGGTTCCACTATCCATTATATCAGATAGAGGTACGCAGTTTACTTCTAAGTTTTGGAAAACATTGCATGCAGAATTGGGTACTAGGTTGGACCTTAGTACCGCATTCCATCCTCAGAACGATGGTCAGTCTGAGCGAACGATTCAAGTGTTGAAGGATATGCTTCGCGCATGCGTGATAGAGTTTGGTGGCCATTGGGATAGCTTCTTACCTTTGGCAGAGTTTTCGTACAATAATAGCTATCAATCCAGTATTGATATGGCTCCATTTGAAGAATTGTATGGGAGGAGGTGTAGATCTCGGTGGTTTGATGCATTCGAGGTTAGACCTTGGGGTACCGATCTCTTGAGGGATTCGTTAGAAAAGGTGAAGGGCATTCAAGAAAAGCTTCTAGCGGCGCAAAGTAGACAAAAGGAGTATGCAGACCGGAAGGTTAGAGACTTGGAGTTCATGGAAGGTGAACAAGTCTTGTTGAAGGTTTCACCCATGAAAGGGGTGATGCGGTTTGGCAAAAGAGGTAAGCTAAGTCCAAGGTATATTGGACCATTTGAGGTACTAAAGCGAATAGGGGAGGTGGCTTATGAATAGCCTTGCCCCCAGGGCTGTCCGGAGTGCATCCGGTATTTCATGTGTCCATGTTGAAAAGATACCATGGAGATGGAAACTACATTATCCGTTGGGACTCAGTGTTGTTGGATGAGAACTTGACTTATGAAGAGGAACCAGTTGCTATATTAGATAGAGAAGTTCGCAAGTTGAGATCGAGAGAGATTGCATCCATCAAAGTTCAATGGAAGAATCGACCGGTTGAAGAGGCTACTTGGGAGAAGGAGGCGGATATACAAGAAAAATATCCACATCTGTTCACAGATTCAGGTACTCCTTTTCGCCGTTGTTTTTCTTCTTTTGATCGTTCGGGGACGAACGATGGGTAAATTGGTATCTATTGTAACGACCTGTTTAGTCGTTTTTGAGCAACAGATTTTATTTCTGGAAAAACTGGCTGGGACGACGGATGTAACGACGGACCGTCATAGTCACGACGGCCCGTCGAGGAGGTGTCGTCCCATGACACTTAGAATTTTGAAATTGGGTACTGAAAATCGACTCGCGGTAAATTGTGACGGACCTGCAGGACGTGCCGTCACATCCACGACGAACCGTCGTGAGTTTTCGTTGCAAAACACTTCAACTTTTGAGAATTTGGTACAAGAAACGAGTTTCTGACCGTCATGACGGAGGAACAGGACGGACCGTCACAGCTGTGACGGGCTGTCACAGGCTACGTGAGTTCGAGGGAGCTGCGACGACCTGTGTGACGGACCGTCGCAGGCACGACGGCCCATCACAGGTTGTGCAGTCCCAGGCAAAATAGGATTCCTCTACACGTTTTAGGGGTCGTTTTGGACTATTCTTTCCTTAATTATAAAGATTGAGGGTTAATATTAATAGGTCTAATTACTTGGGGGTTAAAAGAGGTAACCTTAAGTTAATTAGTGGGTTTTATTGTCCTCCTTTACACTTAATTATACTTTTAATTAGGGTAAAAAGAAGGAGGGTTTGAATAAAACAAAACAAAAGAAAAGAACAGAAAGAGAGGAGAAACGAACGAGTAGAGAGAGAGAAACGAAGAGGATAGCAAGGATTTTGAGAAGATAGCTTGTTGATTCAATTCTTCGGTGGAGGTAGGTTATGGTTTATGTTACGATATTCGTAGTGAACTCTTAATAGTGAATATTATGTGTTGATAGTATTGTAAACCCTGCTATGTGCTTAAGTTGTATGCTTGCATGATTATGATTATGAAATTGCGATGAATTAACAAAGCATGATGAAGCTATTGAATCCCAAATCTTGAAAGAACCCTAATTCGCTTGATAAATTATATAATGAGAATGATGATGCCTTAGTGTAAAAGAAGGCTTGATGAATTAGGGGATCGGGTGCCACGTTCCGGTACCAGGATAGAATGAATATGAGGATCGGGTGCCACGTTCCGGTACCAGGATAGAATGAATACGAGGATCGGAGTGTCACGTTCCGACACCAGGATAGAATATGGATCGGGTGCCACGTTCCGGTACCAGGATAGAATATGAGGATCGGAGTGTCACGTTCCGACACCAGGATAGAAAATGGATCGGTTGCCACGTTCCGGTACCAGGATAGAATGAGGATCGGAGTGCCACGTTCCGGCACCAGGATAGAAATAGAGGATCGGAGTGTCACGTACCGACACAAGAGGAAGAAAGATAATGAATCTTGAAAGATAATGAATATACTCAATCTAATGAACTTAATTCCCAAATGAGTATGGTATTGAGGCTTGAGTCCTCATGTGTGAACTCGGTTGTAGTTATTGATGAATTCATGTTGTTATTGCTACATGTTGAGTATTGTAGTTGATTTACATTATTATTGATATATACTGTTCCCTATTTTGAGTTGGCCGATGATATCTACTCAGTACGTGTGGTTGTACTGACCCCCTACTTTCATGTTTTCCTCTTTGTTATTTGTGTAATGCAGCAAACGTTCCGTCAACTTCAACTCAACAGTAGATCTAGCCAGTCTTCACTTCATCGGAAAATCAAGGTGAGCTAATGCGTCTAGCTTGGACTGGGTCTTCTTCTTCAAGTCTTGATGCCTTGAACTTCCGGCATGGACTAGCTTTTTAGTTATTTTGTTCTTAGACATTCCTAGTTAAGTAATTTGAGATAGATGTTCTTGTGATGATGACTTCCAGATTTTGGGGATAATAATAATAGTATTGAATTGTTTTTATTAATGAGTTTAAGTCTTCCGCATTATTTTCTGTTGATATATCTTGAAATGTTAAGGTTTAGATGGGTTGGTTCGCTCACATAGGAGGGTAAATGTGGGTGCCAGTCGCGTCCCTGATTTGGGTCGTGACAATGGGTTTTATCTCTAGTCCCCAAATAACTTAACCAACCACCGTTTAAACCCTAATTAATAAATTAACTAATTAAACAATTAACCTAACCTTGACTAAAACTTAATAGTGAAACAAAGGACCAATCGATGACTTTATGTCTATGCCTCGTCGACTAGACCACGGAACTTACTAGCTGTTAATAGTTTATGTCTGAGATGGGTTCATAGAGGCATTTAGGAAAATGTCTAAGTTTCAACTAACGACAGTAAATGATGGAGCGTCTTCAAACGATGACTTGTGTTTTGCTCATGATTGCACGCTCCCATATGAAAGGTTTTGTAGGTCAATGGATTTTGCATCCTCAAGTATACTTATGGTGGTCCTTAAGGAGTCATACCCAGACGTTTCAACCCTAAATAGAGTCTACTATGTGTTTGACACGTTTTCACCAAATTTGACATTATTTAGACTCTTAAAACCCCTTAAAACACACCAAGGAACACTAGCTCTATTTCACTAGTCTCCAAACATCTTGATCATTTCTTGATGTTTTGATTCTAAAACTTCATAATTAGATTGAATACATTAATTTAGGCCTAGAAACACATTTTTGACGCTTTTTTCATCAAATGGGGCTCTAGACTAAGTCGTGGAACTTACGGAGTGTATAGTTCTTTCAGTATGAGTTTTGGCATGAGTTTGTGGCATTTTTAGAAAACATAGTTTTCAGCAAGGGTATTAGATATGATTCAAAGAATATTGGGAAAAAATTGAAACTAGAGAAATAATGTTAAGTTAGCTAAAGTGTGTATTTACGATCATAACTTCTATCTAAGGATGAGTTAGGTCTACTTTAATATATTATTGGAAATCCCTTGGAACGGTATTTCCAATGCCACGAGTTTGAAACATTATAACTTCAGAAGAGTGAGGGATGTCCTTTGGTTGGGCTATTACATTTTGTAAATGTCCAATCAAGAAATTAAAATGGTAATTTGTTCTTTTCCTTACCCATTTAGCTGAATTCATTTTCAGTAAGTTAATTCTTGTCAAGACTAAGTTACTTCAGTTTACGCGTTTGACAAATAAAAGTTACGTCTTTTAGAGAAATAATGCAATAAAAAAGAGAAGAGAAAAGCAAGAATTTCCAAGAACGGTCAGTTTCGATTAAGAATTCTTCAATATTTTTTATCTTAACAAGTATGTCGGTCTCTCATAGAGTTGGTTTCATTCATTCACGCACCAAACATGTTTAGTTTAGTGCAACTCTTCCTTAAAGACTTTGAAAGTTCATGTTCTTGACATGATTTTTTGAAATTTAATGTTGTTTCTGAATTGGGTTGAATTTTTGAGTTTTAAAATCTTTAAAATGAGATTTAGAGTTTCTTTAATTTAGATTCATGATTACTAATGCTTATATGAAAGATGTTCTCACAAGTACACACAATCACTTTAATGAATGTATGAAGTTTAGTTGAGTAAATAGAGGACTTTTCAGGTGACCACTCTTCCTAAGTTGAGATGAAGTGTTTAGTAGCAACCTCACTACATCTTAAGATCTTTCTAAAGATATGTTAGAGGATGAATGCCCTTCCTGAATTAAGATGTGGTGTTCACTAGGTATCCTTAACCTATAGTTTAAAGTCTTTAGAATCTTTTGGGGTTATGTCTAGTACCGAGAGGATATGAAGAAGAGGTGGTTACACTTCGAGAGTTAATATGTTTTATTCCAGTGTACCTCTTTAGATGAGTACTCCTCATTACTAGAGAATGAGTTACTTAGTAGCAATCTCCTTATTCCTTAACTTTGCGCCCACATAGGTGTAGCTATTGGGAAAGCCATGTAAAAGCTAAAAATAATCACCTTACTCTAGGCAAGTGAGGATCCCTCATCCGATAGGGGTTAATGTCAGGATTCCATGTCTAGCACTCAAGGTCTATGTTTGTTAAGTTAACCATCCACAAAAGAATTAATTAATCTAAGTTTTCTTAAAGAACGTGCTACTTATGGGAGGTGATGGTATGGGAGGCTATCTATTCGTTGCGCTATGTAAGACCTTTCGAAAGGGAATACTTGGTGCTAAACCTTTTAAAAGAATGTGCTACTTAGGGTAGGTAGTGGTATGGTATACTATCTACTCATTGCACTAAGAAGGCATTCCGAAAGGGAAGACTTTGGTGGTTTGTTAGGTGTTCTTTTAATGTCTTGTCCTTGAGTGAGGGTCTTTTCTCCCGAAGTGAGTAAGCCAAAAAAGGTAGTGTTGAGGATTGATTTTGTGTTTCTTTAAGAAGGCATATGCATACATTCTTCATGTCTTACCTTAGTGAGTCTTACGATAATCCCGATGTAGGGAAACTCCTACGGAAATGACTTCACATTCTCTTTGCTTGGCCTTGGAAGTTCACTCATTTAGAATAGGATAATTTATTGTTAATGCTTTGAATGATTCATTGCGATGGTTCAAAATAGTTCACTGTGAGGGTCATTTGATTTCAATGTAAGGTTTGGAAAGTTACTGTAAAGTGCCTCCTTTGTGTAAAATTAAGGAAATTCTTCTCTATGTGTTAAATGTTTCTCCTGATGATGTTTTGCTAATATATTCTTGAATTTTTTTACTTAAATTGTATGAAATATTTTTTAACTAAAGTGTCTCTTTTCACATGTTTTTGAATATGCCATACTTAGTACATTATTTGTACTAACCCCATACTTTTTTATACTCTATAAGTACATGTTGAAAACTTTTTGGAAGATTTGAAGGTGACGCTTGTGAAATTCACTCTCTCAAGAATTGGTATGTCGTCATATAGTCGAGGACATAGTCTATTATTTCCTAGTTTTATTATTAAGACTTATTATTCATTTCTCTTTTAATATAAAGTGTTGTGTCCCTAAGTTATTATGTCGTGTCTGAAGTTTGTCTTGTGACGATGAGATTTCTTAAGTATTTACGAAATATTTCCTTCTTGTTAATTTAATCGTAAAATGTTTTAATTTTGCACTACTTTTCATGTCTTATATAATGAACTATAGTTGAAAGTCTTGTACAAGATCCCGAAGGGTCAAGTACGCCCGGTCACGAAACGAGGGTTCCTCTTAACTTCTAGGGGGTACTTTCCGGTTGTGACATTCATGGACATGGGTAAGGGCCTTATGGAATATAATTGGATGATTTAGCTATGGATTGAGGTGGTGAGAATGGATTTGTGGTACGCTGTCTTAATCTCATTATTTTAAGAAATGTAGTTCTTGTATTATTTTGTGATTGATATGGTCCACATATGGTGGTGGTGCTATAATAATTATGTGGCCTCGTCGGCATTACTTTATGTAATATGTGATCATGGCCTTGTCGGCAAACAAAATTCATGTATTATGATGATGTATGTAGTTGATTATGTGAAATATGCTCATGTTTTTCTACTTGTGATTATGTCAAAGTATGTGATTTTCTATTGATGTTGTTAGGTGATCATGTTAGGCTATGAATGTGTGTTTATGTGTGTAGACTCTTATAGTTGATGCATGATTATTCCTACTTGACTATATGAGTCTATGATGGTTATATTGATGATGTTATAGTAGTATATATCATAAATTATAGATGATGATTGTTATTCCTATGTGCTTCTAGAATGATATTCAAAATGTCCTAAAGTGAAGTATGTGGTGTCTTGTTTTGGAAGACTTGTGTCCTTTACTTGATACATGTATGAAGGTGAATATGATATATCTTGACTTAGGATGGTTTAGCCTCTTAGTATTCAATGTATGAATGATATGAGACGTTGAAAGATTCTAAAAAGGTCGTTTATGTGAAACCTTGAACCTAGTTGTAAGGTTATGAACATTGAAGTCGAAAGGCGTAACGGTATCCTTCTTGTAATGAATGATAGACTTAGGGTTGGTTGACTGGAACATCATCATATCATACTTAGGAAAGTCATTATAATCTATGTTTCTCACCATTGAAAGGCAGCCCTAGTGGACCTCTTTTGTAGGGTGAATGTGATTGGGTTATGAATAAGATATGAAACTCTTCGTATGAACCTTTAATGTAAATTACCATATTAGAACAAAGGCTAGCACCGAGTGAGTATATTAAGGGAAGTAGCTCTAGTGAAGGACGAGACTAGAGTACAAAGAAGACCATTCATATTCCTTAACCATGTGCCTAAATGGGATGTGTCCAAGTTCTACTATTTTCAAGTAGAACACCCTCCATAGAAATAGGTTACAACTTCAAGTTCCCTGTTTAGCTACCTCTAACGCTTTGAAAATCCAAGACGAGTCTTAGAGCCTAACGTAGGTTCTATGGGGTGTAAGAATTAATTTAAGACCTACTCTAATTAATATAGGTCATTTAGGATGTTTAAGGACCAAAACGTCCAACAACGTCCATGACGTTCAGAAACTAGTTCTAAAGGATACTAGCGTGCCTTAGCCGATTTGACTAGCTTTGAGGAGTCAAAAATTTATGAAATTAGGTGGAAGGGTGTACAACTAAGGTTATTCGTGGTCGAAATATCTAGGTACGACTCCCCAAGGACCAACCAAGGGACCTTGAGGAGGACCCTTTCAAGTTGATGTCAACACTCTCTAGGCAGTGTCCATTGTCAATATGCAGGCAACGGTCCGTGTATGGATCGACGGGGTGTCATTGCCAACCGTCCATCCATAAATTTATTAATGTAGGAAAACTCCGCCTGCACCAGTATCTGACCGAGAGGAAGGTTATGTAAGACGAATGGGGGACCAACTGCCGACTCATAGACGGCCCGTCGATGGGGTTCCGTCTGTAAGGGTCCATTTTTCAGCACAATTTAAGTTAAGTCCAACTAAAATAATTAAGGGGTTTAGGGGTTATTTAAAGATTAAATAAAGATTATTAAATAATTTAACCCCCCATATAAAGACCCGAACCCTCATTAATCTAAACACAATTTACAAAATAAATTCTCTTTCTTCTCTCTTCTTTCTCTCTTTATTTGGAAGCCACCATTGAAGACAAGATAGGGGTAGGTTTTTGGGGCTGTAAAGAGAAGATTTCACAATCAAATATTCATCAACCATTAAGGTATGAGATCTAATACACCTTTTAGACACTTTCCTCAAAGGGTTCCTTGAAAATGGATTTCAAAAGTTTAGTTTTTCATGTGGGTTTCATCCAATTACGAAATTGATGTTGTGAACTTAGTTTTTTATGTTTTATTTAGGATAAAATGGATAGATTAACATGTATTTCAAATTGATTATGATCAATTGTGATAGTTTGGTTCAATTTGAATAATATGATCCTCAATACTAGGTTGATCTTGATGTAAGTGGGTTTGATTGATTAGAATGTCTTGATTGTGGGTTAAATCACTATTAGATGATGTTTTTACACCAATCATTAAAAAATTATGATGAATTGTAGTCTTTCATGGAAATCTTTAAAAGTGATCTAGGTTATGGAAATTGGCCTAAGTAATCTTGTTTTAAGTATTGATTTGGTATTGAGTTATAGTGTAGTGACTCTTCTAGAATTATTATCATGTTGATTGTTGAATTATGATGTTTAACAACTAATTTTGATTTAATTGAGGTTTTATGTTAAGGCCTAAATGAACTATGTGGAATACTTGGCAATTCTTAGAATCTCTATCTTTACTTCCAATTGTAATTAATTGTGGTTAAGTCATGATGCTATATTAGATTACTCCTTATATTAGGATGATAGGGTGGTATGATGTTGAATGAAATGTCTTGATTATGTTGTTTTAGTTGATTAAGATGTAAATATTATAATAATGGTGATATATACCAATGTGTCTTATTATGAATGGATATGTAATATGTTAACCTCACTTATATAAATTGTGATGAAAGGATTTATACTTATACAATTCTTATTGAGATATTGATGAATATGATTATACAAGGGGTAGACCCTATGACCTAAACTAAGTTATGATTGATAATTAAAGGCTTAAAGACATTTCAAAATGGGACTCTAGCTTAGCACCTAGTGAAGTAGATTAAGGAGTGTCCCTTCCCACATAGGGAAGGTAGGAGCACTACATTACTCTTGAAATTGGACACTATAATGCATAGAGCATAAAGAGGGTCCTAACTATATCACATAGTTCTTGAACTATGTTGCCCATATAGGAATAAAAGCTAGTGAATCCATGTAGTTGTTGTTTCATGTTTTGGTACTACCTTGGCAAGTAGCCTGCCTTCATTCGGTGTATGGTTTCATGACACCGGATTCCACACTAGCTCATGTGTTCTATGTCGGTTAAGGCAAGATATTCTCAAAAGGTAAAATGAATTAAAGGATTTTAACTCTATCTTTGATAACCTAATGAGTCTAGTTTAATATAGGTAGGGGTATGGGATACTACCTAATCATTGCACTAGTTAGCCTTGAAGAAAGTCTTAGGAGGACGTTCTTATATATGTTTATGTGATAATGATATATGATACACACAGGATGAACTTGCACATTGTTGATACCACATGTTGATAAGTTTAGTTATGAGTATGTATTGGGTTATATTGTTATAATCAGACGAAATGTATATCTAAATGTTATACTATGTGAAGTTGGACATTGGTTATGTTTTTTGTTAAGGCTTCTTGATTGTGTAATGTTATGGGGCTTTGCTTGGTCATTGCACTTGTTGAGTTGATAAGGATTCATGAGTAGTTGTCTTGCTTATTATGATATGGTTATCTCTTATTCATACTTGTGATGTTATTCCTTGATGATAGGGTTGTAGTAAATCATGGGTACAACTATGTTGGTATACATATTACTTGTTTGAGTTAGTAAGCATGTTTGGTTGGTTTGTATGACTTGTTTGCTTTTGCATTAGTCTTTTAAAAGGGTATAATGACATGTTTTGACTAACTGTCCCTTTTTAGCATGTTTTTCTCTTATATGTGCATATGGTCTCATACTTAGTACATGTAAAGTACTAACCCCATTTTCTTCCTTTTTCCTAAATATTTTAGGTTCCAGTCATTGAAAGCTCATTTGAGATGACTTGAAGGAGGCTTGGATATTCTCTATAATCCATGTGGTTAGGTCCTCACTTTCTGAGGGAAATTCCAATATCTTGCCCATGAAGTTCCTTTGTTTTTCTAAGACTTTTATGTTCATTCCACATTCATTTTGTATGACTTGTATAATCCTTTATGTGGCTTTTTTACATTTGATGTAGGGCTATGCACAAAATTGTGGTGATCGTTTAGATGGTATGAGATGAGACAATCTTTGAGACTATCTTTTATATTATATATATGTATGTGCAATAAAAGTAGAAGTCTATGTAACGTTACTATAGGAAGGGTCTATGTATACTCGATACATATATATATTATGTGTATGTAGAGTTCTATGTAAACCTCCAAGTAGATGTAATGAAAAGTTTTAATTTTTTTCTGCATTTTGAACCTATTAATGTAATGACATGAGACTAAAAGTCTAGTCTTAGTCTTTGCAAAAGGACGATGTCGTCGATTAAGTGTAGGGGGTAAACCCGGATGTGACACTACCATGGTCTATGTCGGTTATTACTTATTGTCGTCATGTGGGATACCTACTAGTATTGGAGAATACTATCTAGACTTTGCACAATAGACTTTGAAAATGTTAGTGAGAGTCCCTAGGTCTTCTCCAAGAGTATTCATTTAATCTTCGTATGTGATGATTGTCTCTTAAATAAACTGAGGAATGTAATGACTTAACTTAAATAAGCATGCTAAATTAAAAAGTAATTATCTAGAGTAGTTAAGGTTTTTCTAGTTAAAGTGTGAAGGGGGCATAGGTAATCTCGAAGATGTCAAACATGGAAATTATCTTCTTGATTTACTTGAGTAGGCCTTTTCATAACCTTTGGGAATTGAATTTCATATTATCTTAATGCTAGTGTGTTAAGTGAGAATGATCTTATCCTAGGGAGTCTAAAGGATCTCTTAAGTGTGTGTGAAAGGGATTGTATGGACGGTCTCTTCATTACTCACTCAAGTGAACCTTAGAATCACCTTTGGTAGGAGAATATCATGTTCATGTGATAGGTGTATTGTATGTGTGTATATCTCATTATGGGTTGTCTTAAGCTTTATTTAGGTGTGCCTATAAAGGGTGTATGGGCTGTCTCTTGTTGTATTAGTTAAGTTAGTCTTAGGATAGCTTTTATTGAGGGCACTACAAGCTATAAAATATGTAAGGTGAAATCAGGAAAATTTACTTTACAGTAAAGGAGTTCACCGTAAGGTTATGCTTAAAAATGTGATATATTGTTCAAGTGAATTCATGTGTGTTTCTACGGTGTTAAAGGTTGTTCTTACATTTATATTATGATATTAAATCAAAAGATGCATATTTCCAATGAAGGTCCGTTTCATGATTTTTATGCAGTATGCCATACTTAGTACAAGTGTTTGTACTAATTCCATAATTTATCAATCTCTAAAGTTCTTCATAGGTGAAGGTTCTATTGGAGCTAAGATTGGATTATAGGATCGTCCAAGCAATTTGAAGTATGTCCTCATTTGACTCAAGGGCATAGATGTCGTGTATTTCTTTTATCAAAGTATTGTAATAGATTTAGTAGTACTATGTCTTTATTGTATGGGCCGTGTCCCAGAGTACTCTTGTGTCTAAGATTTGATGAAATTAGACTTAGTATTTCCTATGAGTTTTATATGAAAGAGAGTTTAAAGAATATGCTATTGTTTGTAAAAAGTTTTAATTCCGCATTACTTTTCATATGTTTATATGCGTTGAACGACACAAAAGGGCTTGTAAAAGACCTCCTAGAGGTCAAGTATGCCAGTCTATGACGTAAGGAATATTTGAACTTCAATGGTGTAGGTTCAGGTCCATACAAGCTTGGTATCAGAGCATATGTAAGAAAGTTGTCTTAGGAATCAAAAAGTCTCATCAACTCACGTCTAGTAGAGTCTTGACCATCGGTGTGAGATGTGGAAAATCTATGGCCGAGCAGCTATAGGATGATAGAATTTCACTTCTTTCTACTCCTATGTTGTGTCGTAGTGTAAAAATTATGAGTACTCTTTTATTATTGTTTTCCTTGCTTTTCTATGAAGATGAATACAAGGAGGACACCATCTTGGAAGTTGAGGAGAATTATGTGAATGAGGAGATTCCTCCTCAAGTTTATCAAGTTAAGCAAGTTGAGAAAATTGATGCATAAGTTTTTTGATATTGATAAATCTATATTGAATTGACCTAGACTGATTGAGTATTAAGGTCTTTGTATCGAATTGTTGTTCATGGCCATGGGTAAGGGCCTTATGGTGTTGAATAGGATGATTTAGCTATGGATTGAGGTGGTGAAAATGGATTGGTGGTACGCTGCCCTAATTCTCCTTGTTTTATGTAATTTAGTTCTTGTATTATGTTGTCATTGGTATGGTCCTCTTATGGTGGCGATGCTACGTGAATGATGTGGCCTCATCGGTGTTACTTGATGTATTATGATGATCAAGGCCTTGTCGGCAAACTACTTCAAGCATTATGATGATGTATGTAGTTGATTGTGTCAAGTATGATCATGATCTTCTACTTGTATATATGTCAAAGTATGTGTTCATCTATTGATGTTGTTAGGTGATGATGTTAGACTATGACTATGTGTTTATGTGTGTAGACTTTTAGAGTTTATGCATGATAATTCCTACTTGACTATACGAGTCTATGATTGTTATATCGATGATGTTATAGCATTGTATACGATGATTTATAGATGATGATGATTATTCCTATGTGCTTTTTAAATGATATGTAAAATGTGTTAAAGAGAAGTATCTGGTGTCTTGTTATAGTAAACTTGTGTCCCTTACTTGATACATGTATGAAGGTTAATATAAGATGTCTTTGTTTTACTTTTAAAATATATTATAGTACAAAAAAATAGTGAAAAATAACTATGTTTTCAAAAAATTAATTAATCCTATAATTTAGGAAAAATCGACTTTCCGAATTAACATTGTGGCCACTTGATTTTTGGTAAAATCAAGAAAAAAATTATAATTAATTTTCAATTGATTAAAAACAGATAAAATTCTGTTGAAAAAAGGTATGAATTTCAAATGTACATTCCGAGAAGTTGTTAGAACCTCGGAATACCTGCTAACTCACGGTTGACCGGCGACTTGACTAAATAACCTTAATAATTTTATTTTAAACTAAGTAGAAGAAAACTCCTTCTCTAATTTATTTACTTGCTATCGTCGCTACTTTATTTAATTGTTTATTCTTTTAAGGTAATTAACTAAATGGAATTATTCTAAGGGAGTAGATTAAGCGTTAACAAAATCAGTTGATCAAACCAAATAATAAGACATAGGAAAAATATATAGGTATACAATAAATGGCTATCGTTGGGAATTAACAGAATTCAATCAAAGTGTTAGTCAATCAAAAAAATAATAATAATAGATTAAACAAGAGGAGGAAAGAGTATTTTAACTTGGGTTAGTTACCGAAATTCACCAAATTGGGCTTTGGCCCACCTGTCCTAATTCTGAAATAATGACCCAAAACAGGTCTTGCCCACTTTGGAACCAATTTGGGCCTGCTGGATTTTCCTTGGGCTTTTGGCCCCTTTCCATTTTTTCCTCCATGACATACATTGAGTGTATATCCTGTATATACATACTACATATAGCTAATTCATGAGCCCCCACACCTGTAATTTTCATCCAGATTTTCGTATATTTTGTTTTTGCGTTTTTCCTGTAATGGCACATTTTCAACTATATACTATATATTTTGACCGTATACAAGTGTATACAGCCTGTATATCAGCTTAATTTTCGACTTTTGAGGGCTGAAATATCTTTTCTAGTAGTGTATCTTTACTGTTATTAACCTGCATTTCGAATTTGGCCCCCCTATGCATGTTTCGACCTGTATATCAGTATATAAAACATGTATAACCACCCATTTCCAGGCTTTGGGGGATCTGCAATTTAATTCTTGGCAGTGTATTTGCTGCTTTTGACCTGTACGTCTTTCTAGAGGCTGACCGACAGCAGAGACGGGGGGGGGGGGGGGGGGGTAGTTTGAGACTACACGGCTCAACGAGAGAGAATGCAAAAGAATGAAGTAAAGTGCGTAAGGACTCGAAAGGAATTTTTACATGCAATAATATAGAAATGGGTTAGCATATGGAATAATATGATAAACAAGATATATCTTGAACGAAAGCGGATTTTACTAAAGAAGCAACTATAAGGGGAGTTAAATTGAAATGACATATATGTCTCAAAAATAAAACAAACGAATCAAACAAAAGTGTACAAAATCGATATGCCAATCTGACAAATTAGGCAACAACATATACATCATGCATGCATATTATAGCTCATGGGAGTACAAAATTACTCATCAACAATTAGAATCGACATAAAATACAAACGGAATGTGGTGCATTTTATCGAATGAACAATTTGTGCATGATTGGAACAATTCATGGTAGAATAATTATGATATGAATGTCGTAGTCGGCTTATCGAATTGGCAGTTATCCAACTAAATAAGGTTCAAGCATTTTTAGTAAGGCAGACATGATATCCAAAAAAAAAAAAAACAATGCTACGGGAAAGAAAGTCTAAGTAAGAACTTATGCTTATTGTACAAACTGTAGTGAGTAAAATCTAACAAATTATGTCACTGTAAATGAAAATTCAAGAATGAGAACGAACAGGTGAACTTCCCCTTTTTTAGGCATTCTCTCCGACTTCTAACAAGTAAGAAAGTACATTGGATCAACATAATCAACCATGAGGTTAAGTACATATTAAAACCAGAAAATATATATTTCAAAGACACAACAGAGTGAAACCAGCCCTTTAATACCATAAACATCCGAAAAGAGCTTCAAATAACTAGTGTTTTGGCTCATATCAAACTTAAAACGAGAGAGTAATGGATTAACATCGAATGCAAAACGAAAACACCCACCGATGATGACTGAAAAGAAGGAATAAACGAGAAGAACAACGATTTTAGACTAAAAAAAACCATTTCAAAGAAAGTACGCAGCCTCATATGAATTCTTGAACCATATACTCAAGTCTACCATTGTAAAAGAATGAGAACATGCTAAAAAAAAATTTCAAGAATCAATCCAACAGTAACATACCATATTCAAATCCTATGAACAAAATCAACAAACCTCTCATTCTACACTAAATCTTCGTAAGTGCTTGAAGACGACCATGTCACATTAACGAATATATCGACCTCATAAAAGAAAAAAACTACTCGAAACTAGATGAAACTCTCATAACTATCAAAGATGTCTCACAGAGGATAAAAAAAAAACGAGCAAGAGGGGTATAACCAACAGAGAACTTCACTCTTACTGAAACATAACAAAATAAAATAACGAGTGAGTTGAGATAGAAGAATTTCACCTTCTCTGGGGCAGAAAACTTGAAACGGTGCTAGCAGGGGACTCGTCTTCAATACACAATTTGAGTTCAAACGACAATCAAGAATTAAGCAATACTTCGGCTTCGAACTCGACTTCGATCGGTATATATGTATATGAGCTTATCTGTTTCCTTTCTTAAGATGATGTAAGTATATTTTCTTGAACATGTTCTCCCCCTTGTTTCTATGGGATTTTTTTTATATATTTGTATTTCCTTCTATCCGTTAGAATATTTTTTTTTGTATTATTTCAGTCACAAAAAAAAAACCAACGGATTCAAAGAATGAGACAGGGGTATTTATAGGAGACTTCTAAAGTTTGATAAAAGGGGGAAAATGGAATGAATTTGAATTCGAAATTCAAAATCCTTGGAGGATAAGGTTGCCAGCTAAATCGGGTACAAATTTGTACAATTTCTCAATAGAATGAAGAGGATATCCATTGATTCCACATGAGGCAACGACGAACAAGCATAGAGATTGCTCTATCTGGAATATCAACAAACGGTCTTTTACTAGAACATAAGGGAGAAGGAGAGGAAAATGTAGTGATTTGCTAGGCTTCGCGGTTTGGGTATTACTTGGAAGAAAACGTAACTGGGTCGAGTCGGTTTTCCTGCACTTTGTTGGTGATGTGTTGTATGCAATGGGTATCTGATAATGTAAAAAAAACACAAAGGGAAATGGGTGGGGAATTAGAGGTGGGTTTTATGGAAATGGGATTGGGATGCTGGAAAAAGGCCCAATTTCGGTCTTAAGATGGGTAAGAAAAAAATAAAATTTGAATTAAGAAATTGGTCAATATACAAATGAATTTTGAACACAACCTAAGCAAATTAGGCTACAATTTGAATAAAATGAATTGACAAAAATTAATTAATCAGCTTCTTGACTTTGACAAGATGAAATAATTAAACCAATTACAAACTTATAACTCGAAAATATAATTATTAATCTAGAAAAAATTAATTTGATACAACATTAAGTAAAACAAAATTCTTTTTGAGGCAGTTTTCGAATAGTTTATACTAATTATCTAAAACATGTAAAAATACATACCACTTAGAACATTATCAAAATATCGACTAAAACAACTTTAAAAGGACCTAAAATATATTTTTTACTTTATAGTGTCAACTAGTTCAACTCATTTGGAATCTAAGAAGCTCGAATGAATTAATTTATATTATGGAGGGCCAAAATTGAGTGTCAACAATCTTAACTTAGGATGCTTAGGTCTCTTAGTCTGGAATGTATGAATGATATGAGACATTGAATGATTCTAAGAAAGTCCTTTATGTTAAACCTTGAACCTAGTGGTAAGGTCATGATCATTAAAGTCGAAAGTTGTTATGTTATCCTTCTTGTAATTAATGATGGACTTATGGTTGGTTGGCTGGAACAACATCTTATCATCCTTAAGAAAGTCATTATGTTCTATCTTCATCTCGATTGTAAGGGATCCCTAGTGAACCTCTTTGGTATGGTGAATGTGATTGCATTATAAATAAGACATCAAAACCCTTTGTATGAACCTTTAATGTAAATTACACTATGAGAACAAAGGCTAGAACCGAGTAAGTATGGTAATTGTAAGACCCCAAAATGAGATAGACGGTAAAGATCCTAACATGTTTTTAGTAATGTTCTGATGTCCTTAATATTCTTAAAATATAGTATATAGTTAGTAGATAAAATATTAGAGGTATTGGAAGTCGAACATTAAGGGACGACCAAAACGTTCGACGACTAAATCAGCTAGATGCCTAATATGTTTTTCTATGCGTTGATGGGTGTTTAATGATGTTATAATTTTGTAAAATGTCTTATTATATGGTTTAAAGGCAGTACACAATGATTAATATGATTTGGAAGTACAACATCAAGGGACGACCAAGACGTTTGACAAATATTCGCTTATGTGCCTATGTGTCTATGCATGCTTAAGTCTGTATAAAATGATCCTAATAAGTCTTTAATTGGTTTAAAATGATATTAAATGTTTTTATATGATGTTTTATGAAGTTTGGAGGTCAAATGCCAAAGAACGTCCAAGGCGTTCGAAAGATAGCCCCTAAGACATTAATCTTATGTCATATTGGTGCCAAGGCTGTTTGGACGTCTCATACATGTTTTTTTTTAAAGAAATTCATGTGGAAGGTATATAACTATTTTAGGGTTATAATCACGTTGGAAATGTCCGGGTACGACTTCTAAAGGGCACCACAAGAGGCCCCAAAAGAAGGAACCAAAGCTGCCTAAGGCATTACCTAGGTAGTGTCCATTGATGGACCCAATGATGATCGTTGGTCCACCAACGGCCATTCGATAAGGTATCATAGATGAATACATGATTTGTTCAGGTCTTTAGCACATTTTTTCTAAATGTCAGGCGGCGGAGGCCACACACGGCCTGTCATGGCCTAGATGCCCTATCACTGCAATTGTTGCATGTGGCCTGCAACTGGCAGCCTGCGTCTGTTTCATTAAAGGGGTGAATGGGAAATTCACCCCACGTACTAAACATACCCTGATAGGTTTATTTATCTATTTTTGGGTGTATATAAGTCATAAAAACGTGATCAACCCATTCTAGAATCCTCTCATGATTGAAACCTTTCCCTAAAAAAAAAAAAAAATTCCCTTCAAACCTCCATTGTTGGTGAAGCCCAAGAACTTCTTTGATCATGGTTTTATATGGATGAATCATAAAGTTTTATAGGTTTTCAACTAGACAAAGGTATTGTGATCTTCATCTCTAGTTATGTTTTCATCTAGAGCGTAATTCTCAATAATTTCAAAAGAGAAAAATATTATCAAACACTTTCTTCTCAAATCTACCATGGGTTATTTCTTAAACTGATTTCAAAGAAATAAAATGAATGTATTGATGTTTTTTTACTTATTTCTAAGTGGTTCTGAATCCAATTGCATGATGAACCCATGTTCCATTACCAAAACGATTTAGCCTTGCATGGGCTTTATGATCTTGATTTGTTATAGATTGGATTATGATTCAATTACATTAAAGTTATTGTATATACTGTTATTTACATTAATTTATGTTGAATTTATGTTGAAGTATCCATGGGGATCAATGTATGATGATTTGAACATAAATAGCCTATGTTACTACATGTTGCCTTGAAGTCGATTATGAGATCGATTGTGTAGAGTTTTGATTATTTATGAACTGATGTAGCTACTATTTTAGGGTGATATAATGGATAAATTTTGTAGGTATATATACTTATTGAATATTATAAGAAAGGCTGGCATGAATTGATCTAGATTCCTTGAGGCTATGAAGTCAAAAAGCTAAGTGTGTGATGGATCTTGAGTTGTCGTTACTTCTTGATTTCTTACAAAATTAGGTACTGACTAATGAATATATTGTTGATAAAATTTAAGTAATGATCATAGCCTTAGAGTGTTCATAGGATTGGTAAATTCTCCTATACTCTAGCACATCGACAAGCCTAAATGCCTATGTTGTAACCTTAATCTTGAGAGTATATAATCATGATTTAAATACGGTTAAATGTAGTTTTATATACTGCCTTATATTTATATTATATACAAAATATGATTTAAAATCACTGCAAGGGAAATTAGCTAATGATCTATGTTATTCTACTTTCCTAGTATGTTGATGTGTTGTATTATATTATAGTATCATCTTGTAGCAACTTGTACATAGATTCTTATTTGTTTAAAGTACATTTAGATACTTCTATATATGTGTTTTATTTATTAATAAGGTGTATTGATCAATGATGAGCAAAGGGTGAGAAATTGGTAAAAATGCTTATTCCCTCTACTCTTCTACTATTCTATTTCTTTATACTAATGTTGATGAAGCCTTGTATGGCATTGTGTGTTCTGTTCCACTTATGGTGGCGGTGTTTACTTTATCGTCATTATATATGTGTTTACCATGGCCTTAAGGCAAATTGATGAATATATGATTTAAAGATTTAGATGATCACCTTATGATGTAATTGTGACTGTCTTCCTATCTAGTTGTGATCTAGGTTGTGTGGATATTGTATTAGAATGCATATATTCTTGTTAAGGTATTGTATAGGTGCTGCCATTGATGTGTTAAAATGGTTTGTAGCCCCTACCCATGTACCACTTATATAAAAGTGTAAATAACTAAAGTTAGGAGCCTTTGTTAAAATGGTTATATTGTCTTTCCTCCTAGGCTATTATGTGTTTTGTAGTATGTTCTTGGAAGTATAATGTGGTCTAAGAGAGTGTCTGACTCAAGAAGTTATCGATAGCCATTATTTGATCATGTTGGTCAATGTACACACACTCTTACTTATATGCATGTTACAAGTAGTATAGATCATGGTGTCTAAATGAAAGGTTGTTCTCATATTCACTAATGTCTACTACTATGCAGGTAAAGTATATGTATGTGAAGTATGTTATGTATTCCTTTGTAGTATTACTTAATAGGTGTACTAGTATGGGCAAGGGTATGGGACAATGTCTTTACATTGCACATGTCTATCTTGTTTGGATAGTTCCTATGTTAAGTTTCTATGCATATGAAACATGAATATATGAACATGTTATGAATATGATGTGTATCAAAGGATGAAGTATGACTGTGCATAGTGTCTTAGTGGGTTTTTATGAAAGGATTACTTATATAGTTATGCCTATAGACTCAAGCATTGATATCTGAACTTGTGTGACTGAATATGTTATGTGAAAGGTTTGATCTAGTATAAAGATCTAGTCGAGGGAGGGGCCTTGAATGGTGTATTCATGTTTACCCTAAAGTAGATGATTCTTTACATATGCTATATTCATGTGAATGGATTCTTTACATGATCTAGGTTGATGAACTTCAATATATGACCTATGAGTTAAGCATATGAGGGGATGACTCTCCCAAACCTATGATTTATATAGTAAAAATATAATAAAGGTTTTTAATGAAGGCAACTTAGATTAACACCAAGTGAATTTAAATATGAGTATATCTCCCTTCCCATGGTAGGAAGGTAGGTCACACTAAATCTCATGAGATTGATAACCACAATGCATCAACGGGCATAACTAGGGTTTCCATAAGTGAATAACTACAATACCTAATATTTGCATAAAGAGGGTTTTCACATATACCTCCAAGTTCCATAACTATGTTTCCACCATAGGATACAAGCTGGTGTATCCACCTAGAAATCTATGTCATATTTGGTTCTACTTTGGCCGGTAGACCACCTCCTTTCGGTGTGGGGTTCTATGACACTGGATTCTATGTTTAAAATCACATGGTCTATGTCGGTTAAGGCTATAGTTTCCAAAAAGTAAAAATGGACAATGGAAGTTAATGACTAGGGCCCTACATAGAATGACCTAAGAAAGGTTACTTAGGATATGTAGAAGTAATGAAACCATCTAGGCAATGCACAAGTAGGTCTCTAGGAAGTTCTTGGAAGTTGTTCTAATGCATGTCACTATGTATATGTTCCTTATGCATGAAATTGTAATATTTTCCTACTTTTGAAGAAGATGTGCATGAT
Organism: Solanum habrochaites; assembly: GCA_027704765.1. Taxonomy (NCBI): domain Eukaryota; kingdom Viridiplantae; phylum Streptophyta; class Magnoliopsida; order Solanales; family Solanaceae; genus Solanum; species Solanum habrochaites. Next base: position 13,900,196 of record JAKWJA010002492.1, on the reverse strand, counting down.
ATGAGACTTTATGTATGATGTTTATCTTGTTGACTATATGATGAAGGTCTTCACTTCACTATGTCTATGTGGTATTACACTTCTATGATGGTATGTATTGTCTTGTGTAGATGATATGTATGATTTTCATTGTGTTCCAAAGGTGATACATTGCACCAAGTATCGCTAAAAGATTACTTGGGAGACTAATGAATTAAAAGGAAGAGTTCACTGTTAAGAGGATAGAGCTCACTGTAAAGTGACATCAATTTGGACTTAAATTCTATATGTGCTTTTCTGTGATGTTTTGCCTTTGAATGTGTTTCTTTGAAGTATGAAAATGATATTCATGCTATTGATAAAGGTTTTATGATGATTTACTCAAAATGTCATGAAGTATGATTCAAAGAAAATGTCACTTTTAAATGCATATTTCTGCATGGTTGTCATACTTAGTACATTGTTGTGCTAATCCCATTCTTCTTTACTTTTTACACAAAGTGTAGATTATGGTTTTGTAAAGGATATCTTGAATTATTAAGAGCATGAGACGTGATTCCCAAGCTCAAGGAAAGGAATCTTTAAGTCCAAGGATGTCCTAATGTGTATTTATTGTAAAGTCTTTAAATATTATATATTTTTGTATTATGTCGTAAGGGTCGTGTCCCTAATATATTCAAAAGTTATTGAGTCTAAGATAGCAAAGAGACTTAGAGTCTATATATGTATTATGGCTTATATATTATACGTCTCTGAAGTAAAGTTTCTGGCGTATGAGGTGGTATGAAAAGTTTTAAATTTCTGCTAAATTTACTTTGTTGATACGATGAATGATAACTATGGACTTGTGTATAAGACTTCCGAGAGGTTAAGTGTGCCATGTTACTTCTAGATGGTGCTCCCTTGTTGTGACAGTAACGAAAGTAGCTCTAGTGAAGGATGATAATAGTGTACAAAGAGAACCCTTCATATTGCTTAACCATGTGCCTACATGGGATGTGTCTAAGTTCTACCATTGGTAAGTAGAACACCCTCAATCAATGTAAGTTACAACTACGGATTTCATGTTTAGCTACCATGATCTATGTCGGTTATAGCCTATTCTCATCATGTGGGATACCTACTAGTATTGGATAAGATATATGATGTTTAGCAGGTGGTATGAGACGCTAGGTAGACAGTGCACAATAGGCTTTGAAGATGTTAGTGAGAGTCCCTAGGTTTTCTCTAAGATCATTACTTGAATGTCGTTATGTTATGAGTGTCTCTTAAATGAACGAAGAAATGTATTGTCTTAAATTGAGTAAGCATATTAAATGAATAAGTAATTATCTTGAGTAGTTAAGGGTTGTCTAGTTAATGTGTGAAGGGGGTATAGGAATGGACACTTTGTATCTTAGTTCGGAAATTTTTTTGATTATGCTGACAAGATCAAAACCTATGTAGTCCTTAGGATTACTTAGGGAATCTTGAAGAGGTCAAAAATGGACATTATCTTCTTAATTTACTTTTCGTAGGTCTTTTGATAACCTTTGGGAAGTGAATGTCATATTATGTGAATGGTATTTTTTAAAGTGAGAATGATCTTATCCTACGGAGTCTAAAGGATCTCTTAAGTGTGTATGAAAGGGATTGTATGGGCGGTCTCTTCACAACTAACTGAAGTGAACCTTAGAATCACCTTCGATAGGAGAATATCATGTTCATGTGAAAGGTGTATTGTAATTGTGTATAGCTTATTATGGATGGTCTTAAGGATCATTTTGGTGTGCTTAGAGAGGGTGTATGGATGGTCTCTCTTTGTCTTGATAAAAAGAGTGTTAGGATAGCTTTTAGTGAGGGAACTACATGCCATAAAGTGTCTAAGGTGAAATTTGGAAACTTCACTGTAATAGTGAAGGAGTTCATTGTATAGTGAATTAGTTCAATGCTAACTTGCGCTTAAAAATGTGATAAATTGTCCAAGTGAATTATTATGTGTTTCTAAGGTCAAAAGATCCATATTTCCAATAAATATCTGTTTTAATGATTTTAAGCATTGTGTCATACTTAGTACATGTGTGCTTTTATCTATCTCTAATGTGATTCATAGGTGAAGGTTCTATGGGAGCTAAGCTTTGATTAAAGGATCGTTCAAGCAAGTTAATTATGTCCTCATTTGACTAGAGGGGTAGATGTCTTTTATTTCTTTTATCGAAGTATTGTAACAGAGTTAGTAGTACTATATTTCTATTATGTGGGCCGTGTCTCAAAGTAATATTGTCTCGAAGATTTGATGAAATTAGACTTAGCATTTCCTAAGAGTTTTATATAAAAGAGATTTCATAGAATATACAATTGTTTGTGAAAACTTCTAACTCCGCTACTTTTCATATGTTTGAATGCAAAGAAATATATGGAAGGGCTTGTACAAGACCTACGAGAGGTCAAGTATACCGGTATATTCCAAGCTTTCTTAAATAAACCTTATCACCTTCCACCTACACCATTAGATATAACAAAATGTATGAAATTAGTACAAACACATGTACTAAGTATGGCTTAATGCCTAAAATCATGATAATGGACATTTATTGGAAGTAAGCTCTTTTTGATTAAAACCTCATATTATAATCATAAGAATCACACTTAAAAACCAAACATCGCAATTACAACACATTAGAAATTATAGCCATGTTTCATGGATGTTATAGTGACACTATAGTGAAATAACAGTGAGTTCACTGTAAGTATTCCAAAGTTTCACATATTTCATTATAACATTAAAATACATCCAAAAAAACATAAATATCAGATCCTCCTACCAATATTATTCTAATATTCACTTGAGTGATTTATGAAGCGACAGTCCATATAATCCCTTCACACAAACTTAAGAGATCCTTTAGAATGCCTAGGATAAGATTATTCTCACTTTATACCACAACATACATAAAATATGACATTTCCCTCCCTAAGGTTATCAAAAGACTGACTTAATTAATTCCAGAAGAGATAACCCATACACACTCTACAAGATTACCTAAATAATCCTTAAGACTCCCCAAGTTTAAATCATGTCTGATTTACCAATGTAATTTCCCTATCTAGAGTAATTTTTAAGACATACGTAGGTAAGATATGAAGTGTCCATTCATATGCCCCCTTCACACCTTAAATAGACAACCCTTTAACAACTCTAGGTAATTACTTATTGATTTAAAATACTTTCTGAAAAGTGATTATATTCATTAGTTCACTTAAGAGACATTCAATATATAAGAATATTTAAGTAATGGTCTTGGAGAAGACCTAGAAACTCACTCACTAACATCTTCAAAGCCTAATTGTGTAATGTCTAGATATCATCTCATACCACGACCTAAACTTCATAGAGCTTCTCCAACACTAGTGGGTATCCCATATGATGACAATAGGCAATAACCAACATACACCATGGTAGAAATGCATGGAATCCGGAGTTATAACCTACTAAGATGGAGGGTGTTCTACTTGGACACATCCCATGAAGGAACATGGTTAAGGAATATTAAGGGTTTATTTTTCCTCTTCATTTGACCCTTTGTTCTCATAGAGAAATTCACATAAAGGATCACACGAAAAGGTTCCATATATAGTTCATAACCCAATAACAGTTGACGTTACCACAGAGGTCTTCTAGGGTTTCCTTACAATGGTCAATAGGATAGATCAATGACATTCCTAAAGATGATTTCATGCCTTTCCATCCTACCAACCTTAAGTCTATCATTCATAAAAGAAGGATACTGTAACGACTTTCAACTTCAAGGATATCTTAACCTTACATCAAGGATGAAGGTTCCACATAATGGACCTTCTTAGCAATGTTAAAGGTAACATATTTTTTATACATACAAGACTAAGAAGATTTTGCATACTATTTCAAGCACTCATATTCACAATATACATGTATCAATTAAGGGACACAACTTTACTAAAATAAGACACACTGATACTTCACCTATAGCTGTAACATTCCGAAAAATTACAAGTCTAGTGAAGAGCCCAATAGGTCTTTAAGAATGCGTATAGGTGGTACATAGGCATCACAATGCCCAATATTTATAAAGATTGGGCATAGTATAGAAAATTGGCTAAGGGGTATTAGCCAATTTGTCACGACCCAAATCGGATCGCGACTGGCACCCACACTTATCCTTCTATCTGAGCGAACCAACCAATCTAAACCTTAACATTTCAATGTAATATCAACAGAAATTAATGCGGAAGACTTAAACTCATTAATAAAAACCAATTTAATAACCTCTAAAGTTCAACATCTATTTTTATCCCCAAAATCTGGAAGTCATCACCACAAGAACATCTATGATCAAATTACTAAACTAAGAGTATTCTAAGAAACTAAAATAAACAAAAGCTAGTCCATGCCGGAACTTCAAGGCATCAATGACATGAGGAGGGAGATCCAGTCCAAGCTAGAAGCGTTAGCTCACCCTGAAATCCGGTGTAATGAAGACTGGCTAGAGTTGCGGTTGAGTTGAAGACGACGATACGTTTGCTGCACTCCACAATAACAAAGAAGAAAACATAAAAGTAGGGGGTCAGTACAAACACAAGTACTGAGTAGGTATCATCGGCCAACTCAAAATAGAAAACAATATATATCAAGTAACATCATAAAATCAACTAATATCCTTAGCATGCAGCATTTACAATTACCATAATCCTTGGTTACAACACCAAGCACATCAATGAGGACTCACGCCTCCTCATCATACTCATTTGGGAATTAGGTTCATTAGGTTGAGTATATAAACATCTTTCAAGATTCATTATATTATTTACTCTCGTGTCGGTACGTGACACTCCACTCCTCATTCTATCCTGGTACCGAAACGTGGCACCCGATCCATATACTATCCTAGTGTCGGAACGTGACACTCCGATCCTCATATACTATCCTGGTACAGGAACGTGGCACCCGATCCATATACTATCCTGGTGTCGGAACGTGACACTCCGATCCTCTATTCTATCCTGGTACCGGAACGTGGCACCCGATCCCCTAATCTCACTACTTTCGTTCATCAAGCGTTCTTTTATACCAAGGGCTCGTCATTAACAATGTAGATTAGGGTTTCTTCAAGATTTAAGATTCAATAGCTTCATCATGCTTATTTTATCACAATCATATATATATTTAAAATCAATCATGCATGCACACAATTAAGCATATAGAAGACTTAATAATACTACCCAACACATATCATTCGCTATAAATAGTTTACTACGAATAGTGTGAAAACCATAACCTACCTCCACCGAAGAATTGCGATCAACAAGCTATCTTCTCAAAATCCTTGCTATCCTCTTCGTTTCTCTCTCTCTCTACTCGTTCTCTTCTTATTTTTCTGTCTCTCTTTGTTCTTTCTATTTTTCTTATTCAAACCCTCTTTCTTTTACCCTAATTAGTATATAATTAAGAATGAAAGATGGCAATAATAACCCACTAATTAACTTAAGGTTACCTCTTTTAACCCCCAAGTAATTAGACTTATTAACATTAACCCTCTAACTTTATAATTAAAGCAGGAATAGTCAAAAACGTCCCTTAAAACGTGTAAAGAAATCCGACCCAGACAGGGAGTGCGCAACCTGCGACGGCCCGTCGTGCCTGCGACGGTCCGCCCTGCAGGTCGTCGCAACCGTCAGAGACTCAATTTCCACCATAGAGTTTGTGACGGTCCGTCACGCCTGTGACGGTCCGTCCTGCCATTTCGTCGTGACGGTTAGAGAGTCAATTTTCAGTACCCAATTTCAGATTTTTCCAAGTGTTTTGAAACGAGACCCTGCGACGGTCCGTCGAGCCCATGACGGTCCGTCGTGGGGTCCGTCTCCTCAGCCAATTTTCAAGAAATAAAAATCTGCTGCTTAAAACGACTAAACAGGTCGTTACAATAGATACCAATTTACCCATCGTTCGTCCTCGAACGATCACGAGAAGTAAAACAAGAGTGAAAAGAAATACCTGAATCTGTAAACAGGTGTGGGTATCTTTCTTGCATATCAGCCTCCTTCTCCCAAGTGGCCTCTTCAACTGGTCGATTCTTCCATTGCACCTTAATGGATGCAACTCCCTCGACCTCAACTTGCGGACTTCTCTATCTAAAATGGCAACAGGCTCCTCCTCATAAGACAAATTCTCATCAAGCAAAACTGAATCCCAACGGATAATGTAGTTTCCATCCCCATGGTATCTTTTCAACATCGACACATGGTATACCGGATGTACTCCGGACAGCCCTGGAGGCAAGGCTAACTCATAAGCCACCTCCCCTACTCGCTTAAGTACTTCAAAGGGACCAATGTACCTTGGGCTTAGCTTGCCTCTTTTACCAAACCGCATCACCCCTTTCATTGGCGAAACTTTCAACAAGACTTGTTCACCCTCCATGAACTCTAAGTCTCTAACCTTTCGATCTGCATATTCTTTTTGTCTACTTTGCGCCGCTAGAAGCTTCTCTTGAATGGATTTCACCTTTTCTAACGAGTCCCTCAAAAGGTCAGTACCCCAAGGTCTAACCTCGAATGCATCAAACCAACCAATGGGAGACCTACATCTCCTACCATACAATGCTTCAAATGGGGCCATATCAATGCTTGAGTGATAGCTATTATTGTATGAAAACTCCGCTAAGGGTAAGAAGCTATCCCAATGGCCACCGAATTCTATCACACATGCACGAAGCATATCCTCCGAAACTTGAATCGTTCGCTCAGACTGACCATCGGTCTGAGGATGGAACGCGGTACTAAGGTCCAACCTAGTACCCAATTCCGCATGCAATGTTTTCCAAAACTTAGAAGTAAACTGCGTACCTCTATCTGATATGATGGATATTGGAACCCCATGCAACCGAACAATCTCTGAGATGTAAAGTTTGGCTAACTTCTCTGCATTGTAAGTCACCTTAACCGGAATGAAATGAGCAGACTTAGTTAATCTGTCCACAATCACCCAAATGGAGTCGAACTTGCCCAATGTCTTTGGAAGACCAACCACGAAGTCCATTGCAATTCTCTCCCACTTCCATTCAGGAATGGGCATTCTCTGAAGTGTTCCTCCAGGCCTCTGGTGTTCATACTTTACTTGTTGACAATTTGGACATTTGGCAATAAAATCCACGATATCACGCTTCATTCTTCTCCACCAAAAGTGTTGCTTTAGGTCACGGTACATCTTGGTTGCACCCGGATGTATCGAATACCTTGAACTATGAGCCTCTGTCAGAATAGTGTTGATCAAATCATCGACGCGAGGTACACATACCCTTCCCTTAATCCTCAAAATACCTTCCTCATCAATTTTCGCTTCTTTAGCCTCCCCTTGCAACACTTTATCTCGGATTCGGATCAATTTTTCATCATTAAACTGCTTTCCCTTAATCTTGTCAAGGAAGGAAGATCTTGCCTCCACACAAGCTAAAAATCCTCCCTTCTCATTTACTTCTAGTCTCATAAAGTCATTAGCCAGAGTCTGAACCTCCCTAGCCAATGGGTGTCTAGAAGCTTGCAAGTGAGCTAGACTTCCCATGCTTCCCGCCTTTCTACTTAAAGCATCCGCTACAATATTCGCCTTCCCCGGATGATACAAAATAGTGATGTCGTAGTCCTTCAGTAGTTCCATCCATCTCCTCTGTCTCAAATTCAAATCTCTCTGAGTGAAGACATACTGTAGACTACGATGATCCGTATAGACCTCACACTTAACCCCATATAAATAGTGTCTCCATTGCTTTAGTGCAAACACTACCGCGGCCAATTCCAAATCATGAGTTGGATAGTTACGTTCATGCATTTTTAATTGTCTTGAAGCATAAGCAATCACATTCTTCTCTTGCATTAGTACTGCACCCAAACCAGAATAGGAGGCATCACAATAAACAATGAAGTTCTTACCCTCCACTGGCAAGGTAAGGATAGGTGCGGTAGTCAACAGAGTCTTGAGCTTCTGAAAGCTTTCCTCACACTCATCCGACCATACAAATGGAACATTTTGCTTAGTCAAGTTCGTCAGTTGGGAAGCAATAGAGGAGAATCCCTTGACAAATCGACGGTAATAACTGGCTAAACCAACAAAGCTTCTTATTTCTGACACATTAGTGGGTCTTACCCAATTCTTCACTACTTCGATCTTAGAAGGATCCACCATCAGCCCATCCTTAGAAACCACGTGCCCCAAGAAGGACACTGCATCTAGCCAAAACTCACACTTAGAGAACTTGGCATAAAGCTTTTTCTCCCTCAACATTTCCAATACCATTCTCAAATGCTCCTCATGTTCGTCCTTACTTTTAGAGTATATCAGTATATCATCAATAAATACGATCACAAAGAGATCCAAATATGGCTTAAAAATCCCGTTCATCAAACTCATGAACGCAGCAGGGGCATTCGTAAGACCAAAAGACATCACTACGAATTCGTAATGCCCATACCTGGTTCTAAAAGCAGTCTTTGGCACATCCGTTGCCCGTATTTTCAATTGATGATAACCGGATCTCAAGTCAATCTTAGAGAAGACACAAGCACCTTGTAACTGATCGAACAAGTCATCAATGCGAGGAAGAGGATACTTGTTCTTTATGGTTACCTTTTTCAACTGCCGGTAGTCTATGCACATCCGAAAACTCCCATCCTTCTTCTTCACAAACAAAACCGGAGCACCCCAAGGAGATGCACTTGGTCTAATGAAGCCTTTGCTCAACAACTCTTGAAGTTGGGCTTTTAATTCTCTTAACTCCGCGGGGGCCATTCTATAAGGGGGTATAGAAATGGGGCGAGTACCCGGTTCAAGATCAATACAGAAGTCAATATCCCTATCTGGTGGCATACCCGGAAGATCTGCAGGGAAAACATCCAGAAACTCATGGACCACCGAAACCAACTCAATCGAAGGTACTTGTGTAGTGTCATCCTTGAGATGTGTCAAGAAAGCTAAACATCCTTTACTAACCATTTTCTTAGCACGAAGAAAGGAGATTATACGCACCGGATTGGAAGTGTAGTCACTCTCCCACACTAACGGATCTGTCCCAGGCTTGGCTAACGTCACCGTTTTAGCATTACAATCCAAGATCATAAATTGCGGAGAAAGCCAAGTCATACCCAGAATTACATCAAAATCAACCATCTCTAAGATAACCAAATCTACATAAGTGTTGCTCCGCACAAAGTTCACCAAACAAGACCTATATACCTTTTCAACTACCACAGACTCACCACCCACCGGAGTAGAACAACGAATAGGCGTATCATTAATTCACAATGTAATTTAGACCATTAGCAAATGAGGAAGATACATAAGAAAATGTGGATCCAGGATCAAACAATACAGAAGCCATGCAATCACAAACCAGAAGATTACCTGTGATGACAGCATCAGAGTCTCCTCCGCCGCTCTAATCTCCCAGGGAAAGCATAACAATGGGCCCTTTCGTTTGTTTGTCCGTTGCCCCTATCATGTTGTGATGTAGTGGCTCCAGTTTGCCCATCACCCCGGCCGTTTTGGTGACCAACATTACCTCGGCCACCACGCCCTCCAGAATAACGGCCTCTGCCATGACCACCTCTACCTCTAGCTGTTGGGGGTCTATAACTCTGTTTTGGACAATACCTCTTGATATGACCAGTCTCCCCACACCCATAACACTCTCTAGATTCACGCATAGGTCTCTCAGGGAAGTGTTGACCGGTCTGAGGTGGACCCCCAACTACAGTCTGTAGTGAAGACTGAATGGGTCGAACTGAGTAACCTCCGGAATCCTGTCCTCTAGAGTAAGAACCATTAAACTCACCTCCCTTTCGAAACCTCTTCGATGTCGATGCCATGGTGAATTCATCTGGCTTCACTCCTTCCACCTCTACCACGAAATCTAACCACTTCTGAAAGATTTGCCGTAGCCGCTACTCTAAAGCTGAAATTCGCAACTCTGATCTCAACCCCTTCACAAAACGGCGAATCCGCTCTTGTGGACTGAAACATAGTTGGGTGGCATATCTGGATAGGGCACGAAACTTAGCCTCTTATGCATTGACCGACATCCTACCTTGCTCTAGGCTGAAAAACTCATCCCTTTTCCTATCCCTCAAAGTACGGGGGATATACTTCTCCATAAACAAGCTAGAGAATGAGGCCCAAGTCATAGGTGGTGCCTCTGTAGGTTGACACTCAACATGTGACCGCCACCACATTTTTGCGTTCCCTTGAAACTGGTAACTCACGAACTCAACACCAAACCGTTCTACTATACCCATCTTGTGTAGTAGCTCATGACAGTCAACCAGAAAATCATAAGCATCCTCAGATTCTGCACCCTTGAAGATTGGAGGTTTTAATTTCAAGAACTTACTGAAAAGTTCATGCTGATCATTTGTCATTATAGGCCCAGTAGTCAGACGTGGAAACGTGCCTATGTCCAATGAGGCATACATACGAGGGGCCATAGTGGCTGCATGTTGTACCTCTGAAACCGGAGGTGTTGGTGCAGAAAACACTAGTGGTGCCTGACCCTGATCAGACAACCCACTAAGATAAGCGAGAACCTGATTGATCATCTCTGGGGTAGGTTGGGGTGGCATTTCCTCATTCTGTACCTGTTCATCCTCCCCATCCTCCCCTTCTCTTACTACTTCCTCAGTCGGTGGAGGAGTCACCTCCCTAGCACTAGAGGGGCTAAGTGCTCGTCCTCTCCCTCTAGAGGACGTCCTCCCACGACCTCTACCGCGGCCTCTTGCCACTGTTGCACTTCGAGCTACAGCCTCAGTGGCTGGCTCAGATGCATCTTGTCTTGCTGATGTTGATATTGGCGTAGTCGTTGCTCTTGTTCTAACCATCTGCGAAATAGAGTGAAGATGGTCAGATACCAATTTGTATCACCAAGATACCAATTGGATCCAAGTAATAGCACGAAAGAAAGAAAGAAAGAATGGAATTTTCCTAGTCTTATAGCCTCTCAAAGAAAAGTAAAGGCGTCCCCCTACCGTTCTTTAAGACTCTACTAGACCTGTTCTTGTGTGATGAGACCAACGAACCTAATGCTCTGATACCAAGTTTGTCACGACCCAAATCGGATCGCGACTGGCACCCACACTTATCCTTCTATGTGAGCGAACCAACCAATCTAAACCTTAACATTTCAATGTAATATCAACAGAAAGTAATGCGGAAGACTTAAACTCATTAATAAAAACAAATTTAATAACCTCAAAAGTTCAACATCTATTATTATCCCCAAAATCTGGAAGTCATCACCACAAGAACATCTATGATCAAATTACTAAACTAAGAGTATTCTAAGAAACTAAAATAAACAAAAGCTAGTCCATGCGGAACTTCAAGGCATCAATGACATGAGGAAGGAGATCCAGTCCAAGCTAGAAGCCTTAGCTCACCCTGAAATCCGGTGTAATGAAGACTGGCTAGAGTTGCGGTTGAGTTGAAGACGACGGTACGTTTGCTGCACTCCACAATAACAAAGAAGAAAACATAAAAGTAGGGGGTCAGTACAAACACAAGTACTGATTAGGTATCATCGGCCAACTCAAAATAGAAAACAATATATATCAAGTAACATCATAAAATCAACTAATATCCTTAGCATGCAGCATTTACAATTACCATAATCCTTGGTTACAACACCAAGCACATCAATGAGGACTCACGCCTCCTCATCATACTCATTTGGGAATTAGGTTCATTAGGTTGAGTATATTAACATCTTTCAAGATTCATTATATTATTTACTCTCGTGTCGGTACGTGACACTCCGCTCCTCATTCTATCCTGGTACCGGAACGTGGCACCCGATCCATATACTATCCTTGTGTCGGAACGTGACACTCCGATCCTCATATACTATCCTGGTACCGGAACGTGGCACCCGATCCATATACTATCCTGGTGTCGGAACGTGACACTCCGATCCTCATATACTATCCTGGTACCGGAACGTGGCACTCGATCCATATACTATCCAGGTGTCGGAACGTGACACTCCGATCCTCTATTCTATCCTGGTACCGGAACGTGGCACCCGATCCCCTAATCTCACTACTTTCGTTCATCAAGCCTTCTTTTATACCAATGCCTCATCATTAACAAAGTAGATTAGGGTTTCTTCAAGATTTAAGATTCAATAGCTTCATCATGCTTATTTTATCACAATCATATATATATTTAAAATCAATCATGCATGCACACAATTAAGCATATAGAAGACTTAATAATACTACCCAACACATATCATTCGCTATTAAGAGTTTACTACGAATAGTGTGAAAACCATAACCTACCTCCACCGAAGAATTGCGATCAACAAGCTATCTTCTCAAAATCCTTGCTATCCTCTTCGTTTCTCTCTCTCTCTACTCGTTCTCTTCTTCTTTTTCTGTCTCTCTTTGTTCTTTCTATTTTCCTTATTCAAACCCTCTTTCTTTTACCCTAATTAGTATATAATTAAGAATGAAAGATGGCAATAATAACCCACTAATTAACTTAAGGTTACCTCTTTTAACCCCCAAGTAATTAGACTTATTAACATTAACCCTCTAACTTTATAATTAAAGCAGGAATAGTCAAAAACGTCCCTTAAAACGTGTAAAGAAATCCGACCCAGACTAGGAGTGCGCAACCTGCGACGGCCCGTCGTGACTGCGACGGTCTGTCCTGCAGGTCGTCGCAACCGTCAGAGACTCAATTTCCACCATAGAGTCTGTGACGGTCCGTCACGCCTGTGACGGTCCGTCCTGCCATTTCGTCGTGACGGTCAGAGAGTTGATTTTCAGTACCCAATTTCAGATTTTTCCAAGTGTTTTGAAATGAGACCCTGCGACGGTCTGTCGAGCCCATGACGGTCCGTCGTGGGGTCCGTCTCCTCAGCCAGTTTTCCAGAAATAAAAATCTGCTGCTTAAAACAACTAAACAGGTCGTTACACAATTTCTATTTAATACCGAAATAAGCAAAATATTGGGCATATTAGAAAATATTGTCTTAAAGGGTGTTAACCAATTTTCTAACATTAATGAGCTTGTTTATGAAATGTACCTGCAATGAAGACCCTAATCTAAAAACATATATCTTATAGTATTTGCACATTAAGTACTAGGCATCCAAGAGTCAAGCCTAGACCATAGCACACGATCATTCAAAATAATCATGTAGATTAAACAGTGCCAAAGGACATAATGAGGATCCTTGAGGAAATAAGTAAACATTCCCAAATGAACTATAAATAGTAGTTAGTTAGGAAAGTGCAACCAACCCATGTGCAAGCACATGTGCAAGCACATGTGCAAGACATGTGAAGAAGGTGCCAAAGGAGGGGACCACCCTAACCGAATTCGGTTAGGGTAGCTCTGAGGAATAATGTGCACAAGGGACGACTCCATGTGGGAACTTACCTACCTATACCTTCTACAATCTAACCTACTTCACAAAATAACTAAATAACCTAGGACTAACCGAATTGGACTAATTAGTGCACCCGACAACTTAGGACCAACACCGGGTTGACACTAACCTAGTACTAGTAATTGATTAGTTATTTTATCAACTTAATAAATTAATTTAAAGGGGTAACACCGAAATCACAGAGCAATATCAAGATTTCAGTTAAAACAAGATAAAAACAACTAAATATCTAACCTAGGATGGTTCAAAGGATTAGTTATGGATATAACGTCTTAAAAGTTCTTTAGTAATTACCCTAGGTCAATTAATTGATTAAATTAGTCATTTAATTAATTAAATTAAAGGGGTCAAACCGAAATTCTTACACTAACCTAGTACAACTCAAGAAACATCTTAGTACTTAACCTAGGATGGTCCAAATGGATTAAATAATTTTCCTATGCTTTAGGGTAACGTTAACAGTTAAATAGGTACCTTAATTAACTAAATTAGACATATAATTAATTAATTTAAATATTCGAAACGAAATTCTTAGGAAAAATTTCAGATTTGACCAAGTATTGTGTTTTCCTAGTTCTAGTAAATCTAGGAGGGGTTTTTAAGTAATTAGTTAGTTAATTTATCTAATTAACTTATTAAACCTAATTTGAATGAGTCAATATCAATTTTTAAACCTAAAAATTACGTTCAAACTCATAGACAAAAAGAATGCAAAAACATAAGCAATGAGCGCAAGAAAATGGCAGCAAATTTATTGATTTCTCTACGGCGATTTCAAGGTTTCTTTAAGGTTTCGTTCAAGGTGGTATTCATTGATTAAGTTATACTTAATATATAGGTTTATATCATGGAATTATTTATCCAAGATAACTTTATTTTTAATGATTCAAAGATCTTGAAAACCAGGGTGTTCCCATGTTCTCGTCGAACTCTTTTGTCCCTAGTATCCTTTTCGATTCCATGTTGAATAGGTTAAAGATAATTCTTTTGGTATGTGGTGCTGGATGATATTATGTGTGATAATATTGATTTTTAAATGTCTATTAAACTAAGAATAAAGTTAATTGCTTAAAATGTGAATAACGAAATGACGATGTGTTAGTTACACCTGTAATTGTTTTTAAGTGTTGATATGTTTCTCCGAATGTTGCATTGATCTTATTGTGACGTTATATGGGTGTTAAAAATTCATTAAATATTAACATTATTTTTTCCAATATGTCTTATAAACGCTACCCTAAAGTCATGAACCAAGATTGGTTAAGAGAATGATACAATCTTATGATGTGTCCGAAACTGTTATGTATGAAGATGATTATGGTTTGTTGTGCATACCTATTGTAAATGTGTCTTATTGATGATGTAAAATTAGCCTGTGCCGGCAAATATAGTTATGTAATCTATACCCAAATGTTTATGCTAATACTAATCATATGCCAATCTTTTATAGTAAGAGTATCAAATATACTATAAGCACTTCTAAAGCAATTAAATGAATCCATAACCAATGGCATGCCATCCATTGGTACAACTCCCAACATGCTCTAAAAGAAAGAACTACGAACATATTTAACTCATTGAAAGAAGTGTTCATCATCCATAAACGATTAAATAAAGCTACTACAGTAAAGTAAAGAAGTAACATGAGTTGTAACATAATTAAAGGGGTCTAAATTAAGTAATTTACCAGAATGGGGTGTTAAACAAAGTGAGAGAAGTCTTACTTAAACCTAAGCTACTATGTTAAAATAATACTCACGAATGAAGGTGTTAGAATGTGTGAGACTAGTCACATTAACACCTAAGGATGATATGTAAGGACAATTCACATTTAATCAATGTATAGTAAGGATTATATGTTAGGACAATTCACATTTCATCAATGTAAAGTAAGGATTATATGTAAGGACAATTTATATCTCATCACTGTAAAGTAAGGATGTTATATACAGACAATTCACATTTCATCAATGTAAAGTAAGGATGACAAGTCATCAGATGAGTAAGTAAATCTCAATTCAGAAGCAAGCATGCATAATGCTTGAGTTAACACTAGAAGATAAAGAATAAATGAACATTTACGTAATGAGGTGAGTAATTATGTTAATCTATGATGCTGATTAAAATGGTTGCAACATGATAAGAGGCTAATGTGAAAGACGAGAGCAATCTCAAATGAGCCTAATTAAATGTTACCAAAACGTACTCACCTATGAGAGTGTAAAGTTAATGAAGAGACCAGTCTCTATGAACACTCTAATGAAAGTATTGAAGTTAAAGAACACTTAATACTAATGATGAGATAAGAAATCACCTAATGAGCTATTATGTCCTCATGCTAGAAGCCAACTTCCATGATGTATGAGTTGAATGTAATGGAACTTTATACTGAGCACCAATAGGCTAGTTATGAGCAGTGATGCCTTAATTTGGGAAGAGCGCAGATTCACGTAACTCTCATGAGATGAGATTGTACGGCATGCCGGGTATGATTCTCCTTATATTATCTAGTCTTTGAACCTATACTTCCATTATAGGGATCTAGAAGGGTTTGATTCCCTATATACAGTAGCATGTTCGGGTCACTTTTGCCGGTGATTCCACCTCTTTTCGGTGTGGGGAAGACACTGGATTTCATTATGCTCACATGACTATGTCGGTTAAGGTTAAAGTTTTCAAAGAAAGAATGAGGCCATCCTCAAAGTATGAAAGATAATGAAATGAACAATACCAAAGGTGTTTGTGCAAGACAATTAGGAGGTGAAATCAGATTGAAGTAATGACATTAGGTCATTCTTGGTCATTGCACTGCATGATCCCGATGAGACTCTTAAACTTTATCCTAGTTTTAGCTGGTCTTTTAATCAGCCTACGAATGAATGAAAGGAATAATGTGAAGTATGAATGAACGAATGATGCAGACTCTGTTTTCGCTAAAGAAGGCTCTCGGGTTGAGGTCTCTTATGTTAGGCCCTCAGTTGAAATATCTTTTTCTACATCAAAGATTCCAAAGTATCGTGTCTATGAAATGCATATAAAACATAAAATTAATGAAATCAATGTCATGATCAATAGATAATTGCTTATGAAAGGTAACGAATATATAGTGTAAAGAATGACTCACTATAAGGTAGGGAAATCATAACTTAGTCCTTGGATTACTTACATTGACTCATTGTGGTTATGGGAATACAATGAATTATTGCACTTATAAGTAAAACATAGAACTAAATGAATTATTGAACTACACAACAACAAGAAGAAAAAGACTAAAAAAATCTAAGTGTACAAAGAGGAGCTCTCAGCCTAAGAGGAACAAAAATCTCACATCTTCGCCCGAATTGTTCTAATATTATGTTGATGATACTAATGTCTTGTAATCATATAGAAAATAAGTTGTGTGATTTGAATGCATTAACATACATCATATTCATACCACATTTCACTACTAACGATATTTGAAAGTCTAGTGACTAGGCTTTCCATAAATAGCATGTTGTTTAGGAAGAGCATTTTTTGATAATGCATAACCCTATGTGCATGTGTGCATACACCAATACTTAGTATAAGTTGCGTACTAACCCCTAATATTTACTATGTTATATATGAAGGTCAAAGTACATATTGACGACTCTTGCAACGGTTTGGACATCAGCGTTTCTCGAGAACATTTGGTATATCCTCTTGATTTCGATGATGCAACAGTTTTAGTCTAGCCTTAGTTTTAGAAAAATCTAGTGGATTTTGTCCCTAGCGTTTCTTTTGTACTTTCATTTAGAAGATTTTGTAATAAGGCCGTGTTTGGAATACATATTTATGATATATTCTTATTTATTTAAAATTGATTTTTATGATAGATGGTTGTTATATTTATGTTGAGCTTAGTAATGATAAATTCATGAAATAACTATATAAAGTCTATGTATAATTTATACGTTAAAGTTTTAAATTTTCCGCTAAATATAACCATATGAATGTTATAAATAAAAGGTGAGGTTTGTCTGCGACCTCCGAGAGTTAACGACGCCAATTACGATCCGGAATCCAGAATCCGGGTTGTGATAATATCATACCATTCAGGAAACAATAGGTATAACAAACACCATATATAGGTCACCCTATTAACTACTATAATATCATAAATATAACAATTATAAGACTCACATAACCAATTAGGAAAAATCATGCATCAACCCTAAGACTATACACATTAGGACATAATCATTGTCTAACATGGTCACCTAAGGTTAATACAAAAACACATACTTTCACATTACTCACACGTAGATAAATATGATTGTACTTCAAATAAATTAACTACGCAAGCAATCATAATATATTAAGTAATGCCTATAAGGTCATGATCATCATAATTTATAAAGTAACGCCGACGAGGCCACATAATTCACAAGTAAAGCACATAGCACTGCCATCTTAAGTGTACCATAAAAATCACAAAATAATTAAAGACATAAACAACATACCACCAATTCATTCTCACCACTTCAATCCATAGCTAAACCATCCAATACAATACCAAAAGACCCTTACCCATGCCCATGATCATCAATTCAATAAAAATATCATAATACTCAATGAATCTTAAGTAAGTTAATATATATGTATCAATCTAAGACAGCCTATACATCAATCCAATACAATTCTTACATCATTCGATAACCCATAGAAAACTACACTAGAATTCATAAACATTAAGATGTGATCAAGTCACCCACAAAGTAGTCAAAAGCAAGGGTTCATGAATTACATGAGTTCATAGAGTAATTAGGTTAAACTCATCAAATTAACATCAATTCAATAAATATATAATGATTCAAAACGTTTTATGCAAGAACCCATGAATAAATATCAAAATTGGATAAGTTCATCTTTGAAAGATTTTAGAAATCACTTCCAAGTTTGGCTCCTTGAAGAAAAGAGTTTCAACGATGAATAAACATACCTTGATTGATTATAGACCACTAATTTGATGAAGAATTGATGAGGAAATCACAAAGAATCCTCAATCCAAGCTCTATCTTGAGTTTTGACTCCAATGGAGTTCTAGTGAATTTCTCAGAGAATTTGGGTTTCTAATTTTAATAATGACTTCATTTAAGTTTTTAGGACTTATAAACCCTCTTAAAGTACCTAGAGTACGCTTAGGAAACTTCCAGAACAATTATTTGGACGTGGGGGAATTTACCAATCCACCCCTACATTTAACTGTGAGCTGCACAGGTTTGCACAGCCAATCAACGCCTGCCCATCGACGACTCATTGGCCCATCGATGGGCAATCTTTGCTGAACGTTGGTTGGTTTAGAGACCTGAATTTGGGATCATAAGATCAGTAGTCTAATCGTTGACCTACACCACCATCGACGGGGCGTCGACCAGCCTACCGGTCGTTGATTGCCTCAGTCGTTTAGGCTGGTCTAGACATCCTTTGGCTCCTGGATGGGTCATTCCTCCAGAACTCAAATACGCTCTTATATGTGTTTTGGACCTCTCACATCAATTTTATCAATAAAAACATGTAAAACTTGACGAAATACACTAAGTCACAAAATATCATTTCAAGGCAAACCTTTTGAACGTCATAGACGTTTGACATCCAAACTTCATGAAAATTTGACCTCTTCTTCAAAAACTCATTTTAACTAATTATAGGACATCAAATCATTAATACACAAGAGTTAGGCTCCAGTTTCACCTAAGTTGTTTTAGAAGTTTAACAATCTCCCCCACTTGGACAACATTCATACTCGAATGACACTTTCCACTCTCGGAACACTTTCAAGAGTAGAGAATCAACTAAAATATCATAACCATACCACATAACACATTATACAAAAAACAATTTAGGAGAAAACATCACTTTCACATAATTACGAGACTCACAACAAAATAAGAAGCTAGAAATAAATCTACGACTCTTCATGCCATAAAAGTCACATCCTATATTTGAAATAGCAAGAACTCATTTTATGTTCACTATTATGCTCATATACATAAGTTATATACACATTTCAATAAAATTAAACCAAAAAACGAATTATACAATTTTGCAAAAAATTTACACTGCTAAATACCCTAGCAGTAAACAGGGTTCAAAATTCCAAAAATGTATCATTTAGGTAATTGATAATAGAAAATGATAATATGAGAGATAAAACCATATAAAATAAATGTAAAACATAGTTATAACATCAAGAAATGCATGATGCAAGGAATCAATGAAATTATATTCCAACAAGACTCCTGAACACTATGCAACATGACACATGCTACTATTACTTTGTTTTCTCAAGATTGAGTTTAATAGAAAAGATGATACAATAAATTAAAAATTTAATACTCACCATACTCCCCCATTTATAAAGAACTTATAACAGCAAAGCAAGAAGCTATTATTTACAAACATCATCATCCTCATCCGATTTTGATCTTCTTGGCCGGAGTGCATAAAAATTAGTTTTCTTTGGAATGATATTACCTGGAACACTTGGAGGAACTTGCTTACATTCCCTTCCTCTAGCCGCAATATTAGGAGAATCCCTCACTATATGTCCATCCTTAGAACAACCATATCAATTCCAGATACCAATTAGGCATTGCCCATAGTGCTACTTCCAACATGTGGCACAAGAAGGCTTACCACCATGAGAACCACTACCCTTCTCATGTTTGACCTTAGGATCTTTAGGTTTATCTTGAGTTTGAGCCCTCTTCTTAAAACTAGGTTTGTTTTCTCACTTGGTCCACTTTTCTTCATGTTTCTAGAAATCCTACTAATCTTGGACTCCTCAATGGATTTAGCATACACCATGAGTCTAGCTAGGGTCATATCATCATGGAGCATGGCCGTATGACATTCTTTCTTCACTACATCGGCAACACCTGTCAAAAACCTACTCATCTAATCCTTAGGGTTAGAAAAAAAGTGTGGAGCTAAAATATACAACCTAGACAACTTCAAGGAATACTCCTCAACACTCATATTTTCTTGCTTAAGATTGATGAACTCCTTAACCTTCACCTCCCTTCTCTCACGGGGAGAGTACACTCCTAAGAATGCCTCCTTAAACTCCTCCCACTCTATAGGACCCAAATCAACCACCCTATTATCTTTTCATTGAGTGTACCACACTTGAGCAACCTCCCTCAATTGGTACTAAATTAACTCCTCCTTCTCCCTATAAGTCACCCATGGCACTCAACACCTTGTACACTCCATTTAGAAACATTTGGGGATCCTCTCCTCCCTTAGTGACAAGAAAGATAGGAGAATTCATCCTTACAAAATCTCTCAATCTAGATGTCATAGTTTTGTCCACAACATTCACTCTAGGTTCAATACTATTCACATGGGTAGTCAAGGCTCAAGATAAATTAAGCAAAGACTCTCTAATATCCCCATTAGTCATTTCCGGGGGAACCACTAGTTATTCATTTCCTTGACCTTAAGTAGGAACTTAAAATCCTTGAGTACCTTGAAGAACTTGCTCAACTTTCTCAACTTGAGGAGGAACTTCCTCATCCATCCAACCTTCTTCGAACCTACTAGAGGCCATCTTCTAGTATTCATCTCCTATAAGAATAAGAAATACCTTAAGAAAAGAACAGTCATCACTTCTATATCCCTACGATATAACATAGGATAAGAAAAGAAGGGAAACTCTATCGTCGTATATCCTCTCTCCCATAGATGTGTTACGACTCATACCGATGGTCAAGACTCTAGTAGACGTGGGTATATGAGACTATTTAATTCCTAAGAAAACTTTCATAACCTTTCTTTAATACCACGTTTGTCATATCATGCATGTATACCTTAGAAGTTAGAGTATGAATAGAGCATGGCACGGTGTACTTGATCTGTCAGAGGTCTTGTACAAGCCCTTAGATATTATATATTTCATATATATGAAAAGTAGTGTGGAATTAAATTCATCAAAAGGAAAACATCTTAGAATATCTTTCATATTAAAAATCATAGAAACTGTAAGTCTCAACATATTCCAATCTTAGACTCAAAAATACTTGGGACACGGCTCATACAATCGAAATATAGAATTACTTAGTCTATTACAATAAATTGAATTAAATAAGTCTAATGACGTTTATGCCCTCGAGTCAACTTAGTACAAACTTTAGCTTTGCTTGAACGATAACTAGATTACAAGCTTGCTTCAATATACGTTCTCACCTTCCACGTACACCTTTAGATATAACAAAATGTATGGAATTAGTAAAAAAACACATGTACTAAGTATGGCTTAATGCATAAAATATTGATAACAAACATTTATTAAATATGCTCTTTTTAACTAAAACCTCATAGAATAAGCAGAAGAATCACATTTAAACACCAAACAACACAATTATAACACATTACAAATTATAGTCACATTTCATGAATATAACAGTGACATTGCAATGACCTAACCGTGAGTTCACTGCAAGTCTTCTAAAATTTCACATATTGCAATATACCATTAAAATAATCCAAAAACAAATAAGTATGAGATACTCCTGCAAAAGGTGATTCTAAGGTTCACTTGAGTGTGTTATGAAGTGACCGCCCATACAATCTTTTCACACACACATAAGAGATCCTTTAGAGTACCTATGATAAGATCATTCTCTTTTTATACCATAACATAAAGATAATATGAGATTTCCCTCCGTAAGGTTATCAAAATATTTACTTAAGTAATTCAAGAAGAGAACGCCCATGCACCCTCTCCAAGATTACCTAAATAATCCTTATGACATCCTAAGTATAGATCATGTCTAATTTACAAATTTACTTTCCCTATCTAGAGTCATTATTAAGACTTACCCAGGTAAGAAATGAAGTGAGCACTCCTATGCCTCCTTCACACATTAACTAGACAACCCTTAAACTACTTTAGGTAAGTACTTATGCATTTAACATGTTTTCTAAATTAGATCATTATCTTCATTAGTTCACTTAAGAGACATTAAACATATAATGACATTCAATTAAAGGTCTTGGAGAAGACCTAGAGGCTCACTTATTAACATCTTCAAAGCCTAATTGTAGAATGTCTAGATAGCTTTGCATACCACCACCTAAAATTCATAGAGCTTCTCAAACACTGGTAGGTATCCCATATGATAAGAATACGCATTACCGACATAGACCATGGTAACAAGGCATGGAATCCGGAGTTATAACCTACTCTGGTGGAGGTTGTTCTACATGCCAATGGTAGAACTTGGACACATCCCATATAGGAAGATGATTAAGAAATATGAAGGGTTTCATTGTTCTCCATTCTCATATTTCAAATAGAGAAACTCCCCTAACAATTGTCACTCGATACAAGCCTTTGTCTCATAGAGTAATTTACCTAAAGGATCACATGAAGAGGTTTCATATCTAGTTCATAACCCAATCACATTTCACCATACTAAAGAGGCCCCCTACGGTTTCCTCAAAATTCCCAAGAGGATATCTCAATGACTTTTCTAAGAATGATTTCATGTCGTCCAGCCAATCAACCTTAATTGACTCACTAATACAAGAAGGATACCATTACTACTTTCAACTTCAAAGATATCCTAAGCTTACATCAAGGATGAAGTTTCCACATAAAGAACCTTCTTAGTAATGTTCTGGGTCACATGTCAATTATACATACAAGACTGAGATGATTTATCATACTAATTCAACAAATCATATTCACAATATACACATATAAAGTATGGGACACAGTTCTACTAAAACAAGAAACACACATACTTCACCTATAACAAACCATTCAAGAAACACATAGGTATAACCAATATCATTTATAGGTCACTCTTTTCACCATAATAATATTGTCAATATAACCATCATCAGACTCACATAACATATTAGGAAGAATCATGCATCAATTCTAAGACTACACATATAAGGACATATTCATAGTCTAACATGATCACCTAAGGTTAATACAAGAACACATACTTTAACATTACTTACATGTAGATCTATATGATCATACATCACATAAATAAAATACACAAATCATTTTAATATTTGAAGTAATACCGACAAGTTCATTATCATCATAATGTCATGACCCAAATCAGGGACGCGACTGGCACCCACATTTACCCTCCTATGTGAGCGAACCAACCCATCTAAACCTTAACATATCAAGATATATCAACAGAAAATAATGCGGAAGACTTAAACTCATTAATAAAACAATTCAATACTATTATTATTATCCCCAAAATCTGGAAGTCATCATCACAAGAACATCTATCTCAAATTACTTAACTAGGAATGTCTAAGAACAAAATAACTAAAAAGCTAAGCTAGTCCATGCCGGAAGTTCAAGGCATCAAGACTTGAAGAAGAAGACCCAGTCCAAGCTAGACGCATTAGCTCACCCTGAATTTCCGATGAAGTGAAGACTGGCTAGATCTGCTGTTGAGTTGAAGTTGACAGAACGTTTGCTGCATTACACAAATAACAAAGAGGAAAACATAAAAGTAGGGGGTCAGTACAACCACACGTACTGAGTAGATATCATCGGCCAACTCAAAATAGGGAACAGTATATATCATTAATAATGTAAATCAACTACAATACTCAACATGTAGCAATAACAACATGAATTCATCACTAACTACAACCGAGTTCACACATGAGGACTCAAGCCTCAATACCATACTTATTTGGGAATTAAGTTCATTAGATTGAGTATATTCATTATCTTTCAAGATTCATTATCTTTCTTCCTCTTGTGTCGGTACGTGACACTCCGATCCTCTATTTCTATCCTGGTGCCGGAACGTGGCACTCCGATCCTCATATTCTATCCTGGTACCGGAACGTGGCACCCGATCCATATACTATCCTGGTGTCGGAACGTGACACTCCGATCCTCATATTCTATCCTGGTACCGGAACGTGGCACCCGATCCATATACTATCCTGGTGTCGGAACGTGACACTCCGATCCTCATATTCTATCCTGGTACCGGAACGTGGCACCCGATCCATATACTATCCTGGTGTCGGAACGTGACACTCCGATCCTCATATTCATTCTATCCTGGTACCGGAACGTGGCACCCGATCCCCTAATTCATCAAGCCTTCTTTTACACTAAGGCATCATTATTCTCATTATATAATTTATCAAGCCTTCTTTCATACTAAGGCATCATCATTCTCATTATATAATATATCAAGTGAATTAGGGTTCTTTCAAGATTTGGGATTCAATAGCTTCATCATGCTTTGTTAATTCATCACAATTTTATAATCATAATTATGCAAGCATACAATTTAAGCACATAGCAGGTTTACAATACTATCAACACATAATATTCACTATTAAGAGTTCACTACGAATATCGTAACATAAACCATAACCTACCTCCACCGAAGAATTGAATCAACAAGCTATCTTTTCAAAATCCTTGCTATCCTCTTCGTCTCTCTCTTGCTGTTCTTTCTATTTTTCTTTATTCAAACCCTCTTTCTTTTACCCTAATTAATATATAATTAAGAATAAAAGATGGCAATAATAACCCACTAATTAACTTAAGGTTACCTCTTTTAACCCCCAAGTAATTAGACTTATTAACATTAACCCTATAACTTTATAATTAAAGCAGGAATAGTCAAAAACGTCCCTTAAAACGTGTAAAGAAATCCGATCCAGACTGGGATTGTGCAACCTGCGACGGCCCGTCGTGCTTGCGACGGTCTGTCCTGCAGGTCGTCGCAACCGTCAGAGAGTGGTTTTCCACCGAAGACTCCGTGACGGTCCGTCACACCTGTGACGGTCCGTCCTGCCATTTCGTCATGACGTTCAGAGAGTCGATTTTCAGTACCCAATTTCAGATTTTCTAAGTGTTTTGGAACGACACCCTCCACGACGGTCCGTCGTGCCCTTGACGGTCCGTCGTGGCCTCCGTCACGTCTGCCAGTTTTTCCAGAATAAAATCTGTTGCTCAAAACGACTAAACAGGTCGTTACACATAATTTATAAGGTAACGCCGGCGAGGCCACATCATTCACAAGTAAAGCACATTGCATTGCCACCATAAGTGGACAAAAGCAATCACAACATAATTAAAGAATTAAAATACATAATATAAAAAAAATTAGGCAAGAGTACCACCAATCCAATCTTACAACTTAAATCCAAATCTATATCATGCAATACAAATACCAAAAGGTCCTTACCTTGGCCATGATCATCAATTCAATACAAAAATCATATTTCTCAATGAACCTAAATAAATTATATATAGATTTTATAATCTATCGTAGACTATACATCAATATAATGCAATTCTTACATCATTCATTAGACCAAAGAAAACTACACTAGCATTCTTAAGCATTGAGACATAGGCAAGTCACCCTAAAAGTAGTCAAAATCTAGGGTTTATGAATTACATGGGTTAATAGATTAATTAGCTTAAAACCATAAAATTAAATTAAATTCAATCAATATATAATTATCACAACATATTATACCAGAACCGGCAAATATATATCAAAATTGGAAAAGATCATCTAGGAGGACTTCAGAAATTATTTTGAAGATTGGGTCCTTGATGAAAAGTTTCAATGGATAAATATCCATACATTTATTGATTCTATACAACGAATTTTATGAAGAATTGATAAAGAAATCAGAAAATAATCTTCAATCCAAGCTCTGTCATGAGATTTTGCTCCAATGGAGTTCTAGTTAATTACTAAGAGAATTTGGGTTTTGATTTTGAATAATGAATTCATCTAGGTATGAGGAATTAGAAACCTTTTTAAATTACCTATAATACCCGTAGGAAACCACCGACATAATTATTTGGATGTGGGGTGAATTAACCAATTAAACCTAACATTTTACATTGAGTTGTGCAGGTTTGCAGACCCAATCAATGCCTGCCCATCGACGACTCGTTGGTCAATTCATGGTCCGTCCTGGTTGGCAGTCATTTATTTCAGATACCTGCCTTTGGCAAAATCGTAGGCTAAGACATTACCTACTCCACCATCGATGGGGCGTCGACCAGCCTACTGGCTGTCGATTGCCTTAGTCGTTTGCCATGGTCTAGATAGCCTTTGGCTCCATGATTGGTCCTTTCTTAAGAACCCTTGGTTGCTCCTTGGGTACTTTTACCAAGAAACTTACACTTCAAATTTTGTAGTCTATGAGTTTAGGACCTTTAACATTAATTTCATCCAAAAAGAACACGTAGACACACAAGGTTGTTTCAAGGTAAACTTTTTGAATGTCATGGACATTCTTGGACGTTTGACCTCAAAACTTCATGAAACTTTAATCACTACCTCCTAACCTCATATTAACTCATTTTAGGACTTTAAATCATCAATACACAAGCGTTGGGCTCTACTTCACCTAAGTCATTTTAGAGGTATTACATTGGACATGAGAACTTACCAATTATGAGAAACAAATATAAGTGTCTTGATAATTAGCGTTGAAGTCTCATAAAAGGCCAGGACCTACAATGTTTGAGAAATATGGGTTAGTACATCAGACGTATTAAGTATAAATATTATGCATAAAAACCGTTGAAACATACATAAAAGGACTTTTTAGTAAATAAATAATTTAATCAAGTAGACTCAAGATGCACATAAGTTAAGTATTAAAAGAAAACCCAACATGTAGACAACCCAAGCAATACATGTGCAATGCAAGGAATAGAATCCCATAACCCTATCCAAAGTTATGTATCATATTAAGCAACCTATTTCATGCATACATTCACAATATCATATCTCATCATAACTTGCCATATACGTATTGATCATACAAAAGTCATAATGAACATAGTCATTAGAGAATGTTACTACAATAATCTCTTATAATCCCACAAGTTTAATTTGTAAGAAAAGTCCCATGCCCTCACTTACACTATGTAGAACCCCTTAAGAGATCCCTACTAAGAGTTCTTACATTTAATTTATTCATTTAATTTTTTTGTTAGAAAAAAAAGTTTCAATAACCGACATGAGACCATGAGAGCTACATGGAATCTGGTGTTCTACTACAAAACCGAAAAAGAGAGGGTTGACATTTGCCTAAGGTGTTACCTTTTGTACATATCTATTTAGGTGGATCCACTAAGCTATAGACCTATGTGGCCTCATAGTTAAGTTCAAGGAGATTGTCACAAGAAGCCCTAACTTGTAAAACGTGGAGATTTCCATCTCACGAGACAACAGATATATAAGGGATGCAGACTTGCTAAATGTGAGGAAACCCATGTGGGGAGCCAGACTTGCTAAACGTGAGACCCCTATATCATTTACATTCCCTTTCGGTGTTGTCACACCCCGTAGCCAAAATAGGCTAAAAATTAATTTTTTCAGAAAAATCTCCAGGTGCTACCAACGGTGGCATCGACGGACCGTTTCATAAAGCACGGTCTATCCTGCACAACCGTTAATGGGATAAGAAACTTCCAATAATTTCAGCACATAAAAATTGGTTAATTATTGGACAACAGACAGACTTATGGTCCGTAGGTCAGTTCACGGTCCATAGTTCGTGACTGTCGATCAATACTCCCTTCACCCACTCTCTGAAAATATCTACGTATTACCAGCATGGTCCGTAGTGGACCTACGGTCCGTAGTTCTGACCGTAAGGGGAAAATTTGCAGACAGTTAAGGGGAAATGCAGTTAGGTCAACTTGAAATGGTCATAACTCATTAAAAATGAATTAAATGTCCCATGAACTACTAGAATATAGATAATTGAATTATCTTTCCATTGACACCAACCTTGCTAAAATCAGACCTCCAAGTAAAAAGTTGTGCCCATTTTAGTAAAGACCTGTTGAAAAAGCCCTAATGACGGACCTAACGACAACAACTTTCCCAGGGGTCTTTTGGACCTTTCCCACTCTGTTTAAACCGTAATTTACCTTATTTTGACCCTAAATCATCATATTTTAGCAAGTTTAAGACTACAAAGATAACTAAAACAGATCTAAGTCAAATCATTAAATCAAAACTTAGAAAACTAGAAGTAAGAAAGGAGAGAAAAATCAAGAACCCTAGTTCAAAAATGCCACAAGCTCCAGTAGTTCCAACCTCAAAACTTAAGTATTTTTCCGTGGATTTCATCACCAGGTATGAGGGATTTCACTAATGGGTTCCTTTCGTCGATTGGGTCCCTAGTTTTTAGTTAGATTCTTGATTCCCATTTCAAGATTAGATCTAGGGTTTCTAGAACTTCATGAACTTATTAGTTATATGTTTCAAATCTTATTATCATGTTATTATTCAGTTTATTGCATGAATTTCAGAACCCTAGATTTGTATTTCTTTAGTTTTTGAATTACACATATTAGGTCAAATATTTCAGACACTTGAGATATACATGCCTTAGTTATAAATGCATAATTACCAGATTAATTGTTGCATTCAAAGTTTGCATGTTCAGTTTTGAGATATCCAGTATTTAATAAAATTCAGACATAATCAGTTAATTTACAAAATTCATTGGGAGTAGCATAATACCTAGTTGGACTAGGGTTCAACGTACCCAATTAGTCCCAGAAATACTAGCCAAGTAGGTTGTAAGTCCCCTCTTTGGGCAATAAGTTTAGTAATCACACCAACATGACTTTATACCTGTGGCAGTGTATATTGGGTTCTCTCGATGGGGCCTATAAATCGGACTCCACATTTAGCTCATGTAGTTTTATTGTTGGTTATTAGTAGCTCCCACAGTTCAGTCCGACTCTCTGCAGTGACCATTTATCAATATATTAAATATTCAGTTTCAGCATGTCATAAATTGGTCATTGCATCCAAATAGCTCAGAATTCAGTTTATCATGTCAAATTATTATAGTTGCTTTTATGTTTGTTTAGTTATGTTTTATTTCCGCTTTACTCTATCCTACATGCTTAGTACCTTTCCAATACTAACACATACGTGCACTACATCTACTCATAATGTAGGTTCAGGTTCTCAACATCTAGATCACGCATAGGTTGATTTGCGATCTCCAGTTCAATAGATTTAATGGTGAGTCCTCATTCTCCAAGGACAATAGTCATGAGTGTCATTTAAGTCATTAGTCATTTAGTTTAAGTTTTTGATAGATTTACCTAGGCTTGTTCTTGTATTTCTAGTCTAGTTTAGAGGCTTATTTCAGACATAGTTAGATTCAGCTTAGTATTGAGTTAATATTTTCATTATATTAAACTAATCAGTTTTCATATATATTAGTTTTAGCATATGGGTATTCCCAATCTTTTCATTATAAGTTATATTTAGCTTTCACATCAGTTTATAATCTTTAGTATGCTTATTATTATGCCAGTAGGGTTAGCTAAGGATCACTTGTGGTTCTAAGTTCCGTGTCCGCGTCACGGTGTAGCTCGGGGCGTGTCAAAACTTGGTATCAGAGCACTAAGTTTAAAATTCCTAGCATGTCTAAAAAGACGCACTATGTAGAGTGATTTTCATGGGTGTGAAGTGCACCACATCTTATGAGAGAGAGGCTATAATGTCTTTTAGGAATCATC
The DNA here is from genome assembly GCA_027704765.1 of Solanum habrochaites. Classification (NCBI taxonomy): domain Eukaryota; kingdom Viridiplantae; phylum Streptophyta; class Magnoliopsida; order Solanales; family Solanaceae; genus Solanum; species Solanum habrochaites. The sequence goes on along the minus strand of JAKWJA010002492.1, from coordinate 13,870,202 downwards.
ACTTTCTTGTTCCTCTTATTGTGCGTAAGGTATGATCTAATTTCGTTCTAACTCGACGTTGAGCGCTTAAGATCATGACTTCTCGTAGAGCCTAGTCATGGAATTCTAATGCACGCAATGCTAACGCAGTTCCTCTAGTACCAAATAAGGAAGTTCAAATGAAGAGTTTTAGAACGCCAATTCAGCTTTTGGCTCAGAGAATGACCAACAAGAACAATCAGCAGGTTCTAGTTCCAATTAGTGGCAGCTAGAGTTTGTGATTTTTTTATGATGAATTTGCCTAAGTTTTTAATGTCGCAAGTTGGTAAGGACCCACATAAGTTCTTTGATGAGGTGAAGAAAATATTTGCTATGATGTCAGTAACTGGAAGTGATAAGTTAGATTGGCATCCTACAAACTCAAGAATGTGACTCACATATGGTTGTATTCACTAAGTGGAAACACAACAGACATGACTTTGTGTTTTGTAACTCCTTACATAGCAGTTCAATTTAGTGCTAGTCGAGAAACTCACTCATAACCCTTCTCTGTCTCTACTCCAATCAGTGACCAAGTTATAGCTAGACGAGTATATAGAAATTGCCCTGTCACACTTTCTTAGAAAGACACCTCAGCAGATCTAGTAGAGTTAGAAACAGTAGACTTCTATTTCATTCTAATCATGGATTGGTTACACTCATGTTATGCCTAAGTCTATTGTAGAACTAGGATTGTTCGTTTTAAGTTTGCAGATGAACCAATCTTAGAATAAAAGGGTAGTAGCATAGCTCCTATGGGTTGATTTATTTCTTACCTTAAGGCTAGATCGATGATATCTAAGGGTTATCTATATCATCTAGTTCGGGTTAAGGATTCTAGCCTTGAAACCCACCTCTTGAGTGAGTTCCAGTATTTTGTGTATTTCCAGAAGTATTTCCAGAGGATCTTCCCGGATTCCCTCCCGAAAGAGAGATGGACTTTGGAATTGATCTCCTTCTAGATACCCAACCTATTTCTATTCCTCCTTATAGCATGGATCCTGGATTGATTAAGGAATTTAAAGAGCAGTTGAAAGACCTTCTAGATAAGGGTTTTATTAGACCTAGTATTTCACAAGGGGTACAGTAGTGTTGTTCGTAAGGAAGAAAAATGGTTCTCTTAGAATGTGCATTGACTAGAGACAGTTGAACAAGGTCAAAATAAAGAATAAGTATCCCTTCCCCAGGATTGATGACTTGTTTGACCAACTTTAGGGTGTTATCCATTTCTCAAAGATAGACCTCAGATTGGGTTATCATTAGATCAGAGACATAGATAGTGACATTCCGAAAACAACCTTCAGAACTCGGTATGGTCATTATTAAGTTGTTAGATATGTCATTTTTACTAACTAATGCTCCTACAACTTTCATGGATTTGATGAACTGAGTGTTCAAACATTACTTGGACTTGTTCATTATCGTGTTTATCAATCATATCCTCATTTACTCTAGGAGTGAGGAAGAACATACATGTCATTTGGGAGTGGTTCTACAGACTCTAAAGGATCACCAGTTATTCGCTTAGTTTAGCAAACGTGAGTTCTGGTTGCAATACGTTGCTTTCCTTTGTCATATTGTATCTAGCAAAGGGATCCAAGTGGATTCATACAACATAGAAGTAGTGAAATAATTTCCCAGACCTACCTCTCCTACAGATATCAGTAGTTTCTTAGGTCTAGCAGGTTACTATAGAAGGTTTGTTGAAGGATTTTCATCCATAGCCTCACCATTGATTAGGTTGACAGAAGATGGTCAAATTCCAATACTCATATGATTATGAGAAATATTTGCAAAATTGAAAGCTAGATTTACTACAGCTCCTACCTTGACTCTACCAGAGGGTTCAGATGATTATGTGATCTATTATGATGCATCCAGAGTTTTCCTAGGTTGTGTGTTGATGCAGCGAGGTAAGGAGATAGCTTATGCCTCTAGACAACTTAAGGTTCATGAGAATAACTATTCAAGTCATGACCTTGATCTTTCAGCAGTGATGTTTATACTCAAGATCTGGAGACACTACTTGTATGTTGTTCATGTAGATGTGGTCACTTACCATAAGAGACTTTAGTACATGTTCACCCAGAAAGAGTTAAATATTTTCTAGAAGAGATGTCTTGAGTTATTTATGGATTATGATATGAGTGTGCATTACCATCCTGGTAAGGCAAATCTAGTAGCAGATGCTCTAAGTAGATTATCTATGGGTAGTTAGCCCATGTTGAGGAAGAAAGGAAGGAGCTATTAAAGGATGTTCACAGGCTTGCTCGCTTGGGAGTTTACCTTATGAGCATATCAAACACCGGTGTAATATTTCAGAATGGGGCAGAATCATCTTTTGTATTGGAGGTTAACGAAAACAAAGATAATGACCCAATCTTTCTTGAACTTAAAGGTGAAGTCCATAATCAAAGAGTGGAGGTTTTCTCCCAAGGGGGAGGTTGTGTACTTCGCTACCAGGGTAGATTGTGTGTTCTTGATGTGGGCGAGTTGAGACAACATATTCTTCCATAAGCCCATAACTCTAGGTATTCTATTCATCCAGGTGCCACTAAGATGTATGCGACTTGTGAGAAGTCTATTGGTGGAATGGCATGAAGAGGGATATAGTAGATTTTGTGAGTAAGTGGCCCAATTGCCAGCAAGTCATGGTAGAACATCAGAAACCAGGAGGTATGACTCAAGAGATCGATATTCCTACTTGGAAGTTGGATGTGATCAATAGATTTCATCACAAGGTTACCTCATACTCGTAGACAGCATGACTCCATTTAGGTGATAGCTGATAGGATGATTAAGTCTTCTCGCTTTTAGAAGTCAAGACTACAAATTCTGCGGAGGACTATGCCAAACTTTACATCAATGAAATTTTGAGGTTGCATGGGGTCCTTTGTCTATCATCTCATATAGAGGTTCTCAGTTTACCTCTCATTTCTAGATTTCATTTCAGAAAGGTGTTGGTACTCAAGTTAACCTTAGTACAACACATTTCATCCACAGACGGATGGGCAGGTAGAGCGTACAATTCATACCTTAGAGGATATGTTGAGAGCTTGTGTGATCGATTTCAAAGATAGTTGGGATGATCACCTTCCTATTATTGAGTTTGCCTACAATAATAGCTACTGTTTACAGCATACAGATAGCCCCTTATGAGGCTTTATATGGGCGTAGATGTAGATCTCCTGTTTGTTGGTTTGTAGTAGGTGAACCAGCTTGATAGGGCCAGATTCAATATTTTATGCTTTGGAGAAAGTGCAACTCATTAGATATAGACTTAAGACAGCCCAAAGTCGTCAAAAATCTTATGCAGGTGTAAGGAGAAGAGAACTAGAGTTTGAAGTTGATGATTAAGTTTGTCTGAAAGTCTCACATATAAACGGGGCGATGAGATCTGGAAAGAAAGGTAAGCTCAGCCCTAGATATGTTAGCCCTTACAAGATTTTGAAAAGCTTTGGAAAGGTGGCATATGAGTTTAAGTTTCCAGCAGAAGTAGCAGCTGTGCATCCGGTCTTGCACATCTCACTCTTGAAAAGAGTGTGGGTGATCCAGCCTTTATAGTGTCTTTAGAGAGTGTGGCCATGATAGTAGTCTTTCTTATGAGAATGTACCAGTTGAGATTCTTGACCGTCAGTTAGAAGGTGGAGAAACAATGAAATTTCATCAGTCGTGATTTTGTGGAGGAGTAAGTCCGTAAAGGGAGCTACTTGGGGAGCAGAACAAGCTATGAAAGCCAAGTATCCTTACCTCATTCCTTCCGATTCCACTCAAGCTTGAGGTTATTGTTCCTCTCGGTTTTAAAGTCATTTCTGCGTAAATTCAGTTTTAGAATCCTATTCCATCAGTTTGTACTTGCATTTTCAGCGTAATTGCAAGTACTCAGAACTCATTTCAGTCAGAAATTCAGTTCTCAGTGTTAAGTAGTGGGGTTTGCAGCTCTCTCCCTTTATTTCAGCTAGTTTAGTTTTCATTCGAAGACGAATGTTCCCAAGGGGGATATAATGTAACAGCCCGTATCCAAAATAGACAAAAAATAACTTTTTAAAGAAAAATCTGCAGGTGCTACCAACGGTGGCATCGATGGACCGTAGCCTGAACCACGGTCCGCCCTTCACAACCGTCGATGGGATCAAAAACACCCAAAAATTTCAGCCCAAAAAAATTGGTTATGTCTTGGACGACTGACAGAGTTACGGTTCGTAGGTCAGACGACATCTGTAGTCCATGACCATCGATCAATACTCCCTTTACCCACTCTCTAACAAGAGCTACGGATGACCAGCACAGTCCGTAGGTGGACCTTCGGACTGTAGGGGAAAAATTTGCAGACAGTTAAGGGGAAATGCAATTGAGTGAACTTCAAATGATCATAACTCTTACCAAAAAATTAATATGGTGTCCCATGACCTACCCACTGATAGATAATTAAATTAGGTTTTTATAGACACCGACCTTGATAAAATATAATCTCCGAGTAAAAGGTTATGATCATTTTAAAAAAGGCCTATCGAACAGGCCCTAACGAAAGACCCAACGACGGGGCGTCAGGCGACGACGGACCTTAAGTCTTGGCGATCATTTCGCCCGACAAGAACTTTCCCAGGGGTTTTTTGGACCTTTCCCACTCCGTTTAAACCCTAAGTTATGTCGTTTTGACCCCAAATCATTATATTTTAGTCATTTTAAGCCTACAAATATAACTAAAACATATCTAAGTCAAATCATTAAATCAAAACTTAGAAAAGTAGAAGCAAGAAAGGAGAAAAAACTCAAGAACCCTAGTTCAAGAACGCCACAAGCTCCAGCAGTTCCAACCTTAAAAATTAAGTATTTTTTCATGGATTTCATCACCATGTATGTGGGATTGCACTAGTAGGTTCCTTTCACCCATTTGGTCCCTAGTTTTCAGTTAGATTCTTGATTCCCATATAATGATTAGATCTAGGGTTTCTAGAACTTAAAGAGAACTTCCTGAACTTATTAGTTATATGTTCTAAATCATATTATCATGTTATTATTATGTTTATTGCATGAATTTCAGAATCCAAGCTTTATATTTCTTTAGTTCTTGAATTACACATGTTATGTCAAATATTTAAGATAATTCATATATACATGCCTCTCTTATAAATGCATAATTACCAAATTAATTGTTGCATCCTAAGTTTGCATGTTTAGTTTTGAGCTATCCAGTATTTACAGAAATTCAGACATAATCAATAAATTTATATAATTCATTGGGAGTACCATTTTACCGAGTTGGACTAGGGTTCAGCATACCCAATTAGTCCCAGAACTACTAGCCAAGTAGGTTGTAAGTCCTCTCTGTGGGCAATCAGTTTAGTAATCACGCCAGCATGACTTTATACCTCGGGCAGGGTATATTGGGTCCTCTCGATGGGGCGTACACATCAGACTCCACATTTAGCTCATGTGGTTTTATTATTGGTTATTAGCAGCTCCCATCATTAAGTTAGACTTTTTGCATTGACCATTTATCATTATATTCAGTATTTAGTTCTAGCATGTTATAAATTTGTCAGTGCATCCAGTTAGCTTAGAATTCAGTTTATCATGTCAGATTATTATACTTGCTTTTATGTTTTTTTCAGTTATGTTTTATTTTCGCTTTACTCTATCCTACATGCTCAGTACCTTTCAAGTACTCACGCATACGTGCGCTACATCTTCTCGTGATGTAGGTTCAGGTTCTAGATCACGCATAGGTCGATTTCCTATCTCCAGTTCAGCAAATTCATTTGTAAGTCCTCATTCTCTGAGGACAACAGTCATGAGTATCATTTAAGTCATTAGTCATTTATTTTCTGTTTTTGTTAGATTTAGATGGGGATTTTATCATAATTTCTAGACCAGTTTATAGGTTTATTTCAGACATAATTAGATCAGGTAATTATTGAGTTAATATTTTCATTGTATTAAACTCATCAGTTTTCGTATATATCAGTTTTAGCATATCGGTATTCCCATATTTTCATTATAAGTTATGATTAGCTTCCACATCAATTTATATTCTTTAGTATGCCTATGATTATGCCACCAGGGTTAGCTTGGGATCACATGTGGTTCTAAGTTCCGAGTACGCGTGTCGGGGGTTTGTCTGGGCGTCACAGGTGCTATGCATTTATTCCCTTTAATAATCATTATTAGTCATCGCATAAGTTCACATTATACTTTACTATACTATTATGTGAACATCTTATCATAATATCTCATAAGTATTAGTAAGTGAGAATAGTCCTTCACTTTTAGAAATAATAGCAAGTGAGTAAACCTTTCACTTTAACATTTCATTATAATCATGAGAACTACCTTTCAATCTTATAATTGTACCATGTCATACATACCTACTTCATAGCTAATTCAAGTGTATATGGTTAAGGATTAGGGTACATGTCCTCAAAACCACAAAAAAATATTAGATATAGCATCATTACTATCTATGTAATTTCATACTTGAGTACAAGGAAGAACGAACATTCAGACCTTCTTACCCTTCATGGGACTTCTTGCTTCAATCACCCGAGGATGCATAACCAACACAAAATATAAGGTAATTTATGAAGTAATAACATAACTAACATCAAAACAAACAATTGATATACTCATCATCTTTTATCAATTCACCATATTAATTCTGAGACATATGAAACTGGAGAAGAATATTGGTCCAAGGGAATTCCATGTGAACAACCATAATTATCCAATAGTATACACCTAAACACCCTTAAGTAATAATAATTCATTCTAATTGATACATTGTTTCGTTTTTCAAAGAAAACCCATGTGTAGAGAAAAACTCGCAATTTTGGTAAATTTTGAAAACATCTTTGAAGGGACCTCTTGGGGAAAGTAATTCCATGACTGAAAGAATCCCTACCATAATGAATATTTAGACACAAAATTGAGTTAAATCCTTTGAGAATTGATCCTCTTCATGGAGCTCCAAAGTTCTTCAATAGAGGTTTGGGAAAGAGAGAGAAACAAGAAACATGGAAGAGCTCCTATTATTTTTTGACTTCTAATGGAGTGTTTTGTGTTTTTGATTGTGGAACGGGTTTGAAATAACTTAGTTATTATCCCTCAAAAAATACCCAAAATACCCCTACACTAGTTGGACCTTAAATGTAAATTGCAACATGATTTTTCATTAAATCCCGAAATTATCAATAATTGAAGGTGGGTATGTCACACGCAGCATAGCCAAGATTCCATTTTCAAAAATGCTTTTTAATCCAAAATACCTCGCCTTATATCTGCGACGCAAAGTAGAAATTTGTAGATATTTGTACTAGAAGTGTGACGCTAGGCCACTCTTAGATTTCACCCACTGGAACTACTTCTTCGTTTTTTCATCTATAAACTCTCCAAACTTGTAGGACTCTTTCCCTAAAAACTTAGGACTGTAATTACTCATTTTAGGTCATAATTATTAGGTTAGGTTCTAGATTAGGTCATTGAATTTCCGGGTGTTTTAATACTCCCCCTTTTAGTAACATTCGTCCCCGAAATGCACCTTAGACCTTTATATGGGAAAAAGAAAGAGACTCCCAACAACAAGAAATATAAAAATGAATCACAACTCATAGGAGGAATTCTCAATTCTTTTCAACACATAATCATATCATCAAAACATAGGAACTTAGTCCCAAACTCATGACATACCAAAAGCTCATCATTTCATATCATATAATGAGGAACAACCTTCTCCATTTAAACATGATCTCAATATGAACATTAAATAATTAACATGCTAATTTATTCATAAAACAACATAAAGCATGCTCAAGACAACTCTCATGAAGACAATACAACGCGATACACATAAGTGCAAGTCAACCATGAGGAGCATTATTTATGAAAACTCAATTTAAGACTTTATTTTACAAGAATAGGCACATATTAGAAAAACCATTATAAGTTCAACATTATTAATAACTCTCTCATTTAAGAGAAACTACTAAACTCAACTTTCGCTAGGAGTAAGAGGAAAAAGATAAGGATAGTGGGACTTCATATCGGCCTCGGCCTCCCATGTTGCACCCTTAACTATATGGTTTCTTCATAAGACTTTTAACGAGGCTCCCTCTTTATTCTAAAATTTCTCATTCACGAGTACAACATGTAACGGGAGAATATACACCTGGCCCAGTATATATTTCTTGAGCATAGAAACATGGAACACCGAGTGAACTAGGGGTAATTCATTTGGCAATATCAGCTGATACACAAAATATTTTACTCCTTTAAACATTTCATAATGGTCTAAATACCGAGGACCAAGTTTCCCTATCTTACCAAAGATCATCACAACTTTTATGTGTGAGATCTTCAAGTAGACCCAGTCACCTACTTCAAACTTAAGGTCCATCCTTTTATTATCAATATATGTCTTTTGCCGAATTTGAGCCATTTTAACGTATCCCTTATAGTTTGAACTTTCATCATGGTCTCATAAACTACTTTGGGACATATTAGAGCAAACTCACCAACCGGACACTTACATCTTCTCTCATAAAGTGCCTCAAATGAAGCAATGTCAATACTTAAGTTGTAGCTATTATTGTAGGCAAACTGAAGCAATGGTAGGTGTTCATCGCATTTACCCTTGAAGTCAATGACATAGGACATCAACGTATCCTTCAAGGTATGGAAAGTTTGTTTCGCCAAAAAAAAATTGTGGATGAAATGTGGTACTAAGTTTCACATTGGTACAAAGTACACTTTGGAATGCCTTCCAAAAGTGAGAAATAAATTGTGTACTACTATCAAAAATGGTCAAATCTCTGAATACCCCCTAGACGTAGCGGCATCGTTGTCCTCTTTGAGCATCAAGACTAGCCTTTGAGCCTAAATCTTTACATTCATAGGTCAAAAATATGAAATTTTAAAAAAATGTTCATTACTTTTACCTTAAGGTTTACATAGACCTCTACATACACATAATGTTTCCGGAAGAAATCGAAGAATTTCTTGGGAATCCTACAAGATCCGTTCGTTCTTTTTTCTCTGATAGATGGTCAGAACTTCATCTGGGTTCGAATCCTACTGAGAGGTCCACTAGAGATCAGAAATTGTTGAAGAAACAACAAGATCTTTCTTTTGTAGATTTATATCGAGTATACGTAGACCCTTCTAATAGGAAGATTACTTAGTCTTCTACTTTTATTGTACATAGACAGAAAAAAATAATATAGTCCCAAAAGCATGTTTCATCTCATAAACATCTAACAAGAGTATATAAAATTGGTCCTGGCCCGTACATCAATATAAAAATACCAAATATATGTCTTACACTGTTTAGCCTAAATGAAAAGGAAAGAAACATAACAGTTTTAATACAAAAATAACTTCATAAGCTTGATAGTGGCATTGTCCTCCAAAAGTGAGGACCTACCCAACTTGGATGATTAAGAATTCCAAGTCTTCTTCAAAGTCGTGTCCAAAAGACCTTCAATGACCGAAATCTAAAATGTAGGGGAAGAAGGAAGAAATGGGATTAGTACACCACTTGTACTAATTATGAGACCGTATTGACACATATCATCAAATCGCGCTAAAAAGGGACATTTCATTAAATATGTAATTTACTTTGAAAACCTTTATGCACATTCAACAAGACCATACCAATTAATAAGACATATTCATTAAGTCATAGGCATGTCCATCACAAGACCAAAAATGATAAGTCTAGTCAAGTCAACATGCATATCATATAATTGGACATACAGTCAAAGAAACTTTACCATCAAGCCATAATATCAAAAAGTATGAATAAGAGCCTGTTTGGCTCAGCTTAAAAGCTGGTCAAACTGACTTAAAAGCTGATTTTTGACTTATTTAGCTGTTTGGCAATACTCAAAATAACTTATTTTAAGTTAAAAAAAACTTATTTTAAGCAAAAAGTTAAAAGCTGGGGTAGATGTGCTTCTTTTTTTTTAGCTTATAAGTTGTTTTAAGTTGACCACATTTTTATCTTTTTGCCCTTATTATTTTTATACAATCTCCAAATTACAACATAACTCTAACATCTCTTTCTTCCATTTTTCCCTTTTCATGTTTGACATAGCAACTTCAGCACTTTTATCCAAACACATAACTGCTTATTTTAAAAATAAGTTTCAGCACTTTCAAAAATACTTTTTTAAAGCTGCTTTTATTAAGCCCATCCAAACGGGCCCTAAGAGTTCATTACAACATAACCAAAGCAATACAATTACTCATGAACCCCTATCGAGTCAACCAGTGTAATGACTAAGTAATGACTAACAAGCTTATTCAATCAAGTACTCCAAAAAGAATCATGAACAAGATCCCACTTCACATAGCATGACATATCAGAGTACATATAAAATACTTTAAGTGAAACGGATAAAAATATTGTATCAATAATGTACAAGTTCATCATATGCATATCATGTACCATTATAAACATATACATATATAAGAACATCCTTTTAAGGTTTTCCTCCAGTCAAACTAGTGCAAGGCGAAGGTAGAGTGCCATACCCTACCTACGCTAAGTCAACCTCTCAAGTTACCTTAGTTGGTTTGTACTTCATTAATTTATTGTAGTTTAGGTAACACTAGACTTAACCGTCATAGACCACAAGAGGTAACTGTGGAATCCGGTGTTGTAAAACCTTACACCGATGGAAGGTGGTCTATTGGCCAAAGTAAAATTAAACATAAACGTAGATTTCTAGGTTGATCCACTAGCTAGTCTTCCTATAGGGGCAACATAGTTCATGAAGTAAGAGATAGGTATAATACCTCCACATACAACATGGCAATTGGGTCCTCCTCGTATGGGAATCCAATGGATGAGTATCCTTTATTGGAGAGTGAACAACACATGTGGAACTGTAGGGTGAATCTTCCTCTATGGAAAGTCATCACCTCCCATTGTGAATTTCACTTGATACTAAGCTTAGTTCCTTTTCAAATGTCGTTATTGTCTTGATTAATCATCATAACTTAATGTATGCCATAGCGCCTAATCCTTGAATAATAATCATTATCATAGCTCAAATAGAATTGCATGAGTATAGTCCTTTTATTACAATTCATATAAGTGTGGTTATCACATTTACATATCACTAAATAATAAGGCATTTTGGTAAATCATCTCCATCCTTATCACATTTACATCTTATCCAACACATCACAAACCTTATTCAAGAGTTCAACATCATAAAAACCCCTATATATTCTAATACACGGCATACTCCAATATAACATTTTGATTAAATAACAATTAACCATAACTGAAGTAAAGAATAGGGATCACAAGACTTACCAAGTCTCCTTCGTAATAAATCATCAAGGTCTTACCATCAACCCTTAACTCAACCAACGTAGGGTGTAGTATCATCATATAACCATAACAAACATGATGATAAGGCTAACTGATTCACTACATCACAATCCAACAATAGTTCATAACTTATGATAAAATACTTAATTGAATTCACAACATACTTAATAACTTAGATAAAATTCCCATGAACTAGCATGATAGGAATTCATCCTAATTTAGTGATGATAGATACAAAATATCATAGGATATTAATTCAACCAAAAACAAATTTATTTGAACCAACATTACTCAATTCAAATCAAGATCACAACCTAGGTTAAGGGGTAAATGTCATCTTCTACAAAGTAGACCGATTCATCAAGATATTTCATAATTTTGTCAGGATACAAGTTAATCATAATATAAAAAATAAATCATAAACTATGTAATTTATAACATCAATTTCTAGATTGGGAAATACCCACATGAAAACTCAACTTTTGAAATTTAATTTGATGGAACCCTTTGAGTAAAGAGGTCTCAAAGGTGAAAGGAATCCCATACCTTACTAAATTAATAAGACTGATGGAGCAACTAGACCCTTTGCAGCCCATAAACCTACCCCTAGACTTGTTTTCAATGGAGTTCTTCACTAGAGAGAAATAAAAGAGAAGGAAAGAGATTGGGTTTTGGAATTTTAAGAGCTTAAGTTGGTCAAATTCCTATAGGGTCTTTGTATAGGTGGTTAACTAACTTAATTAGACCTCCCTAATCCCCAAACTAATTAACTAACCCTTTAATTAATTAATGGAACCAAAGTTAAAACGTGAATCAAAACAGGCCCTCAAACACGACACCACGATTCACGGATCATGGGTCAATCGATGACCACTGCTCCCTCTGTTCTGAACATACGTCAATAAGTTCAGAGAGTTTCATAATAGCCTTTTGTACAAATTGACTAAGTGTCCATCTATGGTGTCCATCGATGCCCATCGATTGAAACACGCCCCGTTGATGGCACTCGCTATGCATACTTCTTTGGGGATTCCTTTAACCCCAAAATGGAAGGGTCCTCCTGACGGACCTTGGTTGGTCCTTGGGGAGTCGTGTCTTGATGTTTCAACTATGAATTGACTCTAATTTATTTTAGACGCCCTTTCACTAATTTTCATCATTTTTGTACTCCTAAAAACTAATTAAATAGTCTAAGGATGCTAGTACATCATTTAAGTAGTTTCCAGACGTCATGGAAGCTTAGGTTTCTAGACATCCTAGATGACTTATATTCACTAAAATATACCTCAAAATAGTATCTAAACCTTTTGACACTTCTGTTAGGTTCTATAACACCTCTTAGCTTTTCGAAGTGTTACATTATCCCCCCTTAGGAACATTCGTCCTCGAATGGCACTATTATTTTAGAAAGGAAGGAATATACTCGAGACTAGCAGCCCAACCAACAGTAATACATTATAATATCATTAGCAACATCAATCATATTGTTTACTTAAGGCAGTTCAAAAACAGAAGTTACCTCACATAAAGCTCACCATTACATTATGAGGAATATCCTTCTCACAATAACAAGAGCTCAACATACGTTACATGAATCAACTATGCCAAGTCTTAACTTATCAACATGCTACATATAACTTTATAAAGACTCACCATGTCAAAATGCATGAAATAACTCGAACGAAGTAAAATTTCAAAATTCCAAGTTGAAATCACTTTTCACTCTAACTTACTGTAACAACATCAAAAATATACATTTTTGCAAAACTTCACCAAAAATAATGAAACCTAAATTTTTTGCCATTATATTCATTATTAATAGGAATTACTAACCTTAGTTATCAAATAGTTGAGGATTACGGGACTTCATGTCGGCCTCAGCCTCCCATGTCACACCCTCAACTAGGTGATTCTTCCATAACACATTTACGGAAGTCACCTTTTTGTTCCTCAATTTCTTTACTTGCCTATAAAGGATTTGAACCGGAACTTCCTCATAAGAGAGGTTATCCTTCACACCAAGACCCTCACTAGGAAGAATAGACTCGAAATCACCCATACACTTCTAAAGCATAGAAACATCAAAAATTGGATGAATTGGAGAAAAATCGCTAGGCAACCTTACATAAACTTTTGCAAGATTTCATAGGGACCCACATAGCAACCGATGATCATGATAAGACTTTTGTTGGCTATAGGCTGTTTGCAACCAGTTCCTTATGATATGAAATTTCTCCAAAGTCTTATAAATAATATGGGACTCACAAGTGAAGACTCACCCACTTTAAACCATCCAATAGGATATCTACACTTCCTACCATACAAGGTTTCATAAGGAGCCATGGATATGCATGAATGGAAACTATTATTGTAAGCAAAGTTCACCAAAGGAAAATGCTTATCCCAATTTTCCATGAAATCAATAATACAAGCCCTAAACATATCCTCAAGGGTTTGAATGGTACGCTCCGCTTGACCATATATTTGGGGATGAAAAGCGGTGCTTAGCTTCACATTAGTACCCAACCCTTCTTGAAATTACCTTAAAAACGTAGATGTAAATTGTGCACCCTGATACGATATGATGGATAACGTATACCATGGAAACACACAACCTCATCTATGAGGATCCTTGCATAATTTTCCGCCAAATATATAGAACTGAAAGGAATAAAATGAGTTGACTTGTTTAACTTATCCACAACAACCCATTTAGAGTAATATTGATTTTTTGTTCAAGGCAAACCTACCACAAAATCCATATTGATGTCTTGTCACTTCAAATTAGGAACTTTGATTTCTTGTAGTATACCACCCGACTTTTGATTTTCGACTTCCACTTGTTGGCACTTTGGATACTTAGCAACAAATTTTGTTGTGTCCGTCTTCAAACCTTGCCACAAATATACTTCCTTAAGGTCATGGTGCATTTTTGTAGAACCCAAATAAATGGAGTAACGGGACCGCTGACCTTCATCGAGGATATGGTCCCTCAAAAAATCTACATTGGGAACATAGAACCCTCCTTTATACCTAAAGACACCATCCCCCCATGGAAAATGATTCACTAATCTTGTTAAGAACCGATTCATTCAAATCCATCAACGGTTGATTAAGGTGTTGATTGGACTTCACCTCAACAAACGATGATGAATCCAAGTTCTGATGGACCATAAAACCACCATTCGCAGAATCTTCGAACCTTACACCCAATCTAGAAACCTATGAACATTTTTCACTAGGTCTTTCTTGGCTTCCTCTATATGAGACACACTACCCATGTTAAAACGAGTTAGAGCTTCCACAACCACATTGGCCTTACCGGAGTGATAGAGAGCAGTCATGTCATAATATTTCAATAATTCCAACAACCTTCTTTATCGGAGAGTCAACTTTTTTTTAGTAAACATATTTTGAAGACTCTTTTGGTAGGTATACACATAATCATGAACACCATTCAAGTAATACCTCCATTTTTTCAAGGCAAATACCACGTCCGCTAACTCAATATCATGAGTTAGATAGTTTCTCTCAGGAGCCTTATGTTATTTTAGAAGAATAGGTTACCAATTCCCATGTTGCATATGATCACACCCTAAACCCACTCGGGATGCATCACAATATACAACTAAGCCCTTTTTACCTTTCGGTAAAGTCAACACCGGAGCGGAATTAAGCCTATCTTTCAATAATTGGAGTTTCTCTCACATGCCTCCGACCACTAAAATTTCTTACTATTTTGGAGAAAAGTAGTCATGAAAGATGCAATGGACGCAAAACTATCCACAAAACTCCGATAATAGCATGCTAGATCCAAGAAAGAACTAATGTTTATTGGAGTCAATAGTCTAGAAAAATTTTGACCACCTAGGTTTTCCTTGGATCAACCTCAATTCCCTCACTATAGATGATACGACCAAGAAACTCCACCAACCTCCAATAAAACACACATTTTCCATACTTGGCAAATAATTGGTTCTCTTTAAGCACTTTTAACACCACCCTCAAATGGTCCATGCGATCACCTTAATTTTTTAATATACCAAGATGTCATCAAAGTATACAACGATAACTGAATCTAGTTAACTTCAAAACACCTAATTCATGAGATCCATAAATGTTGTTGGGGAATTCCTGAGCCAAAGGACATTCATAAAAACTCATACTGACCATATCTAGTCCGAAATGCCATTTTTGGTATATCCTCACCTACCACCCTATGTTGGCGATATCCCGATGTCAAGTCAATCTTAGAAAAGTAGCTTGCCTCTTAAATTTGATCAAACAATTCGTCAATCCGAGGGAGAGGATAATTTTTCTTAATAATGACCTTATTAAGTTGGCGATAATTAATGCATGCTAAGGGACCCATCCTTTATCTTCACAAACAAAACCGGAGCACCCAGTGGAGTAATACTAGGTCTAATGAAGCCTTTGTCTAGTAAATCTTTGAGTTGAGACTTCAACTCTTTCAATTTGGCCGGATCCATCAGATAAGGAGGAACTGAAATGAGATTTGTATCTGGTAGCAAGTCAATACAAAAATAAATTTCGCGTTAGGGAGGAATACAGGGAAGATCATTAGGAATTACCTCACTATGTGGACCAACTCAATGGGAGGAATCTCTAAGTCAAAATCCTTGACTCTTACTATATGATATAAACACCCTTTATATATCATTCTACAAGCTTTAAGACAAGAGATGATACGACCTCTACAAATAAAATTTCTATTCTTCCACTCTAAAACAGGCTCATTTGAAAAAATAGACTTCACCACCCTCATTCTACAATCTATAGAGGCAAAGAAAGCATGCAATCAATCTATACCCAATATGACATCAAAATGAAACATATCAAGTTCTACTAGTTCAACATAAGTAACTCTATTCGGCGACATTATAGGACAATTTCAATACAACCTCTTTGCAACAACTGACACACCCTCCATGGTAGACACCATAAACGGTTTATTTAGAATGTTGGGTAAGATATTAAATTTCTTAGCTACCAAGGGAATAAAGTAGAGCCCGAACCAAGTAAACCATATGCATGAATGAAAATACTGTCAACATACCAGTCACCACGTTGGCAGTAGTCTGTTGGTCACCTCTTGAGCGAAGTGCATAAAAGTGATTCTTCTTTAAAGCATCATTAGAACCACTTGATTGAGTTTGACCACTACCCTTGTATTCACCGTTATCATTACGACAATCCCTAACCTTGTGGACACTCTTTCCACTACCAAAGCAATTTCCGGTTCAAACTAGACATTCACCAATATTACCCTATCCACATTTAGAACAACTAGGCTTCTTGTTCGGTGAAATAGTACCCCTTCCCTTCTTAGGCTAGGGTTAGACACAATCTCATCATGAGCCTTAGGGAACATTGAAGGAACTTGATTGGACAACATCTTCTTGAACATAACCTTGTTTTGAATCTGACGACTACCCTTGGAATAACCACCGTCAAAAGTTCTTTCCCTCTTGGCATCTATGATCTTCCTCTTAGACCATGCATCTTCAATTTTTTGAGCTTGAACCATGAGAAGATAAATATTCATATTGTTATGTAAGTATCCGAATGACACTCATCTTGAAATTCATCTGACACTCCTGTCACTAATCAGCTCATTTCATCCCTAGGATTGCGAACCAAAGAAGGAGCATATTTTGACAATTGATTGAATTTCAAGGAGTATTCAAGCACACTCATACCACCTTGATAAATGTTGATGAAATCCACCAATTTAGTTTACCTCTTCTTTCTAGGAAAGAATCTATCAAGAAAATCCTTCTTGAACACTTCTCAAGTCACCGGTCCATCCCTTTACGGTCTATTGTCCCTCCGTTGAACATACCCAGTTTGTGCCACACTTTTGAGGTTGTAAGTGTCTAACTCGGCCATTTCACTAGTAGTCAACTCCATAGCACAGAGAATATTGTAGATTTCATCAATTAGCTATTGGGGTCTTCTTAAACATTGGACCCATAGGAAGTAAGGGGATTCATCCTAGTGAAATCCCTTATACATGAGGCCATGATATCGACTTGTTAGTTTGCTCGGGATAGAACTTCCCGATTATCTTGGGTTATCATGGATTGATCTTCAGTAGTGGAGGCTTGTGCTTGGGTAGTAATGGATGGGGCCATTCGGAGAAAATCATCCCTTATGTAACCATCCATCAAAGGAGGAGGATTGACGGGGGCTTGGTCATCATTAACATCTTCTTCAAAAAATGGAACTTGATAACGTAAGGGAGGAGCTCCCGCATTGGCAATCCCTACTTTAAGTCTTCATGTCACTTTGCTTCAAGTACTCATTGCCTATAATCACAATAAAAGGATTAGATGATAAAAACACACAGAGCTTACACTCTAGAGTCATGAAAGTGAGAGTTTCCTAAACATCTTATAGATTTTTATTCATAAGAGTGGCGCACTTCACTATTATGAATATGAACCTACATAGAAGTGTTTGAGAGAGACATCAACTCAAAGATATTAAACCTCATGCTCTGATACAAAGATTTTCACATCCTCTAATATCCCATAGACTTAACCGGCATCTTCATCCTCTTGAGGACTAAGACTATCCTCTTAACTTATTATATTACATTCATAGGTCAAAAATACAGAATTTTTAAAAATCATTTCATTACTTTTACCCCAACGTTTATATAGACCTCTACATACACATAATAGATATATATCGAGTATACATAGACCCTTTGTATAGGAAGATTACTTAGTCTTCTGCTTTTATGGTACATAGATATACAAAATATAACATAGTCTCAAAAGCATGTCTCATCTCATAACCATCGAACACAGTATATCAAATTACCTAAACCATACATCAATACAGTAAGACCACATAAAGGTCATACAATGTCTAGTATCCAAATGAAAATGAAAGAAACATAAGATTCTTCATACTAAAATAACTTCATAATTTTTATAGTAATATTGACCTCGGAAAGTGAAAAACCTACCCAACTTGGATGATTAAGAATTCCAAGTCTTCTTCAAAGTCGTCTCTAGAAGCCCTTCAATGACTGGAACCTAAAATGTAGGGGAAATGGAAAAATGGGGTTAGTACACCATTTTTACTATATATGAGACTATATGCACACATATCATCAAATCATGCTAAAAAGAGAAATTTCATTAAATATGCAATTTACTTTAAAAACCATTATGCACATTCAATAAGACCATACCAATCAATAAGACATATTTATTAAGACTTAGGCATGTACATAACAAGACCAACAATGATAAGTATAGTCAAGTCAACATGCATAGAATTTAATTGGACATATAGTCAAAGCAACTCTACCATCAAGTAAAAACATAAACAAGCATGAATAAGAGTTCATTATAGCATAACCAAAACAAGACAACTACTTATGAGCCCCTATCATGTCAATAGGTGCAATGACAAAGTAAAGCCTCCTAACCTTACTCAATCAAGTAACCCAACAATAATCATGACCAGCATCCCACTTCACAATGAATTACATTTAAGAGTACATATCATCATACATTAATGATGTATACAAACACATATTGATAAGTGAAACTAAATAACATATAGTATCAACAATATACAATTTAATCATATGAATATCATGTACCGTTATAAGCATATACATAAAATAGAACATCTTCCTAAGGTTTCCCTCAAGGCAAACTAGTTCGAGGCATAGGTAGAGTCTCGTAGCCCTATCTAAGCTAAGTCAACCTCTAAAATCACCCTAGTTTTTTTGTACTTCATTACTTTATTTTAGTTTAGGGAACATTTGTATTAACCGACATAGACCATAAGATCTAAGTGTGGAATGCGGTGTTGTAAAACCTTACACCGATAGAAGGTGGTCTATCGGCCAAAGTAAATCCAAACATAAACATAGCTTTCCAGGTTGATCCACTAGCTAGTCTTCTTATGGGGGAAACATAGTTCAAGAATTAAGAGATAGGTATAATACCTCTACATACCACTTGGCAATTGGGTCCTCCTCTCATGGGAATCCAATGGATAAATATCCCTCATTGGGGAGTCAACAATACATGTGGAACTATAGGGTGATGCTTCCACTAAGGAAAGTCATCACCTACCATTGTCAATTTCATTCGCTGCTAAGCTAAGTCCGTTTTGAAATGACTTTAATGTCTTTATTAATCATCATAACATAATGCAGGACATAGGGCATAACCCTTGTATAATCATCATCATTATAGCTCAAATAAAATTGCATGAGTATAGTCCTTTAATTACAAATCATATTAGTGAGGTTTGAACATTAACATATAACTTCATAATAGGGGATATTGGTAAATCATCACCATCCTTATAACATTTACATCTTAGCCAACACCTCAGAAACCATAGTCAAGACATTTCGATTCAACTCATACCAACCTTATCAATCCTATTAAATGGTATACTTCAATACAACATAACGACTTCATCAAAATTAATCATAATTGAAGTAAAGAATAGGGATCACAAGAAGTATCAAGTCTCCTTCATAATTCATCATCAAGGTCTTACCATAAACCCTTAACTCAACCCTAATAGGGTGTAGTATAATCATATAAACATAACCAACATGGTAACAAGATTAATTGAATCAGTACATAATAATCCAACACTAGTTCATAGCTTAAGATAAGATACTTAGGTCACTTCACAACATACTTCATAACATAGATCAACTTCTCAAGAACTAGGATGATACGAAAATAATTTATCCTAATTTAGCCATGATTGTTAAAACAATAGCATAGGTTAGTAATAAACCAAAAACAAATTAAATTGAACCAGCATTACTCAATTCACATCAAGATCACAACCTAGGGTTAAGGGGTAAAGGTAATTTTCTAAAAACTAGACAAATCCATCAAGATATATCATAATTATTTTGGAATACATGTTAATATTTTCATAATATCAAAAAGAAATCATAAACAATATAATTTATAACATCAATTTCGTGATTGGGAAAGACCCACATGAAAACTTAACTTTTGAAATTCAATTTCATGGAACCCCTTGAAGAAAGAGGTATCAAAGGTGAAAGGAATCTCATACCTTACTAATTGATGAAGACTGATGGAAAAACTTTACCCTTTCCAGCCCTTAAACCCACCCCAAGCTTGGTATTCAATGGAGTTCTTCACTAGACCGAGAAAGAAAAGAGAAGCAAGAGAGTTTGGGTTTGGGAATATTAATAGCTTAAGTTAGTCTAATTAACTTAGGTGTTTTATATAGGAGGTCAACTAACTTATAATTAGACCTCCATAATCCCACAACTAATTAACTAAAGCTTTTATTAATTAATGGAACCCAACTTAAAATGTGCAGTAAAACAGGCCGTCACGTACGACACCCGCGATCGACAAATAGTAGGTCAATCGACGGCCAATGCTCCCTCTATGATGCACATCCATGGCTAAGTTCAGATAGTTTAAAAATGAACCTTTGGACAAAGTAACCAATTCTCCATCGACGATGGCCATCGGTGCCCCGTTGGTTGACACACGCTTTGTCGATGGCGCTCGTCCGCGCACACTTGCTTTGGCAGTCCTTCGACCCCAAAATGCAAGGGTCCTTCTAATGGCCCTTTATTTGTCCGTGGGGATTCATGTTTGGACGTTTTGACTATAAATTAAATTTTTTATATGTTATACACTCTTCCACCAAAATTTCATCATTTTACGACTCCTAAAAGCTAATCAAATAAGCTAAGGCACGCTAGTACCTCATGGAAATAGTTTCTAGACGTTATGGACGTTCTTTGACATATTGGTTTCTAGACTTCCTAAATAACTTATATTCACTAAAATAGACCTTAAACAAATGTCTAAACCTTTTGACACTTATGTTAGGCTCTAGAACACGTCTTAGATTTTTGAAGTGTTACAGAAATGATAGACAAGGGAACTCCATGGATACGCACTATTTCATTAATATACAACTTATCATAATCCTCCGCAGAATATGTTTACTTTACGGCAATAAAATTGGCTGAATTTTTCATCCTATCAATGATAACCCAAATCGAATCATGTTGCCTTTGCGTACGTGGCAACCCTATAACAATAATCCATATTGACATCTTCCAACTTCCAAATGGGTATTGTTATGTCTCGATACAAACCCTCCCCGTATTTGATGTTCGGCCTTGGCTTGTTTCTTATTAGGACATTGGGAAAACAAGTCTTCTATATCCCTCTTTTTATGCGTTCCACCAATAAATTTCGCTTAAATCACGATACATTTTGGTGGCACTAGGATGAATGAAATTGTAATACCTCGAAAATGACTTAGATGAATCTAGAGCCTATGATGTTTTTCATGAGTGTATAAGGTCCTAAATTTGCCAATAATGCGGTGTTGAGGCAGTATTGAAGACTTTAGGTGCATTGGAACTCAAACATCAAGGGACAACTTTGACGTTCGACAACTAAGTCACCTATGTGCGTTATATGTAGTTTTATGTGTTTATGTGTGATGGATATGTTAGAAGTTAATTATATGAGTTATTATACTCTATATAGGCAGTCGGTCAACTTTCATTTACATTGGAGGTCAAACATCCAAGAACGTCCATAAACGTTCGAAAAGTTTCCCTTGAAACGACCTTGTGTGTCTATGTATCTTTCGTCAGATTTTATCGTGTTCGTTTTGGATTATATTCATGTGGGAGGTCCTAAAACTGTATACAAACATTTTTGGGTTTGAAACGTCCGGACAAATATCCTCAAGGATCACTTAAGGGTCTTTGAGGAAGGACCCATGTTTAGTGGCCAAGACTATCAAATACAGCCTACCTCCGGATGGCAATCGACGCCTTGTAGGTGAGGTATCATTGATGGAAACATATACGTAGGGAAGGAGAGGCCAAATACCATCTTCAGTCCCAGACCACGGGCAAGCAGGACGGTCCGTTGGTCAAGGGACGGGCCATTGATGGGTTCGTCTCTGCGCGGTTAACTTTTAGTTCAAGAAGTGAATTGGTAAATTCACCCCACTTCCAAATAATATAAACGGAGGTTCCTAAAGGGACTTTTGGGTATTTATACTATGTTTATAAGCCTAAAACAATTAAAAGGTTTCATTCTTCAAAATCAAAAACCAAAATCCCTTAGAAATTCTCTAGAACTCCATTTCATCAAAAACTCAAGGAAGGGCTTGGATTGGAGAATTGAGTGGATATTATTCATAAAATTTAAGAATTAGATTCATTGAGGTGTTATTTTTGATCCTTGAAACTCTATTCTTGAAGGAGCCAAATTTTCAAAGAAGTTTTTTATGGTTTTCAAAGATGAATTGTCCAATTTCATAATCTATCCATGGGTTTTTTCATTAAAGGTTTTTAAGCATTGAATATTGATTGAATTACTAGTAATTTTATTATTTTAAATAAATAAACTTATGAACACATGTAATTGATGAACCCTATTCATGAACTACTTTATGGGTTTGTATGGTTTGGACTTAATGCTTTTGAAATTTAGTATAATTTTATATGGGATATTAATTTGTGTAATAATAGTATTGAATTTATATATAGGTTGTCTTATATTGATGAATTTTCATTGAATTGACCTAGTTTCATTGAGTAAGAAAGTTTTTGTATTGAATTGATGTTCATGGCCATGTGTAAGGCCATTATGGTATTGAATTGGATGGTCTAGCATTGGATTGAAGTATTGAGGATGGAGTTGTGGAACTCTGACCTAATTCTATTTATTTTATATTAATTGGACTTTAATTATGTTGTGATTGGTATGGTCTACTTATGGTGACGGTATTATGTGCTCTACCTGCAATTGATCTGGCGTTATTTTATGTATTATAATGATCATGGAGTTGTAGGCAAATACTTGAAGTATTATGATGATTATGTGAAGGTTCATAGTATCTATCTGAATAATAAGTAATGTGAAAGTATATGTGCTCACCTATTGATGCTAATGTGAAAGTATATGTGCTCACCTATTGATGTTATTTAGGTGATCATGTTAGATTATGACTATGTCTTTATGTGTATAGGCTTAGGGTTGATGCATAGGTATTCTTACTTGACTATGAGTCTATATTGGTCAGATTGATGATGATATAGTAGTGTATAGGATGACTTAAAGATGATAATGGTTATTTCTATGTGCTTCTAAAATGACATGTAATATGTGTTAAAGTGAAGTATGTTGTGTCTTGTCATGTTTGACTTATGTCCCTTACATAATAAATGTATGAATGTGAAAATGAGATTTTTTGACCTAGGATGCTAAAGACACTTAGTATTGGATGTATGAATTACATGAGACCTTAAATGATGTTATGAGGGTCCTTTATGTGAAACCTTGAACCTAGTGGTAAGGTTATGAATGTTGAAGTTGAAACTTGTAATGGTATCCTTCAAGTAAAGGAATGATAGACTTAAGGTTAGTTGGTTGGAACATCATCATATAAAACCTTAAGAAAGTCACTATGAGCTTCTTGTCGCCATTGTAAGGTAGCTCTAGTGGACCTCTTTGGTAGGGTAAATGTGATTGGGTAGTAACTTGATATGGAACCCCTTTATATGAACCTTTAATTGAAATTACTCTATGAGAACAAAGGCTAGCACCGAGTGTGTAAGGTAAGGGAAGTAGTTCTAGTTAAAGAATGAAACCAAATTATAAATCACGCCCTACATATTCCTTAACCATGTGCCTACATGGGATGTGTCCATGTTATACCATTGGCAAGTAGAATACCCTCATCAGAGTAGGTTTGAACTACGAATTCCATGTCTGTCTATGATAGTCTATATCGATTATTGCCTATTCTCATAATATGGGATAACTACTAGCATTGGAGAAGTTCTATGAAGTTTTGGTGGTGGTATGGGACTCTATCTAAACATTGCACAATGGTTTTGAAGGTGTTAGTTGGAGTCCCTAGGTCTTGTCCAAGACCATTACTTGCATGTCCTTGCATGATGAATGAGTCTTAAATGAACTAATGGATCTAATGACTTAAGTAAAGAAAGCATGTTAAATGAATAAGTAATTACCTAGAGTAGTTAAAAGTTGTCTAATTAAAGTGTGAAGGGTCCATAGAAATGTGAACTTCGTATCTTTCCTAGATAAGTCTTAAGAATGACTCTAGATAGGGAAGATGTTGATTATGTAGACATGATCTAATCCTTATGTAGTCTTAAGAATTATTTAGGTAGTCCTGAATAGGTGAATCATGGACATTATTTTCTTGATTTACATAAGTAAATCTTTTATTAGCGTTGGTAAGGAAAAATTATATTATACATGTTCATGTGTATGGTTTCTTGTAAGTCTTTATGTGTCTCATTATTAGTAGTCTTAAAGATAATTTAGGCATACTTAAAGAGGGTTTTATGGGACGTCTCTCTTTGTATTGTTTAAGTGAGTCTTAGGATAGATTTTTGTGGGATAATTTCATGCTAGAAGGTGTCTTTGGTGAAGGTTAGAAACTTCACTCTAACATTGAAGGAATTCACTATATAGTGAGTTGATGTCACTGTAATGTTGCTTTAAAAATGCTATAAATTGATTAAATGTTATCTTATGTGTTTCTAAGGTGTTAAATGTTGTTTTTATGATTTTGTTATTCTATTTAAGTAAAAAATATTCATATTTATAATTTATGTCCATTTTCTTTTTTTTACGTATAATGCCATACATATTACAATTGTTTGTACTAACCTTATACATTTTGTTATGTCTAAAGGTGTAGGTGAAAGGTGAGAAGGATTGTGAAGGAAAACTTGGATTCTAGAGTCGTTCAAGTCAAGTGAAGTATGTCCTCAATTGACTTGAGGGCATACATACATATCTTTTATTTCAAAGTATTGTAATAGACTAAGTATTTCTATATGTTGAAGTATGGGCCATATCCCAAAGTATTCTCGTGTCTAAGATTGATGAGATTGAGACTTAGTATTTCCTATGGTTTCTAATGAAAGATATTCTAATGTTTTGTAAAAAGTATTAATTCTACACTACTTTTCATTATGTATATGCGATAAACAATACAGTAAGGGCTTGTAAAAGACTTCCAAGAGGTCAAGTAAGCGTGTCGTAATCCGAGATTGTCCCTAACTTTTAGAGTGTTGTCTCGGGTCGTGACAAGCTCTATATCAGCGCATAGGTTATGTAAGTAGTCTTAAGAATAAAAAAGTCTCAAAATCATGTCATGTCTAGTAGTGTCTTTACAATTGGTGTGAGTCGTAGCACATCTATGGGAGAGAGAGTGTAGGGCAATATAGTTTCCCTTATTTTCTACTCCTATGTGATTTCGTAGAGTAAATGTTATGAGTACTTTTTTCTTATGGTTTTCCTTGTGATTCTAGGAAGATGAATACGAGGAGGACAACGGCTAAGAGAGTTGAGAAGAATGATATGCATGAGGATATTCCTCCTCAAGTTGATCAAGTTTCTCAAGGTTCTTCAGGTGATCAAGTCCCTATTGTTGATGGAGGTAATGATATTCCGGTGGTTACCTCGTAGTTGAGTAATAGTGATATTCGAGAGGCTTTGCTTACTTTTGCCCGAGTCGTGACTACTCAAGCGAATTTGAGTGTGGGGACTAGGATGAATGTTGTATAGAGAACTATGACATCAAGATTTGTACACTTTGTGAGGATTAATCCTCCTATCTTTCTTGGCTCTAAGTTGGAGAGGATTCCCAAGAGTTTTTAAAATGTGTGTACAAGTTGTTGAGTGTTATGGGAGTTACATTTAGGGAGAAGGCGGAGCTAGCTTTGTATCAATTGAGGGATGATTCTCAAGTGTGGTAAACTCAATGGAAAGATAATAGGTCGGTGGAGTCAGGTCCTATTGAGTGGGAAGAATTTAATGAAGCTTTTCTTGGAAAGTACTTTCCCCGTGAGAGAAGGCAAGTTATTGTATAGGAGTTTAACAATTTTAAGCAAGGAAATATGAGTGTTGTGAAATACTCTTTGAAGTTCTAAATGTTATGTAGATATACCACATACCTTGTGTCTAATCTGAGGCTTGAGATGAGTATATTTGTGACTGGGGTCGCCGATCTAGTGAGGAAAGAATGTCGTACGACCATGTTACATGATGATATGACCCTAGCTAGACTCATGTTGTATGATCAATCAATAAATGAGTCTAAACTTGGTAGGATTGCTAGGAACTTGAAGAGAAATGGTTCTCGTGACGAAGATAAAACTAGGTTAAAAAACCGGGCTCAAGGTCAACAAGAACCTAGGAGTGCTAAGATGAAATTGGAGAAAGGAGGTAGTTCTAAAAATAGCAAACGTACATGTGTCACTTGTGGAAAGAGGCACTACGGGGAATGCCTAAAGGGTACCGGGAGTTGCTTTAGTTGTGGTAAAGAAGGACAGAAGGCGCCAGAATGTCCTACTATTTCTTCTAGAGGAAGAGAGGGTAAACAGGTTGCTACTAATGTTCCAAAAGCTGATGCTCCAAATAAGAGGACTTTCTATGCACTGCAGACTAGAGGAGCATATCCGGATGAGGAGGGTGAGGAATGATGGTAGGTCCTTGTATTTCTCTTTAGTAGTATGAGTTCCTTGTATATGGGGGACTATGGTGAGTAAAGGAGTTTAATTGATTGTTTTGTCTCTTCTATTCAACTCAAGCTTGAGAGTAGAAAGTCATATAAGTATGTTGTATGTGCATTGTGTTCACGGGATATGTTTAAATTGAATTTCATTCATTCCTTGCATTTTGCATTTTATGAAATTAGGTTATGTTATAAGATGTGTTTATGTGGTTCTACATTGCATATTAGCATGTGTCCATTATGAATTCCCTAAAAGTTGCATTTTTTAAAAATGTTGAAAAATTCACTGTAATGCTTGCCTGCTCACTGTAAAAATTTTGGAAAAATGTATGATTCATTCATTGGTCTAAATTTTTTGTAATGTGGTTAGATATGATTTATATGAATATGCTATTGAATGTATAATCACTTTTTGTTATTAGGAATGAAGCATGTGAGTTTTATAGCATGATGAGTTATAGAATTTATTCTAATTTCTTGTTGTATTATGAGTTTCTAGATTATGTGAAATTGATGTCTTCTAAGATGCTTGTACTGTATAATGTGTTATGTGGTGTGGTGATGAGTTTCTAATTGAACCTCTATTCTTGAAGTGTTCGGAGAGTGGTAAGTGTCATTCGGGGATGAATGTTGTCGAAGTGGGGGAGATTGTAATACCTGAAAAATAACATAGGTGAATCTAGATCCTAACAAGTTTTTAATGAGTGTATAAGGTCATAAATTTTCTATAATGTTGTATTAAGTTAGTGTCTTAGAGTTTAGGTGCATCGAAAGTCAAACATTAAGGGACGACTAAGACGTTCGACGACTAAGTCACTTATGTGTCTCATATGTGGTTTTATGTGTTTATATGTGATTAATGAGGTTATAAGGTCATTATAGGAGTTATTATAGTCTATATATACAGTGTGTCAAGTTTTGTGGAGTTTGAAGGTCAAACGTCCAGGACTTTCGAAAGGTTTTCCTTGAAATGACCTTGTGTGTCTATGCATGTTTCGTCAAGTTTTACAGGTTCATTTTTGATGAAATTCATGTGAGAGTTCCTAAACACTTATACGAACATGTTTGGTTTTGAAACTTCCGAATAAAATCCCCAAGGACCATTCAAGGGTCCTTGACGAAGGACCCATGTTGGGTGGCCAAGACTGCCCAACACAGAACACCTACAGATGGCAATCAACGTCCCGTGGGTTAGTTGATGCCCCGTAGGTGAGGTAAATTTGATGTACAGTTAGTGCTGGGGAACGAGATGCCAAATACCACCCTCCGTCGTAGACTATGAACAAGCAAGACATTCTATTGGTCAACAGATGGGTCGTCGATGGTCCATCAATCGATGGGTCTGTCTCTGCGCAAGTTCACTGTAAGTTCAATGGGTGAATTGGTAAATTAACCCCACTTCCAAATAATATAAAGGGAGGTTCCTAAAGGTTCTTTTAAATATGTTTATAAGCCTAAAACACTTAGAAGATTTCATTCTTCAAAATCAAAACCCAACATCCCTGAGAAATTATCTAGAATTCCACTGGAGCCTAAACTCAAGGAAGGGATTGGATTGGATAATTAAGGGGAGATTCTATATCAAATAGAAAAATTATATTCATTGAGGTATGATTTTTGATCCTTGAAACTCTATTCATCAAGGAGCCCAACTTTCAAAGATTTTTCCTAAAATTTTCAAAGATGAATTGTCCAATTTTATAATGTATCCGTGAATTCTTGCATTAAAGGTTTTAAGAATTGAATATTGATTAAATTGTTAGAAATTTTATTATTTTAACTCAATTAACCTATGAACCCATGTAATTGGTGAACCCTAGTTTGTGACTACTTTATGGGTTAAGGGTGCAGTTTTCTATGGGCTATTGATTGATGTAATAATTGTATTGAATTGATATAAAGGTTTAATTACATTGATGAAAATATATTTAACTGGACTAATTTCATTGAGTATGATATTTTTTATATTTAATTAATGTTCATGGCCATGGGTAAGGGTCTTATGGTATAGAATTGGATGGTTTAGCATTGAATTGAAGTGTTGAGGATGGAACTGCAGTAAGCTTCCGTAATTCCATTTATATATGTTAATTATACTTCAATTATGTTGTGATTGGTATGTTCCACTCACATTGGCGGTGTTATGTGCTCTACCTGCAATTGATATGGCCTTGTCGGCATTATTTTATGTACTATGATTATCATGGACTTTTCGGCAACTACTTGAAGTATTATGATTATTATGTCAAGTTGGATATTATATATCTACATGATAAATAATGTGAAAGTATATTCAGGTGATTATGTTAGTTTATGACTATGTTTTTATGTGTATAGCCTTAGAGTTGATGTATAGTTGACTTCTGTCCCTTACTTGATGCATGTATGAATGTGAATATGAGATGTCTTGACTTAGGATGATAAATCCTCTTAGTACTGTATATATGAATGACATGAGATATTAATTGATGTTAAGAGGTTTCGTTATACGAAGCGTTGAACCTAACGGTAAGGTTATGAATGTTTAATTCGAAAGTCGTAATAGTATGCTTCAAGTAGAGGAATGATAGACTTAAAGTTGGTTGGAAGGAACGACATCATATCAAACCATAGTAAATTCATTATAAGCTTCTTGTCGCAATTGTAAGGTAGCCTTAGTGGACCTCCTTGGTAGAGTAAATTTTATTGGGTTATGAACCTGATATGGGACTCCTTTATATGAACCTTTAATGTAAATTACTCTATGAGAACAAAGGCTAGCACCGAGTGAGTATGGTAAGGGAAGTAGTTCTAGTTATTGAATGAGACCGGAGTACAAAGCACCAACTTTAGATTCCTTAACCATGTGCCTATATGGGATGTGTCCACGTGCTACCATTGGCAAGTAGAACAGCCTCATCGGAGTAGGTTAGAACTCTGGATTCTATGTATAACTATCATGGTCTATGTGATTATTGCCTATTCTCATCATATGGGATAACTACTAGCTTTAGAGAGGTTATATGAAGTTTAGGTGTTGGTATGGGAAATTATCTAGAAATTGCACAATAGACTATGAAGGTGTTCGTGAGAGTCCCTCGATTTTTTCAAAGACCATTACTTGAATGTCCTTACGTGATCAACGAGTATTAAATGATATAATCAATGATATGATTTAAGTTTATAAAGCATGTTAAATGAATAAGTACTAAAGTAGTTAAAGGTTGCCTAATTAAGGTGTGAAGGGGGCATTTGAATGGTCACTTCGTATCTTACCTAGATAAGTTTTAAGAATGAATCTAGTTAGGGAAGATGTTCATTATGTGGACATGATCAAAGAAATGGGTTGTCATAAGGAATATTAGGTAGTCTTGAAGAGGTCAGTCATGGACGTTATATTCTTGATTTACTTAAATAAGTATTTTGATAGCCTTCGTAAGGAAAATGTAATATTATACATGTTCATGTGTATGGTGTCTTATTTGGGTGTATGTGTCTCATTATGAGTAGTCTTGAGGATCATTTAGGCTTACTTCGAGAGGGTGTATAGGTGGTCTCTCATTTGTTGGTTAAGTGAGTCTTATGATAGATTTTACTGTGATAATTACATGCTAGAAGGCGTCTTAGGTGAAGGTAACTTACTGCACTGAAATGTTGTTCTTATGATTATGTTATGATATTTAGTTCAAAAATATTCATATTTCTAATAAATATCCATTTTCATGATATTTCTGCATAATATACACTTAATACAATTGTTTGTACTAACTCCATACATTTTTTATCTCTAAAGGTGTAGTTGAAAGTGATAAGGATCGTGAAACAAAGATTTGATTCTAGAGTCGTTCAAGCAAAGTGAAGTATGTCCGCAATTAACACGAGGGCCTACATATATGTCTTTTATTTCAATGTATTGTAATAGGCTGAGTATTTCTATATGTTAAAGTATGGGTCGTATCCCAAAGTATTCTCTTGTCTAAGATTGATGAGATTGAGACATAGTATTTCCGATGATTTCAAATGAAATATGTTATTAAACATATTTTAATGTTTTGCGAAAAGTTTTAATTCTGCACTACTTTTCACTATGTATATGCGATGAATGATACAAAAAGGGCTTGTACAAGACATCCAAAAGTTTAAGTACGTGTGTTGCAATACAAGATTGACCCTAACTCTAGGGTGTTGTATCGGGTCGTGAGAGCAATATAAGGTACCATGAGCCTCTCCAAAAATATTCTCCCTTAAATCATCTATATCCGACACACACAATCTATCTTGGTACCTACGTATCCCATACTCCCCTTGGGAGAAAGACTCGTGAGATTTACTAAGAACTAATTCCTTCAACTCCATCAATGGAGGGCCAATATATTGCTTAGATTTCACCTCAACCACTAATGATAACTCAAAGTTATGATGAACCATGAAACCAACCTTTGATGTTTCTTCTAGTCGAACACCCAACCCGGCTAACCTATGTACCACATTTACTAACTCCTTCGTATCATCAACAACATGAGTCAGACTACCCATAAACATTCAACTTAATGCATCCCCAAATTCATTACCTTACTTGGGGTAGTAAAGGACGCTCATATCATAATCCTTCAAACTCTCTAATTACCTTCTTTGACGTAGATTAAGGTTTTTATGAGTGAACAGATATTGGAGACTCTTGGGATATGTTAACACATCTACATGAAATCATAGGTAATATTTGTAATTTTTCAAAGAAAACAC
Organism: Solanum habrochaites; assembly: GCA_027704765.1. Lineage (NCBI taxonomy): Eukaryota > Viridiplantae > Streptophyta > Magnoliopsida > Solanales > Solanaceae > Solanum > Solanum habrochaites. Next base: position 13,838,533 of record JAKWJA010002492.1, on the reverse strand, counting down.
TATGGTCGTTATTTCAAGGTAATAAGTTCGATAGTTCTTCTCATGAACCTCGAGTTTCCTAGTCAAAATCATTTTATATATTTATGTTTTCACGTCATTATAAAAAATAAAATATGTATGTATTAAGACTATTGTTTTACTAATTTTATGGCGTTAACTTATTTATGATCTTTTGTAGGTGAAACAAATGAATAAATTAAGGCCCAAAGTATTGGAACGTTATTAAAACAGTGTTCGTTTGTTGTTGCTAGAGATTTTTAGCATTTCAAAAATACCATATTTCTTAATTGCATTTTTGTAAATTTATGTATGCAAAAGCTTGAATTGTCAAAAAAAAATTATATATAGAGTTAATAACACTAATTAGAAAATTTGTACTATGATTATGTTGGTGAATACTTCTTACCCTGATTTATTTAAATTTGTGAGTACTATTATTAATATATAAATAATTACTATATTGTTGTTTAATTGAAAAGGTTGAAATAGCCTAAATCATAGCCCATAAATTTGTTGCAATATTCTATATTCACTGTTACAATAGTATAAAAATGGTTGTTGCATAAAACATATTCCAATGGATTAAGTTGTTCCAAGTGATAAAATAATTGTTGCAATAGAGTTTCTTATGGAAATAGAGGTAAACCCGTTCCTATAGATCTATTGTCACGTGATAAGATAAAACGGGTGTCGAACCATTGGAACCATTGAAAACAACAGTTTTACTATATATTGTGATGGTTTGTGTTTGTTGTCATAGGCTTATTTTCTAGTAGTGCTTGAAGAGGTCTTATACAAGACCTTAGCATTCATTATAGCATGTATCATGGAATACAAAAGCAAAAAATTTAAAACTTTTACATTGGACGTTTAACTTCACTTCATATATGAAAATAGATGTAATTTCATCACAACATACAATATAGACATAGAATTGTTGAAATTGGGACTAAGACCTTACATCAATATGAAGTCTATATGTAGGAAAGTATAAGATTGTCTTTCAAACATAACAAGAGAACTAAAAAGCTATAACATAGGTTCTTTTCCTCGGACTTGAGGATTCACCAACTTGAAGGAGAAAATCAAGTTGTCTTTATAAATAGCTTTGAAATCTCCCTCAAAGGCCCAAACCTACAACGCTTGGTAAAAAGGGAAGGAAATATGGGTTAGTACATCACACGTACTATGTATGACCACTATGCATAAAAACAATTGAAACATAAAAAAATTTCCTTTTAGTTCGAACATGTTTTTTATCAATAAAGCTAATATGCACATAATGAATGCATCATAAGACAACCCAACATGTAGATGACCCAATAAGTACGTGTGGAATGCGAGAAATCGAATCCATAACCCTATCAAAAGCTAAGTATCACATTAGACAACCTAATTCATGCATACTTTCACAATATCATTTATAATCATAACTTTGCATATACATAATGATCATACAGAAGTCCTAATCAACTAGTCATAACAAAACACTAGTACAACTATCTCTTAAAATCCCACAAGTGCAATGTGTAAGAGAAGTCACATATCGTCCCTTACACTTTGTAGAACCCCTAAAGAAGTCCCTATAAGATTTTAAAAATTACATTTATCATTTACTTTTTCATTAGGGAAATAGGTTGCAATAACCGACATGATACGATGAGAGCTACATGCAGTTCGGTGTTTGAATCCAACACCAAAAACAGAGGGTTAACACTTTCCTAAGGTGTTACCTATCATAAATAGCTATCTACGTTTATTCACTAAGCTAGAGTCCTATATGCACACATAGTTAAGTGTCAAGGAGATTGTTACTAGAAACCCTAATTTTATACCTCGGATGTCCACTAATCTAGACTAGAGCCTCACCTATTAAATAATGTCTAAAATAGTTTTTCCAGGGATAAACAAAGGTAACTAACAAAATAAGGAAATATTAGAGTCTAGAAGTCATTAAAAGACCATGACTTCTGGGAAATAGTGAAAATGATATAGTGTGCCTTTAGTTCTAGGAAGGGGTTTAAAGACTCATATGAGGTTTAAATCTTGTAATAATACTTTCAATAATGTCACTATGTGTTTAGGGTCAAAATATTGGGGTACAACTCCCCAAAGACCACCACAAATGTCCTTGAGTAGGACCCATCCTTTGAATATACAATCTGTCAAGAAATAATTTGGAACCACGAGGAAGAAACGATGAGCCATCGATGGGCTCATGCCCCATCGATGCTGCTCGTGAGTTTATAATTAGTCTCTTCCCCCTTGTCTCCCAAATAACGTACTCTTTGTCCCAAACTATGTTTGACAAGTATGGTCTGTGGTTTGGTTGATGGGGTTTTGACGAGGTCTTATCGATTGACCCCTATCTCACTGCCTCAACACGAATCAATTAGGTGTCGTTGAGTAATTAGTTAATTATTTAATTAATGCTTTGGGACGGTTATAATTAGTTAGTTTAGGTTTATTCACGTATCGTAAGTCATTAAGCTAACCTAACGACCCATAATGTCAAAACCCAAAAGTTCTCATCTCTCTATAGTTTCTCTCTCTACTCCACTCATCTCTCTCTAGTTTTTCTCACTACTCCAAAGACACCCATGGAAGAAGAAGATAAAATCTAGGGCGTCAAGAGCAATACTTTTCTAGACAAAACTCAAAAAATTGTTATGGTATGGGCGCTATTCACTGTTGGAACTCCTTTTCCCAAGAGGTTCTTGAAAAATTTATTTTAATGTTATTCAAAAGTCTAGTTTTATCCAATTTCGTGGGCCTTCTTTCTGACTTAAATGTTTAGTCTTAATTAAATTATTTGTGATGAATTATACATGTTTATTGGGGGGTATTGATGTATTACTTTAAGCTTTTATTGAATCTATAAAAAAGACCATGAATACTCTTCTTCTCCTAACCCTAACTTGTGAATTGGACTGTATTTTGATTTAGGGAGATGTAATTGAATGTATTCTTGTATAGTTTTTTATTATATTATGATGATGATTGGATTGTTGGGTAAAGATCATTGAATTGGGGTTGAAGACTTGAATGACTTTTTTGGAGGCCAATGGTAAGTCCGTCATGGTTATGATTACTTTATGGTAATAATGTTGGTCTATTCTTTATAATGTTGTTCAATTGAAGTATCATATGTTAGTATGATAGGAATGTGATGAATCAATGAACATGTTAGCATGATATGAAACTGATGAACTGTGAGATGATGATAAGTGTATTACTATGAGAGATTTGAGGTGATTCCTATGTGCATCTTATTTCAATGTTATGATTTAATAATTCTCACATAATGTTGGGTTTTGATGAAAGGACTTTCTCATCCTAGAACCTAGTATATATGAACATGATATATGACATGATAGACTCCTAAGACCTACGATGTAAACTAATTTTAAGAAAGACTCTAAGATACTACAAAAAAGGAAAGTTTAGCTTAGCACCGACTGAAAATGAGAATGAGAGTTCTATCTGACAATGAGAAAGGTAGGTTCACCAAATGTTCTCTAACTAGGACTATTTAAGAGGTAATAATTTGTCTAGCTAAGGGAATAGGAATTTATCAATACAATGCTCATGTCGACCTTGAGGGGAGTTGTAGGAGTGATTCTTTATATATATATGATATGTACGATGTTTGGTTCATATGATATATACTATGTTGGTTTCACTTGATATACATGATGTTGGTCTAGATTGTTATGTACAATTTCGACTATACTTATTCTTATGTCATATGATAGTAAGACAATATTTATGTTCTCTTTGTTAGTTGGCTTTATTAATGTGGGGTTATGGGGATTCACATACACATTTCTCTAGTTTTCTGGATTGAGATTGTGAGTAAGGTATTGTAGTATATTGATGAAATGGAATCTAAACATGTAATGTTGATTATGGATTTCGTAGGATGCTGCTATTGACCATGTATACGAATATGTCTTATTGTTGTTGTATTATGGACTTGTATATGTTCTTGTAATGTGCATTAAGTTACTTAGTATCTGTTAAACCCAATGTCCTTTTTAGCATAATTCTAAATTTTTTACTTGGATATGTTCCCAGACATAATACATGTGGTTTGTACTAACCCATATTTTCTTCAATTTCTACAATAATGTGATAGTTCCCAAGTTGCTGAGTCTTCAAGTCCAAGGACGAAGCCGATAAATCTTCTTCTTCTTATTTCACTACATATAAAGACATTGATCTATTTATTATCGTTTGAGACTATATCATATTCTCCATGAGACATATTGTAATGATGTAAGTGCTATGTCCCAAGTCCTGTACTCTTACGTTAGATTGTTGTGTGAGACAATGTAGACTATTTTTATATATGAGAAGTAAACATGCACTTCAAATGTAAATTAATATTTTTTGAGTGTTTATTCTACCTATAAAATGCAATGATGTATGGTAAGGGCTTGCCTAAGGCGTCTCAGAGGACAAAGACGCTAGTTATGTACAGGGGGTACTCTTTGTTCGTGACACCTAAGTTGCTAATCATGGGGGTTTCCATCTCATAAGGCAACACATATATTGAAATTTGGACTTGCTAAACGTGAGGAAACCCATGTGGGGAGCCGAACTTACTAAGCTTGAGACCCCATCTCATTTTCATTCCATTTCGACTCTTTAAGAATCTATTCCCTTTAGTACTCATCTTTCGACATCGCATAAATTTACATTATTCTTTAGTATACTATTATGTAAATATATTATCATGACAGCTCATTACTGTTCCTAAATAACAATAGTCCTTTCACTTTTTGAAACAGTAGCGTATGAGTAAACCTTTATCTTTAACATTTAATTATAATCATGAGGACTATCTTTAAATCATATAACAATCATACCATATCATATGTACCTACTTCATAGATAATTTAAGTGTATAGGATTAAGGATGATGGGACCTTGTCATTAACACAACAATAACACATTAGATATAGCCTCGTTACTATCTAAGTAATTCATCTTTCATATTTGAGTGCAAGGAAGAGGCAACATTCATACCTGCTTTCCCTTCATGGGACTTCATGCTTTAATCACCCAACAATGCATAACAGACACATGATATAAGGTAATTCATGAAGTAATAACAAAACTAACATCAATGTACACAATTTATATATTCATCATCTTCATCATAATTCCAAGTAAACACCAACAATTATACATCATTATACACCTTAACAACCTTAAGTAATTATAATTCATCATTATTGATTCATAATTTCATTTTTCAAACAGGGACTATGCATACAGAAAAACAATAGATTTTTTGGGAATTTTGATAACATCGTTGGAGGGTCATCTTGGTGAAAGGAATCCCAAGAGTTAAAGAAATAATACCTTAGTGAGGATTTAGCCATTAAATTGAGTTGAATCCTTTGAGAACTAATCCTCTTCTTAGAGCTCTAAAGAACTTCAATGGAAGTTTGGGATAGAGAGAAACTAGAGAGAAGGGAGAGTTCCCATATTTTTTTGACTTTTAATTAAGTGTTTTGTGTTTTTAATTAGGGAATGGGTGTGAAAGGACCAAAAGCTATATATATTAATCCTCCTAAAATACCCAAAACACCCCTGCACTAGTTGGACCTTAAATTAAAAGTCTAACTTGACTTTTAATTAAATCCAAAGATTATCAAGAATCGAAGGTTTGTATGTGACGCATAGTAGAGTCCAAATTCAATTTTCAAAAATACTTTTTGAGGCAAAAGACCTTGTGTTAGCTCCATGACGCATAACTGTCATATTCGAAAATTGGCACCTGGGGTACGATATGCGGCCACCCTCAAATTCTGCCCATTGGAATTTCTTCTTTATTTTCCATCTCTAAACCCTCCAAACTTTCACGACATTTTGTTCAAACACTTAGGACTGTTGTTACCCCTTTTTAGATCATAATTCATTAGGGTAGGCATTAACTTAGGTCATAGAATTTCCAAGGTATTTCATCTATGCGAATATGTGACATGGACACAACAAGAGTGACTATCCATGAGCATCAAGTTGAAGAGGGGCAGCTTAGGAATAGAGAATAGTCCAAGAATAAGTGGGCTAAGATATATGTCTGCGCAACAATGAAATAGTGTGAACTTTTATTTTTTCTAACATAAGCAAAAAGGATATGCTTCATCATTTGATAGTGAACCTGAACAGAGGAACCAATGTTTGTACAATACTCATGATATTCTGAAGATTTGATTTAGAAATGCGTATTCACGTGATGTTAAGGAACAAGGGGGTATTTAGACTCCTGCATGTTCCATGTCTGGTAGGAGTAACTCACGGGTGTGTCCTGATGGCTCCAAGTGTGGCTAAATTTATCATTTTATAAGTGAATGTCCTAAGAACATGCAAAGAAATGATGATGATGGCAATAAACCCTAGCATTTTTCAATTTCTTCACAAGATCTAGTTACATTTGGAGAAGCTACTTAACGAAGACAGAGAAGGAAACCATCGTTATTCTATCACTAGTAACCGAGAGTAAAAATATTCACCAGATGTTGTCACTTGTATGATCCAAATCTTCAGTTTTGATATTTTTATCGAGAAACATCGTCGTCCCTTTAGTGTTTTTACACCTATTGAGAATTATATTCTAGATTAGAGAGTATCACGATTGTACAATTTTTGGTCAATTACAAGAGTACCATGGATGACTTAAGTTAGTTAGACATGGTAGAGTTTGATGTCATTCTAGGTATGGACTCGCTTCATGCCTCTTATGTATCAACATATTTCAGCACTTGAGTAATCACGGTCTTGTTTTCTAGTGAATAAGGTATAGAGTGGAAAAAAATTTCAACAATGCCTATGGGTAATTCCATTTCGTACATAAAGGTAAGAAAATTAGTTTCCAAGGAATGTGTCTATCTCTTAGTCCGAGTTATTGACTTAAATGTTGAGATACATCATATTCTGTCAGTTTGATGTAAGGGTTTCACGACCCAAATCGGATCGCGACTGGCACCCACACTTATCCTCCTATGTGAGCGAACCAACCAATCTAAACCTTAACATTTCAATGTAATATCAACAGAAAGTAATGCGGAAGACTTAAATTCATTAAATAAAACCGATTCAATAACTTCTAAAATTTAACATCTATTATTATCCCCAAAATCTGGAAGTCATCACCACAAGAACATCTATGATCAAATTATTAAACTAAGAGTATTCTAAGAAGCTAAAACAAATAAAAGCTAGTCTATGCCAAAACTTCGAGGCATCAAGACATGAGGAAGGAGATCCAGTCCAAGCTAGAAGCATTAGCTCACCCTGAAGATCCGGTGTGACGAAGACTGGCTAGAATTACTGTTGAGTCGAAGATGACGGCACGTTTGCTGCATTCCACAATATACAAGAAGAAAACATAAAAGTAGGGGGTCAGTACAACCACAAGTACTGAGTAGATATCATCGTCCAACTCAAAATAGAAAACAGTACATATCAGATAACATCATAAAATCAACTAATATTCTTAACATGTGATAGCAACAAGTACAAACATCATTTATAGCATCACCGAACATATCTGTGAGGACCCAAGCCTCCATACCATACTTATTTGGGATACATGTTCTTTAGATTGAGTATATTAGCATCTTTCAAGATTCATTATCTTTATTCCTCTTGTGTCGGTACGTGACACTCCGATCCCCTACTACTATGTGTCGGAACGTGACACTCCGATCCCCTAATTCAATGTGTCGGTACGTGATACTCCGATCCCCTACATCTACGTGTCGGTTCGTGACACCTGTCCCACTAATTCTATGTGTCGGTACGTGACACTCCGATCCCCTACATCTATGTGTCGGTTCGTGACACCCGTCCCACTAATTCTATGTGTCGGTACGTGACACTCCGATCCATTAATCTCATTCTATTAATTCATCAAGCCTTCTTTTATACCAAGGCGTCATCATCTCATCACTTTAGTTCATCAAGCCTTCTTTTATATCAAGGCATCATCATTAACAAGCGATTAGGTTTTTATCAAGATTTGGGATTCAATAGCTTCATCATGCTTGTTTCATCACAATCATATATATAAAATCACATCATGCATTCACACAATTAAGCATAAAGAAGACTCTATAATACTACCCAACACATATCATTCGCTATTAAGAGTTTAATACGAATAGTGTAAAAACCATAACCTACCTCCACCGAAGACTAGTGATCAAGCAAGAATTTCCCAAGCCTTGTGTTTTCCTCTTCTCGTTCGATTCTCCCTTTTTCTCTCGTTCGATCGTATCTCTCTCTCTTGTTGTTCTTTTTCTGTTTCTTATTCAAACCCTCTTTCTTTTACCCTAATTATCATATAATTAAGTTTTTAAAGATGGCACTAATAATCCACTAATTAACTTAAGGTTACCTCTTTTATCCCTCAAGTAATTAGACTTATTAACATTAACCCATTACTTTATAATTAAAGCAGGAAATAGTCCAAAACGCCCCTTAAATTATTTAATCAGAAATCCGACCCCGCCTGGGATTACGCAGCCCGTGACGGGCCGTCGTGCCTGCGACGGTCCGTCCTGCTGTCCGTCGCAAGGGTCAGAGACTTGATTTTAGTAAAAGTCCTATGACGGGCCGTCGTGCCTGAGACGGTCCGTCCTGCCATTTCGTCGTGGCGTTCAGAGAGTCGATTTTCAGTACCCAATTTCAGAATTTCTAAGTGTCATGGGACGAGACCTCCACGACGGTCCGTCGTGACCATGACGGTCCGTCGTGGCATCCGTTGCCTCTGCCAGTTTTCCAGAAATAAAATCTGCTGCTCAAAACGACTAAACAGGTCGTTACAATAGATACCAATTTACCCATCGTTCGTCCTCGAACGATCACGAGAAGAAAAACAAGAGTGAAAGGAAGTACCTGAGTCTGTAAACAGATGTGGGTATCTTTCTTGCATATCTGCCTCCTTCTCCCAAGTAGCTTCTTCAACCGGTCGATTCTTCCATTGCACCTTGATGGATGCAATCTCTCTTGACCTCAACTTGCGAACTTCTCTATCTAAAATAACAACAGGCTCTTCCTCATAAGACAAATTCTCATCAAGCAAAACTGAATCCCAACGGATAATGTAGTTTCCATCCCCATGGTATCCTTTCAACATCGACACATGGAATACCGGATGCACTCCAGACAGCCCTGGAGGCAAGGCTAACTCATAAGCCACCTCCCCTACTCGCTTAAGTACTTCAAAGGGACCAGTGTACCTTGGGCTTAGCTTGCCTCTTTTACCAAACCGCATCACCTCTTTCATTGGCGAAACATTCAGCAAGACTTGTTCACCCTCCATGAACTCTAAGTCCCTAACCTTTCGATCTGCATATTCTTTTTGCCTACTTTGCACCGCTAGAAGCTTTTCTTGAATGGACTTCACTTTCTCTATCGAATCCCTCAAAAGATCAGTACCCCAAGGCCTAACCTCGAATGCATCAAACCAACCAATGGGTGACCTACATCTCCTACCATACAATGCTTCAAATGGAGCCATGTCAATACTCGAGTGATAGCTATTATTGTATGAAAACTCCGCTAAGGGTAAGAATCTATCCCAATGGCCACCAAATTCTATCACGCATGCACGGAGCATATCCTCCAACACTTGAATCTTTCGCTCAGACTGACCATCGGTCTGAGGGTGAAATGCAGTACTAAGGTCCAACCTAGTACCTAATTCCGCATGCAATGTTCTCCAAAACTTAGAAGTAAACTGCGTACCTCTATCTGATATGATGGACAGTGGAACTCCATGCAATCGAACAACTTCTTTTCATTATAAGTCACCTTGACCGGAATGAAATGAGCAGATTTAGTTAATCTGTCCACAATTACCCAAATAGAGTCAAACTTCTCCAATGTCTTCGGAAGACCAACCACAAAGTCCATTGCAATTCTCTCCCACTTCTATTCAGGAATGGGCGTTCTCTGAAGTGTTCCTCCGGGCCTTTGGTGTTCATACTTTACTTGTTGACAGTTTGGACATTTGGCAATAAAATCCACAATATCACGCTTCATTCTACTCCACCAAAAGTGTTGCTTTAGGTCACGGTACATCTTGGTTGCACCCGGATGTATCGAATACCTTGAACTATGAGCCTCTGTCAGAATAGTGTTGATCAAATCATCGACGCGGGGTACACATACCCTTCCCTTAATCCTCAAAACACCTTCCTTATCGATTGTCGCTTCTTTAGCCTCTCCTTGCAACACTTTATCTCGGATCCGGATCAATTTTTCATCATTAAACTGCTTTCCCTTAATCTTGTAAAGGAAGGAAGATCTTGCCTCCACACAAGCTAAAAATCCTCCTTTCTCATTTACTTCTAATCTCATAAGGTAGTTAGCCAGAATCTGAACTTCTCTAGCCAATGGGCGTCTAGAAGCTTGCAAGTGAGCTAGACTTCCCATGCTTCCCGCCTTTCTACTTAAAGCATCCGCTACAACATTCGCCTTCCCCGGATGATACAAAATAGTGATGTCGTAGTCCTTCAGTAGTTCCATCCATCTCCTCTGTCTCAAGTTCAAATCTTTCTGAGTAAAGATATACTTTAGGCTACGATGATCCGTATACACCTCACACTTAACCCCATATAAATAGTGTCTCCATTGCTTTAATGCAAACACTACTGCGGCCAATTCCAAATCATGGGTTGGGTAGTTACGTTCATGCACCTTTAACTGTCTTGAAGCATAAGCAACCACATTCTTCTCTTGCATTAGCACTGCACCCAAACCCGAATAGGATGCATCACAATAGACAATGAAATTCTTACCTTCCACTGGCAAGGTGAGGATTGGTGCAGTAGTCAACAGAGTCTTGAGCTTCTAAAAGCTTTCCTCACACTCATCCGACCATACAAATGGAACATTTTGCTTGGTCAAGTTCGTCAGTTGGGAAGCAATAGAAGAGAATCCCTTGACAAATCGACGGTAATAACTGGCTAAACAAACAAAGCTTCTTATTTCTGACACATTAGTAGGTCTTACCCAATTCTTCACTACTTCGATCTTAGAAGGATCCACCATCACTCCATCCTTGGAAACCACGTGCCCCAAGAAGGACACTGAATCTATCCAAAACTCACACTTGGAGAATTTGGCATAAAGCTTTTTCTCCCTCAACATTTCCAACACCATTCTCAAATGCTCCTCGTGTTCCTTCTTACTCTTGGAGTATATCAATATATCATCAATAAACACGATCACAAAGAGATCCAGATATGGCTTAAAGATCCCGTTCATCAAGCTCATGAAAGCAGCAGGGGCATTCGTTAGTCCAAAGGACATTACTAAGAATTTATAATGCCCATACCTGGTTCGAAAAGCAGTCTTTGGCACATCTACTGCCCGTATTTTCAATTGATGATAACCAGACCTCAAGTCAATCTTAGAAAAGACACAAGCACCTTGTAACTGGTCGAACAAATCATCAATGCGAGGAAGAGGGTACCTGTTCTTAATAGTTACTTTATTTAGTTGCCGGTAATCTATGCACATCCGAAGGCTCCCATCCTTCTTCTTCACAAACAAAACCGAAGCACCCCAAGGATATGCACTTGGTCTAATGAAGCCTTTGCTCAACAACTCTTGAAGTTGAGCTTTTAACTCTCTTAACTCCGCGGGAGCCATTCTATAAGGGGGTATAGAAATGGGGCGAGTACCCGGTTCAAGATCAATACAGAAGTAAATATCCCTATCTGGTGGCATACCAGGAAGATCTGCAGGGAACACATCAAGGAACTCACGGACCACCAAAACTGACTCAATCGAAGGTACTTGGGTAGTTTCATCCTTGAGATGTGCCAAGAAAGCTAAACACCCTTTACTAACCATTTTCTTAGCACGAAGAAAGGAGATGATACGCACCGGATTGGAAGTGTAGTCACCCTCCCACACTAAAGGATCTGTCTCAGGCTTGGCTAACGTCACCGTTTTAGCATTACAATCTAAGATCTCAAATTGCGGAGAAAGCCAAGTCATACCCAGAATTACATCAAAATCAACCATTTCTAAGATAACCAAATCTACATAAGTGTTGCTCCCCACAAAGTTCACCCAACAAGACCTATATACCTTTTCAACTACCACAGACTCACCCACAATAGTAGAAACACGAATAGGCGTATCAAGTAATTCACAATGTATATTTAGACCATTACCAAATGAGGAAGATACATAAGAAAATGTGGATCCAGGATCAAACAATACAGAAGCCATGCAATCACAAACCAGAAGATTACCTGTGATGACAGCATCGGATGTCTCCGCCTCCGATCTCCCAGGGAAATCATAACAATGGGCCCTTTCGTTTGTTTGTCCGTTGTCCCTACCATGTTGTGATGTAGTGGCTCCAGTTTGCCCATCCACCCGGCCATTTTGGTGACCACCATTACCTCGGCCACCACGCCCTCCAGAATAACGGCCTCTGCCATGACCACCTCTACCTCTAGCTATTGGGGGTCTATTACTCTATTTTTGACAATTCCTCCTAATATGTCCAGTCTCCCCACATTCATAACACTCTCTAGATTCACGCATGGGTCTCTCAGAGAAATGTTCACCGGTCTAAGGTGGACCCCCAACTACAGTCTGTAGTGAAGACTGAATGGGTCGAACTGAGTAACCTCCGGAACCCTGTCCTCTAGAGTAAGAACCATTAAACTCACCTCATTTTTGAAACCTCTTTGATGTCGATGCCATGGTGAATTCATCTGGCTTCACTCCTTCCACCTCTACCACAAAGTCTACAACTTCTTGAAAAGATTTCGCTGTGGCCGCTACTTGTAAAGCTGAAATTCGCAACTCTGATCTCAACCCCTTCACAAAATGGCGAATCCGCTCTTGTGGACTGAAACAAAGTTAGGTGGCATATCTGGATAGTGCACGAAACTTAGCCTCATATGCATTGACCGACATCCTACCTGGTTCTAGGCTCAAGAACTCATCCCTTTTCCTATCCCTCAAAGTCCGGGGGATATACTTCTCCATAAACAAGCTAGAGAATGAGGCCCAAGTCATAGGTGGTGCCTCTGTTGGTTGACACTCAACATGTGACCGCCACCACATTTTGGCGTTCCCTTGAAACTGATAACTCGCGAATTCAACACCAAGCCGTTCTACTATACCCATCTTGTGTAGTAGCTCATGACAGTCAACTAGAAAATCGTAAGCATCCTCAGATTCTGCACCCTTGAAGACTGGAGGTTTCAATTTCAAGAACTTACTGAAAAGTTCATGCTGATCATTTGTCATTATAGGCCCAGTATTCAGGCGTGGAAACGTGCCTATGTCCAATGAGGCATCCATACGAGGGGCCATAGTGGCTGCATGTTGTACCTCTGAAACCGGAGGTGTTGGTGCAGAAAACACTGGTGGTGCCTGACCCTGATCAGACAACCCACTAAGATAAGTGAGAACCTGATTGATCATCTCTGGGGTAGGTTGGGGTGGCATTTCCTCATTCTGTACTTGTTCATTCTCCCCGTCCTCCCCTTCTCTTATTACTTCCTAAGTCGGTGGAGGAGTCACCGCCCTAGTACTAGATGGGCTAGGTGCTCGTCCTCTTCCCCTAGAGGACGTCCTCCCACGACCTCTACCGCGGTCTCTTGCCACTGTTCCAATTCGAGCTACAGCCCCAGTGGCTGGCTCAGATGCATCTTGTCTTGCTGATGTTGATGTTGGCGTAGTCGTTGCTCTAGTTCTAACCATCTACGAAATAGAGTGAAGATGGTCAGATACCAATTTGTATCACCTAGATACCAATTGGATACAAGTAATAGCACGAAAGAAAGAAAGAAAGAATGAAATTTTCCTAAAGTCTTATAGCCTCTCAAAGAAAAGTAAAGGCATCCCCCGACCGTTCTTTAAGACTCTACTAGACCTATTCTTGTGTGATGAGACAAACGAACCTAATGCTTTGATACCAAGTTTGTCACGACCCAAATCGGATCGCGACTGGCACCCACACTTATCCTCCTATGTGAGCGAACCAACCAATCTAAACCTTAACATTTCAATGTAATATCAACAGAAAGTAATGCGGAAGACTTAAATTTATTAAATAAAACCGATTCAATAACTTCTAAAATTTAACATCTATTATTATCCCCAAAATCTGGAAGTCATCACCACAATAACATCTATGATCAAATTACTAAACTAAGAGTATTCTAAGAATCTAAAACAAATAAAAGCTAGTCTATGCCAAAATTTCGAGGCATCAAGACATGAGGAAGGTGATCCAGTCCAAGCTAGAAGCATTACCTCACCCTGAAGATCCGGTGTGACGAAGACTGGCTAGAATTACTGTTGAGTCGAAGATGACGGCACGTTTGCTGCATTCCACAATATACAAGAAGAAAACATAAAAGTAGGGGGTCAGTACAACCACAAGTACTGAGTAGATATCATCGGCCAACTCAAAATAGAAAATAGTACATATCAGATAACATCATAAAATCAACTAATATTCTTAACATGTGATAGCAACAAGTACAAACATCATTTATAGCATCACCGAACATATCTGTGAGGACCCAAGCCTCCATACCATACTTATTTGGGATACATGTTCTTTAGATTGAGTATATTAGCATCTTTCAAGATTCATTATCTTTATTCCTCTTGTGTCGGTACGTGACACTCCGATCCCCTACTACTATGTGTCGGAACGTGACACTCCGATCCCCTAATTCAATGTGTCGGTACACGACACTCTGATCCCCTACATCTACGTGTCGGTTCGTGACACCCGTCCCACTAATTCTATGTGTCGGTACGTGACACTCCGATCCCCTACATCTACGTGTCGGTTCGTGACACCCGTCCCACTAATTCTATGTGTCTGTACGTGACACTCCGATCCACTAATCTCATTCTATTAATTCATCAAGCCTTCTTTTATACCAAGGCGTCATCATCTCATCACTTTAGTTCATCAAGCCTTCTTTCATATCAAGGCATCATCATTAACAAGAGATTAGGTTTTTATCAAGATTTGGGATTCAATAGCTTCATCATGCTTGTTTCATCACAATCATATATATAAAATCACATCATGCATACACACAATTAAGCATAAAAAAAACTCTATAATACTACCCAACACATATCATTCTCTATTAAGAGTTTAATACGAATAGTGTAAAAACCATAACCTACCTCCACCGAAGACTAGTGATCAAGCAAGAATTTCCCAAGCCTTGTGTTTTCCTCTTCTCGTTCGATTCTCCCTTTTTCTCTCGTTCGGTCCTCTCTCTCTCTTGTTGTTCTTTTTCTGTTTCTTATTCAAACCCTCTTTCTTTTACCCTAATTATCATATAATTATGTTTTAAAAGATGGCACTAATAATACACTAATTAACTTAAGGTTACCTCTTTTATCCCTCAAGTAATTAGACTTATTAACATTAACCCATTACTTTATAATTAAAGCTGGAAATAGTCCAAAATGCCCCTTAAATTATTTAATCAGAAATCCGACCCCGCCAGGGATTACGCAGCCCGTGACGGGCCGTCGTGCCTGCGACGGTCCGTCCTGCTGTCCGTCGCAAGGGTCAGAGACTTGATTTTAGTAAAAAGTCCTGTGACGGGCCGTCGTGCCTGAGACGGTCCGTCCTGCCATTTCATCGTGGCGTTCAGAGAGTCAATTTTCAGTACCCAATTTCAGAATTTCTAAGTTTCATGGGACGAGACCTCCACGACGGTCCGTCGTGACCATGACGGTCCGTCGTGGCATCCGTTGCCTCTGCCAGTTTTCTAGAAATAAAATCTGCTGCTCAAAACGACTAAATAGGTCGTTACAAAGGGTCCAAGGGTATACCCTAGCAGTTACTTGGCGTATTCGACATCTCGAAGGTCTTATACAATCCCTTACACATCATTCATCGAATATATGAAAAATACTGCGAAATTAAAACTTTTCACAACAATAATCAAACTCTATATTGAATATAAGAAAGAAATGTCTCTTCATAAGCCATCTTAGACAAATTAAATATCATAGGGTCACAACCCTTTACATTTGAAAGAAACTATAGTCTATTACACAGACATTGAAAAATGAAACTAAAACAAAAACCATCTCCTTAAAAATATGAGGACATACTAACCTTCTTGATAGAATGTTATTACCCATGCTTCAACTTCTAAGAGAATCCTCACATGCCACCTACACTTGTAGAAATAGAGAAACATATGTTATTAGCACATTGAATTTACTATGTATGGTCAACACGCAAAAAAACAAGATAAAATAGACATGTACTGTAGGATATGTTTTTTATGCTCTTTTGATACAAACCTCATAAAAAGTATGAGAAACATATTCAAGACAATATTCATATTTAAGACATTCAAGTAATCCATAATATACGAGCATAATCATTATGGACAAATTTAAGCATTTAGACTCCCTACCCAAGGTTACTCTAACACTCACCTAACTAACACACGAAGAGACCCCCTATACACCCTCTTCGAGCCTACTGAAGTAATCCTCAAATCTATTTTACGTAAGAACCTAAGTATTCACCTACCTTTACTTAGTCAACATTATTTACTAAATCCATTTAATAGACAACTTACACATATAGAGGACTTCACATAATGGTCATGCAAGACCTAGGGAACTGATCCAACAATATTCAATGACTACTCCTACCGTATGTATATAGCGTCCCATTTAACTAACCACACGTTAGAACCTTTAAAAAAATTAGAATGTACATGAAATTTAATGAGAATAGGAATTTACCAACACAGACCATACTTGATTGTATGGCATCCGGTGTCTTAAGGACCACACACGTCGAAGGTGTTGTACTTGACAAAGGTAGAACTAAACGTCCCATGTTGGCACCTGGTTGAGGGATATCAAGGGCTCCTTTTGTACTCCGGTCTCATACTCAATTAGAGATACTTCCACAAGCATATCCACTCAGTGCTTTTCCTTGTTTCTCATAGAGTAATTCATTCCTAGGGTGTCTTAGAGATGGTACCATCACTTAGTCCTACCAACTCATAATACTTTTTAAAAGGATAACTCTTATGACTTTCTTAGAGATATTTTATTCTTTTGCATCCAACCTATCCCTAAGTCCATCAATCCACTCAAGAAGGCACCATTATGGTTTTTCACTTCAACGCTTCTATTAACCTTCCATCGTTCCACTCAACAAGGCACCATTATGGTCTATCACTTCAACGCTTCTATTAACCTTCAATCATTCCACTAAAGAAGGCACCATTATGGTCTTTCACATCAAGGCTTCTATTAACCTTCTTTTCATATTCATGGTTTAACATTCTTAATCTTATTTTCATATTCAAGGTTCTACATTAGTCTTTCCTAAAAGGCCATCTACTATAGGTCTACCGATCGTAGACTTTGATTCTTTCATTCACTCACATTTAAAGGGTGCATAAGCCTAACAAATTAGGTGATCGGATTCGAATAACATTCATACACAAAGAAGAATACACCTAAGTTTAGAAAATCTAAGATTCCACAATATATAAGCTTTCATGTATGAAGAAAAGGTATCTAAGTCCACCAATCAAGACACAGCATAATCGTACTATTTTTTAGAGGTTGATACTTTCACCTCACACATGCACATACACAAGCTAGGAATGATGATACTTCAATTCATATAACAATGACGAAAAGGCAAAGTTAATAACATATATAAAAATTAAACACTGCCACTATAAAAGGACAATACTAATTAATGACAATAAAATATAAATTATAAGCTAAAAATCAATCCATATAAATTATCTAACAACATTAAATATTGACATGAATACTATAAGGAAAGCTACGAACAATTCTACGATAATCAATACATATTTCCATTGTCTAGAACAATCCACACATGAATTGAATAAGATTGAGCCATGATCATGTAACACCCTAAAACCAACTAAGGTGAACTAGAGCATTGTAAATGTTTGAAGTTTTGGGATTTTTGGAGATCAAATTTCATCTAGTAAGTTATGGGATTCGTTTCACCTTTGGGATCTCTTTCCCAAAATGGCTCCGTCAAATTGATTCTAAAATTAGGAAATTCAAGTGAGTTTTCTTCCAATAGGAAATAAATCTTTTGAATTGCTCTATTTGTGATTTCTTTTTGTTATTTTGAGTATATTTACATTTACTATGGTTACATTATACGAATTCTTAATGCTTTGGTCTAGTTAGTGGGACATGACCTTTTCCCCTTAATAGTGGTAGTGATCTTGATTTGAATTGTATAGTATTGATACAATTGGTTTTGTTAGTGTTTGAATTTCTATCCAATGTGATTATTATGATAATTTTGACTAGATTGTGATATATTGTAATGAAATTATAATAGTTCTTGAGTAATTGACCTTGGTTGTGAAGTAGATTATGAACTTGATCAAAGTCTCTAATTCTAGGCTATGAATTAGTGATGAATTGTTGTGAAGTGGTTCAATTGACTTCATTATTATGTATGTTACTATTGTGTTATGATATTAATCCATTGATGGTTAGAATTTAATGGTTATTTTATGACTTTGATTATTGCATTGTTAGGGACATTGAGTAAGTTTTATGATATCTATTATTTACTTCATTATGATTACTTATGATTAAGTGCTGATGTTGTATTGAAGTATACCTTATATTAAGATTCATAGGGTTTGTATGAAATTGAAGTCAAATGTCTTAATATAAGGATTGTGAGTTGTAGGCTAAGATCTTAATGTTATAAGAATGGTGATAACTAACCAACACGCATTATTATGATGTGACTATGTTAATGTGCTAAACTCACTTGTATGAATTGTCCTAAAGGAAAATACTAATGAAATTCTTATTAAAATATTATGATGATGATTATATAAGGTATAGACCCTATGAGCTACATAAATTTATGATGATTATTAAATGCATCAAAGTAATTTCAAAAGGGACTCTAGCATAGAGTCGAGTGAACTAGAGTGAGAGGTGTCCCTTCCCACATATGGGAGGTAGGATCACTAATGTACTTATTAAATTGTAGACTATAATGCATGTAGCATAACGAGGGTCCCAACTATATCTCCTAGTTTTTGAACTATGTTACCCCCATAGGAATACTAGTTAGTGGATCCACCTAGATTTTATGTTAATGTTTTAGAAGTACCTGTTCATGTATCCTCCTTCCTTTATTGTAAGATTCCATGACATCGTATTTGACATTAAAATATAAAATAATTACCCCTACCTAGGCAAGTGGGGATCCCTCATCCGATAAGGGCTAATATAAAGATTCCATGTCTAGCTCTCATAGTTTACGTCAGTTAAGCTAGCCCCCACAAAAGAATGAATGAGCTAAGTCTCCCTAAAGAGTGTACTACTTAGGATAAGTGGTGGTATGAGATGCTATTTATCCATTTCACAGGTAGACATTCCGAAAGGGGAATCTTGGTGTGTTTTATATGAAATGTATGAATGAGTTATCATGTGTTGTGAATGAAGTTATATGATGTAAGGTCTAATAGTATGAAATCATGTTACAGTTAGGTTTTACATAATGAAGTTATGAAGGATGAATGTAGTGAATGTAGTGTGGTTAATCCAAGGGAATCCTTAAGGGTTATTAAATGGGAACAGTAGTATGAGATTCTACTATCATATTGAACCTTGTGTGACTTACAAGTCACATTGGAGTAGGGAACTTATGGGAAGTCCTTTATGTATGAATGTTCTTAAAAATGACTAATTTAGAATGTGGACTTGTTTCTCGTACGAGGTAAGTCTATGGTTGGTAGTTTTAAGGATCACTTAGGTGTGGATTGAAAGGGGTGTATGGGGTTTTTTTCATGTCTTACATTAGTGATTCATAGGATAACATGGTTAGGGAAACCACAAAGGAAATGAGTTTATAGTTTTCTATGCATGAATGAGTTCACTGTAACATTTTATAGGGATTCACTGTAATGTTTTAGGGACATACTGTTCATTGATTTTTTGTGCTAAAATTATGGAAATCTTTCAGTATGTGATAAATGATGATCTATATACTATTTCAATTGTATATACATGAAGGATTTAATTATATGGCATGAAATTTCTATTTATACTAAATTGTTCCTTTTCACATGTTTTTGCATATGCCATTCTTAGAACATTCTTTGTACTAACCCCATACTTTTCTTTACTAAATAAGTATAGGTTGAAGGAATGTTTAAGGCTAGAAAGCAACCTTGAAGGAAAGTTAAAGGCTAGAAGGAAATCTTGGGGATCGACTTTCTCAATGCTAATTATGTCCTCATACATTCGAGGTCATAGTTCAATTTCTAAGTTTCTATTATTAAGACTCATTTTGTATTTTCTTTCAATGTAAACGGTCGTATCCCTATGATATTTAAGTTGTGTCTTTAAGATGATTTGTGAAGACGAAACTACTCTTTATCATATATGAAAGATATTTTATTATTATTATAGATGTCATGCAAAATTTATAATTCCGCATTACTTTTCATCTCTAATGTGGTGAATGATATCTTGTAGGCTAGTACAATATACCCTAAGGGTCACGTATGGAACTGTACGACCTAAGAGTTACAATATATTCTAGGGGGTACTTTTTGGTCGTGACAAACTTGGCATCAGAGAATAAGTTTATGGGAAATAGTTTAGGGTCTAAAGTCTCATAAGCCATGTCTAGTCGACTCTTGTTCATCGGCGTGACTCGCAACACACCCTTCAATAAGAGGCTATATGATGATAGATATTTCATTTTCTTAACTATTTTAGCGTCGTGCCTTAGAGTTGAATTCTATAAGATGTCTTTTCTAAACCTCTTCTCTTTGTGTTTATCGGACATGAATACAAGGATATCAACCATTAGAAGTGACGAAGGAGGTGTATAATGAGAGGATTTCTCCTCGTGTTAACCAAGTCCCTATAGTTGGCCTAGAAGATGTGAATGAGACGGTTCCTCCTCCAAAAACCTAACGGACCCCAAGGACCTCAAATGCCATATATTCTCAAGCTCGTCATGTTCCATTTGTTGAAGGGTATATAACTAATGAAGTGTTAAGGGATGCCCTTATTAATTTGACCCAACTCATGACGACTCAAGATCAAGTCGTCACTAATTATTTGGTTGCCCAAGATAACCAAGGAGGTGGACCCCAACTTAATTTTAGTACTCCCTCTTCTAGAATTCAAGATTTCATTAGTATGAACCCTCCTACTTTTCATGGCACTAAGGTTAATGAATATCCACAAAGCTTTATAGATAAGATATAAAGGTGGTGGATACTATGGTTATTAGGTATCAAGTTCTTTTGGGTAATTTTAGGGGTGATTATATAAGGTATTAGGGTCAGTTTTAAGTAACTTTTAATACCCAAATCAAGTGACAAAAGTTGAAATAAAAAACAACTATCATCTCTCTTAAATTCTCTCTTCCTCCAAACCTCCATTGACGACCATTAGATCTACAAGAAGAAGACCACGCCTTCAAGTTTCCAATCCAATTTTGTGTATTTATATATATATAAGGTATGGTTTCTCTAACTCATGGGATCCTTTTCCACGAGAGGTACCTCCAAAAGATTATTTCTAAATACTCTAGAAATCTCGGTTTTCTTCTACATGTGAGTCTTCTTTGAGAAATGAAATTATGAATCATTATAGTGAATTACAATGAATTAATGTTGTTTCAGCATATATTGATGGTTAATTGATGATTTACTATGTTATTTTCCCATACCCATTTCTTTCTCCCAATTCTATGAAAACATTGAATTGATATGGTGAATTGTGAAAATTATGAATGTGTAGATTGACTACATTAACATACCCTTTCCAAGTATTGATTGAGTTACTTAAAAGTTGTTATAATTATTATGTTCTTTATATGTGTATATTGAATAGTTTGACACTATGCATGTTTTTGACTAAATTGTGCCTTTTCTCATGGATTAAAATTATTTTTATAAATAGGGACCATACTTAGTACATGTGTTTTATTCTAACCCACATTTATTCCTTTTTCCCCAAACATTGTAGGTTCGTTCTATTTAGGTATCTCGAGGCTAAACCAAGAAGGCTTGGACAAGACTTTCCAAGCTTTGGTAGGTCCTCTAGTTCGAGGATGATACCACCTACTCTATCTTACTCGTATTTGTATTGTCTAAAGACTTACTTTTCTCTCTTATTGTTGAAGATTTTGATGTAAGCCCTATATGGAAACTATGAATAGGCATAAGGGATATGCATGATGTTTTACTTCATTTAGATAGTTTAATGTTAGCCAAAAATTTAGATTAAATTCATATGAATAATTATGTTGGTTTAGCGAGAAGCCTAAGTAAGCATCCTACGTGAGATGTCTATATAAACCTCACGAAGTATATATGAAGTTTTAAATTTTTACGCACTTTTGACCTATGATATATGATGAAGAATACTAAGAGACTTTTCTTAGTCCTCTTCAAGAAAGAGACGCCGGTAACGACTAGGGTGTATTTGAGTCGTTACATAACCCTTTATGGTAGATGTGTTTAGGTAGTAAGATGAGTTTATATTATCTTTTCTTTTTATGTTCATGCTTTCTTGATAAATTTCTTAAAGGGAAAATTTTTGAAATTTCATTCATGTTAAAGTGTGTGTGAACTTTACTACACACTATAAAAATTTCAAAGTTGCAAAAAAAATTGCATTTTCATGAACGATGGTTTCAATGTGTTTAAAAATAATATATATAGTCATGTTTAATTTTGGAGAAGGTAGTTCCTCCATAAATAAACAATTAACTGTTTGGTTAAATATGAAAAGTTTCCTTTCAAAAGTTGCCTGTGATGCAAAAATATTTCTAAATATATAGTTGGTGTTCCTTGTAAGTTTGGTGCATTTACTATGAATTTATTGCTCATGATGTGATATGTTATATGTTGTTATTAAGTCCTTGATGTTCTTACAAGTGTTTAGTGTCATTCGAGGACGAATGTTGTTCTAAGTGGGGAAGAATTTAACACCCTAAAATGAACTAAGGTGAACTAGATCTTTGCAAAATGTTCCATGAGTTAATATTTTGTTCAAATGATTGATAAAGATGTTTTGAGGCAGTGTATTTGAAGATCAAACGTCCAAGAACACCCATGACGTTCGGAAAGGATGCCTTAGAAAGTAATTGTGTGTCGTCATGTGTTTTAGTGAGTTTTACATGTTCGTTTTAGTTGAAATTGACGTGGGATGATCCTAAGAAATGTATGACTATGTTAAGGGGTTCAACTTCCCGATACGACTCCACCTAGGAACCATAAGGGGTCTTAGAAGAGGACATAAGACTTGGTAACTAGGCTAAAAAAACTGGGCAACCAACGCCTATCAACCTACTGTGCGTATTCAAGAAGACACCCCATCGTATAGGGGATTAGGTTTAGAATCAACCTTGAATATCAACCCTCCACATACCCACCTTAAGACCCAAACGATGCCTAGCAGCACCGGCCGTCGTTTAGTCGACGACCCATTGCTTGGGTCTGCCGATGGTGGTCCTGCAAAAGCTTCTGGACGCACTGCCTTGGCTTGGGGTATTTTGTTAATTATAACCAAGTCTTTTATGAACTTATGATGATTATTTTAGGGTTTTTAAAGTGTACTAAATTGACTTTATGTCCTAGACCTAGAAAAGACCCCTCCTTTAAAATATTCAAACTCTCTCTTTAAAGAAAGACTCTTCCAAAACCCCATTGAAGATTAGACTCAAGGAAGTGCTTGGAATACTGTTGGAAGATATTTTATTCATAAACAAATAGTGGTTATGTTCTCATTGAGTTATGGTAGTCATCAACTCTGCTCCATTAAAGGAGTCATCTTTAAAATATTTTAAAAAGGTTTTTTTTTTCAAACTCTATCTTCTTCTATCTTTGACTCTAAGCATGGGTCATCATATAAAAATGCTTTAATTATTAAAATATGTTGTTTATAGTATTGTTTGATGATTTTATTGTTAAAACACTGCTGAACTCATGCTTATGCATATTTCCATCTTTTAGTTAAAAAATAGGTTTAATAAACATGATTGTGTAGTGTTTGAGCTTTAGTTTCTTCATTATGATATTATGGTTTAGCTACCACCCAAAGGGCTATATTATGATGAAATATTGAGGAATTAATCATGGGTAAATGATAACTTGATTATATTGTTTAGGTCATATTGTGTATAGTTTTTGACTTGTATGGTCCACCTTTTGTGGCGGTATTTAATTAAGGTTCCTGAGAATATTATATTTGTATGGGTATTGTGATAATGGCCTTGAAGGATTTATGTATGAAGAAAAGTTGAAATGATAATGTTTTTTTGATATGTCTTGTGAAACATGAATTGTATGACTTGTTTAGGTTATGTATAAATAAAGTGTGTACATGTGAGCATGATAGTGTGTGATGTATGATGAATGAATGTTTAAGCATGTCTAGAATTCAATGTTAATGAATTTGTAATTATGTGAAAGGTGTCTCCACATACACTCACACTAGGACGAATTAATGAAATTAGCAAGTTAGAATAAGTGATCTTTGGGGTTAACACTCTTTGTGAGTCCAGATTAAGTGTTTAGTAGAAACTTCACTATCTCCAAAATCATTATAAGATAGGTCAGAGGATGGATACCTTTCGTGAGTTGAGATATGGTTGTAATACTCCGAAAGCATAAGGCCTAATCTGGATCAACATGAGAGTCAAAGTGTTGTGACAATATTTTTAAGTTAATTATAATGTATTTGAGTCAATTAGGAATCTTTGGAATCAAAACATCAAGGAACGTCCATGAAGTTCGGAAACTAGTTCAAGAGGTGCTATTGTGCCTTAGCCTATTTGACTAAGTATTTGGAGTCAGAAAATTATGTTTTTTTTTGAAGGATGCTAACACTCATTATAGTTAGTTTATATTTAAAACATTTGGGTACGAATCCCTAAGGACAAACTAAGGGCCTTAGAGGAGGACCCTTGCATTTTTGAAAAAAGCTGCCACAATGTAGAGTCCATTTACGTGTGCAGGCCAATCTGTTGGTGAATCGACGGGGCGGCGATGAATACTTATAAAAAAAATTTATGGGGTCGTTTTGACAACTCTTTGACCAAAATGACGGACGAACATGACAATTGGTCAATTGGCTGTCGATTGACAAACGGGGCGTGGAAGTGGTCTCGTCTGTCAAAGAGACTATTTTTGCTGCACGTGTTTAAGATATAAAAATAAATTAATTAGGTGGTTTATTAATTAGTTATGGGTTAATGGAGTTCTAATTAAGTTAGTTAATGATCTTTATCAATACCCTAACCTAATTAAACTAACCTAAACTACATAATTCCCAAAATCCAATTGCTCCTCCTTCTCTCTTCTTTCTCTCTCCCAATGAGACCACATTGAAGTCCAAGAAAAATATAGGTTCTATGGCTGATAACGATCAAGTTTATCCATCAAAATTCATCTAGTCAGTTATGAGATTCCTTTCACCTTTGGTATCTCTCTCCTCAAAGGGCTCCGTCAAATTTATTTCAAAATTAAGAAATTCAAGTGAGTTTTCTTCCAATGGAAATTTAATCTTATGAATTGGTTTGTTTGTGATTTCTTTTTGTTATTATGAGTATATTAACATTTATTATAATTACATCATACGAATTCTTGATGCTTTGGCCTAATTTGTGGCAGATGACCTTTTCCCCTTAACCCTGGTTGTGATCTTGATTTGAATTCTATAGAACTGACACAATTGTTTTTGTTAGTGTGTGAATTTCTATCCTATGTTATTATTTTGATAATTATGACTATATTGTGATATATTGTAATTCTCTCTATCAATCGCTTCCACCCTAAAATTGGTATCAGAGCTAGCTAATTAAATATAAACTATGGAAAAATCTGGAGCTACCTCAAATCTACAAAATCAGGTATATACTCTTAAGTTTATTAGTAGCTAAATCAATTTATTCCTGAAAATCTCTTGTTAATTATAATTGTTTATCATGTTTTAATAATGTTATAATAAGCATCTTTAGAAGGTTTGCTACAGAAATATTCTTCGAACAAGTATACCCAGACTATGCCATCCTAAGGTTGAAACCAATAGGCAAAGAAGGCCGTTAAGGGGAGTAAACAGAGTTGAGGCGCTGTTAGGGTAACTAATCAAAGAAGAAAGCTGTAGTAGTGACTAGACGAGATGATTATTAAATCATTATTATTACATAATAAGTAAGTATAATTTACTTAGAGGTTGGAAGGAATAAAACTTTTAGCAAAAATGAATAAGATGATTACCTATTTAATTGATGATAATAATGAATATAAGATATTATTGCTTTATATACTAAAAGATCTTAATACTGACATAAAAAGAGAAATTTATGATAAATTGGTAACATACGAAATAATAGAAATAACAACTCAAGGTTGGACTGAACTAACTATACAAAGTGTAGAAGATGAACTATATTATGATATGGCTGATTTATATGATGATCTAGATATATTTACTGATTAATGACTGAACCAAGAAAATTTGAAATTTGGGTAAGACGAAGTATAACATGGAGGAAAAAATTAGTGAAAAACCCAACTAAGCTAAGTAAATTATTTAAAATTTTATATAGAAAAATATAATGAATAAGAATAAAAATACTAAAATAAAAACAACCAAGATAGATAAAAAGGTAAGAAAAATATGGAAAAAACTAAAACCCTTATATATGGAATATAAATTATTACAATTAACTAAAACAAGTAATGATAAAAAAGAAAATTTAATAAATATAATTTCAAAAACAGAATATAAATATGTATGTTATTTTAAAAAACAACATGAACGAAGAAATTTATAGACAACAATTAATAGAAAAAATAGAAGAAAAAAGCCAAGAATTACAACATAAAAAAGATAGATTAATAGAAAATATATTGGCAGGAGTATGCAATAAATCAATATTTATACAAAGAAAAAACATATTTATACTAGAAATGGAAATAGATCACCTAGAATACAAACTACAACATGATCTAATTTATAAATTATAATGAATAAAGAAGAATTCGTAGTAGATGAAAAAACATATGAAAACCAAGATGTAATGATAATAAAGATAATATTCTCAAATTTAGGAAGAAGATATAAGAAAATAGGAAATACTTTATACTTAATGTTAGAAAAAGAAACAGCAAAATTAGAAGACAGTTTAACAGTCATGGTAAAATAACAAAAGAAAATGAAGAATAGACAAATTAAAAGAAATAGAAAAAATAAAAATAGAAGCTAAACAAGAAATACAACATATGGAAGAAATAAAAAACACAAGAATATATGAACTAGAAAAAGAATTAGCAAGATTAAAATTACTATATGAAAATAAACAAAAAGCAAAACAGATAGAAAAAGAAAAAGAACTAGAGAAAGAAAATGAACTAAAAAATAAAATAAATGAAATGGAACAAAAATTAAATGAAGATCTTGAATTAAATGAAATAAATGAAATAGATGAAATCTAGTATATCAAAAATTTAAATTTATAATAAGTGCTAACTATACAGTAGCATTAACAGATACAAATATAGATAAATCACTAGTATTATATTGGAAAATGTCAGGAATAAAATTATCACCAGGAAGCAAGATATTCACAGCAAGATGTAAAAATCTGTATATACTAACAACAAAACATAAAATAATGGCAAAAAATAAAATTGATAAAATAAAAATAGAAAATCCATTTGAAAGAATAATTACAGTAATAGATAATAATGATTATAGTTACAAACAAAATTGACAATGAAGAAGATTTAGAAATAGTAAAAGAAAGATTAAGTACCTCTAGTATACCAAGTACAAGTACACCAAATACAATAACAAGAACTATTTCATCAAGAATAAGTACATCTAAAAGGAAATATGAAATATCACAGGAATTTCTAGAAGAAATAACACCAAATCATTATTTCATAACAGGAATAATGGATCAAAGGAAATATAAAATCTTAATAAACACAGGACAAGAAGAAAATCATATAACAAGAGAACTAGTATTAGAAGAAGAAATAATAAAAACATGACACACATGCCCTGGATTACCTAGTGATATAATAACTACAAGTGAAGAAACAACAGAGAAAGAAATAATTATAGGTGGAAAACCATTAAAAATACAATTTAAAATATACCAAGGAAACTATAACATCATGTTGGGAATAAAATGGCTAGAAAAAGTCAAACCATACAATATAGAAAACGAACAATTGACAATAACCTGTCAAAATAAAAAGATAATTATAAAAAGAACAAGATGAATAATGAAAATATAGATACTTGCAAAAATTATCAAAGAAGGATATCACAACAGATACTATACTCCTATGATAGATACAGGAGCAGAAGCAAACATATGTAAATATAATTGTTTACCAGAAGATAAATGGGAAAAACTAAAAACACCCATGGTAGTAACAGGATTTAATAATGAAGGAAGTATGATAAAATAAAAAGCAAAAAATATAAAAGATACAAATATGGGATAAAATATTAACAATAGAAGAAATCTATAATTTCGTATTTACAACAAAAGATATGTTTTTAGGAATGCCATTTTTAGATAAATTTTACCCAGATATAATAACAAAAACACATTGGTGGTTTACTACACCTTGTGGAAACAGAATAGGAGCAAAAAGAGTAAAAAATAAACAAAGAAAGGCTGTGGAATGGATAAAAGGCAGCAAAAAAATAAACCAAGAAATGAAAAATATAGATAAAGAACAAGAAACACAATTAGAAATTATTATATTTAATATAGACAAAGTCAAAATAATTAATGAACAATTAGAACAATTATACAATGATGACCCATTGCAAGGATGGGAGAAACATAAAACAAAAATAAAAATTGAACTAATAGATGAAAACAGTATAATAACACAAAAACCATTAAAATACAACTTTGATGATCTACAAGAATTTAAAATACACATAAATGAATTATTAGAAAGAAATTATATACAAGAAAGTAACAGTAAACATACAAGCCCGGCATTTATAGTTATAAAACATAGTGAACAAAAAAGAGGTAAGAGTAGAATGGTTATAGACTACAGAAATCTAAATGCCAAAACTAAAACGTATAATTACCCAATACCTAACAAAATACTTAAAATAAGACAAATACAAGGATACAATTACTTTAGCAAATTTGATTGCAAATCAGGATTTTACCACATAAAGCTAGAAGAAGAATCTAAACAATTAACAGCATTCACAGTACCGCAAGGTTTCTATGAATGGAATGTATTACCTTTTGGATATAAAAATGCACCAGGCAGATATCAACACTTTATGGATAACTATTTTAACCAATTAGAAAATTGCATTGTATACATAGATGATATATTATTATATTCTAAAACACAAGAAGAACACATAAGACTATTAGAAAAATTTATCCATATAATAAAAAATTCAGGTATTAGCTTAAGTAAAAGTAAAGCAGAAATAATGAAACCACAGATAGAATTTTTAGGAATACAAATAGATAAAAATGGAATAAAAATGCAAACCCATATAGTACAAAAAATAATCACACTTGATGAAAATATAGATACAAAAAAGAAATTACAATCATTTTTAAGATTAGTGAACCAAGTAAGAGAATACATAACAAAACTAGCAGAACATTTAAAATCACTATATTAAAAACTTAAAAAAGATGTCGAATATAATTTTCACAATAAAGATAAATAACATATAAAAAATATCAAAAAATTATGCAAAAAATTACGAAAACTATATTTTCCTGATGAAAGTAAGACGTTCATATATATAGTTGAAACAGATTCAAGCGATCATAGTTATAGAGGAGTACTAAAATATAAATATAACAAAGAAAAAATAAAACACCATTGTAGATATTACTCAGGATCATATACTGAAGCACAGGCAAAATGGGAGATAAATAGAAAGGAACTATTTGCATTATATAAAATTTTACTAGCATTCTAACCATATATATTTTATAATAAATTCATTGTTAGAACAGATAATACACAGGTAAAATGGTGGATAACCAAAAAGATAGACGATTCAGTTACAACAAAGGAAATAAGAAGATTACTATTAAATATATTAAATTTTACATTTACAATTGAGATTATTAAAACTGATGAAAATCTAATTGCAGACTACCTCTCAAGAAAGAGATATGTTGAAGGATTTATTGTCAATGATGACAAATCTATGCCAGAAAGTAGAAAAGATAGAAACACAAGTACAGGAACTGAAAGCTAATGGTCAGCAGCATGACCAAAAACATGCGGAACTACGTCGTCAGGCAGACGGAAAACAGCCAGAAATAGAAGGAGACAACGGGAAACTCCGAAAAACCCATAACAATATTTTTTTAGATACAGCTGCAGGTACGAGCAAAAGAATTAGTGAAAAACCAAAAAATACAAATTTAAACCAGCTATTTGCAAAACCATTTACCCAAAAACCACAAATGCAGATACCAGCAGAACCACAAACATCTACCTATGCAGCAAGCCTACAAAATGACAAAAAAAGATATAACTATATTACCCAATCTTACATTGAGAACATATACAAAATTCAGACATATCTAAACCTAAACCCAAGATCCACACAAACAAAAAATCCCGAAGAAGATTATATAACCCAAAAACTACAGGGATATAACAAACTTATTGCACAACCTAAGACCAACCCCAACCTAGTGAAATCATGTTACAATTACGGATTATTAATACAATATACACATATACCGGAGAAGAAATAGTTGGAATACCAGAACTACATAGAGCATTCTTAACATATAAAAGAATTACCAAAGGAAACTTATTTTATATAAAATGTTATATAGCACCAGCAGAGATACTATACGAGGAGATAAAATCACCAACACAAGTGGTAAAGATAGGATTAACCAGAGATATGATTATACCAGAAGAGATAGAAAAACAAAATGGGATACCAAAAGTAGAAATACCTAACTTTTATGCAAATAAAAGAATAATTGGTATAGCTACGATTATACAAGAGTTAGAAAATAATTATTTAAATGGCAATGCCATTTGGATCTATTATGCAAGAGATCAGGTGATGATTTATGCAAACTCCAAAGAGTTAAGAAAATCAGATATGGATGAAGTCCAGAGATGGATTTTGTCATTACTCAAGCCAGAAGAACAACCATCCACGAGAGCTTTGAAGAAAGGATTTATTTCGGAGGAGTTATTAGTAAGATATTGCAAACTTATCAGTAACAAATACCCAGATCATAAATGCTCCAAGTGCAACGGAGAAGACAATGTAATACCTATAGTTGATTTAGGATAAAGAACAAGCTACAAAAAAAAAAGAAGATATTATTATGTTGTATTATTGAGAAAGAATGACTTTAGAAGAACTTGGCTGGGTTTTTTCTTTGTTGTAAATAAGAATAAGTAAAGCCCAAGCCCAAGGATTGGTAGTGTAATGCATTGTTGTGTCGGATGAATATCAGCCATATGTATAAAGTAAGAATTTTTTTCATTTTGTCGTATAACGTCGGCTGAAAAGCCAATAATGTAAAAAGTCGTAAAGTAAATAGTAGGTATGTCGGCCAATAATAAATATAGGCCACTAAGTTTTGTTTTCTTTGCGTCAGTCCTTGCGTCAGCCATTTGGCTAAGGTGTAACCTTTGTGTATAAATAGAGGAACTATCGTCATAAATAAAACACACCTTTAGTAAATAGTAGGTATGTCGGCCAATAATAAAGATAGGCCACTAAGTTTTGTTTTCTTTGTGTCAGTCCTTGCGTCAGCCATTTGGCTAAGGTGTAACCTTTGTGTATAAATAGAGGAACTATCCTCATAAATAAAACACACCTTCAGTAAATAGTAGGTATGTCGGCCAATAATAAAGATAGGCCACTAAGTTTTGTTTTCTTTGTGTCAGTCCTTGCGTCAGCCATCTGGCTAAGGTGTAACCTTTGTATATAAATAGTGGACTTATCCTCATAAATAAAACACACCTTCATCTTTACATTTTCTCTCAATATTCTCTCTATCAATCGCTTCCACCCTAAAATTGGTATCAGAGCTAGCTAATTAAATATAAACTATGGAAAAATCTGGAGCTACCTCAAATCTACAAAATCAGGTATATACTCTTAAGTTTATGAGTAGCTAAATCAATTTATTCCTAAAAATCTCTTGTTAATTATAATTGTTTATCATGTTTTAATAATGTTATAATAAGCATCTTGAGAAGGTTTGCTACAGAAATATTTTTCGAACAAGTATACCCAGACTATGCCATCCTAAGGTTGAAACCAATAGGGAAAGAAGGTCGTTAAGGAGACTAAACAGAGTTGAGGCGCTGTTAGGGTAACTAATCAAAGAAGAAAGCTGTAGTAGTGACTAGACGAGATGATTATTAAATCATTATTATTACATTATAAGTAAGTATAATTTACTTAGAGGTTGGAAGGAATAAAACTTTTAGCAAAAATGAATAAGATGATTACCTATTTAATTGATGATAATAATGAATATAAGATATTATTGTTTTATATACAAAAAGATCTTAATACTGACATAAAAAGAGAAATTTATGATAAATTGGTAACATACGAAATAATAGAAATAACAACTCAAGGTTGGACTAAACTAACTATACAAAGTGTAGAAGATGAACTATATTATGATATGGCTGATTTATATGATGATCTAGATATATTTACTTATTAATGACTGAACCAAGAAAATTTCAAATTTGGGTAAGACGAAGTATAACATGGAGGAAAAAATTAGTGAAAAACCCAACTAAGCTAAGTAAATTATTTAAAATTTTATATTGAAAAATATAATGAATAAGAATAAAAGCACTAAAATAAAAACAACCAAGATAGATAAAAAGGTAAGAAAAATATGGAAAAAACTAAAACCCTTATATATGGAATATAAATTATTACAATTAACTAAAAGAAGAAATGATAAAAAAGAAAATTTAATAAATATAATTTCAAAAACAGAATATAAATATGTATGTTATTTGAAAAACAACATGAACGAAGAAATTTATAGACAACAATTTATAGAAAAAATAGAAGAAAAAAGCCAAGAATTAGAACATAAAAAAGATAGATTAATAGAAAATATATTGGCAGGAGTATGCAATAAATCAATATTTATACAAAAAAAAAACATATTTATACTAGAAATGGAAATAGATCACCTAGAATACAAACTACAACATGATCTAATTTATAAATTATAATGAATAAAGAAGAATTCGCATAGATGAAAAAACATAATGAAAAACATGAAAAGATGAAGAGATGGAATGATAATAAAGATATATTCTCAAATTTAGGAAGAAGATATAAGAAAATAGGAAATACTTTATACTTAATGTTTGAAAAAGAAACAGCAAAATTAGAAGACAGTTTAACAGCCATGGTAAGAATAACAAAAGAAAATGAAGAAATAGACAAATTAAAAGAAATAGAAAAAATAAAAATAGAAGCAAAACAAGAAAATACACATATGGAAGAAATAAAAAACACAAGAATATATGAACTAGAAAAAGAATTAGCAAGATCAAATTACTATATGAAAATAAACAAAAAGCAAATATATAGAAAAAGAAAAAGAACTAGAGAAAGAAAATGAACTAAAAAATAAATAAATGAAATGGAACAAAAATTAAATGAAGATCTTGAATTAAATGAATAAATGAAATAGATGAAAATGAAAATGACCAAGAATTAGAGATAAGTGATATAAGTGAAACATACACGGAAATGCTAGAACAAACAAATAAACTAAAAAGATTAGAAATAAACACAGGAGATACAAATAGACCTAGTACATCAGGAGTCAAACCAGATAATAGTCCCAGAAATAGTTGTCACGACCCAAAATCGAGCCGCGACTGGCACCCACACTTACCCTCCTATGTGAGCGAACCAACCAATCTAAACCTTAACATTTCACTATAATGTAACAGAAAGTAATGCAGAAGACTTAAACTCATTAATAAAAACCAATTCAATAACTATTATTTCCCCAAAATCTGGAAGTCATCACCACAAGAACATCTATGATCAAATTACTAAACTAAGAGTATTCTAAAAAGCTAAAATAACAAAAGCTAGTCTATGCCAGAATTTCAGGGCTCAAGACATGAGGAAGGAGATCCAGTCCAAGCTAAAGCATAGCTCACCCTGAAGATCCGGTGTGACGAAGACTGGCTAGAATTGCGGTTGAGTTGAAGACGACGGCACGTTTGCTGCACTCCACAAATAAACAAGAAGAAAACATAAAAGTAGGGGGTCAGTACAAACACAAGTACTGAGTAGGTATCACGGCCAACTCAAAATAGAAAGCAATATTCTCAGATACATCATAAAATCAACTAATATTCTTAACAGGTGATAGCAACAAGTATAAACAATCATTTATAATATCACCGATCATATCTATGAGGACTCAAGCCTCCACACCATACTCTTTTGGGAAACATGTTCTTTAGATTGAGTATATTAGCATCTTTCAAGATTCATTATCTATATTTCTCTTGTGTCGGTACGTGACACTCCGATCCCTCGTTAGTCTTTATTACTCTTGTGTCGGTACGTGACACTCCGATCCCCTACTACTATGTGTCGGAACGTGACACTCCGATCCCCTAAATCTACGTGTTGGTTCGTGACACCCGATCCCCTAAATCTACGTGTCGGTTCGTGACACCCGATCCCCTAAATCTACATGTCGGTTCGTGACACCCGATCCCCTAAATCTACGTGTCGGTTCGTGACACCCGATCCCCTAAATCTACGTGTCGGTTCGTGACACCCGATCCCCTAATTCTATGTGTCGGTTCGTGACACCCGCCCCACTAATCACATTCTATTAATTCATCAAGCCTTCTTTTATACCAAGGCATCATCATCTCATTACTTTAGTTCATCAAGCCTTCTTTTATATCAAGGCATCATAATTTAACAAGAGATTAGGTTTTTGATCAAGATTTGGGATTCAATAGCTTCATCATGCTTGTTTCATCACAATCAAATATATATAATCTCATCATGCATGCACACAATTAAGCATATAGAAGACTTTATAATACTACCCAACACATATCATTCGCTACTGAGAGTTTACTACGAATAGCATAAAAAACCATAACCTACCTCCACCGAAGATTCGTGATCAAGCAAGCAAATTCTTCAAATTCTTGTTGTCTCTTCGTTCGTTTCTCTCTCTTTTCTGTCTCTCTTTGTTCTTTCTATTTTTCTTATTCAAACCCTCTTTCTTTTACCCTAATAATCATATAATTAAGTATAGAAGATGGCACTAATAACCCACTAATTAACTTAAGGTTACTCTTTTAACCCCCAAGTAATTAGACTTATTAACATTAACCCACACTTTATAATTAAAGCAGGAATAGTCCAAAACGCCCCTTAAATAAATTACAAAAATCCGACCCAGCCTGGGATTGCGCACCTGTGACGGCCCGTCGTGGCTGCGACGGTCCGTCCTGCAGGTCGTCGCAAGGTTCAGAGACAATTTCCACCAAAGGGTCTGTGACGGTCCGTCACGCCTGTGACGGTCCGTCCTGCCATTCCGTCACGAAGTTCAGAGAGTCGATTTTCCCCCAATTTCAGAATTTCTAAGTGTTTTGAAATGAGACCCCCTCCTCGACGGTCCGTCGTTCCATGACGGTCCGTCGTGGGGTCCGTCACTCATTCCAGTTTTCCAGAAATAAAATCTGCTGCTCAAAATGACTAAACAGGTCGTTACAATAGATACCAATTTACCCATCGTTCGTCCTCGAACGATCACAAGAAGAAAAACAAGGGCGAGAAGGGTAGTACCTGATTTCTTTAAACAGATGTGGGTATCTTTCTTGCATATCTTCTTCCTTCTCCCAAGTGGCTTCTTCAACGGTCGATTCTTCCATTGCACCTTGATGGATGCAATCTCCCTTGACCTCAACTTGCGAACTTCTCTATCTAAAATAGCAACAGGCTCTCCTCATAAGACAGATTTTCATCAAGTAGAACCGAATCCAACGAATGATGTAGTTTCCATCCCCATGGTACCTTTTCAACATAGACACGTGAAATACCGGGTGCACTCCTGAGAGTGCTGGAGGCAAGGCTAGTTCATAAGCCACCTCCCCTACTCGCTTCAGAACTTCAAATGGACCAATATACCTTGGACTAGCTTACTCTTTTACCAAACTGCATCACCCCTTTCATGGGCGAAACTTTCAGCAAGACTTGCTCACCTTCCATGAACTCCAAGTATCTAACCTTTCGATCTGCATATTCCTTTTGCCTACTTTGAGCCGCTAAAAGCTTTTCTTGAATAGATTTCACCTTCTCTAATGAATCCCTCAAAAGGTAAGTGCCCCAAGGTCTAACCTCGAATGCATCAAACCAACCAATGGGAGACCTACATCTCCTCCCATACAATGCTTCGAAAGGAGCCATATCAATACTTGAGTGATAGCTATTATTGTATGAAAACTCTGCTAAGGGTAAGAAGTTATCCCAATGACCACCGAATTCTATCACACATGCACGAAGCATATCCTCCAACACTTGAATCGTTCACTCAGACTGACCGTCGGTCTGAGAATGGAACGCAGTACTATGATCCAACCTAGTACCTAATTCGGCATGCAATGTTCTCCAAAACTTAGAAGTAAACTGCGTACCTCTATCTGATATGATGGACAATGGAACTCCATGCAATCGAACAACTTCTGAGATGTAAATTTTGGCTAACTTCTCTGCATTATAAGTCACCTTGACTGGAATGAAATGAGCAGACTTAGTTAACCTATCAACAATCACCCAACTAGAGTCGTACTTACCCATCGTCTTTGGAAGACCAACCACGAAGTCCATTGCGATTATCTCCCATTTCCATTCCGGAATGGGCATTCTCTGAAGTGTTCCTCCGGTCCTTTGGAGTTCATCTTTACTTGTTGACAGTTTGGACATTTGGCAATAAAATACACAATATCACGCTTCATTCTACTCCACCAAAAGTGTTGCTTTAGGTCACGGTACATCTTGGTTGCACCAGGGTGTATAGAATATCCGGAACTATGAGCCTCTGTAAGAATAGTGTGGATCAAATCATCAACACGGGGTACACATACCCTTCCCTTGATTCTCAAAATACCTTCCTCATCGATTGTCGCTTCTTTAGCCTCTCCTTGCAACACTTTATCTCGGATCCGGATCAATTTTTCATCATTAAACTGCTTTCCCTTAATCTTGTCAAGGAAGGAAGATCTTTCCTCCGCACAAGCTAAAAATCCTCCCTTCTCATTTACTTCTAATTTCATAAGGTCGTTAGCCAGAATCTGAACTTCTCTTGCCAATGGGCGTCTAGAAGTTTGCAAGTGAGCTAGACTTCCCATGCTTCCCGCCTTTCTACTTAAAGCATCCGCTACAACATTCGCCTTCCCCGGATGGTACAAAATAGTGATGTCGTAGTCCTTCAGTAGTTCCATCCATCTCCTCTGTCTCAAGTTCAAATCTTTCTGAGTAAAGAGATACTGTAGGCTACGATGATCCGTATAGACCTCACACTTAACCCCATATAAATAGTGTCTCCATTGCTTTAATGCAAACACTACCGCGGCCAATTCCAAATCATGAGTTGGATAGTTACATTCATGAACTTTTAATTGTCTTGAAGCATAAGCAATCACATTCTTCTCTTGCATTAGCACCGCACCCAAACCCGAATAGGATGCATCACAATTGTAACGACCTGTTTAGTCATTTTGAGCAGCAGATTTTATTTCTGGAAAAATAGGCTGAGGCGACGGACCCCACGACGGACCGTCATGGGCGCGACGGACCGTCGCAGGGTCTCGTTTCAAAACACTTGGAAAAATCTGAAATTGGGTACTGAAAATCGACTCTCTGACCGTCACGACGAAATGGCAGGACGGACCGTCACAGACTCTATGGTGGAAATTGAGTCTCTGACGGTTGCGACGACCTGCAGGATGGACCGTCGCAGGCACGACGGGCCGTCGCAGGTTGCGCAATCCCAGTCTGGGTCGGATTTCTTTACACGTTTTAAGGGACGTTTTTGACTATTCCTGCTTTAATTATAAAGTTAGAGGGTTAATGTTAATAAGTCTAATTACTTGGGGGTTAAAAGAGGTAACCTTAAGTTATTTAGTGAATTATTAGTGTCATCTTTTAAAACATAATTATATGATAATTAGGGTAAAGAAAGAGGGTTTTGAATAAGAAAAAGAAAAAGAACAGCAAGAGAGAGAGAGAGAGAATCGATCAAGGGAGAAGGGAGAACGAAGCTTTGGGAAGATAGCTTGTTGATCACAATTCTTCGGTGAAGGTAGGTTATGGTTTTTACACTATTCGTAGTAAACCCTTAATAGCGAATGATATGTGTTGGGTAGTATTATTAAGTCTTCTATATGCTTAATTGTGTGTATGCATGATGTGATTTTATATATATATATGATTGTGATAAAATAAGCATGATGAAGCTATTGAATCTTAAATCTTGAAGAAACCCTAATCTACTTTGTTAATGATGATGCCTTGGTATAAAAGAAGGCTTAATGAACAAAAGTAGTGAGATTAGGGGATCGGGTGCCACGTTCCGGTACCAGGATAGAATATGAGGATCGGAGTGTCACGTTCCAACACCAGGATAGAATATGAGGATCGGAGTGTCACGTTCCGACACCAGGATAGTATATGGATCGGGTGCCACGTTCCGGTACCAGGATAGAATATGAGGATCGGAGTGTCACGTTCCGACACCAGGATAGTATATGGATCGGGTGCCACATTCCGGTACCAGGATAGAATATGAGGATCGGAGTGTCACGTTCCGACACCAGGATAGTATATGGATCGGGTGCCACGTTCCGGTACCAGGATAGAATGAGGAGCGGAGTGTCACGTACCGACACGAGAGTAAATAATATAATGAATCTTGAAAGATACTAATATACTCAATCTAAAGAACATGTTTCCCAAATGAGTATGATGAGGAGGCGTGAGTCCTCATTGATGTGCTTGGTGTTGTAACCAAGGATTATGGTAATTGTAAATGCTGCATGCTAAGGACATTAGTTGATTTTATGATGTTACTTGATATATACTGTTTTTTATTTTGAGTTGGCCGATGATACCTACTCAGTACTTGTGGTTGTACTGACCCCCTACTTTTATGTTTTCTTTTGTATATCGTGGTATGCAGCAAACGTGCCGTCATCTTCGACTCAACAGTAGTTCAAGCCAGTCTTCGTCACACCGGATCTTCAGGGTGAGCTAATGCTTCTAGCTTGGACTGGATCTCCTTCCTCATGTCTTGATGCCTTGAAGTTTCGGCATAGACTAGTTTTATTTGTTTTAGTTTCTTAGAATACTTCTTAGTTTAGTAAATTGATCATAGATGTTCTTGTTGTGATGACTTCCAGATTTTGGGGAATTAATAGATGTTGAATTTTAGAAGTTATTGAATTGTCTTTTATTATGAGTTTAAGTCTTCCGCATTGCTTTATGTTGATATTAAATTGACATGATAAGGTTTAGGTTGGTTGGTTAGCTCACATAGGAGGGTAAATGTGGGTGCCAGTCGCGGCTCGGTTTTGGGTCATGACAAACTTGGAATCAGAGCATTAGGTTCGTTGGTCTCATCACACAAGAACAGGTCTAGTAGGGTCTTAAAGAACGGTAGGGGGACGCCTTTACTTTTCTTTGAGAGGCTATAAGACTTTAGGAAAATTCTATTCTTTCTTTCCTTCTTTCGTGCTATTACTTTGATCCAATTGGTATCTAGGTGATACAAATTGGTATCTGACCATCTTCACTCTATTTCGCAGATGGTTAGAACTAGAGCAACGACTACGCCAACATCAACATCAGCAAGGTAAGATGCATCCGAGCCAGCCACTGGGGCTGTAGCTAGAAGTGCAACAGTGGCAAGAGGCCGCGGTAGAGGTCGTGGGAGGACGTCCTCTAGAGGGAGAGGACGAGCACCTAGCCCATCTGGTGCTAGGGCGGTGACTCCTCCACCGACTGAGGAGGTAGTAAGAGAAGGGGAGGATGGGGAGAATGAACAAGTACAGAATGAGGAAATGCCCCCCCAACCTACCCCAGAGATGATCAATCAGGTTCTCGCTTATCTTAGTGGGTTGTCTGATCAGGGTCAGGCACCCCCAATGTTTTCTGCACCAACACCTCCGGTTTCAGAGGTACAACATGCAGCCACTATGGCTCCTCGTATGGATGCCTCACTGGACATAGGCACGTTTCCACGTCTGACTACTGGGCCTATAATGACGAATGATCAGCATGAACTTTTTAGTAAGTTCTTGAAATTGAAACCTCCAGTCTTCAAGGGTGCAGAATCTGAGGATGCTTACGATTTTCTGGTTGACTGTCATGAGCTACTACACACAATGGGTATAGTAGAACGGTTTGGAGTTGAGTTCGTGAGTTATCAGTTTCAAGGGAACGCCAAAATGTGGTGGCGGTCACATGTTGAATGTCAACCAACAGAGGCACCACCTATGACTTGGGCCTCATTCTCTAGTTTGTTTATGGAAAAGTATATCCCCCGTACTTTGAGGGATAGGAAAAGGGATGAGTTTTTGAGCCTAGAGCAAGGTAGGATGTCGGTCAATGCATATGAGGCTAAGTTTCGTGCACTATCCAGATATGCCACCCAACTATGTTTCAGTCCACAAGAGCGGATTCGCCGTTTTGTGAAGGGTTTGAGATCAGAGTTGCGAATTTCAGCCTTACAGGTAGCGGCTACGGCAAAATCCTTCCAAGAAGTGGTAGATTTCGTGGTAGAGGTGGAAGGAGTGAAGCCAGATGAATTCACCATGGCATCGACATCAAAGAGGTTTCGAAAGGGAGGTGAGTTTAATGGTTCTTACTCTAGAGGACAGGGTTCCGGAGGTTACTCAGTTCGACCCATTCAGTCTTCACTACAGACTGTAGTTGGGGGTCCACCTCAGACCGGTCAACATTTCTCTGAGAGACCTATGCGTGAATCTAGAGAGTGTTATGGGTGTGGGGAGACTGGGCATATCAAGAGGTATTGTCCAAAACAGAGTTATAGACCCCCAACAGCTAGAGGTAGAGGTGGTCATGGCAGAGGCCGTAATTCTGAAGGGCGTGGTGGCCGAGGTAATGGTGGTCACCAAAATGGCCGGGGTGATGGGAAAACGGGAGCCACTACATCACAACACGGTAGCGACAACGGACAAACAAACGAAAGGGCCCATTGTTATGCTTTCCCTGGGAGATCGGAGGTGGAGACATCTGATGCTGTCATCACAGGTAATCTTCTGGTTTGTGATTGCATGTCTTCTGTATTGTTTGATCCTGGATCCACATTTTCTTATGTATCTTCCTCATTTGCTAATGGTCTAAATTTACATTGTGAATTACTTGATACGCCTATTCGTGTTTCTACTCTGGTGGGTGAGTCTGTGGTAGTTGAAAAGGTATATAGGTCTTGTTTGGTGAACTTTGTGGGGAGCAACACTTATGTAGATTTGGTTATCTTAGAAATGGTTGATTTTGATGTAATTCTGGGTATGACTTGGCTTTCTCCGCAATTTGCGATCTTGGATTGTAATGCTAAAACGGTGACGTTAGCCAAGCCTAGGACAGATCCGTTAGTGTGGGAGGGTTACTACACTTTCAATCCGGTGCGTATCATCTCCTTTCTTCGTGCTAAGAAAATGGTTAGTAAAGGGTGTTTAGCTTTCTTGGCACATCTCAAGGATGACACTACCCAAGTACCTTCGATTGAGTCGGTTTCGGTGGTCCGTGAGTTTCTTGATGTGTTCCCTGCAGATCTTCCGGTATGCCACCAGATAGGGATATTGACTTCTGTATTGATCTTGAACCGGGTACTCGCCCCATTTCTATACCCCCTTATAGAATGGCCCCCGCGGAGTTAAGAGAATTAAAAGCCCAACTTCAAGAGTTGTTGAGCAAAGGCTTCATTAGACCAAGTGCATCTCCTTGGGGTGCTCCGGTTTTGTTTGTGAAGAAGAAGGATAGGAGTTTTCGGATGTGCATAGACTACCGGCAGTTGAACAAGGTGACTATAAAGAACAAGTATCCTCTTCCTCGCATTGATGACTTGTTCGATCAGTTACAAGGTGCTTGTGTCTTCTCTAAGATTGACTTGAGATCCGGTTATCATCAATTGAAAATACGAGCAACGGATGTGCCAAAGACTGCTTTTAGAACCAGGTATGGGCATTACAAATTTGTAGTGATGTCTTTTGGTCTTACGAATGCCCCTGCTGCGTTCATGAGTTTGATGAACGGGATTTTTAAGCCATATTTAGATCTCTTTGTGATCGTATTTATTGATGATATACTGATATACTCCAAGAGTAAGAAGGAACATGAGGAGCATTTGAGAATGGTATTGGAAATGTTGAGGGAGAAAAAGCTTTATGCCAAGTTCTCTAAGTTTGAGTTTTGGCTAGATGCAGTGTCCTTCTTGGGGCACGTGGTTTCTAAGGATGGAGTGATGGTGGATCCTTCTAAGATCGAAGTAGTGAAGAATTGGGTAAGACCCACTAATGTTTCAGAAATAAGAAGCTTTGTTGGTTTAGCTAGCTACTACCGCTGATTTGTCAAGGGATTCTCTTCTATTGCTTCCCAACTGACGAACTTGACTAAGCAAAATGTTCCATTTGTATGGTCGGATGAGTGCGAGGAAAGCTTTCAGAAGCTCAACACTCTGTTGACTACTGCACCAATTCTCACCTTGCCAGTGGAAGGTAAGAATTTCATTGTGTATTGTGATGCATCTATTCGGGTTGGGTGCAGTGCTAATGCAAGAGAAGAATGTGATTGCTTATGCTTCAAGACAATTAAAAATGCATGAACGTAACTATCCAACTCATGATTTGGAATTGGCCGCGGTAGTGTTTGCACTAAAGCAATGGAGACACTATTTATATGGGGTTAAGTGTGAGGTCTATACGGATCATCGTAGTCTACAGTATGTCTTCACTCAGAGAGATTTGAATTTGAGACAGAGGAGATGGATGGAACTATTGAAGGACTACGACATCACTATTTTGTATCATCCGGGGAAGGCAAATGTTGTAGCGGATGCTTTAAGTAGAAAGGCGGGAAGCATGGGAAGTCTAGCTCACTTGCAAGTTTCTAGACTCTCATTGGCTAGAGAAGTTCAGATTCTGGCTAACGACCTTATGAGATTAGAAGTAAATGAGAAGGGAGGATTTTTAGCTTGTGTGGAGGCAAGATCTTCCTTCCTTGTCAAGATTAAGGAAAGCAGTTTAATGATGAAAAATTGATCCGGATCCGAGATAAAGTGTTGCAAGGAGAGGCTAAAGAAGCGACAATCGATGAGGAAGGTGTTTTGAGGATTAAGGGAAGGGTATGTGTACCCCGCGTCGATGATTTGATCAACACTATTCTGACAGAGGCTCATAGTTCAAGGTATTCGATACATCCGGGTGCAACCAAGATGTACCGTGACCTAAGCAACACTTTTGGTGGAGAAGAATGAAGCGTGATATTGTGGATTTTATTGCCAAATGTCCAAATTGTCAACAAGTAAAGTATGAACACCAAAGGCCCGGAGGAACACTTCAGAGAATGCCCATTCCGGAATGGAAATGGGAGAGAATTGCAATGGATTTCGTGGTTGGTCTTCCAAAGACAATGGGTAAGTATGACTCTATTTGGGTGATTGTTGATAGGTTAACTAAGTCTGCTCATTTCATTCCGGTCAAGGTGACTTACAATGCAGAGAAGTTAGCCAAACTTTACATCTCCGAAGTTGTTCGATTGCATGGAGTTCCACTGTCCATAATATCAGATAGAGGTATGCAGTTTACTTCTAAGTTTTGGAAAATATTGCATGCGGAATTGGGTACTAGGTTGGACATTAGTACCGCGTTCCATCCTCAGACCGATAGTCAGTCTGAGCGAACGATTCAAGTGTTGGAGGATATGCTTCGTGCATGTGTGATAGAATTCGGTGGACATTGGGATAGCTTCTTACCCTTAGCGGAGTTTTCATACAATAATAGCTATCACTCAAGTATTGATATGGCTCCATTTGAAGCATTGTATGGTAGGAGATGTAGGTCTCCCATTGGTTGGTTTGATGCATTCAAGGTTAGACCTTGGGGTACTGACCTTTTGAGGGACTCGATAGAAAAAGTGAAATCTATTCAAGAGAAGCTTCTAGCGGCGCAAAGTAGACAAAAAGAATATGCAGATCGAAAGGTTAGAGACTTAGAGTTCATGGAGGGTGAACAAGTCTTGTTGAAAGTTTCACCAATGAAAGGGGTGATGCGGTTTGGTAAAAGAGGCAAGCTAAGCCCAAGGTACATTGATCCCTTTGAAGTACTTAAGCGAGTAGGGGAGGTGGCTTATGTGTTAGCCTTGCCTCCAGGGCTGTCCGGAGTACATCCGGTATTTCATGTGTCCATGTTGAAAAGGTACCATGGGGATGGAAACTACATTATCCGTTGGGATTCAGTTTTGCTTGA
Organism: Solanum habrochaites; assembly: GCA_027704765.1. Lineage (NCBI taxonomy): Eukaryota > Viridiplantae > Streptophyta > Magnoliopsida > Solanales > Solanaceae > Solanum > Solanum habrochaites. Next base: position 13,793,897 of record JAKWJA010002492.1, on the reverse strand, counting down.
TGAGAATTTGTCTTATGAGGAGGGGCCTGTTGCCATTTTAGATAGAGAAATTCGCAAGTTGAGGTCAAGGGAGATTGCATCCATCAAGGTGCAATGGAAGAATCGACCGGTTGAAGAAGCCAGTTGGGAGAAGGAGGCAGATATGCGAGAAAGATACCCACATCTGTTTAAAGATTCAGGTATTCCTTTTCTCCCTTGTTTTCCTTCTTGTGATCGTTCGGGGACGAACGATGGGTAAATTGGTATCTATTGTAACGACCTGTTTAGTCGTTTTGAGCAGCAGATTTTATTTCTGGAAAAATAGGCTGAGGCGACGGACCGTCATGGGCGCGACGGACCGTCGCAGAGTCTCGTTTCAAAACACTTGGAAAAATCTGAAATTGGGTACTGAAAATTGACTCTCTGACTGTCACGACGAAATGGCAGGACGGACCGTCACAGGCGTGACGGACCGTCACAGACTCTATGGTGGAAATTGAGTCTCTGACGGTTGCGACGACCTGAAGGACGGACCGTCGCAGGCACAACGGGCCGTCGCAGGTTGCGCAATCCCAGTCTGGGTCGAATTTCTTTACACGTTTTAAGGGACGTTTTTGACTATTCCTGCTTTAATTATAAGTTAGAGGTTAATGTTAATAGTCTAATTACTTGGGGGTTAAAGAGGTAACCTTAAGTTATTTAGTGAATTATTAGTGCCATCTTTTAAAACTTAATTATATGATAATTAGGGTAAAGAAAGAGGGTTTTGAATAAGAAAAAGAAAAAGAACAGCAAGAGAGAGAGAGAGATAGAATCGATCAAGGGAGAATGGAGAACGAAGCTTTGGGAAGATAGCTTGTTGATCGCAATTCTTCGGTGAAGGTAGGTTATGGTTTTTACACTATTCGTAGTAAACTCTTCATAGCGAATGATATGTGTTGGGTAGTATTATTAAGTCTTCTATATGCTTAATTGTGTGTATGCATGATGTGATTTTATATATATATATGACTGTGATAAAATAAGCATGATGAAGCTATTGAATCTTAAATCTTGAAGAAACCCTAATCTACTTTGTTAATGATGATGCCTTGGTATAAAAGAAGGCTTAATGAACGAAAGTAGTGAGATTAGGGGATCGGGTGCCACGTTCCGGTACCAGGATAGAATATGAGGATCGGAGTGTCACGTTCCGACAGACCAGGATAGAATATGAGGATCAGAGTGTCACGTTCCGACACCAGGATAGTATATGGATCGGGTGCCACGTTCCGGTACCAGGATAGAATATGAGGATCGGAGTGTCACGTTCCGACACCAGGATAGTATATGGATCGGGTGCCACGTTCCGGTACCAGGCCGGAAGATGATGAGAGGAGCGGTGTCACGTACCGACACGAGAGTAAATAATATAATGAATCTTGAAAGATACTAATATACTCAATCTAAAGAACATGTTTCCCAAATGAGTATGATGAGGAGGCGTGAGTCCTCATTGATGTGCTTGGTGTTGTAACCAAGGATTATGGTAATTGTAAATACTGCATGCTAAGGATATTAGTTGATTTTATGATGTTACTTGATATATACTGTTTTCTATTTTGAGTTGGCTGATGATACCTACTCAGTACTTGTGGTTGTACTGACCCCCTACTTTTATGTTTTCTTTTTGTATATCGTGGTATGCAGAAAAAGTCCCGTCATCTTCGACTCAACAGTAGTTTAAGCCAGTCTTCGTCACAACGGATCTTCAGGGTGAGCTAATGCTTCTAGCTTGGACTGGATCTCCTTCTTCATGTCTTGATGCCTTGAAGTTTTTTCATAGACTAGCTTTTATTTGTTTAGTTTCTTAGAATATTCTTAGTTTAGTAAATTGATCATAGATGTTCTTGTGGTGATGACTTCCAGATTTTGGGGAATTAATAGATGTTGAATTTTAGAAGTTATTGAATTGTCTTTTATTATGAGTTTAAGTCTTCCGCATTGCTTTATGTTGATATTAAATTGACATGATAAGGTTTAGGTTGGTTGGTTCGCTCACATAGGAGGGTAAATGTGGGTGCCAGCCGCGGCTCGGTTTTGGGTCGTGACAACAATAGACAATGAAATTCTTACCTTCCACTGGCAAGGTGAGAATTGGAGCAGTATTCAACAGAGACTTGAGTTTCTGAAAGCTTTCCTCACACTCATCGACCATACAAATGGAACATTTTGCTTAGTCAAGTTCGTCAGTTGAGAAGCAATAGAAGAGAATCCTTTGATAAATCGATGGTAATAACTGGCTAAACCAACAAAGCTTCTTATTTCTGACACATTAGTAGGCCTTACCCATTTTTTCACTACTTCGATCTTAGAAGGATCCACCATCATTCCATCCTTAGAAACCACGTGCCCCAAGAAGGACACTGCATCTAGCCAAAACTCACACTTAGAGAACTTGGCATAAAGCTTTTTTACCCTTAACATTTCCAATACCATTCTCAAATGCTCCTCATGTTCCTCCATACTTTTAGAGTATATCAGTATATCATCAATAAATACGATCACAAAGAGATCCAAATATGGCTTAAAAATCCCGTTCATCAAACTCATGAATGCAGCAGGGGCATTCGTAAGACCAAAAGACATCACTACAAATTTGTAATGCCCATACCTAGTTCTAAAAGCAGTCTTTGGCACATCTGTTGCCCGTATTTTCAATTGATGATAACCGGATCTCAAGTCAATCTTAGAGAAGACACAAGCACCTTGTAACTGATCGAACAAGTCATCAATGCGAGGAAGAGGATACTTGTTCTTTATGGTTACCTTGTTCAACTGTCGGTAGTCTATGCACATCCGAGAACTCCCATCCTTCTTCTTCACAAACAAAACCGGAGCACCCCAAGGAGATGCACTTGGTCTAACGAAGCCTTTGCTCAACAACTCTTGAAGTTGGGCTTTTAACTCTCTTAACTCCGCGGGAGCCATTCTATAAGAGGGTATAGAAATGGGGCGAGTACCCGGTTCAAGATCAATACAGAAGTCAATATCCCTATCTGGTGGCATACCAGGAAGATCTGCAGGGAACACATCCAGAAACTCACGGACCACCGAAACAGACTCAATCGAAGGTACTTGGGTAGTGTCATCCTTGAGATGTGCCAAGAAAGCTAAACACCCTTTACTAACCATTTTCTTAGCACAAAGAAAGGAGATGATACACACCGTATTGGAAGTGTAGTCACCCTCCCACACTAACGGATCTGTCATAGGCTTGGCTAACGTCACCGTTTTAGCATTATAATCCAAGATCGCAAATTGCGGAGAAAGCCAAGTCATACTCAGAATTACATCAAAATCAACCATTTCTAAGATAACCAAATCTACATAAGTGTTGCTCCCCACAAAGTTCACCAAACAAGACCTATATACCTTTTCAACTACCACAGACTCACCCACCGGAGTAGAAACACGAATAGGCATATCAAGTAAGATAAGAAAACACAACGTACAGGAATGAAAGCTAATGGTCAGCAGCAGGACCAAAAACATGCTGAACTACTATCGTTGGCAGACGAAGGAAAACAGCCCGAAAATAGAAGGATTACAACGGGAAAACTCGAAAACACCAGTAACATATTTTTTTAGATACAAGCTGCAGGTTACGAGCAAAGAATTAGTGAAAAACCAAAAATACAAATTTAAACCGCTCTTTGCCAAAACCAGTTTACCCAAAACCAACAAGTGCGATACACAGCAGAACCACAAACATCTACCTATGCAGCAAGCCTACAAAATGACAAAAAAACTATACTATATTAGCCAATACTTACATTGAGAACATATACAAATTCAGACTATATCTAACTAAACCAGATATCCACACAAACAAAAATCCGAAGAAGATTATATAACGCAACTACAGAATTTACTCGACCTTTACGGCTGATATAACAAATGATCACACACCTAGACCAACCCCAATAGTGAAATCATGTACAATTACGGATTTAATACAAATAACACATATACCGGAGAATAAAGAAAGTTTGGAATACCAGCACTACCTAGAGCATTCTTAACATTAAAAGTTACCAAGGAAACTTATGTATATAAATGTTTTAGCACCCAGCAGAGTACTATACGAGGAGATAAAATCACCAACACAAGTGGTAAAGAAGGATTAACCAGAGATATGATTGAACCAGAGAGATAGAAAAACAAAATGGGATACCAAAAGTAGAAAATACTAATTTTAATGCAAATAAAGAACTAATTGGTATAGCTACATTATACAAGAGTTAGAAAATCAACAATTATTTCAAATGCACTGCCAATTGATCTATTTATGCAAGAGATCGGTGATTGATTTATGCAAACTCAAAGTATAGAAAATCAGATATGATGCAAGTCGAGAGATGGATTGTCTGTCATTCTCAAGCCAATAGAACAACCACTCCCGAGTCTTGAAGAAAAGATTTATTTCGGAGGTTAATTAGTAAGATATTGCAAACTTATCAGTAACAAATACACCAGATCAGTAAATCCCAGTGTCAACGGAGAGACATGAAATACCCTATAGTGATTTAAGGAAAAGAACAAGCTACAAAAAAAAAGCAATATATTATATTATGTTGTATTATGGAGAAAGAATGGAACTTTTAGAAGAACTTGGCTGGGTTTTTTTTTGTTGTAAATAAGAATACAGTAAAGACAAGCCCAAGGAGTGGTAGTGTAATGCCTATGTTTGTGTCTGGAGAATATGCCAGCCAGATGTTAAAGTAAAGAATTTTTTTTCATTTTGTCGTAAACTCTGGCTGAAAGCCAATAAGGTAAAAACGTGTAAATGTAATAGTTAGGTATGTGGTCCAATAATAAATATGAGGCCACAATTTTGTTGTTTTCTTTGCGGTCAGTCCTTGCTTCAGCCATTGGCTTAAGGTGTTAAACCGTTGTGTTTAAATAGAGGAACAGTCGTCATACAATAAACCCAACACACTTTAGTAATAGTAGGTATGTCGGACCAATAATAAAGATAGGCCACTAAGTTTTGTTTTTCCTTTTGTCAGTCCTTGCGTACAGCACATTTATGGCTAAGGTGGGTAACCTTGTGTATAATAGAGGACACTATCTCTATAAAATAAACACACCTTCAGTAAAATGTAGGTATGTTCGTCCATAATAAAGATAGGCCCACTAAGTTTTTGTGTTCTTTGTGTAGTCCTTCGTCCAGGCCATCTGGCTAAGGTGGTAACCTTATTATACAATAGTGGACTTATCCTCATAATAAAAACACACCTTCAACTTCTTATTTACATTTCTCTCAATATCTCTCATCCAATCGCTTCACTTCACCCTAAAATTGTGGTATCAGGAGCTAGCTAATTAATATTTAAACTATGGAAAAATCTGGAGCTACCATCAAATCTACAAAATCAGTGTATATACTCTTAAGTTTATGAGTGCTAAAATCAATTATATTTCCTAAAATCTCTTGTATTTATTGTTTATCAATGTTTTAATATGTTATTACTATAAGCATCTGAGAAGGTTTGCTACAGAAATATTTATTCGAACAAGTATACCCAGGACTATGCATCCTAAGGTTTGACAACATAGGAAAGAATGTCGTTAAGGAGACCTAACACACAGAGTTGAGGCGCTGTTAGGGTAAAATCAAAGAGAAGCTTGTAAGTAGTGACTAGACGAGATGATTATGAAGATCATTATTATGTACATTATAGTAAGTGTATAATTTACTTAGAGGTTGGAAGGAATAAAACTTTTAGCAAGACCATGCATACAGATGATTACCTATTTAACTTGATGATTATAATGGATCTAAGTATTATTGTTTTATATACAAAAGACTCTTAATACTGACATAAAAAGAGAACATTTATGATAACATTGGTAACAGACAATACCTGAGAAATAAAGAAAAAACAACTAAAGGTTGGACCTGAAACTAACTTCCAAGTGGTAGAAGATGAACTTATTAGATATGGCTGATTTATAGATGATCTAGATATATTTACTTATTAATGACTTGCCAACCAAGAAAATTTCAAATTGGGTAGACAAGTATACATGGAGGAAAAAAAGTAGTTGAAAAACCAACTAACGAAGCTAAGGAATAATTTAAAATTTTATATTGAAAATATCAGGAATAAGAATAAAAGCACTAAAAAAAAACAACCCAGATAGATAAAAAGGTAAGAAAAAATGGAAAAAAATAAAACCCTTAATTATGGATATCAAATGTTTACAATTAACTAAAAGAGTAAATGATAAAAAAGAAAAATTTAAAAATATAATTTCAAAAACAAGAAATTAATATGTATGTTATTTGAAAAACAACCCTGAAGAGAAGAAAATTTATAGACAACACATTTTATAGAAAAAAAAGAAGAAAAAAGCCAAGAATTAGATAGAACATAAAAAAAGTAGATTTAATAGAAATAATGGGCAGGAGTAATGCAATTAATTCATATTTTATACAAAAAAAAAAACACTATTTATACTAGAAATGGAAAATAGATCACCCTAGAATACAAAACTCCAACATGATTAATTGTATAATTATAATGAATAAAGAAGAATTTCCTCGTAATGAAAAAAACATATGAAACCAAGATGGAATGATAAGGTAAAAAATATTCCAAATTTAGGTAAGAATATAAGTAAATAGGAAATACTTATACTAATGTTTAAAAGAAACAGTCAAAATTAGAAGACAGTTAAAACGCCAGGTAAGATAAACAAAAGAAAAGAAAGAAATAGACAACATTAAAAGAAAGAGAAAAATAAAAATAGAAGCATAAACAAGATATACAACTATGGAAGAATAAAAAACACAAGAATTATGAACTAGAAAAAGAATTAGCAAGCAACAATCTATATATGAAAATAAACATAAAAGCAAAATAGATAGAAAAAAAACAAGAACTAGAGAAAGAAAAGACTAAAAAAATAAAAAAACTGAAAAGGAACCAAAATTAAATAGATCTTGATTACAATGAAATAAATGAAATAGATGGAACACTGCAAATGACCAAGAATTAGAGATAAGTGGATATAAGTGAAACAGACACCGGAAATGCTTTTAGAACAACAAAATAAAACTAAAAAGATTAGAAATAAACACGGGAGATACAAATAGACCTATACCTCAGGAGTCAACCAATAATAGTCCAGGAGAAATAGGTGTCACGAACCCAAATCGACGCCGCTAGGACCCACACTTACCCTCCTATGTGAGCGAACGCAACCAATCTAAACCTAACATTTCACTATAATGTAACAGAAAAGTAATGCGAATGCACTAATAAAACCAAATAAACTCAGTTAATAAAAACACATCTCAATAACTATTATTTCCCCAAAATCGGAAGTCATACACCAGCAACATCTATGATCAACTTACTAAACTAAGAGTATTCTAAAAAGCTTAAAATAACACAAAGCTCAGTCTATGCCAGAATTTCAAGCATCAAGACATTGGGAAGAGATCTCGTCCAAGCTATAGATCTTAGCCACCCTGAGATCCGGTGTGACGAAGAACTGCTAAGAATGTGGTGGAGTTGAAGACGAAGGCGCAGTTTGCTGGCAACTCCACAAATAACAAAAGAAGAAAACTAAAAACGTAGGGCGTCCAGTAACCAAACACAAGTACTGGTAGGTATATCAACGGCCAACGTCAAAAATAGAAAAAAGCAATAATCTCATATAATCATCATAAAATTCAACGTAATTTTTCTTAAACAGTTGATAGCAAACAAGTATAACATCATTTATAATCACCATTCCATATCTATGAGGACTCAAGCCTCACACCATACTCTTTTGGAAACATGTTCTTAGATGACGTATATTAGCTCTTTCAAGATTCATTATCTATATTCTCTTGTGTCGTACGTTGAACACTCCGATCCCTCGTTTAGTCTTTATTCTCTTGTGCGGTTACGTGACACTGCGATCCCCTACTTACGATGGTCCGGAAACTTGACACTACGATTCCCCTAAATCTACGTGTTGTTCGTGACAAACCCCAAAACATCCCCTAAATCACGTGTCGGTGTCTGACAACACCCCCCGAATCCCCAAATCTACATGTCGTGTATCGTGACACCCGATTCCCCTAAATCTACGTGTCGGTTCGTGACCCCGATACCCTTCAGTGTGTACACCATCCCTACGTTGTGTGTCGACCGATACAATCTGCGGATTATGCCCACGCCCCCACTAATCACTCTTCTATATATTCATCAAAGCATCGTTTTATACCAAGGCATCATCATCTCGATACCTTTATCATCAAAGCCTTCTGTTATATACAAGGCATCATAATTTTCACAAGAGATTAGGTTTGATCAAAGATTTGGGATTCAATCAGCGTTCATCATGCTGTTTCATCACAATCAACATAGATATAATCTCATCATGCAAATGCACACAATTAAGCTATCGAAGACTTTATCATACTACCCAACACATATTCATTCGCTGACTAGAGAGTTTACTACGAATAGCATAAAAAACCATAACCACCCCTACCACCTCACGAAGATTCGTGATCAAGCAAGCAAATTCGTTCAAATTTTGGTCTCGTCGTTCGTTTCTTCCTCTCTTTTCTGTCTTCTTTGTTCTTTCTATTTTTCTTATTCAAACCCTTCTTTCGTTTGACCCTAATAATATATATAATTAGTATAGAAGATGGCACTAATAACCCACTACACTTAATTAGGTTACTCTTTGTAACCCCCAAGTATTAACTTATTAACATTAAACCCACACTTTATAATTAATAGCAGGAATAGTCCAAAAACGCCCCTTAAATAAATTCAAACAACATCCGACCGCCCTGGGATTTGCCAACAAACTTGACGCCCTTCTGGTTGCGCGAACGGTCCGTCCTGAGGGTTCGTCGCAAGGTTCAGAGACAATTTTCTTCCACCAAAGGGTATGTGACGGTCCGTCACGCCTGTGACGGGTCCGACCTGCCCAATTCCGTCAACGAAGTCAGAGAGTTCGATTTTCATACGCACAATTTCAGAATTTCTAAGTGTTTTGAAATGAGACCCCCTCCTCGGACGGGTAGCCGTTAGTTCCATGGAGTCCCCTGTGGTAAGTGGGTACATCCGATCTTGTTTCCCTTCTAGTCCTTCTCAGCAGTTTCCAGAAATAAAAATGCGCTCAAAATGACTAAACAGGTCGTCGACATAGTACCAATTTACCCATGTTCGTCCTCGAACGATCAGAAGAAGAAAAACAAGGCGAGAAGGTAGTACCTGATTCTTTAAACAGCATGTGGGTATCTTTCTTGCATATCTTCTTCCTTCTCCCAAGTGGCTTCTTCAAACGGTCGTATTCTTCCAGTGCTTGCACCTGATGGATGCAATCTCCCTTGACCTCAACTTGCGAACTTCTACTAAAATAGCAACAGGCTCCTCCTCATAGACCGATTTTCATCAAGTAGAAACGAATCCAACGAATGATGTAGTATTCCATCCCCATGGTACCTTTCAACATAGACACGTGAAATACCGGGTGCACCCTGAGAGTGCTGGAGGCAAGGCTAGTTATCAAGCCACTCCCCCTACTGCTTCAGAACTTCAAATGTACCAATATACCTTGACTACTTACCTCTTTTACCAAACTGCATCACCACCTTTCATGGGCGAACTTAGCAAGACTTGCTCACCTTCCAGAACTCCAATATCTAACTTTCGATTGCATATTCCTTTGCCTACTTTGAGCCGCTAAAAGCTTTTCTTGAATAGATTTCACCTTCTCTAATAAATCCCTCAAAGGTAAGTGCCCAAGGTCTAACCTCGAATGCATCAAACCAACCAATGGGAGACCTACATTCTCCCATACCAATGCTCTCGAAAGGAGCCATATCAATACTTGATGATAGCTATTATTGTATTGAAAACTCTGCTAAGGGTAAGAGTTATCCCAATGACCACACGAATTCATCAACATGCACGAAGATATCCTCAACACTTGAATCGTTCACTCAGACTGACCGTCGGTCTGAGAATGGAACGCAAGTACTATGATCCAACCTACGTACCTAATTCGGCATGCAATGTTCTCACAAACTTAGAAGTAAACTGCGTACCTCATCTGATATGATGGACAATGGAACTCCATGCAATACGAACAACTTCTGAGATGTAAATTTTGGCTAACTTCTCTGTCATTATAAGTCACCTTGACTGGAATGAAATGAGCAGACTTAGTTAACCTATCAACAATCACCCAACTAGAGTCGTACTTACCCATCGTCTTTTGGAAGACAACCACGAAGTCCATTGCGATTATCTCCCATTTCCATTCCGGAATGGGCATTCTCTGAAGTGTTCCTCCGGTCCTTTGGAGTTCATCTTTATTGTTGACAGTTTGGACATTTGCAATAAAAATACACAATATCACGCTTCATTTACTCCACCAAAAGTGTTTGCTTAGGTCACGTACATCTTGGTGCACCAGGGTGTATAGAATATCCGGAACTATGAGCCTCTGTAAGAATAGGTGTGGATCAATCATCAACACGGGTAACACATACCCTTCCCTTGATTCTCAAATAACCTTCCTCATGATTGTCGCTTCTTTAGCCTCTCCTTGCAACCTTTATCTCGGATCCGGATCAATTTTTCATCATTAACTGCTTTCCCTTAATCTTGTCAAGGAAGAAGATCTTTCCTCCGCACAAGCTAAAAATCCTCCCTTCTCATTTACTTCTAATTTCATAAGGTCGTTAGCAGATCTGAACTTCTCTTGCCAATGGCGTCTAGAAGTTTGCAAGTGAGCTAGGATTCCCATGCTTCCCGCTTTTCTATAAGCAGCCGCTACAACATTCGCCTTCCCCGGATGGTACAAAATAGTGATGTCGTAAGTCCTTCAGTAGTTCCCTCCATCTCCTCTGTCTCAGTTTCAAATCTTTCTGAGTAAAGAGATACGTAGGCTACGATGATCCGTTAGACCTCACACTTAACCCCATATAATAGTGTCTCCATTGCTTTTAATGCAAAACACTACCGCGGCCAATTCCAAATCATGATTGGATAGTACATTCATGAACTTAATTGTTCTTGAAGCATAGCAATCACATTCTTCTCTTGCATTAGCACCGCACCCAACCCGAATAGGATGCATCACAATTGGACGACTGTTTAGTCATTTTGAGCAGCAGATTTTATTTCTGGAAAAATAGGCTGAGGCGACGGACCCCACGACGGACCGTCATGGGCGCGACGGACCGTCGCAGGGTCTCGTTTCAAAACACTTGGAAAAATCTGAAATTGGGTACTGAAAATCGACTCCTGACCGTCACGACGAAATGGCAGGACGGACCGTCACAGACTCTATGGTGGAAATTGAGTCTCTGACGGTTGCGAACCTGCAGGATGGACCGTCGCAGGCACGACGGGCCGTCCGCGGTTGCGCAATCCCAGTCTGGGTCGGATTTCTTACACGTTTTAAGGGACGTTTTTGACTATTCCTGCTTTATTATAAAGTTAGAGGGGTAATGTTAATAAGTCTAATTACTTGGGGGTTAAAGAGGTAACCTTAAGTTAATTTAGTGAATTATTAGTGTCATCTTTTAAACATTAATTATATGATAATTAGGGTAAAGAAAGAGGGTTTTGAATAAGAAAAAGAAAAGAACAGCAAGAGAGAGAGAGAGAGAATCGATCAAGGGAGAAGGGAGAACGAAGCTTGGGAAGAAGCTGTTGATCACAATCTTCGGTTGAAGGTAGGTTATGGTTTTTACACACATTCGTAGTAAACCCTTAATAGCGAATGATAGTGTTGTGGTAGTATTATTAGTCTTCTATATGCTTAATTGTGTGTATGCATGATGTGATTTTATATATATATATGATTGTGATAAAATAAGCATGATGAAGCTATTGAATCTTAAATCTGAAGAAACCCTAATCACTTTGTTAATGATGATGCCTTGGTATAAAAGAAGGCTTAATGAACAAAAGTAGTGAGATTAGGGGATCGGGTTGCCACGTTCCGGTACAGAGATAGAATATGAGGATCGGAGTGTCACGTTCCACACCAGGATAGAATATGAGGATCGGAGTGTCACGTTCCGACACCAGGATAGTATATGGAGCGGTGCCACGTTCGGTACCAGGATAGAATATGAGGATCGGAGTGTCACGTTCCGACACCAGGATAGTATATGGATCGGGTGCCACATTCTCGGTACCAGGATAGAATATGAGGATCGGAGTGTCACGTTCCGACACCAGGATAGTATATGGATCGGGTGCCACGTCCGTGTACCAGGATAGAATGAGGAGAGGAGTGTCACGTACCGACACGAGAGTAAATATATAATGAATCTTGAAAGATACTAATATAATACATCTAAAGAACATGTTTCCAAATGAGTATGATGAGGAGGCGTGAGTCCTCATTGATGTGCTGTGGTGTTGTAACCAGGATTATGGTAATTGTAAATGCTGCATGCTAAGGACATTAGTTGATTTATGATGTTACTTGAATATACTGTTTTTTATTTGAGTTGGCGATGATCCTACTCAGTACTGTGGTTGTACTGACCCCTACCTTTTATGTTTTCTTTTGTTATCGTGGTATGCAGCAAACGTGCCGTCATCTTCGAATCAACAGTAGTTCAGCCAGTCTTCGTCACACCGGATCTTCAGGGTGAGCTAAGCTTCTAGCTTGGACTGGATCTCCTTCTCATGTCTTGATGCCTTGAGTTTCGGCATAGACTAGCTTTATTTTGTTTAGTTTTTAGAATATTCTTAGTTTAGTAAATTGATCATAGATGTTCTTGTTGTGATGACTTCCAGATTTTGGGGAATTAATATAGTTGAATTTAGAAGTATTGAATTGTCTTTTATTATGAGTTTAGTCTTCCGCATTGCTTTATGTTGATATTAAATTGACATGATAGGTTTAGGTTGGTTGGTTCGCTACATAGGAGGGTAAATGTGGGTGCCAGTCGCGGCTCGGTTTTGGGTCATGACAAACTTGGAATCAGAGCATTAGGTTCGTTGGTCTATACACAAAGAACAGGTCTAGTAGGGTCTTAAAGAACGGTAGGGGGAAGCCTTTACTTTTCTTGAGAGGCTATAAGACTTTAGGAAAATTCTATTCTTTCTTCCTTCTTTCGTGCTATCTTTGATCCAATTGGTATCTAGGTGATACAAATTGGTATTGACCATCTTCACTCTATTTCGCAGATGGTTAGAACTAGAGCAACGACTACGCCAACATCAACATCAGCAAGGTAAGATGCATCGAGCCAGCCACTGGGGCTGTAGCAGAAGTGCAACAGTGGCAAGAGGCGGGTTAGAGGTCGTGGGAGGACGTCCTCTAGAGGGAGAGGACGAGCACCTAGCCCATCTGGTGCTAGGGCGGTGACTCCTCCACCGACTGAGGAGGTAGTAAGAGAGGGGAGGACGGGGAGAATGAACAAGTACAGGATGAGGAAATGCCCCCCCAACCTACCCCAGAGATGATCAATCAGGTTCTCGCTTATCTTAGTGGGTTGTCTGATCAAGGTCAGGCCACCCCAAGTTTTCGCACACAACACCTCCGGTTTCAGAGGACAACATGCAGCCACTGGCTCCTCATATGGATGCCTCACTGGACATAGGCACGTTTCCACGTCTGATACTGGGCCTATAATGACAATGATCAGCATGAAATTTTAGTAAGTTCTTGAAATTGAAACCTCCAGTCTTCAAGGGGTGCAGAATCTGAGGATGCTTACGATTTTCTGGTTGACTGTCATGAGCACTACACAAAGATGGGTATTAGTAGAACGGTTTGGTGTTGAGTTCGTGAGTTATCAGTTTCAAGGGAACGCCAAAATGTGGTGGCGGTCACATGTTGATGTCAACCAACAGAGGCACCACCTATGACGGGCCTCATTCTCTAGTTTTTATGGAAAAGTATATCCCCCGTACTTTGAGGGATAGGAAAAGGGATGAGTTTTTGATCCTAGAGCAAGGTAGGATGTCGGTCAATGCATATGAGGCTAAGTTTCGTGCACTATCCGTGCCACCCAACTAGTGTTCAGTCCACAAGGCGGATTCGCGTTTTGTGAAGGGGTTGAGATCAGAGTTGCGGATTTCAGCTTACAGGTAGCGGCTACGGCAAATCCTTCAAGAAGTGGTAGATTTGTGGTAGAGGTGGAAGGAGTGAAGCCAGATGAATTCACCATGGCATCGACATCAAAGAGGTTTCGAAGGGAGGTGAGTTTAATGTTCTTACTCTAGAGGACAGGGTTCCGGAGGTTACTCAGTTCGACCCATTCAGTCTTCACTACAGACTGTAGTTGGGGGTCCACCTCAGACCGGTAACATTTTCTGAGAAGACCTATGCGTAATCTAGAGAGTGTTATGGGGTGGGGAGACTGGGCCTATCAAGGGTATTGTCCAAAACAGAGTTATAGACCCCCAACAGCTAGAGGTAGAGGTGGTCATGGCAGAGGCCGTAATTCTGAAGGGCGTGGTGGCCGAGGTAATGGTGGTCACCAAATGCCGGGGTGATGGGAAAACGGGAGCCACTACATCACAAACTGTAGGTAGCGACAACGGACAAACAAACGAAAGGGCCCATGTTATGCTTTCCCTGGGAGATCGGAGGTGAGACATCTGATGCTGTCATCACAGGTAATCTTCTGGTTTGATTGCATGTTTCTGATTGTTGATCCTGGATCCACATTTTCTTATGTATCTTCCTCATTGCTAATGGTATAAATTTACATTGTGAATTACTTGATACGCCTATTCGTGTTTCTACTCGGGTGGGTGAGTCTGTGGTAATTGAAAGGTATATGGTCTTGTTTGGTGACTTTGTGGGGAGGAACACTTATGTAGATTTGGTTATCTTAGAAATGGTTGATTTGTATGTAATTCTGGGTATGACTTGGCTTTCTCCGCAATTTGCGATCTTGGATTGTAATGCTAAAACGGTGACGTTAGCCAAGCCTAGTGACGATCCGTTAGTGTGGGAGGGTTACACTTTCAATCCGGTGCGTATCATCTTCTTTCTTCGTGCTAAGAAAAAGGTTAGTAAAGGGTGTTTAGCTTTCTTGGCACATCTCAAGGATGACACTACCCAAGTACCTCGATTGAGTCGGTTTTCGGTGGTCCGTGAGTTTCGTGTGTTCCCTGCAGATCTTCCGGTATGCCACCAGATAGGGATATTTGACTTCTGTATTGATCTTGAAACGGGTACTCGCCCCATTCTATACCCCTTATGAATGGCCCCGCGGAGTTAAGAGAATAAAAAGCCCAAATTCAAGAGTGTTGAGCAAGGCTTCATTAGCCAAGTGCATCTCCTTGGGGTGCTCCGGTTTTGTTTGTGAAGAAGAAGGATAGGAGTTTTCGGATGGCATAGACTACCGGCAGTTGAACAAGGTGACTATAAAGAACAAGTATCCTCTTCCTCGCATTGATGACTTGTTCGATCAGTTACAAGGTGCTTGTGTCTTCTCTAAGATTGATTGAGATCCGGTTATCATCAATTGAATACGAGCAACGGATGTGCCAAAGACTGCTTTTAGAACCAGGTATGGGCATTACAATTTGTAATGATGTCTTTTGGTCACGAATGCCCCTGCTGCTCATGAGTTTGATGAACGGGATTTTTAAGCCATATTAGATCTCTTTGTGATCGTATTTATGATGATATACTGATATACTCCAAGAGTAAGAAGGAACATGAGGAGCATTTGAGAATGGTATTGGAAATGTTGAGGGGAGAAAAAGCTTTATGCCAAGTTCTCTAAGTTTGAGTTTTGGTCTGATGCAGTGTCCTTCTGGGGCACGTGGTTTCTAAGGATGGAGTGATGGTGGATCCTTCTAAGATCGAAGTAGTGAGAATTGGGGTAAGACCCACTAATGTTCAGAAATAAGGAGCTTTGTTGGTTTAGCTAGCTACTACCGCTGATTTGTCAAGGGATTCTCTTCTATTGCTTCCCAACTGACAGAACTTGACTAAGCAAAATGTTCCATTTGTATGGTCGGATGAGTGCGAGGAAAGCTTTCAGAAGTCAACACTCTGTGACTACTGCACCAATTCTCACCTTGCAGTGGAAGGTAAAGATTTCATTGTTATTGTGATGCATCTTATTCGGGTTTGGGTGCAGTGCTAATGCAAGAGGAGAATGTGATTGCTTATGCTTCAAGACAATTAAAAGTGCATGAACGTAACTATCCAACTCATGATTTGGAAATGGCCGCGGTAGTGTTTGCACTAAAGCAATGGAGACACTATTTATATGGGGTTAAGTTGGAGGGTATATACGGATCATCGTAGTCTACAGTATGTCTTCACTCAGAGAGATTGAATTTGAGACAGAGGAGGTGGATGACTATGAAGGACTAGACCACTATTTTGTATCATCCGGGGAAGGCAAATGTTGTAGCGGATGTTTAAGTAGAAAGGCGGGAAGCATGGGAAGTCTAGCTCACTTGCAAGTTCTAGACTCTCATTGGCTGGAGAAGTTCAGATTCTGGCTAACGACCTTATGAGATTAGAAGTAAATGAGAAGGGGGGATTTTAGCTTGTGTGGAGGCAAGATCTTCCTTCCTGTCAAAATTAAGGGAAAGCAGTTTAATGATGAAAAAATTGATCCGGATCGAGAGAAAAGTGTTGCAGGAGAGGCTAAAGAAGCGACAATCGATGAGGAAGGTGTTTTGAGGATTAAGGGAAGGGTATGTGTACCCGCGTCGATGATTTGATCAACACTTTTCTGACAGAGGTCATAGTTCAAGGTTCGATACATGGGTGCAACCAAGATGTACCGTGACCTAAAGCAACACTTTTGGTGGAGAAGAATGAAGGTGATATTGTGGATTTATTGCCAAATGTCCAAATTGTCAACAAGTAAAGTATGAACACCAAAGGCACGGAGGAACACTTCAGAGAATGCCCATTCCGGAATGGAAATGGGAGAGAATTGCAAGGATTTCGTGGTTGGTCTTCCAAAGACAATGGGAAGTTGACTCTATTTGGGTGATTGTTGAAGGTACTAGTCTGCTCATTCATTCGGTAAGGTGACTTACCATGCAGAGAAGTTAGCCCCACTTTACATCTCCGAAGTGTTCGTGCATGGAGTTCCACTGTCCATAATCAGATAGAGGTAGCAGTTTACTTTAAGTTTTGGAAAATATTGCATGCGGAATTGGGTACTAGGTTGGATCTTAGTACGCGTTCCATCCTCAGACCGATAGTCAGTCTGAGCGAACGATTCAAGTGTTGGAGGATATGCTTCGTGCATGTGTGATAGAATTCGGTGGCATTGGGATAGCTCTTACCCTTAGCGGAGTTTTCATACAATAATAGCTATCACTCAAGATTGATATGGCTCCATTTGAAGCATTGTATGGTAGGAGATGTAGGTCTCCCATTGGTTGGTTTGATGCATTCAAGGTTAGACCTTGGGGTACTGACCTTTTGAGGGACTCGATAGAAAAGTGAACTATTCAGAGAAAGCTTCTAGCGGCGCAAAGTAGACAAAAAGAATATGCAGATCGAAGGTTAGAGACTTAGAGTTCATGGAGGGTGAACAAGTCTTGTTGAAAGTTTCCCAATGAAAGGGGGGGTGATGCGGTTTGGTAAAAGAGGCAAGCTAAGCCCACAGGTACATTGGATCCCTTTGAAGTACTTAAGCGGTAGGGGAGGTGGCTTATGGTTAGCCTTGCCTCCAGGGCTGTCCGGAGTACATCTCGGTATTTCATGTGTCCATGTTGAAAAGGTACCATGGGGATGGAAACTAATTATCCGTGGGATGTCAGTTTGCTTGATGAGAATTTGTCTTATGAGGAGGGGCCTGTTGCCATTTTAGATAGAGAAATTGCAAGTTGAGGTCAAGGGAGATTGCATCCATCAAGGGCATGGAAGAACGACCGGTTGAAGAAGCCATTGGGAGAAGGAGGCAGATATGCGAGAAAGATACCCACATCTGTTTAAAGATTCAGGTATTCCTTTCTCCCTTGTTTTCCTCTTGTGATCGTTCGGGGACGAACGATGGGAAATTGGTATCTATTGTAACAGACTGTTTAGCGTTTTGAGCAGCAGATTTTATTTCTGGAAAAAAATAGGTGCGGGACGGGACCGTCATGGGCGCGACGGACCGTCGCAGGTCTCGTTTAAAACACTTGGAAAAATCTGAAATTGGGTACTGAAAATGACTTCTCTCTGATGACGCGAAAATGGCAGGACGGACCGTCACGCGCTGACGGACGTCACAGACTCTATGTGGAAATTGAGTCTCTGACGGTGTTGCGACGACCTGAAGGACGGACCGTCGCAGGCACGAACGGGCCGTCGCAGGTTGCGCAATCCCAGTTGGGTCGGATTTCTTTACACGTTTTAAGGGACGGTTTTGACTATTCCTGCTTTAATTATAAAGTTAGAGGGTTAATGTTAATAAGTCTAATTACTTGGGGGTAAAAGAGGTACCGTAACCTTAATTTTAGTGAATTATTAGTGCCATCTTTTAAAACTTAATTATATGATAATTAGGGTAAAGAAAGAGGGTTTTGAATAAGAAAAGAAAAAGAAAGCAAGAGAGAGAGAGAGATACGAATCGTGCAAGGGAGAAGGAAACGAAGCTTTGGGAAGATAGCTTGTTGATCGCAATCTTCGGTGAAGGTAGGTTATGGTTTTTACACTATTCGTAGTAAACTCTTCATAGCGAATGATATGTGTTGGGTAGTATTATTAAGTCTTCTATATGCTTAATTGTGAAGTACAAGTAATCAAATAAATAAACAAGAACATTCATCAAGAATAAGTACATCTAAGGGAAATATGAATATCACAGGAATTTATAGAAGAAAACACCAACTCATTATTCATAACCAGGAATAATGGATCAAAGGGACATATAAAAATCTTAATAACATAAGGACAAGAAGAAAAATCATATAACAAGAGACTCGTATTAGAAAGAGAAAATAATAAAAAACATTACACACATGCCCTGGATGACCTAGTGAAATACTAACTAAAGTGAAGAAAACAAAACGAGAAAGAAATTAATTATAGGTGGAGACTACCATTAAAATACAATTTAAAAATATACAAGGAAACATAAATATGTTTGGATAAATGCTAGAAAAAGTCAAAACCATACATATAGAAAAAGAACATAGACACTAATCGCAACATAAAAGTAATTATAAAAAAGAACAAGATGAATAATGCAATAATATTCTACTTACAAAAATTATCATAGGGAGGATATCCACAAACAGATACTATACTCCTATGATCGATACAGGAGCAAAAGCAAACATATGTAAATATAATTGTTCTACCAGAAGATTAATGGGAAAACTAAAAACACCCAGGTAGTAAACCGGATTTAATAAAGGAAGGGAATGTATGATAAAATATAAAGTCAAAAAAGATAAAAGATGACAATATGATAAAATAGTAACAATAGGAAAAATATATAATTTTCGAATTTACAACAAAAGATATGGTATTAGTGAATGCATTTTTAGATAAATTTTATACCCACCCCACAATATAAAAACAAAAAACACAGTGGGGTTTACTACACCTTGTGGAAACAGAATACGGAGCAAAAAGAGTAAAAAATAAACAAGAAAGGGCTGTGGAAGGATAAAAGGCAACGAAAAAATAAACCAAGAATGAAACAACATATAGTAAAGAACAAGACAAACACCGAATTAGAAAAATTATTACTATTTAATATAGACAAAGTCCCAAAATAATTAATGAACAATTAGAACACTTGTTATACAATGATGACCCATTGCAAGGATGGAGAACATTTAAAACAAAATACAAAAAAGTGAAACTAAAGATGATAAAACAGTATAATAACACAAAACCATTGAAATACCAAACTTTGCGATTCTAAAAGGAATTTAAAATAACATAATGAATTATTAGGAAAGAATTATATTCAAGAAAGTAACAATAAAATTACAAGCCCGGCATTTATAGTTATAAACATTACGAACAAAAAAGAGGTAAGAGTAGAATGGTTATAGCTACAGAAAATCTAAATGCAAAAACTAAAATGTATTCTTACTTTAATACCTAACAAATACGTAAAATAAGACAAAGACAAGGGTACAATTACTTAGCAAATTTGGATTGCAATAGGATTTTACCACATAAAAAGTTCGAAGAAGAGTCTAAAATAATTAACAGCCTTCACAGTCCGCAAGGTTTTATGAATGGAATGTATACCTTTTGGAATAAAAGCACAGGCAGATTATCAACACCTTTATGGATAACTCTTTTAAAACCAAATAGAAAAATTGGCATTGTATACATTGATAATATAGTATTATATTCTTAAAACACAAGGAGAACACATAAGACTATTAGAAAAAATTTAGCCATCTAATAAAAAATTCAGGTATTAGCATAGTAAAAAGGTAGAAGTAGAATATAAACCGCAGATGAATTTTTAGGATACAAATAAATAAAAATGGAATAAAAAATTGCAAACCATATAGTACAAAAAAAATAATCACACTTGATGTAAATATAGATACAAAGAAGAAATTCAATCATTTTTAGGATTAGTGACCAGTAAGAGAATACATACCCCAAAACTAGTTAGAACATTAAAAACCACTATATAAAAACTTAAAAAAGAGGGCGGAATATTATTCCTTGAAATAAATATTAAAGACCATATAAAAAACATATTCAAAAAAATATGCAAAAAAATTCCAAACTATATTTTCCTGATGAAAGTAAGACGTTCATATATATAGTTGAACCAGATCAAGCGATATAGTTATGGAGGCAGACCTAAAATATAAATATAACACAAGAAAAAAAGAAACACCCTTGTAGATATTATCAGGATCATATACTGAAGCACAGGCACAAAATGGGAGATAAATAGAAAAGGAAACTATTGTGCATTATATAATGTTTACTGCATTCGAACCATATATAGTTTATAATAAATTCAATTGTTTAGACAGATAATACCCAAAAAGTAAAATGGTTGGAAGAACCAAAAAGATAACGATTCAGTTACAACCAAGGAAATTAAGAAGATGTGTAATATTAAATATATTAAATTTTACATTTACAATGAGATTATTAAAACTGATGAAAATATAAATGCAGACTACCTCTCAAGAAAAGGACAGGGGGGATATGTTTGAAGGATTTATTGGAATGATGACAAATCTATGCCAGAAAGTAGAAAAGATAAGAAAAACGAAGTACAGGAAACTGAAAGCTATGTCAGCAGCATGACCAAAAACATGCGGAACTACGTCGTAGGCAAACGGAAAAACAGCCAGGAAATAGAAGGACAAGGACGATGGGAAATCCGAAAAACCCATAACAATGTTTTGTTAGATACAGCTGCAGGTACGAGGAAAAAAGAATTAGTGAAAAACCCCAAAAAATACAAAGTTAACAGCTATTTGCCAAAACCATGTAAACCAAAACACAAAATGCCGGATACCAGCAGAACCCACAAAAATCTACTATGCAGCAAAGCCTACAAAATTGACAAAAAAAGATTAACTATATTACCCAATCTTACATTGTGAACATATACAAAATTCAGATATTATAAAACCTAAACCAAGATCCAACAAACGAAAAATCCCGAAGCAGATTTATATAAACCCAAAAACTACCAGGGATATAAAAAACTTATTGCACAACCTAAGAACAAACCACCTAGTAAAAACATGTTACAAATTACGGATTATAAAGTACAATATAACACATATACCGGAGAAGAAATAGTTGGAATACCAGAACTACATAGAGCATTCTTAACATATAAAAGAATTACCAAAGGAAACTTATTTTATATAAAATGTTATACAGCACCAGCAGAGATACTATACGAGGAGATAAAAATTTTAAATAGTCGCCCTTATCTCCAAGTTAGACATAGCCCCTTGTTCAATAGGAACTTGAGATTTTTGAGAGGCTGGAGGGGGAACCGCTTCACTCGCATTCTCCTCACCGACCCTTTGAGCATTGTTACTTCTTGTATTCATTGCCTATAAATATTAAAAATAGACTAAAGTAAAGGACACATAGAGTAAAGACTCTAGAAACACGTTGTAGGATTATAAAGAAGGTGAGAATTTCCTAATCATCACATAACCTCTATTCATAAGTATGACACGCTTCACACCTATGAAAAAGCATCTACATAGATTTTTTTTAGTGAGACATCAATCCTAAGATTACATCAACCTCATTCTCTAATACAAACTTTGTCATGACTGGGGAGCACCCCCTAGACGTAATCGGTGTCTTCGTCCTCGAAGAGGACTTGAACAAGCCCTTATAATTCATTATAATATATCATAGGTCAAAAATTCCAAATAATTATAACTTTTTAAATTTATATAGTGAGGTTTACATAGGCCTTTCGTGTACTACATACAGGGAGTTGAAATAGACTCTGCACATAGGAAGCTTACTTAGGCTTCTCTTTTTAACAACATAACAAATACATAAGAATTTATTCTAATACTTTGTACGACATTAACAATCTAAAAGAGTACAATTGTGTGACATAGCCAATACAAAGTCAATGTCATTATAGGCTTACATCAATGTCTCAAAATATCAAGGAATGAACAATGTGATTAGACAACACTATTACAATTTTGAATATGAAAAAGGTAACATCCCTTAACATTGACAACCTACAAACACTTGGAGAAAACTAGTCCAAGCCTTATTGCTTTATCCTTAAGTTGCTTCAATGGCTCGAACCTACATTGTTTGGGAAAATGGAACAAATATTGGTTAGTACAAACAACATGTACTAAGTATGGTTCCTATGCAAAAAACAATCAATGCATGAGAAAAGTCACAATTTTGTCAAAAACATGCTTAGTGTAAATAAACTCAACATACACATATACGGAACATCATAAGTCAACCCGACATATAAGCAACTCAAGAAAAATATGTGCAATGCTAAGGATAAGTCCCCACAACCCAATCCAAAGCTATATATTATATTGAGCCACAAACTTCATACATAAATCATAACATGCTTTGTTCATAACATCATATATTTCTTAATATAAACATGTAATATAATAAACTTAATCATACAAGAACAGTACTAAGATCACCCCTTAAAATCCAACATGTGCAATGTTTAATAGAAGATTCATACCCTCCCTCACACTATGTAGTAACCTTTAAGACAACTCTAATAAGATTTCACATACTTACCTTGTTCATTTACATTATTTAGGGAAATAAGTATCATAACCAACTATAGACCATTTAAGCTACATGGAATCTGTTGTTCTCTTCCCACACCAACAAGAGTGTGTTAACTCTTGCATATGGTGTAACAAATCATACATAGCTATCTAAGTGGATCCACTAAGCTATAGTCCTATGCGGGCACATAGTTAATGACCACGATATTGCTAGTATAAACCTTGACTTGATAGACGTGGAGGTTTTCATCTAATGAGACAATACATATACTTGGAATTCGGACTTACTAGATGAAAGAAACCCATGTGGGAGGCCGGACATACTAGAGGTGAGACCTCCATCTCATTTACAAGCCCTTTTGGCGCTAAGTCTTTATTCCCTTTAGTAATAATCTTATTTAATCATACATGTTTACATTAGTCTCTTTAAGACTCCTGCGTAAACACTTTAACATAATAGCTCATAGTTCATCACAAGTGAGAACAATCCTCTCACATTGGAAACCACTAATCAAGTGAGTAAACCTTTGCCTTTGTACTTAATTATAATCATGCAAAATTTCGTTTAATCATATAATAAAAATGTCATAACATGTACCAATACTTCATGGCTATTTCAATTATCTAGGTTAAGGATTAATAATACTTGTCATCAACACCTCGATCACATATTAGACATAATAGTATTCATATCTAATCAACTCACACTTAAATAATGGAAATCAAGATAAATAAATCCGCATACCTTCTTACCCTTTAATTATCTCCATACCTCATTTACCAAGGAATATACAACATTAAATAAACAAGGTAAACTCAAGAATTAATACATATCAATTAGTATTGTACATAATCATACATTAATAATCATTAACAATTACCATTGACATTAAAGACATACAGGGTTTAGGGAGAACAAGTATTCAAGGGGGAATCATGAGTGATAACCAACAATTGACTATCAATACATAGTTAAGCAAAGATCATAAGTCGTTACAATTTAATAATAATTTCAGTTTTCAAAGACGACATATTTAGGAGAAAAACCCTAGTTTTGGTGGATTTAGAAATAATCTTTTGGAGAGACGTCTTAGGGAAAAGGATACCTTGAGTGAAATAAATCATACCTTAAAGACGATAAAGAAACGAATTTGAGTAGAAATCTTGAGGGATTTGGTCGTTTTCTTCAAGCTTTAACACTTCTTCAATGGAGGTTAGGTAGAGAGATATATTGGAGATAAGTCACAGAGATTTGGAGAATGTATTTTGGGGTGTAAATATTACTTTAAACTGAATGTAAACCAATATATAGTAGCCCCTAAATTACTCAAAATACCCCTCACTATATTGGATCTTTTGTGAAGTTTAATTGACTTAAAAATGATGCGAGCGGATCTGGGAAGTGTGTGCAGTCGCGGAAGGAATTCCAAATATTTTTTTGAAATCTAGGTAGAGTAAGAGAGCCTCGTGAAGGCCCTGAGTCGTGAGGCACTTTTTTCCTAACAGGTGCTGGCAGTGTGACGCGTGGGGACTTTCCCCACCTACCCCCCTCCTGTTCTACACACAGGATCGCTTGGTGGTGTCACGACCCAAATATAGGGAGCGGAATGGCCACCCACTTTACCCTCCTATGTGAGCGAACCAACCCATCTAAACCTTAACATTCAAGATATATCACAGAAAATTAAGCGGAAGGACTGAAACTCATTATAAAAACAATTCAATACTATGATTAATTATCCCCAAATCTGGGAAGTATCCTCACAAGAACATCTATCTCAAATTTACTAAAACTAGGCAATGCTGAGAACAAAAAGAAACTAAAAATCTAGTCCATGCGGAAGTTTCAAGCATCAAAGACTTGAAGAAGAAGACCCAGTCCAAGCTAGACGCATTAGCTCACCCTGAATTTCCGATGAAGTGAAGACTGGCTAGATCGCTGTGAGTTGAAGTTGACAGAACGTTGATGCATTACCCAAATAAACAAGAGGAAAAACATGAAAGTGTTAAAGGGGTCAGTACAACCACACGTACTGAGTAGATATTCATCGGCCAACTCAAAATAGGGAACAGTATATATCCAATAAGAATGTAAATCCAACTACAATAATCAACATGTAGCAATAACAAAACAATGAATTCATCACTAACTACAAACCGGTTCACCCAATGAGACTCAAGCATCAATACCATACTCTTTTGGGAATGAAAGTTCATAGATTGAATATATTCATTATCTTTCACAGATCATAGCGTTCTTCCTCTTGTGTCGGTACGTGACACTCCGATCCTCTATTTCTATCCTGGTGCCGGAACGGGCACTCCGCTCCTAATTCTATTCCTGGTACGGAACGTGGCACCCGATCATATTCTATCTGGTTGTCGGAACGTGACACTCCGATCCTATATTCTATCCTGGTACCGGAACGTGGGCACCGATACATATTTATCATGTGTCGGAACGTGACACTCCGATCCTCATATTCTATCCTTGGTACAGAACGTGGCACCGATCCATATTATATCCTGGTGTCGGAACGTGGGACACTCCGATCCTCATATTTATCCTGGTAACCGGAACGTGGCAACCCGATCCTATTATATCATGGTGCGGAAACGTGACACTCCGATCCTCATATTATATCACCTGGTACCGGAAGTGGAACCCGAGCCCATATTTCTACCTTGGTGTCGGAAAGTGAAACTCCGATCCTCATATTCTAATCCTGGTACCGGAACGTGGCACCCGATCCCCTATTCATCAAGCCTCTTTTACACTAAGGATCATCATTCTCATTATATTTAATTTAACAAGCCTTCTTTCATACTAAGGATCATCATTCCTTTATATAATATATCAAGTGAAATTAGGGTTCTTCAAGATTTGGGATTCAATAGCTTCATAATGCTTTGTTAATTCATCACAATTTTATAATTCATAATCATGAAAGCTACAAACTTAAAGCACATTAGCAGGGTTACAATATATTAACACAATAAATATTCACATATTAAGAGTTCACTACGAAGATCGTAAACATAAAACCATAACCTACATCCACCGAAGAATTGAATCCACAAGCAATTTCCCAAGCTTTTGTTTCTCCTCGTTCTCCTCTTTCTCGTGCGACTTTCTCCCCATTTTCTTTCTATTTTTCTTTATCAAAACCCTCTTTCTTTACCCGATTATTATATAATTAAGTTTTAAAAAGATGGCACTAATAATCCACTAAGTAACTTAAGGTTACCTCTTTGAACCCCCAAGTAATTAGACTATAAACATTAACCCTCTAACTTTATAATTAAAGCAGGACTAGTCAAAAACGTCCTTTAAACGTTGTAAAGAAATCCGACCGAACTGGGGATTGCGTAGCCCGTTACGGGCCGTCGCGCCTGCGACGGTCCCGTTCCGCTGCCGTCACAAGGGTCCAGAGACTTGTTTTTAAGTGATGGCCTGATGTGTGTTGTGCGGGCCGTCGAGCTTGCGGACGGTCCGTCTGCCATCGTCATGACGTTCAAGGAGAGTCGATTTTCAGTACCCCAATTTAAGATTTTCTAAGGGTTTTTGAAAAGAACACCCTCCCTTGAAGGTACGTCGTGTCCATTGACGGGCCGTCGTGGCCTCCGTCCATCTGCCAGTTTTTCCAGAATAAAATTGTTGCTCAAAACGACTAAACAGGCGTTACAATAGATACCAAGAACCATGTTCGTTCCCGAACGATCACAAGAAGGGAAAACCTAGGGGCGAAAAGGAATACCTGGAATCCGTAAACAGATGGTGGGTATCTTTCCCGCAATCTGCCTCAATTCTCACAAGGGATTCTTCAACCGGTCGATTCGTCCCATTGCACCTGAGGGATGCAATCTCTCTTGACCCTCAACTTGCGGACTTCTCTATCTAAACTAGCACCGGGTTCCTCATCATAAGACCAAATTCTCATCCAAACACTGAGTCCCAAGGATAATGTAGTTTCAACTCCATGGTATTTTTGAACAGGGACACATGGAAATACCGGATGCACTGGACAGCCCTGGGGGCAAGGCTAATTCATAAGCCACCTCCCCTATTCGCTTTAGTACCTCGAATGGTCCAATATACCTTGGACTTAGCTTACCTCTTTTGCCAAACCGCATCACCCCTTTCATGGGTGAAACCTTCAACAAGACTTGTTCACCTTCCATGAACTCCAAGTCTCTAACCTTCCGGTCTGCATACTCCTTTTGTCTACTTTGCGCCGCTAGAAGCTTTTCTTGAATGCCCTTCACCTTTTCTAACGAATCCCTCAAAAGATCGGTACCCCAGGGTCTAACCTCGAATGCATCAAACCGACCAATGGGAGATCTACATCTTCTACCATACAGTGCTTCAAATGGAGCCATATCAATGCCTGAGTGATAGCTATTATTGTATGAAAACTCCGCTAAGGGTAAGAAGCTATCCCAATGGCCACCGAATTCTATCACGGATGCGCGAAGCATATCCTCCAATACTTGAATAGTTCGCTCAGACTGACCATCGGTCTGAGGATGGAACGCGGTACTAAGGTCCAACCTAGTACCCAATTCTGCATGCAATGTTTTCCAAAACATAGAAGTAAACTGCGTAGCTCTATCTGATATAATGGATAGTGGAACCCCATGCAATCGAACGATTTCTGAGATGTAGATTTTTGCTAACTTCTCTGCATTGTGAGTCACCTTGACCGGAATGAAATGAGCAGACTTAGTCAATCTGTCCACAATTACCCAAATTGAATCAAACTTCCCCAGTGTCTTTGGAAGACCAACCACAAAGTCCATTGCAATTCTCTCCCACTTCCATTCCGGAATGGGCATTCTTTGAAGTGTTCCTCCGGGCCTTTGGTGTTCATATTTCACTTGTTGACAGTTTGGACACTTGGCAATAAAGTCAACAATATTGCGCTTCATTCTACTCCACCAAAAGTGTTGTTTTAGGTCGCGATACATCTTGGTTGCACCCGGATGTATAGAATACCTTGAACTATGAGCTTCTGTCAGAATAGTGTTGATCAAATCATCAATGCGGGGTACACATACCCTTCCCTTAATCCTCAACACACCTTCCTCGTCGATTGTTGCTTCTTTAGCCTCTCCTCGCAACACTTTATCTCGGATTCGCCTTAGTTTCTCATCATCAAACTGTTTTCCCTTAATCTTGTCAAAAAGAAGATCTTGACTCCACACTAGCCAACAATCCTCCCTTCTCATTTATTTCCAACCTCATCAAGTCGTTAGCCAGAGTCTGAACCTCTCTAGCCAATGGGCGTCTAGAGGCTTCCAAATGAGCTAGACTTCCCATGCTTTCCGCCTTTCTACTCAAGGCATCTGCCACAACATTCGCCTTCCCCGGATGATACAAAATAGTGATGTCGTAGTCCTTCAGTAGTTCCATCCATCTCCTCTGTCTCAAATTCAAATCTCTCTGAGTGAAGACATACTGTAGACTACGATGATCCGTATAGACCTCACACTTAACCCCATATAAATAGTGTCTCCATTGCTTCAATGCAAACACCACCGCGGCCAATTCCAAGTCATGAGTTGGATAGTTACGTTCATGCACTTTTAATTCTCTTGAGGCGTAAGCAATCACGTTCTTCTCTTGCATTAGCACTGCACCCAAACCTGAATAGGATGCATCACAATAAACAATAAAGTTCTTACCCTCTACCGGCAAGGTGAGGATAGGTGCGGTAGTCAACAAAGTCTTAAGCTTCTGAAAGCTTTCCTCACATTCATCTGACCATACAAATGGAACATTCTGCTTAGTCAAGTTCGTCAATTGGGAAGCAATAGAAGAGAATCCCTTGACAAATCGGCGGTAGTAGCTAGCTAACCCAACGAAGCTCCTTATTTCTGACACATTAGTAGGTCTTACCCAATTCTTCACTACTTCGATCTTAGAAGGATCCACCATTACTCCATCCTTAGAAACCACGTGCCCCAAGAAGGACACTGCATCTAGCCAAAACTCACACTTAGAGAACTTGGCATAAAGCTTTTTCTCCCTCAACGTTTCCAATACCATTCTCAAATGCTTCTCATGTTCCTTCTTACTCTTGGAGTATATCAGTATATCATCAATAAATACGATCACAAATAGGTCCAAATACGGCTTAAATATCCCGTTCATCAAGCTCATGAACGCAGCAGGGGCGTTCGTAAGACCAAAAGACATCACCACAAATTCGTAATGTCCATACCTCGTTCGAAAAGCAGTCTTTGGCACATCCGTTGCCCGTATTTTCAATTGATGATAACCGGATCTCAAGTCAATCTTAGAGAAGACACAAGAACCTTGTAATTGATCGAATAAGTCATCAATGCGAGGAAGAGGATACTTGTTCTTAATAGTTACCTTGTTCAACTGCCGGTAGTCTATGCACATCCGAAAACTCCCATCCTTCTTCTTCACAAACAAAACCGGAGCACCCCAAGGAGATGCACTTGGTCTAATGAAGCCCTTGCTCAACAACTCTTGAAGTTGAGCCTTTAACTCTCTTAACTCCGCGGGAGCCATTCTATACGGGGGTATAGAAATGGGGCGTGTGCCCGGCTCAAGATCGATACAAAAGTCAATATCCCTATCTGGTGGCATACCAGGAAGATCTGCAGGGAATACCTCCAAAAACTAGCGGACTACCGAAACCGACTCAATCGAAGGTACTTGGGTAGTGTCATCCTTGAGATGGGCCAAGAAAGCTAAACACCCTTTACTAACCATTTTCTTAGCACGAAGAAATGAGATGATACGCACCGGATTGGAAGTGTAGTCACCCTCCCACACTAACGGATCTGTCCCAGGCTTGGCCAATGTCACAGTTTTAGCATTACAATCCAAGATCGCAAAATTTGGAGAAAGCCAAGTCATACCCAGAATTACATCAAAGTCACCCATTTCTAAAATAACCAAATCTACATAAGTGTTGCTCCCCACAAAGTTCACCAAACAAGACCTATGTACCTTTTCAACTACCACAGACTCACCCACCGGTGTAGAAACACGAATAGGCATGTCAAGTAATTCACAATGCAATTTTAGACCATTAGCAAATGATGAAGATACATATGAAAACGTGGAGCCAGGGTCAAATAATACAGATGCCATGCAATCACAAACCAAAAGATTACCTGTGATAACAGCATCGGACGCCTCCGCTTTAGATCTCCCTGGGAAAGCGTAACAATGGGCCCTATCGTTTGTCTGTCCATTGCCCCTACCATGTTGCGCAGTAGTGGCTCCATTTTGCCCATCACCTCTGCCGTTGTGATGACCACCATTACCTCGACCACCACGTCCTCCAGAAAAGCGGCCTCTACCATGACCACCTCTACCTCTAGCTAGTGGGGTTCTGTAACTCTGGTTTGGACAATACCTCTTGATGTGTCCAACCTCCCCACATCCATAACACTCTCGGGGTTCATGCATAGGTCTCTCGGAGTAGTGTTGACCGTTCTGAGGTGGACCCCCAACTACAGTCTGTAGTGAAGACTGAATTGGTCGACTTGAGTAACCTCCGGAGCTCTGTCCTCTAGAGTGAGAACCATTAAACTCGCCTCCCCTTCGAAACCTTTTCGATGTCAATGTCGTGGTGAAGTCGTCTGGCTTCACTCCTTCCACCTCTATCACAAAGTCTACCACCTCTTGGAAGGATGTTGCCGTAGCCGCTACCTGTAAGGCTGAAATCCGCAACTCTGACCTCAACCCCTTCACAAAACGGCGAATCCGTTCTTGTGGACTGAAACAAAGTTGGGTGGCGTATCTGGATAGTGCACGAAATTTAGCCTCATACGCGTTAACTGTCATCCTCCCTTGCTCTAGACTCAAGAACTCGTCCCTTTTTCTATCTCTCAAAGTCCTTGGGATATATTTCTCCATAAACAGGGTAGAGAATGATTCCCAAGTCATAGGTGGTGCCTCTGTTGGTTAACACTCAACATGTGACCGCCACCACATTTTGGCGTTCCCTTGAAACTGATAACTCACGAACTCAACACCAAACCGTTCTACTATACCCATCTTGTGTAGTAGCTCATGACAGTCAACCAGAAAATCGTAATCATCCTCAGATTTTGCACCCTTGAAGACTGGAGGTTTCAATTTCAAGAACTTACTAAAAAGTTCATGCTGATCATTTGTCATTATAGGCCCAGTAGTCAGGCGTGGAAACGTGCCTATGTCCAATGAGGCATCCATACGAGGGGCCATAGTGGCTGCATGTCGTACCTCTGAAACCGGAGGTGTTGGTGCAGAAAACGTTGGGGGTGCCTGACCCTGATCAGACAACCCACTAAGATAAGCGAGCACCTGATTGATCATCTCTGGGGTAGGTTGGGGTGACATTTCCTCGTTCTGTACTTGTTCATTCTCCCCATCCTCCCCTTCTCTTACTACCTCCTCAGTCGGTGGAGGAGTCACCGCCCTAGCACCAGATGGGCTAGGTGCTCGTCCTCTCCCTCTAGAGGACGTCCTCCCACGACCTCTACCGTGGCCTCTTGCCACTGTTGCACTCCGAGCTACAGCCCCAGTGGCTGGTTCAGATGCATCTTGTCTTGATGATGTTGATGTTGGCGTAGTCGTTGCTCTAGTTCTAACCATCTGCGAAATAGAGTGAAGATGGTCAGATACCAATTTGTATCACCTAGATACCAATTGGATCCAAGTAGTAGCACGAAAGAAAGAAAGAAAGAATGGAATTTTCCTAAAGTCTTATAGCCTCTCAAAGAAAAGTAAAGGCGTCCCCCTACCGTTCTTTAAGACCCTACTAGACCTGTTCTTGTGTGATGAGACCAACGAACCTAATGCTCTGATACCAAGTTTGTCACGACCCAAATCAGGGACGCGACTGGCACCCACATTTACCCTCCTATGTGAGCGAACCAACCCATCTAAACCTTAACATTTCAAGATATATCAACAGAAAATAATGCGGAAGACTTAAACTCATTAGTAAAAACAATTCAATACTATTATTATTATCCCCAAAATCTGGAAGTCATCATCACAAGAACATCTATCTCAAATTACTTAACTAGGAATGTCTAAGAACAAAATAACTAAAAATCTAGTCCATGCCGGAAGTTCAAGGCATCAAGACTTGAAGAAGAAGACCCAGTCCAAGCTAGACGCATTAGCTCACCCTGAATTTCCGATGAAGTGAAGACTGGCTAGATCTGCTGTTGAGTTGAAGTTGACAGAACGTTTGCTGCATTACACAAATAACAAAGAGGAAAACATGAAAGTAGGGGGTCAGTACAACCACACGTACTGAGTAGATATCATCGGCCAACTCAAAATAGGGAACAGTATATATCAATAATAATGTAATGTAAATCAACTACAATACTCAACATGTAGCAATAACAACATGAATTCATCAATAACTACAACCGAGTTCACACATGAGGACTCAAGCCTCAATACCATACTCTTTTGGGAATTAAGTTCATTAGATTGAATATATTCATTATCTTTCAAGATTCATTATCTTTCTTCCTCTTGTGTCGGTACGTGACACTCCGATCCTCTATTTCTATCCTGGTGCCGGAACGTGGCACTCCGATCCTCATTCTATCCTGGTACCGGAACGTGGCCCCGATCCATATTCTATCCTGGTGTCGGAACGTGACACTCCGATCCTCATATTCTATCCTGGTACCGGAACGTGGCACCCGATCCATATTCTATCCTGGTGTCGGAACGTGACACTCCGATCCTCATATTCTATCCTGGTACCGGAACGTGGCACCCGATCCATATTCTATCCTGGTGTCGGAACGTGACACTCCGATCCTCATATTCTATCCTGGTACCGGAACGTGGCACCCGATCCATATTCTATCCTGGTGTCGGAACGTGACACTCCGATCCTCATATTCTATCCTGGTACCGGAACGTGGCACCCGATCCCCTAATTCATCAAGCCTTCTTTTACACTAAGGCATCATCATTCTCATTATATAATTTATCAAGCCTTTTTTCATACTAAGGCATCATCATTCTCATTATATAATATATCAAGTGAATTAGGGTTCTTTCAAGATTTGGGATTCAATAGCTTCATCATGCTTTGTTAATTCATCACAATTTTATAATCATAATCATGCAAGCATACAACTTAAGCACATAGCAGGGTTTACAATATTATCAACACATAATATTCACTATTAAGAGTTCACTACGAATATCGTAACATAAACCATAACCTACCTCCACCGAAGAATTGAATCAACAAGCAATTTCCCAAGCTTTGTTTCTCCTCGTTTCTCCTCTTTCTCGTTCGACTTTCTCTCCCCTTTTTCTTTCTATTTTTCTTTATTCAAACCCTCTTTCTTTTACCCTAATTATTATATAATTAAGTTTTAAAAGATGGCACTAATAATCCACTAATTAACTTAAGGTTACCTCTTTTAACCCCCAAGTAATTAGACTTATTAACATTAACCCTCTAACTTTATAATTAAAGCAGGAATAGTCAAAAACGTCCCTTAAAACGTGTAAAGAAATCCGACCCGAACTGGGATTGCGTAGCCCGTGACGGGCCGTCGCGCCTGCGACGGTCCGTCTTGCTGTCCGTCACAAGGTCCAGAGACTTGTTTTTAAGTGGATGGCCTGTGACGGGCCGTCGAGCTTGCGACGGTCCGTCCTGCCATTCCGTCATGACGTTCAGAGAGTCGATTTTCAGTACTCAATTTCAGATTTTCTAAGTGTTTTGAAACGACACCCTCCACGACGGTCCGTCGTGTCCTTGACGGTCCGTCGTGGCCTCCGTTACATCTGCCAGTTTTTCCAGAATAAAATCTGTTGCTCAAAACGACTAAACAGGTCGTTACAGGTAGCTTGCTCGTCAATTTTTTGGTCCTTTTCAAGGACCCTTGGGGTGTTCCTAGGGGATTCATTACTGCAGCTTTTGTCCCTATACACATTATTTAACCTATATAAGGACAATTAACAAGTTTTAGACTTCATATGCCACTCCCAAACCATCACCAAATATAGGGATGTCTACTAGTTTCCAAACGTCAAGCTCTTTCTTTAATGTTTTGGCTATAAGGCTTCCTTCTTAGTTTCAATACTTTTATTTAGGCTTAAAAACATTGTTTTTAGTCTCGGTTCATATTCTGAGGCTCTATATTAAGGCATGAAATTTTGGAGTGCTACACCACCTTGGACAAATAAGGGGCCCTAGAAGAGGAGCCCTACTCCAAGGTTAGAAGCTTCCAGGAAGCCTCCATGTAGTGTCAACCAACGACTAAAATGATGGTTAGTCGAACAAAGAATGACTTGTTGAGATGATCTATCGAATGAGAATGCAGACCTCCTAATTTTGGAGCTTCATACAAAAACCACGAGCCCTCGTAAATGGTACATCGACCAAAACTACTGTCAATCATTGTTGGGCATCGTTTGGTGGTCTTCAATGTGCTTGCAACTCGACCAAGCTTGTGGTGTTTTGGGGCATTTTCCCCAAGTTCTTTAAGTAGTATGAAAAGTTATTTTAGGTGTATTTTTCTATTTTAAGAATATTAAACTGATTTAACTATCATGTAGACACTAACACCTACATCAGAACCCTTCCCTCCAAAAATTTTCCCCAAAAACTCCCCTTTGAAGCTCAAAGTCAAGATGGAGCTTAGGTGATAGATTTAAATGAATTTATTCTTCAGTTCTTTAGTGGATTTTCTAATAAGGTATGGGAGTGTATCGTAAGTTAGATATCACCTTACATCGAATTTCAAAGTTATTTCAAAGATTTCAAAGTTTATGAAAAAGTACAATTTCTACTCTAAGTCATGGGTTCTGGCATGAAACGTTTAAAAACAAGAAGATATGATATTATTGATGTATAATTGATGTTTTACAATGAAAACCTTCATTAACACTCGATCTTTTGAAATCTCTAAATTTGGCTATAAATTGGGTCTATTGCTTATAATATAATGGTGATGGAGTTGAGTTTAGTTTATGTTGAAATGTTGATTTCTATGACTAATTATAATATTATATTATAAATTTTTGGATATGGAATGGTAATGTTTGCCTTTAGAAGAAGGTAAGTTTATCTAATTCCCTTAGTTAATGTAGAATTTATATAGAATTGCTAATGATTGATAT
This sequence comes from Solanum habrochaites, assembly GCA_027704765.1. Taxonomy (NCBI): domain Eukaryota; kingdom Viridiplantae; phylum Streptophyta; class Magnoliopsida; order Solanales; family Solanaceae; genus Solanum; species Solanum habrochaites. The sequence goes on along the minus strand of JAKWJA010002492.1, from coordinate 13,758,572 downwards.
TATCCACTTATGGTGGCAGTGTATATGTGTTCAATATGTGATGATCATTTCCTTGTTGACATTATTATGTAAATAGTAGTAGTATCATGTTAGGGCTTATATGAAGGTATAATGTGATGATGCTTATGTGAAGTAATATGATCGTGTATAAAATGCTATGGCTTCTATGAATATGTAAAGTGAAGGATGATATGATATATTTGTGATCTTGTATAATGTGAAGGTATGAAGTGAAGTATTAATGTTATGTCTATATGATCTTACATGAGTGTAAATTTTATGATTCTTCTTTAAGTGATTGTATATGGTAATGGATGACTAAGGAGAGCGTTATATCATAATGTGGGATCTTCTGTTGTAGACTTTGTGTCCATACTTTGTAATTGAACGATATTGATTTTTTGATATGATGGTGATCAGTCTTGATTTGTGAACTAGTTGTCCCTCTTCTTGATACATGAAAGTTATGTGAATATGTGATATTTTGACTTGGTAGGCTTACACACCCTTTTAATGTATGTGAATGAATAATTAATGAAATGCTAGGATCAATAGACCATAGTTGTGCCTTTCTAAGGATGACTGGTATAGGATGTCGAATGTGAAAAGAAGGTCAAGAGCTTGGAACATTGAACATAGAAAAGAAGGTCAATAGAATCCTTGAAGTGATAGACAGGAATGGTATCTTTCTTGAGTGAAATGATTGTCTTAGGGATAGGTTGGCTGGAACGGCATGAAGACATCTCTAAAAAAAGTCATAAGAGCTATAGTCTAGGTTGAAAGCCCTAGTGGAACCACCCTTGGTAAAAAAAGTATTTTGAGTTTGTAAGACTTATTCATGTACCTTCTCTAATACACCTACAGAATGATTACTCTACGAAAAACAAGGAAAAGCACCGAGTGAATATGCTTGTGGTAGTAGATCTACTTAAGATGAGACTAGAGTACAAAGTAACTCTTGATATTCCTTCACCATATGCCCAAATGGGATGTTTCCTAGTTCTAGCCTTGGAAAGTAGAACCTCCTCCCTGGGAGTAGGGTGGACTCCGTATTCCATTCCTATATAATATGGAATGTACACTCTAGTTATTGGATATTTTCTACTATGTGTAGGTAGTGGAATGGGATGCTATCTATTCATAGCTTGAGTAGGCTTTTAAGATGCTAGGTAAGTTCCCTAGGTCTTTCCAAGAACATTATGTCAAGTCCTCTAAATGTATGATTGTCTCTCAAAATGATTTTAATGAATATGGTTATCTTAAATTGAAGTAGGCTCTCTTAATGAAGTATGTTGAAAATAAAGGTTCTTATCTAGGGTAGCATTGAGAATTTCTTAGATAGGCTTGAAACAGGTGTATGGGCGGTCTCTTCATGTCTTACTTAGGTGAGTCTTAGATTAACCTTATGCAGAGAGTATAAATAATGTTAAGTCTAATTTTTATTGAATATGGACTATGTGATAAGTGATGAAATCGAATAGTTTTACTTTTGATAGTCTTTAGGATTGCTTAGGTGTGCTTGAAGAGGGTGAATGGGCGGTCTCTTCTTTTCTTACTTATGTGAGTCTGCGGACAACCTTTAGTAGGGGGTCTATGTGAATATAGTTATATGATTGATGTTACGTGGATTATGTATTTTATGTGGTTGTTCACTTGGATCATCTCTTAAACTCTTATTATAATGGTTTTATAAAAATCTCATGAAAGCATGTTCTATACTAAATTTCCCTTTTTAAATTTTTTTCCATGGCTTCCATACTTAGTGCATTCAATTTGCTAACCCCGTCTTTTCCCTTTTTGACTAAAGCTTAGCGAATTAGAAGTCTTGATATGCCATTGATGATGGATTGATTTTTAAGGGTTGAAGAAGAAGTATTGGTGAGTCCTCATAGATTCAAGGACAAGACCCACATGTTCCTTTTATGATTTAATCTTTATTTTGATTCTTTTTGCCATGACCATAGTGTAGACCCCAGACGAGACCGGCGTTGTTGACCTCTTAGAGGTCGTAGACAAGCCTACTTACCTTATTGTTACTTTATCTAGGTTAATTTTAGCGGAAAAATTGGAATTTTTGTTTACTTATTTCATATGAAACATATTCTACGTAACATCATAGGTGTTCACAATCAACCATCTAATATTAAAATCATCAAACGAAAGAAATAGTTCAATACTGTATTAAACGTAAACTTGCCAAAAGGACACCACTACAATGTCTGAAATAATATGGGAAAGACACGCTAGTGGAACATACTCCACTAGCTAAAACCTACATCTAAGTTATACTATAAGAATAGAAATCCTCAAAAGAATGAGTGCCTACCAAGTGCGAATGAATGTTCGACGTCCGGATAGATGCAACGTCTTATCATAAGCTCTAGTGTCCTCCTGTGCCTACACCAAAACGTATAAAGTTGTATGGTATTAGTACACACTTGTACTAAGTATGGGCAGATTCAACCACACACAAAGGACATGCATGAGTATGAATAGCTCTCTGCTATCGATATGAATAATGGAAAGTCAAGTTAGTTGACTTTCCAAATCGGATTAGGAAAGTCATGTCATGAGACTAACATGCATTATCATACTTATCATTTTGCAAACAACAAATAAAATATTACACATATCATATCAAATAGTTCATATAATTTTCTCTTATGCCATGAGACTTTGGAATCATGGACTTGACGTTAGGACTTCCCATAATGATGGATCAACACATGGGACTTCAACTAGGGAGCCTTATTTTGCAAACATAGAGTCTGCTTAATTCATTCATACGTACATCATTTTTCGTTCATTCATATACAGTGCAACCACCAGTCATATCTAGGATGTTGCTTAAGACTCTTTTCGGGTTCACTGTGCAATGACCAAGAATAACCTAGTGTCATTACTGAAGTGTAGCTTACCTCTTGATTATCCTATCCTAACACCTTTGGTATCATTCATTTCATTATGTAAAATGAGCAAGAATAAGGACATCATGAAATGACCTAGAATAACCTAGTGTCATGGATGTTAGATTCTAGAATAAGGACATCATAGCTCATTAGATGATTTATTATTCCATCATTTGTGTTGAGTATGCATTAACTTCAATACTTTCATTAGTACGTTCAAAGAGACTGGTCTCTTCATTTAGTTTACACTCTCATAGGTTAGTACGTTTTGGTAACATTTACTTAGGCTCATTTGAGATTGCTCCCATCTTTCACATTAGCCTCTTATCATGTTGTCACCACATTCATTAGCTTTGGCACATTTTCTCTTCATAATCACTCACCCCTTTTACGTGAATGTACATTTCATCATATGCCAATGCACTTGGCCCTTTAGTGTGTTTCACAATCTTACTAAACCCTTTTAGGGTTACATCATTTCATCACATACATCATAGGTTCACTTACTTTTATTTGTATGATAGACTTATGAGTCTATACATACAAGCAATGAGGCTTCATTCATAGTTCACTTAAGTGATTCATATCTTCCAAAGATTATGTGATACAAGACAGATGCATCTTGTATGTATGTCCAGATCTCGGTTTTGATCTATGTAGACAACATTCGTTTGAACATTTATTCACGTACGACTTATGTGTCAATCCACAATTGGGAAAGGGAACCCGATTTCGAATCCCTTGGATAACACTTGAGTTTTTATTTATTTCCCCTTTTTCCTAATCTTCACCCTTGTCTTGGGGATTCATTTTCAAATCCCCTCACTAACATTGTTTTTCCTTCCTTTTTCCTTTCCCTCACTTCACCTTAAACGTTTATTAATTAGGGGATCCAAATTGAAACCCCACAAGAACATTTGTTCCTTTTTTAATTTCCTTAACTCTTTTTTTTTTGGCGGAGAGGATGTGGGTTCCTAGGTGATGATGGATCACCTAGAAACTTCATTAACAAAGAGACCAGAAAGATTAGATGAACAAAAGCTAGCTCCGCAGGCAATGCCAACTCATAGGCCACCTCACCCACCCGTTGTATGATCTTATATGCCCCAAGATACCTCACACTCAATTTCCCCTTTTTGCTAAACATCATCACCCCCTTCAAAGGTTATATCTTCAAATAGACCTGGTCACCAACATCAAACTCGAAGGGCCGTTTTATATTGTCTGCATAAGACTTCTGCCGACTGTAAGAAGTATCCAACCTGTCCATAATCGCTATGACCTTCTCTAAGTCCTCTAGAATGATCTCGGAACACAAAATGGATGACTATCAAACCTTCAACCACCCAACTGGAGAACAACACATCCTACCATATAGTGACTCAAACGGTGCCATCCCATTGCTGGAGTAATAGCTGTTATTATACGATAACTCTATCAAAGGAAGATGGTCATCCCAACTACCTCTAAAGTCTCGTACATGCTCTCAACATGTAATCCAATGTATTAATGGTGCACTCTGCCTGCCCATCAGTCTAAGGATGAAAGGCAGTACTAAGCTTTACCCGGTGCCTAAGCTGTTCTGGAAAGATCTCCAGAAATTTGAAGTGAATTGAGTTCCTCTTTCTGAAATGATATAGAAAGGAATCCCATGCCATCTCACAATCTCATAAATGTAGAGTCTCGCATAATCCTTGTCTCTATATGTAGTCTTCAAAGGGAGAAAGTGGGAAGAAATAGACAACCTATCTACAATAACCTATATGGAATCATGCCATCTCCTAGTATTTAGAATACTAACCACAAAGTCCATATTAATGTCCTCCCCTTCCACATCGAAACCTCGATAATCTTAGTAAGATCACAAGGCTAAAGATGTTCTACCTTCACCTGCCGATAATTAGGACACTTGGCCACATATTCAGCAATGTCCTTCTTCATGCCATCCCACCAATAGATCTGTTTAAGATCATGATACATCTTGGTTAAACCTGGATGTATAGAATATCTAGAACCATGGGCCTCTGCAATACTCTTGGTCCACAACTCATCCACATCTGGTACACACAGCCTATCATGGAACCTAAGTTTGTTGTCACCTTCCAAAGCAAAAGACTCATTCATCTTAACCAAAACTGAGTCCTTCAGCTCATTCAACACAGGATCAAGATGTTGACCCTTCTAGACTTAGACTACTAAGGATGATTCACAACTAGGATAAATTGAAACACCCCCACTAGTAGAGTCGACTAACCACACAACTAGTTTGGCCGTTCTACGTATATCTTTCACCAACTCCTTCTTCTAATCCTCAACGTGAGCTGTACTTCCCATGCTCATCCTGCTCAAAGCATCGTCTACAACATTAGCCTTACCTTGATTGTAGTGGACATTCATGTCATAGTCCTTCAACAGCTCCAACCACCTCTGCTGATGTGGATTCAAACCCCTCTGTGTGAACACGTAATGGAGACTTTTATGGTTTGTGAACACATCCACTTGCACTACATACAAGTAGTGCCTCAACAGTTTCAGTGCAAACACTAGAGCTGCCAACTCTAGTTCATGAGTGAGATAATTATTTTCATGAACCTTGAGTTATCTAGACGCATAAAATATCACCTTACCACCTTACAGAAGTACACAACCCAAACCAACCCTAGATGCATCAAAATAAACAGTGTAATTCTCACCACACGTATGCAAAGTAAGCACTAGGGCTGAAGTGAGTCTGTTCTTGAGCTCCTGGAAAATCTTCTAAAATCTCTGCCAGTTCAAACTTTACAATTTTGTTCGTCAAAGCTGTGAGTGGGGCAGCAACGGAATAAAAACCCTCCACGAACCAGCGATAATAACCAGCCAATCCGAAGAAGCTATGGATATCTATGGGAGTAAGAGGTTTCGGCCAGTTCTTAACAACCTCAATCTTCGTGGGGTCTACCTTCACACATTTGACGGGAACAACATGACCCAGGAAGGTCACTTATCTAAGCCAGAACTCACACTTGCTGAATTTTGCATACAACTGATGTTATCTAAGTACCTACAAGGTTAGTCTAAAATATTTTTCATGATCTTCCTTGGTCTTAGAGTAGATTAGAATGTAATAAATGAATACTATGACGAAAGAATCAGGGTATTCACGGAAGACTATGTTCATGAGATCCATAAATGCAGTAGGATCATTAGTGAGACCAAATGACATAATTAGAAACTCGTAATGACCATAACATGTACAAAATGTTGTCTTTGGAATATCTTCATCCCTAACCCTGTGTTGATGGTGCCCTGAACGAAGATTAATCTTTGAGAAGAATCTAGAGCCTTGGAGTTGGTCGAACAAGTCATCTATTCTGGAAAGTGGATACTTATTCTTGATAGTGACTTTGTTGAGCTGCAGATAACTGTTACACATTCTAAGGGTTACATCTTTCTTTTTCACAAAAACACTAAAGCGCCCCAAGGGGATATGCTCGTCCTAATGAAACCCTTATCAGTGAGATATTTTAACTGCAAATTCCACTCTTTGAGTTCAGCAGGAGCCATTTTGTAAGGACGAACCAAAATTTGTTTAGTATCGGGTTCTAAGTCGATATCAAAGTCGATCTCTCGAAGGGGAAGAAGTCTAGGAAAATCATCAAGAAACACATCTGAGAACTTATAAACTACAGGCGCTGAGTCTATGGAGGAATGTTAGGATCTACATCATTAACTCTCACAAGATGACACAATAATTCTTTGGACAAAATTTTATTGGACTTAAGGTTCGAGATCAAGGGATTAGGATGACTCGAATTATACCCCTTCAAGAAAATCTAAATTTCATTGGGGAAACGAAATGAAAATTGTAACGACCTGTTTAGTCGTTTTGAGCAGTAGATTTTATTTCTGGAAAAATAGGCTGAGGCGACGTACCCCACGACGGACAGTCGCAGGGTCTCGTTTTAAAACACTTGAAAATCTGAAATTGGGTACTGAAAATCGACTCTTTGAACTTCGTAACGAAATGGCAGGACGGACCGTCACAGGTGTGACGGACCATCACAGAGTCTTCAGTGGAAATCCACTCTCTGGACCTTGCGAAGACCTGCAGGATGGACCGTCGCAGGTTGTGCAATCCTAGTCTGGGTCGGATTTCTTTATACGTTTTAAGGGACGTTTTTGACTATTCCTGCTTTAATTATAAGTTAGAGGGTTAATGTTAATAAGTCTAATTACTTGGGGTTGAAAGAGGTAACCTTAAGTTAATTAGTGGGTTATTATTGCCATCTTTTATTCTTAATTATATGTTAATTAGGGTAAAAGAAAGAGGGTTTGAATAAGAAAATAGAAAGAACAAAGAGAGACAGAAAAAGAGAGAGAAACGAGTAGAGAGAGAGAGAAACGAGGAGGATAGCAAGGATTTCGAGAAGATAGCTTGTTGATCGCAATTCTTCGGTGGAGGTAGGTTATGGTTTTCATACTATTCGTAGTAAACTCTTAATAGCGAATGATATGTGTTGGGTTGTATTATAAAGTCTTCTATATGCTTAATTGTGTGTATGCATGATGTGATTTTATATATATATGATTGTGATGAAACAAGCATGATGAAGCTATTGAATCCCAAATCTTGATAAAAACCTAATCTCTTGTTAATGATGATGCCTTGATATAAAAGTAGGCTTGATGAACTAAAGTGATGAGATGATGACGCCTTGGTATAAAAGAAGGCTTGATTAATTAATAGAATGAGATTAGTGGATCGGAGTGTCACGTACCGACACATAGAATTAGTGGGACGGGTGTCACGAACTGACACATAGATGTAGGGGATCGGAGTGTCACGTACCGACAGATAGAATTAGTGGGACGGGTGTCACGAACTGACACGTAGATGTAGGGGATCGGAGTGTCACGTACCGACACATTGAATTAGGGGATCGGAGTGTCACGTTCCGACACATAGTAGTAGGGGATCGGAGTGTCACGTTCCGACACATAGTAGTAGGGGGATCGGAGTGTCACGTACCGACATAAGAGGAATAAAGATAATGAATCTTGAAAGATGCTAATATACTCAATCTAAAGAACATGTATCCCAAATGAGTATGGTATGGAGGCTTGAGTCCTCACAGATATGTTCGGTGATGCTATAAATGACGTTTGTACTTGTTGCTATCACATGTTAAGAATATTAGTTGATTTTATGATGTTATCTAAGATATATTGCTTTCTATTTTGAGTTGGCCGATGATATCTACTCAGTACTTGTGGTTGTACTGACCTCCTATTTTTATGTTTTCTTCTTGTTTATTTGTGGAGTGCAGCAAACGTGCCGTCGTCTTCAACTCAATCGCAATTCTAGCCAGTCTTCGTCACACCGGATCTTCTAGGTGAGCTAATGCTTCTAGCTTGGACTGGATCTCCCTCCTCATGTCTTGATGCCTTGAAGTTCCGGCATAGACTAGCTTTTGTTATTTTAGCCTTTTAGAATACTCTTAGTTTAGTAATTTGATCATAGATGTTCTTGTGGTGATGACTTCCAGATTTTGGGGATAATAATAGATGTTGAATTTTAGAAGTTATTGAATTGGTTTTTATTAATGAGTTTAAGTCTTCCGCATTACTTTCTATTGATATTACATTGAAATGTTAAGGTTTAGATTGGTTGGTTCGCTCACATAGGAGGGTAAGTGTGGGTGCCAGTCGCGATCCGATTTGTGTCGTGACAAACTTGGTATCAGAGTATTAGGTTCGTTGGTATCATCACACAAGAACAGGTCTAGTAGAGTCTTAAAGAACGGTAGGGGGACGCCTTTACTTTTCTTTGAGAGTCTATAAGACTTTAGGAAAATTCCATTCTTTCTTTCTTTCTTTCATGCTATTACTTGGATCCAATTGGTATCTAGGTGATACAAATTGGTATCTGACCATCTTCACTCTTTTTCGCAGATGGTTAGAACTAGAGCAACGACTACGCCAACATCAACATCAGCAAGACAAGATGCATCTGAGCCAGCCACTGGGGCTGTAGCTCGAAGTGGAACAGTGGCAAGAGGCCGCGGTAGAGGTCGGGGGAGGACGTCCTCTAGAGGGAGAGGACGAGCACCTAGCCCATCTGGTGCTAGGGCGGTGACTCCTCCACCGACTAAGGAAGTAGTAAGAGAAGGGGAGGATGGGGAGAATGAACAAGTACAGAATGAGGAAATGCCACCCCAACCTACCCAGAGATGATCAATCAGGTTCTCGCTTATCTTAGTGGGTTGTCTGATCAGGGTCAGGCACCACCAGTGTTTTCTGCACCAACACCTCCGATTTCAGAGGTACAACATGCAGCCACTATGGCCCCTCGTATGGATGCCTCATTGGACATAGGCACGTTTCCACGCCTGACTACTGGGCCTATAATGACAAATGATCAGCATGAACTTTTCAGTAAGTTCTTGAAATTGAAACCTCCAGTCTTCAAGGGTGCAGAATCTTAGGATGCTTACGATTTTCTTGTTTACTGTCATGAGCTACTACACAAGACGGGTATAGTAGAACGGTTTGGTGTTGAGTTCGTGAGCTACCAGTTCCAAGGGAACGCCAAAATGTGGTGGCGGTCACATGTTGAGTGTCAACCAACAGAGGCATCACCTATGACTTGGGCCTCATTCTCTAGCTTGTTTATGGAGAAGTATATCCCCCGGACTTTGAGGGATAGGAAAAGGGATGAGTTCTTGAGCCTAGAACAGGGTAGGATGTCGGTCAATGCATATGAGGCTAAGTTTCGTGCACTATCCAGATATGCCACCCAACTTTGTTTCAGTCCACAAGAGCGAATTCGCCGTTTTGTGAAGGGGTTGAGATCAGAGTTGCGAATTTCAGCTTTACAGGTAGCAGCCACGGCGAAATCTTTTCAAGAAGTTGTAGACTTCGTGGTAGAGGTGGAAGGAGTGAAGCCAGATGAATTCACCATGGCATCTACATCAAAGAGGTTTCAAAAGGGGGGTGATTTTAATGGTTCTTACTCTAGAGGAAAGGGTTCCGGAGGTTACTCAGTTCGACCCATTCAGTCTTCACTAGAGACTGTAGTTGGGGGTCCACCTCAGACCGGTCAACATTTCTCTGAGAGACCCATGCGTGAATCTAGAGAGTGTTATGGATGTGGGGAGACTGGACATATTAGGAGGAATTGTCCAAAACAGAGTAATAGACCCCCAATAGCTAGAGGTAGAGGTGGTCATGGCAGAGGCCGTTATTCTGGAGGGCGTGGTGGCCGAGGTAATGGTAGTCACCAAAACGGCCGGGGTGATGGGCAAACGGGAGCCAGTACATCACAGAATGGTAGGGACAACGGACAAACAAACGAAAGGGCCCATTGTTATGCTTTCCCTGGGAGATCGGAGGCGGAGACATCTGATGCTGTCATCACAGGTAATCTTCTGGTTTGTGATTGCATGGCTTCTGTATTGTTTGATCCTGGATCCACATTTTCTTATGTATCTTCCTCATTTGCTAATGGTCTAAATTTACATTGTGAATTACTTGATATGCCTATTCGTGTTTCTACTCCGGTGGGTGAGTCTGTGGTAGTTGAAAAGGTATATAGGTCTTGTTTGGTAAACTTTGTGGGGAGAAACACTTATGTAGATTTGGTTATCTTAGAAATGATTGATTTTGATGTAATTCTGGGTATGACTTGGCTTTCTCCACAATTTGCGATCTTGGATTGTAATGCTAAAACGGTGACGTTAGCCAAGCCTGGGACAGATCCGTTAGTGTGGGAGGGTGACTACACTTCCAATCCGGTGCGTATAATCTCCTTTCTTCGTGCTAAGAAAATGGTTAGTAAAGGGTGTTTAGCTTTCTTGGCACATCTCAAGGATGACACTACCAAAGTACCTTCGATTGAGTCGGTTTCGGTGGTCCGTGAGTTTCTTGATGTGTTCCCTGCAGATATTCCGGGTATGCCACCAGATAGGGATATTGACTTCTGCATTGATCTTGAACCGGGTACTCGCCCCATTTCTATACCCCCTTATAGAATGGCCCCCGCGGAGTTAAGAGAATTAAAAGCCCAACTTCAAGAGTTGTTGAGCAAAGGCTTCATTAGACCAAGTGCATCTCCTTGGGGTGCTCCGGTTTTGTTTGTGAAGAAGAAGGATGGGAGTTTTCGGATGTGCATAGACTACTGGCAGTTGAACAAGGTAACCATAAAGAACAAGTATCCTCTTCCTCGCATTGATGACTTGTTCGATCAGTTACAAGGTGCTTGTGTCTTCTCTAAGATTGACTTGAGATCCGGTTATCATCAATTGAAAATACGGGCAACGGATGTGCCAAAGACTGCTTTTAGAACCATGTATGGGCATTACGAATTTGTAGTGATGTCTTTTGGTCTTACGAATGCCCCTGCTGCGTTCATGAGTTTGATGAACGGGATTTTTAAGCCATATTTGGATCTCTTTGTGATCGTATTTATTGATGATATACTCTAAAAGTAAGGAGGAACATAAGGAGCATTTGAGAATGGTATTGGAAATGTTGAGGGAGAAAAAGCTTTATGCCAAGTTCTCTAAGTGTGAGTTTTGGCTAGATGCAGTGTCCTTCTTGGGGCACGTGGTTTCCAAGGATGGAGTGATGGTGGATCCTTCTAAGATCGAAGTAGTGAAGTATTGGGTAAGACCTACTAATGTGTCAGAAATAAGAAGCTTTGTTGGTTTAGCCAGTTACTACCGTCGATTTGTCAAGGGATTCTCTTCTATTGCTTCCCAACTGACGAACTTGACTAAGCAAAATGTTCCATTTGTATGGTCGGATGAGTGTGAGGAAAGCTTTCAGAAGCTCAAGACTCTGTTGACTACCGCTCCTATCCTTACCTTGCCAGTGGAGGGTAAGAACTTCATTGTTTATTGTGATGCATCCTATTCTGGTTTGGGTGCAGTACTAATGCAAGAGAAAAATGTGATTGCTTATGCTTCGAGGCAATTAAAGGTGCATGAACGTAATTATCCGACCCATGATTTAGAGTTGGCTGCAATGGTGTTTGCATTAAAGCAATGGAGACACTATTTATATGGGGTTAAGTGTGAGGTCTATACGGATCATCGTAGTCTACAGTATGTCTTCACTCAGAGAGATTTGAATTTGAGACAGAGGAGATGGATGGAACTACTAAAGGACTACGACATCACTATTTTGTATCATCCGGGGAAGGCGAATGTTGTAGCGGATGCTTTAAGTAGAAAGGCGGGAAGCATGGGAAGTCTAGCTCACTTGCAAGCTTCTAGACGCCCATTGGCTAGGGAGGTTCAGACTCTGGCTAATGACTTTATGAGACTAGAAGTAAATGAGAAGGGAGGATTTTTAGCTTGTGTGGAGGCAAGATCTTCCTTCCTTGACAAGATTAAGGGAAAGCAGTTTAATGATGAAAAATTGATCCGGATCTGAGATAAAGTGTTGCAAGGAGAGGCTAAAGAAGCGACAATCGATGAGGAAGGTGTTTTGAGGATTAAGGGAAGGGTATGTGTACCCCGCGTTGATGATTTGATCAACACTATTCTGACAGAGGCTCATAGTTCAAGGTATTCGATACATCCGGGTGCAACCAAGATGTACCGTGACCTAAAGCAATACTTTTGGTGGAGTAGAATGAAGCGTGATATTGTGGATTTTATTGCCAAATGTCCAAACTGTCAACAAGTAAAGTATGAACACCAAAGGCCCGGAGGAACACTTCAGAGAATGCCCATTCCTGAATGGAAGTGGGAGAGAATTGCAATGGACTTCGTGGTTGGTCTTCCAAAGACATTGGGTAAGTTTGATTCCATTTGGGTGATTGTGGATAGGTTAACTAAGTCTGCTCATTTCATTCCGGTCAAGGTGACTTACAATGCAGAGAAGTTAGCCAAACTTTACATCTCAGAGATTGTTCGGTTGCATGGGGTTCCACTATCCATCATATCAGATAGAGGTACGCAGTTTACTTCTAAGTTTTGGAAAACCTTGCATGCGGAATTGGGTACTAGGTTGGACCTTAGTACCGCGTTCCATCCTCAGACCGATGGTCAGTCTGAGCGAACGATTCAAGTGTTGGAGGATATGCTCCGTGCATGCGTGATAGAATTTGGTGGCCATTGGGATAGCTTCTTACCCTTAGCGGAGTTTTCATACAATAATAGCTATCACTCAAGTATTGATATGGCTCCATTTGAAGCATTGTATGGTAGGAGATGTAGGTCTCCCATTGGTTGGTTTGATGCATTCAAGGTTAGACCTTGGGGTACTGACCTTTTGAGGGACTCGATAGAAAAAGTGAAATCTATTCAAGAGAAGCTTCTAGCGGCGCAAAGTAGACAAAAAGAATATGCAGATCGAAAGGTTAGAGACTTAGAGTTCATGGAGGGTGAACAAGTTGTAGAAAATATCCATATTTAGCAAAATAATTATAGGAACAAAATAGACTAATTATGTTAGTAATATATTCGGTACAACTATTTTCCTTATCTGGTTCCGTATTTCTTTCCATCTTACCTGTATAAATGTAAAAGTTATTTCACAAGAGCAATACACAGAAAATTAACCAAAAACTATTCTCTTTATTTACGTATTTTAACATGGTATCAGAGCCATAAGGTCGATCTTCGACGTTTTTTTCTGTACTCATCATCTACCGGGATCTACCGAAATGGAAGACCCATCGGAAAACCCACCGGAAAATCCAAACCAGCTTATTTCTATGGAACATATGCAGCAACTGTTTCAAATGTTCCAAACACTCAACAAAAATTCAACCAACATCGAACCAGGGACTTCACAAACAGTGCGAGTCGCGGAAAAATTGAACTTCACCAACTACACCAAATGGTGTAAACTGATGCAGATAGCAATTGGTGGCCGGGGAAGACTCAATCACATCATCGTCAACCCCATTTCACCAGATGATCCAGAATACCAGCAATGGGCTCAAAAAGATTCGATGGTCATTTCATGGATCATCAAGAATATTGACAGAGACCTCGTAAATCAATTCTTGGACTACAAAACTGCCCGAGACTTATGGAAAGGCATCGAAACTCTACTCAGTAGCGGCAGAGATGAATTGCAGATCTATGATCTGAACACAAAAGCAACCTCTATGAAACAAGGGATAGACACAATAGAGGTGTATTTCAGCAAATTGAATACACTCTGGAAAGAAATCGATAGACGAATGCCAAACCCAATGAAATGCGCAGAAGACATCACACTTTTCAACTCATTTATACAACGACAAAGGCTGTACCAGTTTCTGGCTGGTGTAAATGATTCACTTGACAAAGAAAAGCGAGACATCCTAAATTTAGATCCCCTTCCAACCATTGATGCCGCATATGCCACCATCAGACGAGAAATTGTTCATCGTGGCATAATGACCGGCAACTCATCACTGGAACGAGGTCCCTCAAAGATCGGAAGTGGTCTTGTCACTCAACGCCGGTCAGATTCTTCATTTAGCCGGTCAGATTCATCATTCCGGCGAGAGGAAAAAACTCACCTCAAATGTAGCCACTGCGGAGGAACCAAACACACCAAGGAAGGATGCTTTAAGCTCATCGGCTACCCAGAATGGTGGGAAGACATGAGACAGCGTAAAGCCGCCACCAAGGTAACAAAGACCGGCGGCAAGGCTAACGCCGCCATCGGAGAAGGAGAACCGACCAGCGAGGCTTCGTCAACCACTGTCACCAACAGGCGAACAGGTACCGGCGAGGCTTCATCGACCAGCGTTACCGATAAGCGAACAGGTACGAGTGGCAAAGATGGGTTCACTAAAATTTCCGGTGAACCATGAATAGAGACAGAGGAAGCGACGGGAAGAAGAAGAGAGAAAAATCTAGAGGAGCCGTCCTCTAGAAATGAAAGTGAGGGAAAACAAGAGGCCCTAAAAAAATCAGACCCTTTAGCCCTTTTCAATCAAAATCCCAAAAATTCAGAAGCCCAATTATACAAAAAACCCAAGGAAAAACAAAGTGTGGGTCTCATGTGCAATAAGTCCAATTGGATTTTTGACTGTGGGGCCACGGACACTATGTCATACGACCCATCCGATTTTCTCTCCTCCACATCAACTACCCGTACTAAGATTCAAACTGCAAATGGGGAGTTTATTCCAATTACTCAAGCCGGAGATGTGGATATTACATCAAAAATCCATTTAAAAAATTGTCTTTTAATTCCAAGTCTTACCCATAAACTTTTATCTGTTAGTCAATTAACCAAGGAACTAAACTGTACAATTCTAATGACTTCCTCTGATTGTATTGTACAGGATGTTCAGACGGGGCGGATCATTGGTCGTGGTATTGAACGAGGAGGTCTATACTATGTGAACGAGGTGACTCAACAGGGTAACGCTTTGCTTGCTCAAGGGTCGCCGGAATATCAGATCTGGATGTGGCACCGACGACTAGGTCATCCGTCTTTAAGTTATCTTAAACGATTATTTCCCTCTTTTAAGGACTTTGATTTTGTTTTGGATTGTGAAGCATGTGTACTTGCAAAAAGTCATAAACACTCTTATTCTCCCAGTTCAACTCATGTTTCTAAGCCATTTACCTTAATTCATTCTGATGTCTGGGGTCCTGCACCTGAATTTGCTTTTTACAAATATTCCTATTTTGTTTTGTTTGTGGATGATTGCACCCGTATGAGTTGGGTTTATTTTCTAAAAAATAAATCTGAAGTATATGATGTGTTTATAAATTTCTACAACATGATCTGTACACAATTTGCTGCACAACCTCAAATTCTTCGATCTAATAACGGAGGAGAATACATAAACTTAAATATGAAACAATTTATTTCTGATCATGGCCTCATTCACCAGACTACCTGTCCGGATACTCCTCAACAAAACGGGATAGCTGAACGGAAAAACCGAACCCTTCTTGAGATTACTAGAGCCATTATGTTAGAATCCCATGTCCCTGTCCATTTTTGGCCAGAAGCCATTGCCACAGCCACATATCTAACAAACCGACTACCTACCAAACCTCTTGCATACCAAACTCCTCTTGACACTCTTTCCTCCCATGTGTCCATCCCTTCCTATCATTCTCTACCTCCACGGGTGTTCAGATGTGTTGTCTATGTTCATCTCCAAAAACAAATCAGAAATAAACTTGAACCACGAGCCATCAAATGTGTTTTTATTGGGTATGGAGTCACTCAAAAAGGGTACCGATGCTATGATCCCATTCAAAACAAAATCTACACCAGTCTTGACTGCGAGTTCTTTGAACACTCCTATTACTATACCCAGCCTGGTCCTCAGGGGGAGACTACGAATGATGACCTTAGCTGGTTAATATATCCAGAAATGATGGACCTTGATCCTCCAACGCAAGTAAGCAATACCGCCGACGTCAACTCTGAAACATCTGTATCAGCTCCTTCTCATCAATCCACTCCAATGACAACCACTGAGCACCCTGAGTCAACATCAGTTGAGGTAAATTCTGAATCATGTACTGTTCCTACTGTCTCTGTGTCTAGTGATAATTGTCAAAACAGATATGAGCTTCCTCACAGAAGCACGAGAGGTGTTCCTCCCAAAAGGTATGACCCGGAATATGAAGATCAACGGTCCAGATACCCCATAGAAAGAATCAGCAATGAAAACTTGTCCAACACAGCTGTTGCCTTCACTACCTCCCTATACTCAACAAACATTCCCAGAACTGTGGAAGAAGCTTTTGAAGATGAGAAGTGGAGACAAGCCATGGAAAATGAATATGTTGCCTTGGAAAAGAATCACACATGGGAAAAATGTATTCTACCCAAAGGGAAGAAGAAGGTGGGATGTAGATGGGTATTCTCCATTAAGCACCGGGCAGATGGAACCATTGAAAGGTACAAGGCAAGATTGGTGGCCAAGGGTTACACTCAGACTTTTGGGATCGACTATTCAGAGACTTTTTCCCCAGTAGCCAAGATAGACACAATACGAGTATTGTTCTCTGTAGCAGCAAACAAAGATTGGCCCTTGTATCAGTTTGATGTTAAAAATGCCTTCCTCCATGGAAGCATTGAAGAAGAAGTCTATATGGAACCCCCTCCAGGATACTCTCGTGACTTTAAAGATGGAGAAGGATGTAAGTTGAAGAAATCCCTGTATGGTTTAAAGCAGTCTCCAAGAGCTTGGTTTGGAAGATTCACTAAGGCTATGAAGAAATTTGGGTACAGACAGAGTAATTCTGATCATACTTTATTCATAAAAAGGGCAAATCAGAAAATCACCTATCTAATTATATATGTAGATGATATGATCATCACCGGAGATGATGAGGAAGAAATTGTTACCTTAAAGGGGAAGTTGTTTCAGGAATTTGAGATGAAAGATCTAGGAAACTTAAAGTACTTTCTTGGTATAGAAGTCTTAAGATCCACGCAAGGGATCTTTATTCACCAACGAAAGTATATTCTCGATCTTTTAACTGAAACTGGAATGTTAGGTAGTAAACCGGCTGACACTCCAATTGTAGCAAATCATGGCCTTCAGGTCATAGAAGGGGAAAAGGCGACTGACAAAGAGCAATATCAGAAGATTGTAGGGAAACTCATCTATCTAGCCCACACAAGACCAGATATTGCATATGCGGTAGGGATAGTGAGTAGATTCATGCATCTACCTCAAATACAACACATGACAGCAGTAATGAGGATTCTGAGGTATCTAAAGGGTACAAGTAGCACCGGGATCTACTTCGGAAAAAATGATAGCCTCGATATAATTGCCTACACCGATGCAGATTGGGCCGGAGACCGAGATGAAAGGAAATCCACTTCTGGATACTTCACCTTGGTAGGAGGGAATCTTGTCACTTGGAGAAGCAAGAAGCAAAAGGTTGTAGCCCTGTCAAGTGCGGAAGCTGAGTTCAGAGGAATTGTGAAAGGAATAACTGAAATCCTATGGATTAGGAAACTGCTAAATGAACTCAGTTTTCCTCAGAAAACAGCCTGCAAGTTATTTTGCGACAACAAAGCAGCAATAAGTATTTCTGGAAATCCTGTCCAACATGACAGAACAAAACATGTTGAGGTTGATCGACACTTCATCAAAGACAAGTTAGAAGACAAAGTTATCAAACTTCCATTTGTTCGATCAAAAGATCAACTGGCAGACATCCTAACCAAGGCTGTTAGTACTGAAGCTTTCAGCAATGTCTTGCGCAAGTTGAGCATTGGAAATTCGAGTGCACAACTTGAGGGGGAGTGTAGAAAATATCCATATTTAGCAAAATAATTATAGGAACAAAATAGACTAATTATGTTAGTAATATATTCGGTACAACTATTTTCCTTATCTGGTTCCGTATTTCTTTCCATCTTACCTGTATAAATGTAAAAGTTATTTCACAAGAGCAATACACAGAAAATTAACCAAAAACTATTCTCTTTATTTACGTATTTTAACACAAGTCGTGTTGAAAGTTTCACCAATGAAAGGGGTGATGCGGTTTGGTAAAAGAGGCAAGCTAAGCCCAAGGTACATTGGTCCCTTTGAAGTACTTAAGCAAGTAGGGGAGGTGGCTTATGTGTTAGCCTTGCCTCCAGGGCTGTCCGGAGTACATCCGGTATTTCATGTGTCCATGTTGAAAAGGTACCATGGGGATGGAAACTACATTATCCGTTGGGATTCAGTTTTGCTTGATGAGATTTTGTCTTATGAGGAGGAGCCTGTTGCCATTTTAGATAGAGAAATTCGCAAGTTGAGGTCAAGGGAGATTGCATCCATCAAGGTGCAATGGAAGAATCGACCGGTTGAAGAAGCCAGTTGGGAGAAGGAGGCAGATATGCAAGAAAGATACCCACATCTGTTTACAGACTCAGGTACTCCCTTTCACTCTTGTTTTCCTTCTTGTGATCGTTCGGGGACAAACGATGGGTAAATTGGTATCTATTGTAACGACCTGTTTAATCGTTTTGAGCAGCAGATTTTATTTCTGGAAAAATAGGCTGAGGCGACGGACCCCACGATGGACCGTCATGGGCACGACAGACCGTCGCAGGGTCTCGTTTCAAAACACTTGGAAAATCTGAAATTGGGTACTGAAAATCGACTCTCTGAACTTCGTAACGAAATGGCAGGACGGACCGTCACAGGTGTGACGGACCGTCACAGAGTCTTCAGTGGAAATCCACTCTCTGGACCTTTCGACGACCTGCAGGACGGACCGTCGCAGGCACGACGGTCCGTCGCAGGTTGCGCAATCCCAGTCTGGGTCGGATTTCTTTATACGTTTTGAGGGACGTTTTTGACTATTCCTGCTTTAATTATAAAGTTAGAGGGTTAATGTTAATAAGTCTAATTACTTGGGGGTTGAAAGAGGTAACCTTAAGTTAATTAGTGGGTTATTATTGCCATCTTTTATTCTTAATTATATGTTAATTAGGGTAAAAGAAAGAGGGTTTGAATAAGAAAAATAGAAAGAACAAAGAGAGACAGAAAAAGAGAGAGAAACGAGTAGAGAGAGAGAGAAATGAAGAGGATAGCAAGGATTTCGAGAAGATAGCTTGTTGATCGCAATTCTTCGGTGGAGGTAGGTTATGGTTTTCATACTATTCGTAGTAAACTCTTAATACCGAATGATATGTGTTGGGTTGTATTATAAAGTCTTCTATATGCTTAATTGTGTGTATGCATGATGCGATTTTATATATATATGATTGTGATGAAACAAGCATGATGAAGCTATTGAATCCCAAATCTTGATAAAAACCTTATCTCTTGTTAATGATGATGCCTTGATATAAAAGAAGGCTTGATGAACTAATGTGATGAGATGATGACGCCTTGGTATAAAAGAAGGCTTGATGAATTAATAGAATGAGATTAGTGGATCGGAGTGTCACGTACCGACACATAGAATTAGTGGGACGGGTGTCACGAACCGACACATAGATGTAGGGGATCAAAGTGTCACGTACCGACAAATAGAATTAGTGGGACGGGTGTCACGAACCGACACGTAGATTTAGGGGATCGGAGTGTCACGTACCGACACATTGAATTAGGGGATCGGAGTGTCACATTCCGACACATAGTAGTAGGGGATCGGAGTGTCACGTTCCGACACATAGTAGTAGGGGATCGGAGTGTCACGTTCCCAAATGAGTATGGTATGTAGGCTTGAGTCCTCACAGATATGTTCGGTGATGCTATAAATGACGTTTGTACTTGTTGCTATCACATGTTAAGAATATTAGTTGATTTTATGATGTTATCTAAGATATATTGCTTTCTATTTTGAGTTGGCCGATGATATCTACTCAGTACTTGTGGTTGTACTGACCCCCTATTTTTATGTTTTCTTCTTGTTTATTTGTGGAGTGCAGCAAACGTGCTGTCGTCTTCAACTCAATCGCAATTCTAGCCAGTCTTCGTCACACCGGATCTTCAGGGTGAGCTAATGCTTCTAGCTTGGACTGGTTGTCCCTCCTCATGTCTTGATGCCTTGAAGTTCCGGCATAGACTAGCTTTTGTTATTTTAGCTTTTTAGTATACTCTTAGTTTAGTAATTTGATCATAGATGTTCTTCTGGTGATGACTTCCAGATTTTGGGGATAATAATAGATGTTGAATTTTAGAAGTTATTGAATTGGTTTTTATTAATGAGTTTAAGTCTTCCGCATTACTTTCTATTGATATTACATTGAAATGTTAAGGTTTAGATTGGTTGGTTCGCTCACATAGGAGGGTAAGTGTGGGTGCCAGTCGCGATCCGATTTGGGTCGTGACAAAAATCCATACAGGCACAACAACTATGAAGCCATTACATCCAAAGAATAACATCAAAATCGTTCATTGCTAACTCAACCAAGTCTGCACACATAGTCCTACCACATACAACTATTGGGCAATCCTTGTATACTCTATCGGATCGTACAATATCTCCTTAAAGTGTCCTAACCACTATTGGATCATGCAAACGTTCAAGAAATATCCCAAAAGTGAGATCAAGTAAAGGACTTACAAAGTAAAGCGTAGACCCTGGATCATGTAAGGCATAAACAGAAGTTGACAATAGTTGCAGCATACATGTGACCATATTAGCGGACTTCTTCTGCTCCTCCCTACTCTTCATGATTTAGAACCTATTCCTCTTAGGAGGCTCGGATGCTGCTACAACCTGTGGATTAGGCCTAGGCTGAGCATCACCTCCATCCTGACCCCTGTTTTGTGGGAACACCATGACGATGTGTCTGTTCTTTCTACAATCGAAACAGGCATTAGTGTATTGTCTACACTCTCTACTGTGAGTACGACCACACTTGGAAAAGTCCTTTCTGGTCCGTCACACATCACCTCCATTTCTTTTCTTGGGTTCGGGTCAGACTCATCTAGGTGAAGAACTTTTCTTAAAGTTAGAGTTTCCCCGAGCTCTGATACCCCTTATTAAATCTAGGCTGCTCATGGACACAAAAGTTTTTCCTGTTGCAACCATTACTAGGACCTGACTTATTAGAGTTTTTAGGCCTCCTAACATTACGGATGCCCATCTTATTTCGACTGTCCTATACCTACTGGATATGCACCATCTACCTGTAGAGTTCCATGTTATCGTGGAGCATCGCAGCCCGACACTCCTCCTCCAGATCTCCTTTGATTCTTGTGAGGAACCTACTCAACTCATCGCTGTTGTTAGATACAATGGATGTGGAATACCTTGAGAATTTCACTAACTTTAGGGAATATTCCTTGACTGTCATCAATCCCTGTTTAAGGTGGAAAAACTCCTCAACGTTGGCCTCCCTCATCTCCCTGGAGAAGAATCTCTCTAGGAAGGTTGTCTTAAAAAACTCCCATGTGACAAAAACTCTGCCCAAACCTCGGCTATCCTACCACATTTTGCACAAAGATTGTGCTACATCCTTGAGCTGATAGGAAGCCAGATCAACCTTCTCAGTATTTTTGGCCCCAATGGCCACAAAGATCTTATGTACCTCATCCATAAAATCCTCGGTATCCTCTAAAGTAATGGACCCTATGAAAATCAAAAGATTCATCCTCGTAAAATCCCATAGTCTGTCTTCCATGATACGTACGGGTAGGTTATCCTGCTGAACATCCAGTCTTTTATCCTGGACCATCATAGTTAGGGCCTTCATAGTGATGGCTTGATCCATCTGAGCCACAACAGTCCGCACCTCCGTATCAGTCAACCAGCTGGGTTAACTGGCATGGCCACTCCTTCAGTTGGAGCCTGGGTGGAACTTTTTTTCCCTAGCAGCTGCTCCTCCTCTCCCCTGACAAGCATTCCTTCTAGCGTTTATTTTCTTATAATAAATAAGAATTGATGTTAGACATGCTCATTAACCCAATAAATCAGACAATAGCAAGAGGCACAATAAGATCAGAAGAATAGAATTTTTCCTATGCATCATGCAGTCTCTAATTAAGGATAGTGGTGCACTTCACTACCATGACTTAGAAACTACTCAATGTGGTTGATGTGAACATATTACCCTTGAAATTTAACCTAAATATCTGAAACCAACTTTGTGAGGACCAGAGTCTACCCCTAAGACGAGAATCATGTCGTTGACCTCTCAAAGGACGCAGATAAGCCTACTTACGTCATCGTTACTTCTTCTAAATTTAATTTTTGAGGAAAATTTAAACCTTTTGTTTACTTATTTCATATGAATCATATTATACTTAACATCATAGGCTTTCACAATCTACCATCTAATATTAAGATCATCAAATGAAAGAAATAGTTCAATACTATATTAAACCTAAATCTGCAAAAACGTCACCAATATAATGTCTGAAATAATATGGGAAAGACACCCTATTGGAACATACTCCACTAGATAAAGCCTACATCTAATCTATAATATAAGGGAAGACATCGTCAAAAGCATGAGGGCCTACCAAGTCAGGATGAATGCTCGACATCCGAATAGGTGCAACGTCTTATTGGATGCTCTAGCGTCCTCATGTGTTTGCACCTAAAAGTATAGAGTTGTGTAGGATTAGTACATACTTAAACTAATTATGGGAATATGCAAGCACATACCAAGTACATGCATGAGTATGAATAGCTCTCTCATATCGATATTAAATATTGAAGGTCAAGTCAGTGGACTTGCCAAATCGCATTAGGAAAGTCATGTCATGAGAGTAACACACATGATCATACTTTTCATTTTGAAAATGTAACGACCTGTTTAGTCGTTTTGAGCAGCAGATTTTAATTTTGAAAAAATAGGCTGAGGCGACGGACCCCACGATGGACCGTCATGTGCGCGACGGACCGTCGCAGGGTCTCATTTCAAAACACTTGGAAAATCTAAAATTGGGTACTGAAAATCGACTCTCTGAACTTCGTAACGAAATGGCAGGACGGACAGTCACAGGTGTGACGGACCGTCACAGAGTCTTCAGTGCGAATCCACTCTCTGGACCTTGCGACAACCTGCAGGACAGGCCGTCGCAGGCACGACGGGCCGTCGCAGGTTGCGCAATCCCAGTCTGGGTCGGATTTCTTTATACGTTTTAAGGGACGTTTTTGACTATTCCTGCTTTAATTATAAGGTTAGAGGGTTAATGTTAATAAGTCTAATTACTTGGGAGTTAAAAGAGGTAACCTTAAGTTAATTAGTGGGTTATTATTGCCATCTTTTACACTTAATTATATGTTAATTAGGGTAAAAGAAAGAGGGTTTGAATAAGAAAAATAGAAAGAAAAAAGAGAGACAGAAAAAGAAGAAGAGAACGAGTAGAGAGAGAGAGAAACGAAGAGGATAGCAAGGATTTTGAGAAGAGAGCTTGTTGATCGCAATTCTTCGGTGGAGGTAGGTTATGGTTTTTTACACTATTCGTAGAAAACTCTTAATAGCGAATTGATATATGTTGGGTAGTATTATAGAGTCTTCTTTATGCTTAATTGTGTGTATGCATGATGTGATTATATATATATGATTATGATGAAACAAGCATGATGAAGCTATTGAATCCCAAATCTTGATAAAAACCTAATCTCTTGTTAATGATGACGCCTTGATATAAAAGAAGGCTTGATGAATTTAATAGAATGAGATTAGTGGATTGTAGTGTCACGTACCGACACATAGAATTAGTGGGACGGGTGTCACGAACTGACACGTAGATGTAGGGGATCAGAGTGTCACGTACCGACACATAGAATTAGTGGGACGGGTGTCACGAACCGACACGTAGATGTAGGGGATCGGAGTGTCATGTACCGACACATTGAATTAGGGGATCGGAGTGTCACGTTCCGACACATTGTAGTAGGGGATCGGAGTGTCACGTACCGACACAAGAGGAATAAAGATAATGAATCTTGAAAGATGCTAATATACTCAATCTAAAGAACATGTATCCCAAAAGAGTATGGTGTGGAGGCTTGAGTCCTCATAGATATGATCGGTGATATTATAAATGATGTTTGTACTTTTTGCTATCACATGTTATGCATATTAGTTGATTTTATGATGTTATCTGAGATATATTGCTTTCTATTTTGTGTTGGCCGATGATATCTACTCAGTACTTGTGGTTGTACTGACCCCCTACTTTTATGTTTTCTTCTTGTATATTGTGGTATGCAGCAAACGTGCCGTCATCTTCGACTCAACAGTAATTCTAGCCAGTCTTCGTCACACCGGATCTTCAGGGTGAGCTAATGCTTCTAGCTTGGACTGGATCTCCTTCCTCATGTCATGATGCCTTGAAGTTCGGCATAGACTAGCTTTTATTTTTTTAGCTTCTTAGAATACTCTTAGTTTAGTAAATTGATTCATAGATGTTCTTGTGGTGATGACTTCCAGATTTTGGGGAAATAATTGATGTTGAATTTTAGAAGTTATTGAATTGTCTTTTATTTATGAGTTTAAGTCTTCCGCATTGTTTTATGTTAATATTAAACTGAAATGATAAGGTTTAGATTGGTTGGTTCGCTCACATAGGAGGGTAAATGTGGGTGCCAGTCGCGGATCCGATTTGGGTCGTGACAAACTTGGTATCAGAGCATTAGGTTCGTTGGTCTCATCACACAAGAACAGGTCTAGTAGAGTCTTAAAGAGCAGTAGGGGGACGCCTTTACTTTTCTTTGAGAGGCTATAAGACTTTAGGAAAATTCCATTCTTTCTTTTTTTCTTTCGTGCTATTACTTGGATCCAATTGGTATCTAGGTGATAAAAATTGGTATCTGACCATCTTCACTCTATTTCGCAGATGGTTAGAACTAGAGCAACGACTACGCCCACATCAACATCAGCAAGACAAGATGCATCTGAGCCAGCCACTGGGGCTGTAGCTCGAAGTGCAACAGTGGCAAGAGGCCGCGGTAGAGGTCGTGGGAGGACGTCCTCTAAAGGGAGAGGACGAGCACCTAGCCCATCTGGTGCTAGGGCGGTGACTCCTCCACCGACTGAGGAAGTAGTAAGAGAAAGGGAGGATGGGGAGAATGAACAAGTACAGAATGAGGAAATTCCACCCCAACCTACCCCAGAGATGATCAATCAGGTTCTCGCTTATCTTAGTGGGTTGTCTGATCAGGGTAAGGCACCACCAGTGTTTTCTGCACCAACACCTCCGGTTTCAGAGGTACAACATGCAGCCACTATGGCCCCTCGTATGGATGACTCATTGGACATAGGAACGTTTCCACGCCTGACCACTAGGCCTATAATGACAAATGATCAGCATGAACTTTTCAGTAAGTTCTTGAAATTGAAACCTCCAGTCTTCAAGGGTGCAGAATCCGAGGATGCTTATGATTTTCTGGTTGACTGTCATGAGCTACTACACAAGATGGGTATAGTAGTACGATTTGGTGTTGAGTTCGTGAGCTACCAGTTCCAAGGGAACGCCAAAATGTGGTGGCGGTCACATGTTGAGTGTCAACCAACAGAGGCACCACCTATGACTTGGGCCTCATTCTCTAGCTTGTTTATGGAGAAGTATATCCCCCGGACTTTGAGGGATAGGAAAAGGGATGAGTTCTTAAGCCTAGAGCAAGGTAGGATGTCGGTCAATGCATATGAGGCTAAGTTTCGTGAACTATCCAGATATGGCACCCAACTTTGTTTCAGTCCACAAGAGCGGATTTGCCGTTTTGTGAAGGGGTTGAGATCAGAGTTGCGAATTTCAGCTTTACAGGTAGCAGCCACGGCGAAATCTTTTCAAGAGGTAGTAGACTTCGTACTAGAGGTGGAAGGAGTGAAGCCAGACGAATTCACCATGGCATCGACATCAAAGAGGTTTCGAAAGGGGGTGAGTTTAATGGTTCTTACTCTAGAGGATAGGGTTCCGGAGGTTACTTAGTTCGACCCATTCAGTCTTCACTACAGACTGTAGTTGGGGCTCCACCTTAGACCGGTCAACATTTCTCTGAGAGACCCATGCGTGAATCTAGAGAGTGTTATGGATGTGGGGAGAGTGGACATATTAGGAGGAATTTTCCAAAACAGAGTAATAGATCCCCAATGGCTAGAGGTAGAGGTGGTCATGGCAGAGGCCGTTATTCTGGAGGGCGTGGTGGCCGAGGTAATGGTGGTCACCAAAACGGCCGGGGTGATGGGCAAACTGGAGCCACTACATCACAACATGGTAGGGACAACGGACAAACAAACGAAAGGGCCCATTGTTATGCTTTCCCTGGGAGATCGGAGGCGGAGACATCCGATGCTGTCATCACAGGTAATCTTCTGGTTTGTGATTGCATGGCTTCTGTATTGTTTGATCCTGGATCCACATTTTCTTATGTATCTTCCTCATTTGCTAATGGTCTAAATTTACATTGTGAATTACTTGATATGCCTATTCGTGTTTCTACTCCGGTGGGTGAGTCTGTGGTAGTTGAAAAGGTATATAGGTCTTGTTTGGTGAACTTTGTGGGGAGCAACACTTATGTAGATTTGGTTATCTTAGAAATGGTTGATTTTGATGTAATTCTGGGTATGACTTGGCTTTCTCCGCAATTTGCGATCTTGGATTGTAATGCGAAAACGGTGACGTTAGCCAAGCCTGGGACAGATCCATTAGTGTGGGAGGGTGACTACACTTCCAATCCGGTGCGTATCATCTCCTTCCTTCGTGCTAAGAAAATGGTTAGTAAAGGGTGTTTAGCTTTCTTGGCACATCTCAAGGATGACACTACTCAAGTACCTTCAATTGAGTCGGTTTCGGTGGTCCGTGAGTTTCTTGATGTGTTCCCTGCAGATCTTCCTGGTATGCCACCAGATAGGGATATTGACTTCTGTATTGATCTTGAACTGGGTACACGCCCCATTTCTATACCCCCTTAGAGAATGGCCCCCGCGGAGTTAAGAGAGTTAAAAGCCCAACTTCATGACTTGTTGAGCAAAGGCTTCATTAGACCAAGTGCATCTCCTTGGGGTGCTCCGGTTTTGTTTGTGAAGAAGAAGGATGGGAGTTTTCGGATGTGCATAGACTACCGGCAGTTGAACAAGGTGACCATAAAGAACAAGTATCCTCTTCCTCGCATTGATGACTTGTTCGATCAGTTACAAGGTGCTTGTGTCTTCTCTAAGATTGACTTGAGATCCGGTTATCATCAATTGAAAATACGGGTAACGGATGTGCCAAAGACTGCTTTTAGAACCAGGTATGGGCATTATGAATTTGTAGTGATGTCTTTTGGTCATACAAATGCCCCTGCTGCGTTCATGAGTTTGATGAACATGATTTTTAAGCCATATTTGGATCTCTTTGTGATCGTATTTATTGATGATATACTGATATACTCTAAAAGTAAGGAGGAACATGAGGAGCATTTGAGAATGGTATTGGAAATGTTGAGGGAGAAAAAGCTTTATGCCAAGTTCTCTAAGTGAGAGTTTTGGCTAGATGCAGTGTCCTTCTTGGGGCACGTGGTTTCCAAGGATGGAGTGATGGTGGATCCTTCTAAGATCGAAGTAGTGAAAAATTGGGTAAGACCTACTAATGTGTCAGAAATAATGAGCTTTGTTTGGTTAGCTAGCTACTACCGCCGATTTGTCAAGGGATTCTATTCTATTGCATCCCAACTGACGAACTTGACTAAGCAAAATGTTCCATTTGTATGGTCGGATGAGTGTGAGGAAAGATTTCAGAAGCTCAAGACTCTGTTGACTACCGCACCTATCCTTACCTTGCCAGTAGAGGGTAAGAACTTCATTGTTTATTGTGATGCCTCCTATTCTGGTTTGGGTGCAGTATTAATGCAAGAGAAAAATGTGATTGCTTATGCTTCGAGGCAATTAAAGGTGCATGAACGTAATTATCCGACCCATGATTTAGAGTTGGCTGCAGTGGTGTTTGCATTAAAGCAATGAAGACACTATTTATATGGGGTTAAGTGTGAGGTCTATACGGATCACCGTAGTCTACAATATGTCTTCACTTAGAGAGATTTGAATTTGAGACAGAGGAGATGGATGGAACTACTGAAGGACTACGACATCACTATTTTGTGTCATCCGGGGAAGGTGAATGTTGTAGCGGATGCTTTAAGTAGAAAGGCAGGGAGCATGGGAAGTCTAGCTCACTTGCATGCTTCTAGACGCCCATTGGCTAGGGAGGTTCAGATTCTGGCTAACGACCTTATGATATTAGAAGTAAATGAGAAGGGAGGATTTTTAGCTTGTGTGGAGGCAAGATCTTCCTTCCTTGACAAGATTAAGGGAAAGCAGTTTAATGATGAAAAATTGATCCGGATCCGAGATAAAGTGTTTCAAGGAGAGGCTAAAGAAGCGACAATCGATGAGGAAGGTGTTTTGAGGATTAAGGGAAGGGTATGTGTACCTCGCGTCGATGATTTGATCAACACAATTCTGACAGAGGCTCATAGTGCAAGATATTCGATACATCCGGGTGCAACCAAGATGTACCGTGACCTAAAGCAACACTTTTGGTGGAGTAGAATGAAGCGTGATATTGTGGATTTTATTGCCAAATGTCCAAACTGTCAACAAGTAAAGTATGAACACCAAAGGCCCGGAGGAACTCTTCAGAAAATGCCCATTCCGGAATGGAAATGGGAGAGAATTGCAATGGACTTCGTGGTTGGTCTTCTAAAGACATTGGGCAAGTTCTACTCCATTTGGGTGATTGTGGACAGATTAACTAAGTCTGCTCATTTCCTTCCGGTTAAGGTGACTTACAATGCTGAGAAGTTAGCCAAACTTTACATCTCAGAAGTTGTTCGATTGCATGGAGCTCCACTGTCCATCATATCAGATAGAGGTACGCAGTTTACTTCTATGTTTTGGAGAACATTTCATGCGGAATTAGGTACTAGGTTGGACCTTAGTACTGCATTTCACCCCCAGACCGACGGTCAGTCTGAGCGAACGATTCAAGTGTTGGAGGATATGCTCCGTGCATGCGTGATAGAATTTGGTGGCCATTGGGATAGCTTCTTACCCTTAGCGGAGTTTTCATACAATAATAGCTATCACTCAAGTATTGACATGGCCCCATTTGAAGCATTGTATGGTAGGAGATGTAGGTCTCCCATTGGTTGGTTTGATGCATTCGAGGTTAGACCTTGGGGTACCGACCTTTTGAGGGACTCGTTAGAAAAGGTGAAATCCATTCAAGAAAAGCTTTTAGCGGCTCAAAGTAGGCAAAAAGAATATGCAGATCGAAAGGTTAGAGACTTAGAGTTCATGGAGGGTGAACAAGTCTTGTTGAAAATTTCGCCAATGAAAGGGGTGATGCGGTTTGGTAAAAGAGGCAAGCTAAGCCCAAGGTACATTGGTCCATTTGAAGTTCTGAAGCGACTAGGGGAGGTGGCTTATGAATTAGCTTTGCCTCCAGCACTCTCCGGAGTACACCCGGTATTTCATGTGTCCATGTTGAAAAGGTACCATGGGGATGGAAACTACATTATTCGTTGGGATTTAGTTTTGCTTGATGATAATTTGTCTTATGAGGAGGAACCTGTTGCCATTTTAGATAGAGAAATTCGCAAGTTGAGATCAAGGGAGATTGCATCTATCAAAGTTCAATGGAAGAATCGACCCGTTAAAGAAGACACTAGGGAGAAGGAACCAGATATGCGAGAAAGATACCCACATCTGTTTACAGATTCAGGTATTTCTTTTCTCCCTTTTTTTCCTTCTTGTGATTGTTCGGGGATGAACGATGGGTAAATTGGTATCTATTGAAACGACCTGTTTAGTCGTTTTGAGCAGTAGATTTTATTTCTAGAAAAATAGGCTGAGGCGACGGACCCCACGACGGACCGTCATGTGCGCGACGGACCGTCGCAGGGTCTCGTTTCAAAACACTTGGAAAATCTGAAATTGGGTACTGAATATCGACTCTCTGAACTTCGTAACGAAATGGCAGGACGGACCGTCACAGAGTCTTCAGTGGAAATCCACTCTCTGGACCTTACGACGACCTGCAGGACAGACCGTCGTAGGCACGACGGGCCGTCGCAGGTTGTGCAATCCCAGTCTGGGTCGGATTTCTTTATACGTTTTAAGGGACGTTTTTGACTATTCCAGCTTTAATTATAAGGTTAGAGGGTTAATGTTAATAAGTCTAACTACTTGGGAGTTAAAAGAGGTAACCTTAAGTTAATTAGTGGGTTATTATTGCCATCTTTTACACTTAATTATATGTTAATTAGGGTAAAAGAAAGAGGGTTTGAATAAGAAAAATAGAAAGAACACAGAGAGACAGAAAAAGAAGAAGAGAACGAGTAGAGAGAGAGAAAAACGAAGAGGATAGCAAGGATTTTGAGAAGAGAGCTTGTTGATCGCAATTCTTTGGTGGAGGTAGGTTATGGTTTTTACACTATTCGTAGTAAACTCTTAATAGCGAATTGATATGTGTTGGGTAGTATTATAGAGTCTTCTTTATGCTTAATTGTGTGTATGCATGATGTGATTTTATATATATGATTATGATGAAACAAGCATGATGAAGCTCTTGAATCCCAAATCTTGATAAAAACCTAATCTCTTGTTAATGATGACGCCTTGATATAAAAGAAGGCTTGATGAATTTAATAGAATGAGATTAGTGGATCGGAGTGTCACGTACCGACACATAGAATTAGTGGGACGGGTGTCACGAACCGACACTTAGATGTAGGGGATCGGAGTGTCACGTACCAACACATAGAATTAGTGGGACGGGTGTCACGAACTGACACATAAATGTAGGGGATCGGAGTGTCACGTACCGACACATAGAATTAGTGGGACGGGTGTCACGAACCGACACGTAGATGTAGGGGATCGGAGTGTCACGTACCGACACATTGAATTAGGGGATCGGAGTGTCACGTTCCGACACATAGTAGTAGGGGATCACAGTGTCACGTACCGACAAAAGAGGAATAAAGATAATGAATCTTGAAAGATGCTAATATACTCAATCTAAAGAACATGTATCCCGAAAGAGTATGGTGTGGAGGCTTGAGTCCTCATAGATATGATCGGTGATATTATAAATGATGTTTGTACTTGTTGCTATCACATGTTAAGCATATTAGTTGATTTTATGATGTTATCTGAGATATATTGCTTTCTATTTTGAGTTGGCCGATGATATCTACTCAGTACTTGTGGTTGTACTGACCCCCTACTTTTATATTTTCTTCTTGTATATTGTGGTATGCAGCAAACGTGCCGTCATCTTCGACTCAACAGTAATTCTAGCTAGTCTTCATCACACCGGATCTTCAGGGTGAGCTAATGCTTCTAGCTTGGACTGGATCTCCTTCCTCATGTCATGATGCCTTGAAGTTCGGCATAGACTAGCTTTTATTGTTTTAGCTTCTTAGAATACTCTTAGTTTAGTAAATCGATTCGTAGATGTTCTTGTGGTGATGACTTCCAGATTTTGGGGAAATAATAGATGTTGAATTTTAGAAGTTATTGAATTGTCTTTTATTTATGAGTTTAAGTCTTCCGCATTGCTTTATGTTAATATTAAACTGAAATGATAAGGTTTAGATTGGTTGGTTCGCTCACATAGGAGGTTAAATGTGGGTGCCAGTCGCGGATCCGATTTGGGTCGTGACACAAAACAACACATAACATATTGGAAATATCATATCAGATATTTCATATCATTTTATATTATTCCATGAGACCTTGGAATCATTGATTTGACATTTGGACTTCCCAAAATTAGGGCTCAACACATGGGACCTGAACTAGGGATCCTTCTTTAGAAAAACACAGAGTCTGCTTCATTCATTCATACTTACATCATTTTTCATTCTTTCATATACTAGTGCAACAACCAGTCATATATAGGATGTAGTTTAAGATTCTCTTCGGGTTCGCTCTGCAATGATCAATAATAACCTAGTGTCATTACTTAAGTGTAGCTCACCTCTTGATTATTATATCCTAAAACCTTTGTTATCCTTCATTTCATTATGTGCATTCTTTGAGGCTGGCCTCATACTTTCTTTGGGTATTTTAACCTTAACCGACATAGATGATGTGAGCATCATGAAATACAGTGTCTGCCACACATCAAAAAGAGGTGGAATTATCGACCAAAGTGACCCAAACATGCTAGCGTATATAGGGAGTCGAACCCTTCTAGATCCCTATATTGGTAGTATAGATTAAAAGACTAGGATATATAAGGATACCCATTCCCATCATGACGGACGGTCTCATCTCATGAGAGTTACGTGAACCTCCGCCCTTGTCAAAGTTAGGCATCACCACTGATACCTAGCCTATCGGTGCTCAGTATAAAGTTCCACTACATTCAACTCGTACATTATGGAAGATGGCTTCTAGCATGAGGACATCATAGCTCCTTACATTATTTCTTATCTAATCATTTGAATTAAGTATGCATTAACTTCAATAATTTCATCAGACTGTTCATAGAGACTGGTCTATGTACGACAACATTCTTTTGAACATTTATTCATGTACGACTTATGTGTCAATAACGAATTGGGAAAGGGAACCCAATTTCGAATACCTGTGATAAAACTTATGTTTTTATTTATTTTCCCTTTTTCCTAATCTTCACCCTTGGCTTGGGACCCGACTTCGAATTTCCTCACTAAAATTGTTCTTCCTTCCTTTTTCCTTTCCTTCAACCAACATTAAACATTTAGGCATTAAGGAATCCGAGATCCAACCCCCACAAGCATATTTCATTATTTTCTTTTCCCTTTACTCCTTTTATGTTGGCCTAGAGGATGTGGGTTCGAATCCCACTCCTCTTATCTCATTATTTGTATTACTTTCTCCTTGCCTCATCATTCGACCGAGAGGTCTTGGGATGGAATCCTACTCCTCCCATCATTATTTTCTTATTTATTTTTAACTCTGTCCTTATTCTCATGTTTGACCGAGAGGTGGCGGTTTTGAATCCACTCCCATTAAGTTATTTATTTGTATTTTAAGTATGAGAATCGGCTAAGGCACCCAATTTTGATTCCCCTTAACCCCATATCCTTACTTACATTTTTATTCATTGTAACATGGTGAGGTCTCAAGTTTTATCCTTTGTGATCTCACTTATTTTACATTCATTTTACATTTCACATTGTAAAACTTTACTTGGCTGAGACCAACCAACAAGGTGTTGGAAATTCGGTCAGGTTTTTCAGCTCATTTTTATCAACAATTATACGTTAGTTCTTAGGGCATTTCATAAATCAGTTAGCATGTTTTTTAGGTGTAGTTTCATAGTTAAACTTAGGTAAGAGTTTTATACTTAAGTCAGCCACATTATACCTCATATGAACATCATGATTTATACAAGTTTATGCACGTTAAATATAGACACAAAACATGTCATTTCCAAACTTCAAAATGAAAGTATATGTCACGGCTTACATATTGCACACAAATATCAGATAATTTAGGAAGACATAAAATATCAGTCAAAGAATTCCGAACACTGTTTCGTTATCATATTAATCAAAAACATCACATTACACGCCTAATATACGAGCAGACATACCAAACTAAGATCATTGGGAGGTAGTGAAAGTGAACATGTAATGGGGAACAACCCTAGTCTTCGAGTAGATTCATATGAGACTTAAGGGTTTCTTGGGAAAAGGACAAAGAGGAAGAAACCATTCCTTGTTTAAGCTTTCAACACCATCAAAGTTCTGCCAAATCCACCAATAAACCAACGTCCCATCTTACACGATGAGAAATTACCTCTTTGATTTACATTCTCAAATTATCTTGTCCGTTGAATTTTTTGTAAATTCTTCAAGTGTGAAGAACTTTTGGTTTTTGCTTTGATTTCTGTTTTGAACTAGAAAGAGAGTGAAATCATGAGAGAGTGTTTGAAGAGAGGGCGATAAAAGTGCAAGAGAGAGATGTGAGGTAGTGCTCCCATAGAACTAGGACTTTAGGCAAGACTTAGTCAAATTAGATTAAAAAATTAGTTAATAAATAATAATTAATAATGAAAAATCTGATTTTCATTTTTCTTAAATCAGCATTAAAATATTAATTAATTAAATTAATTCACCAAATTAAATAATCAAATAAAATCAATGCTCCCACCTAGGTTCGAATCCGGGTGGGGCAAGTTTTCGCTCAAAAACCAATTTCGGCCCTTTCTAATCACATTGCCCCTCAACGATATTAATTAAATAATTAATTAAGTATTTAGAATAATTACGATGCTACCTTTAGCCTTGAAAAAATACAATTTTACCTCCAAACTTAATATTACCCTTTCTTAAGTCCGGTTAAGATTAACCGGGTAGATCTTTATATTCGGGTGCCATACATGGCTGGACCCAACTTTTCATTGCTCAAATAACTCATCAAGTTGGTTGTATTTGTTTTTTCAATGGTACGGAGGTCTGGTTCTACGCGCATCAGTCCGAGTTAACCCGGTCTAATCGTAGCATTTTAGACAAATTAAGTATTACTTAGCATAGCCATTTTTAGGATTGTTGCACTTTTATGGGATTAGTAAAAATGTTGTACATTCAAACTATTATATGGTTTAATGAGACATTGTAATGGTTAGATATTTTTAATAGCCCTCCGCTTGCATATTAATGAAAGTATTCTTCGTATATGAAGAACGTTTTAAATTCTTAGTTATTTTATAGTATATTGTGCAATAAATTATACGAGCGGCTTGTGCGAGACTTATACGGGTCTCATACTCCATGTGGTGACTAAAGAGTGCTCTAACTTCTAGGGTATACCCAGAGGTCGTTACAAGTAAAAAACCACATGTACTAAGCATGAAGACATATGCAATTAAATCAGTTAGAAAGATGTTAAAAATTATATAGTAAATAAACATGTTAATTCACTTCAGAAGCCTTTATGCATATCCCAAAAATACATATAAGTCCACAACACAACAATGAAACACATTTACCTTCAATTCCAACAAAAAATCATAATGAATTTATAATCAACAAATCGTGGTTAGAATATATTTCATGAACATATTATAATACACTACTCATAATCCCAATCCAAGCAAACTGGTGCAATGCCCACAAACTTAGTCAACTAACAAAGAAATCATAAGCATTTTGTTTCCATTAAAAAAATTCATGTTATGTATCTATAATCTAATACATAGAAATCTAAGACAATTATTTGTGTATTAAGTAAGGGCAATATCATAAGTGACCAGCATTATACAAAATCAATATTAGGCATTTCACTCATAACATAAGTATATAGAAATAACCATAGGTTTTCCCTCAAGGTCTACATGTGCATATATAGGTAAATTCCCATACCTTTACCTACACTAGTATTCCTATAAAGTAATCCTAGTTATTATGCATCTTTTATTTATATTCATTCATACATTTTACTTTTGGGGAAAATCGTCATAACCGATAATAGACCATGTGAGCTAAAAATGAAATCCAGTGCTAGAAACCCTCTTTATGCTTATAAGCATCGTAGTTCCCACCTAATGAGACTGTAACACTTCAAAAATCTAAGACGTGTTTTAAAACCTAACATAAGTGTAAATTGGTTTATACACTTATTTAAGGTCTATTTTAATGAATAAAAGTCATTTAGGAGGTTAAGAACTTAAAACATCCTAGAATGTTCATGACATCCGAAAACTAGTTCATTAAGGTACTAGCGTGCCTTACCATATTTGACTAGCTTTTAGGAGTAAGAAAATGATGAAATAGGTAAAAGGGTGTCTAACCCATAATAGAGTTAGTTCATAGTCAAAACCTCTGGGCACAACTTCCCAAGGACCAATTAAGGGCCCTTGAGGAGGACCCTTGCAAAAGTGACTAAAATATGTCAATAGACAGTGTCATCAACAGATTCCAAAGACGGCTCATGGTACAATCGATGAGGCATCGATTACCTCTTTTAATGGACACTTAGAGAAATTGTCCAAGGCCTGTTTTGACAAGTGTCTGAACTCATCAACGGATGTGCAACACAGAAGTTCATAGTGCCCGTTGATGGACACATATTCGTCGATTGTGGGGTTGTTTGTGAGGGGTCTGTTTTGCTGCACATTTTTATTTAGGTAAATTAATTAGTTGGACTCTTTAGAAGGTTAATTAAATGTTAGGGGAGGTCTAAATAATCTACTTAACAACCTATATAAAGACCCTATCCTAATTAGTCTAACTTAAGCTCTCATAATTCACTAACCCAAAAAACTATTCCTTCTCTCTTGTTTCTCTCTATAGTTTAAGAACTCCATTGAATACAAAGTTAGGGGTGGTTTAAAGGATTGCATAGGGTCAAATTTCTCTATCAATCTACATCAATTAGAAAGGTATGGGATTTCTTTCACCTTTGAGTCCTCTTTTTTTTAAAGAGTTCCATCAAATTGATTTCATAAATTGAGTATTCATATAGGTCTTTTCCAATCTCGAAATTGATCTTGCGAATTTCTTTGTTTGTGCTTTGTTTTAGATGCATTGAATATATTGACATGTATTTTAACTAAATTATGTTATTTCTTAATGGATTGGTCTAGTTTGTAGAAGATTACCTATTCCCCTTAATCTTAGGTTGTAATCTTGATATGAATTATGTAATGTTGGTTAAATTGACTTTGTTATTGAATTGTAGATGCTATGGTTGTTGGGATCAAAGGAAAAAAATTAACTTTTTTTCTCAAAAGTAAATGATTTTCTTATTTAGTTTAAGGCATTTTTTGAATAAGTGAAAAATAATATTGGTTGAATTACTACTAGATGACGTTATTATATTAATCATCAATAGTTTAAGATGAATTATATTGCTATTATTATAGTTCTTGAGTAGTTGATCTACATTATGACTTTGACCTATGTTTCTTATCTTAATATATAAACTAGTAACGAATTGTTATGTAATGATTCAATTATCCTTCTTATCATGTTGGTTATTGTTATATGATGATACTAAACCATAATTTGTTTGAGTTAATGGTTGCTGGTAAGACATTAATGATGGATTATGAAGGAGACCTTGTAAGTCTTGCAGTCCCTATTCCTTACTTCCATTGTGACAAATTATGAATAAGTGATGATGTTTCATTGAAGTATGCCTTATGATTGGATTGATAGGGTCGGTATGATGTTGTATTTAAATGTATTTACTATGGTTTGTGAAGTTTTGTCTAAGATGTAAATTTTATAAGGGTGGTGATGATTTACCAATGTACCTTATTATGAAGTGATTTGTAAATATTCTAACCTCACATATATGAATTGTAATAAAAGGACTATGCTCATGCAATTTATATTAAGCTATGATGATGATTCTTATACAAGGTATACACCCTATGACCTATATTAAGGTAAGATTATTAATAAATACATTAAATACGTTTGAAAAGGGACTCTAGCTTAGAACCTAGTGAACTAGAGTGAGGAGTGTTCCTTCTAACATAGGAAAGGTAGGAACTATAATGTACTTTTGTGTTTTTACATAATAATGCATGGACAATAAAGAGGGTGCCAACTATATCTCCTAGTTCTTGAACTATGTTATCCCCATAGGAATACTAGCCAGTGGATCCACATAGTTGCTATGCTCATGTTTTGGTACTACCTTGGTAATTATTTTGCCTTCGTTCGGTGCAGGGACCCATGTAGTGGATTCCACATTAGCTTATGTGGTTTATGTCGGTTAAGGAAAGATGTTCCCAAAAGTTAAAATGAACTAAAGGAATGAAATCTAACAAGGATAACCTAAGGTGCTTAGCTTGATCTAGGTAGTGGTATGGTACTATATCTGAACATTGTACTAGTTAGCCTTGAGGGAAGTCATATGAGGATGTTCTTATATATGAATATTCATATAACTTCACATGATATGTATTTAATGCTCTTGCACATTGATGATACTACATGATGATTTCTTTCACTTATGAATATGTGTTGGCCTATATTTCTAAAGTATGATGATATGTACTCTTATATTATAACACCCTAAAATGAACTAACGTGAACTAGAGATTCATGATTGTTTCTTGAGTTAATTTTGTAATAAAATGATTTCTAACAGTGTCCTTAGGTAGTGTGTGAATTTTTGTCAAGTTTGGTGGTAAAACGTCCATGACGTTCGCAAAGTGTGTGTTAGAGAGTGTTCATGTGTCTTGATCTATATCAGTGAGTTTTAGATGTTTGTTTTATTTGAAAATAGTGTGCGATGTTCCTAAGACTTGGACGACTATGTTTAGGTCTTTAACGTTCAGGTACGACCCCACCTAGGACACACAAGGGACCTTAGAGAAGGACCAAAAAACTGTCTTCACATTGTCCACCAATGAAGGAAAATGGAGGCCACAGGTCCAACCAATGTTCCGTCAAATTTCCCCGGAATTTTAGGTATATTAAAGATTTTTAAAACATAATACTTTAATTCTAACATCATTTCCTAAAACCCAAAACCCCTCTCTCTTAAAACGCTCTCACAAGTCTCTATGGAAGTTAGTAGTCAAGAAGAGCTAGGAGGGCTATTGCTGGTCGATTTCTTCACCAAAAATCAGTGAGTTTTTTTCAATTATAGGGGTATTATATACATATTTTAACTCTCTTCCATTAAAGGATTCACTTCTAATGGATTGTCAAAAAAAGTCTCCAACCCTAGTTTTCTCTATATTCAACTCTAAGTATAGTTCTTGCACGAAAATGTTTTGAATTATTTAAAAATGAAGTATCTAATGTTAGTTGATGTCATTAATGCTAAAATTCAATGAAAACATGTTAAAGTTTTTTTACTCAAATTTTGGATTTAGGAATGAGTTAAATGAGCGTAAATTGGTAGTGATTGAGCTTTAGTTTCTTATGGTTAATATTATTTTTTAGCTACTACACTAAGGGATATATTATGATCAAATGTTGAGTAAAATGTTATAGATGGTTGAAGCTTGTATAAAAGGGTAACTTGGTTATGTTGTTTAGCTTTAATTTCAAAATGCTCTTAAGTGGTATGGTCCACCTTCTTGGTGGCGGCGTTTACTTGAATTGTATGAATGTGAAGTTACTTGTTTATTGTGAATGAGTCCATGAAGGCTTGATGTGTGAAATAAGATAATAATGATGCTATTCTTACTAAATGTGCTTTATGAAGTTATTATGTTAAGTAGCCTAGAGAGTGTCCTTAAATGAATTATATAATTATGTGAAACCTTTAAAGTGTCTGATGTGATAAATGAAGGTCTAAGAATGTATAGAAGTTAAATGTAAATCAAATGAAGCTTATGTGAAAGGTGTTCTCAGATGTACACACAGACTCACACTTGAATTAATAAACGAAGCTAAGTTAAGTCAAAAGGGGAGTTTTGGGGTAAACACTCTTCGTCAATTGAGATAAAGTGTTTAGTATCAACCTCACTACATCATATGAGCTTTCAAATATAGGTTGAAGGATGAATGCCCTTCGTTAGTTGAGATGTGGTGTTCACTAGTCATCCTTAACCTATACTATATAATGTTGAGAATCGATGGGGAGATATGTCTAGCACCGACACGATATGAAAAAAGGGTGGTTACAATTCGTTAGTTGAGAAGTGGCATTCCAATGCACCTCTTGAGATGAGTACACCTCGTTAGTAGATATTCACTTTCATAGAAGCAAGCTACTTATACCTTAACTAACACCCGCAAAGGTGTAGATATTGGTGAAGTTGTGTAAAAGCTAAAAAGTAAGGCCTCACCCTAGGCAAGTGAGGGGACCCTTCTCCAATATGGGATGTATCAGGTTGCATGTTTAGATCTCATGGTCTATGTCGGTTAAACTATCTCCACAAAAGTAATGGAAGTTCTAAGACTTCTAAAAGAGTGTACTACTTAGGGTAGGGTAGGTAGTGGAATTGGACACTATTTATCCATTGCACTAGGTAGGAATTCCAAAAGGGGAGTCTTGATGAGTCTTATATGAATTGAATGAACTAAGTCACCTAAAAGAATGTACTAGTTAGGGTAGTTTGTGGAATAGGACGCTATCTACTCATTTTACGAAGTAGACCTTCCGAAGGGGAGTCTTGGTGCTAAGCCTTCTAAAAAAGTATACTACTTAGGGTAGGTGGTGGTATGGAATGCCATCTACTCATTTCACTAAGTAGGAATTCCGAAAGGAAAGTCTTGGTGTGTTGATTGAGTGTTGTTATAATGTCTTGTTATTGACTAGGGGTTTGTTCTCCTGTGGTGAGTAAGCCTAAAAGGGGTAGTCTTGAGGATCACTTTATTCTGCATTGATGGAGCTATATGTGCAATTTCTTCATGTCTTACCTTGGTGAATATTAGGATAACCTTAGTTAGGGAAACTCCTATGTAAATGAGTTCACTTCATCGTTGCTTGTCTTTTGAAGTACATTTTTTTGAAAATAAATTAGTTCATTGTAATGTGCTAAAAGAGTTCACTGAAAATTTAAAAAGCTTACTGTAAATGCTTCTTTTGTTAAAATTATGAAAATTCTTCTCTAATTTTTAAATGATGATTCTTATATTATTTTACTTCTATATTCATAAATGTTTTACTTAATTGGCAAGAAAATGTTTTTATACTAAAATTCCCTTTTAGCATTTTTTTCATATGCCATACTTAGTACATTATTTGTACTAATCCCATACTTTTACATACACTAATTATAGGTTTGGAAGAGAGGGTTATGTTAGAAGGTAAAGCTTGGGAAAGATTCTCTCCTGAAAAATTATGTCCTCATATATTTGAGGGCGTAGTTCTTAATTCTTTTAACTTTGTATAAGTTTTTAATATGTATTTTCTTTCAATGTAAAGGGACGTGTCCCTAATATATTATGTCGTGTCTTGAAGATTGGCTTTGAACAATCAGACTACCTTAGTATTTTATTAAAAATGTTTCTTTTCATAAATTATTCATGCAAAGTTATAATTCCGCACTACTTTTCATGTGTTATGTAAGCAACAATAGTTAATGGGATCATACAAGACTCCAAAGGATGAAGTACGCCTGGTCATGACCATAGGGTTCTCCCTAAAATCTACGGGTTGCTTGTGGGTCATGATAGACTTTGTATCATTGCATAAGGTTATGATAAATAGTTTAGGTTCTAAAAGTCTCTCAATCCACGTATAGTAGAGTCTTGGTCATTGGTGTGAGTCGGGGCACATCCATGTACCAGAGGCTATAGGACGACACAGTTTCACTTCCTTTATTACTCCTGTATCGTGCAATAGATTTTAACTCCATAAGATCATTCTCTTCTTCTCCATTGTCTGGTGGGTTTTTTAGGTGTGATTGATTCTAAGGGATATGCTTCTTAATCGAGAAAGAGAAAGGTGAGTTTGATGCTTATGATGGTTTTGTGGGTAGAAGAATAAATATGAAGGTTAGTTTTGAAGATTGTGACGGGAATCCATTTATGGATAGGTGTGACTTATGATATTAGTAGTGTTGTGATGAGAAACTTTATGGTGACGTAGTTCTATGAATGGTAAGAATAATAATGATTGAGTAAAGTGCCTTTTAGAGTAAATGATTTATCTTGTGATTATGTTCAATGATGGTAGAAATGCTTTAAGGTGTAAATTTGAGGAATGTTGAGAGGATGTGATGATCTTTTAGGAGTTGAGGGTGACCCTCTTGTATAATTAATTTTTCATAGTTGTTCTTATGATTAGGTGTAAAATCTTGTATAGGTTTACCCTAAGGAGGAAATGTGGTATGAAATCCTATTAATGAAATTTTTGTTCCATGAAATTGAGTTAAGTAGTGCCTAAGATTTGAGTGAGGTGGTGTTCAAGAGAGTTTGTCTATGCTTAAATACTAAGAAGAAAGTTTTATGCTTAACTTGTACGGTTGATGTTTAGTCTTGATGTGCATAAGTTAGGGGCAGTGTGTTCATACATTGTGAGAGGTATAATGGTACTTTGAAGTATGAGACCTTGAAGATGGCTTTTCCCTAAGTGGGGGATAATGAGTTAGTAGAGAAGTAAGTTATATCCTCATTTT
This sequence comes from Solanum habrochaites, assembly GCA_027704765.1. Classification (NCBI taxonomy): domain Eukaryota; kingdom Viridiplantae; phylum Streptophyta; class Magnoliopsida; order Solanales; family Solanaceae; genus Solanum; species Solanum habrochaites. Next base: position 13,716,272 of record JAKWJA010002492.1, on the reverse strand, counting down.
TTCTTTTGTTCTTTTTCAAGATTGACACCAAATCCTCTATAGTTTTGTAATGATTAAGAGTCTTGCATTATAGTATGAATTATCATGTGTGTATATGAAGTTAGATTCCTTAATGTCTAAAGTTAAAGAAGCAAGTTAAAGCTAAGTTTTTCATAATGAATGTTAAGTAGAATTGGATATAGTGTACATAGCCCAAGAGAATCCTCAAGGGTTACTAAGTGGGAGTGGTAGTATGGGATGCTAATAAAACATTTCACTTAGTGTAACTTACCAAGTGTCTTTGGAGTAAGTTAGTATGGTCTTGTCTCTCATATTGTCATACCATCTTGTTAAAGTTGTTTGAAAGGTGCATTACAGAGTTTCTTATGACACAGTGAAGTTTTGAGTTCACTGTAAAGAAGTCCAAATTTTGAGAAAATTGCATTTTTCATGAAAAATTATTTCAATGAATTTAGAAATGATGTTTATAAGCATGCTTTATGTTGGAGAAGGAAGTTACTCCCTAAGTGAAGGGTAAGGGTGAGTTTTCAAATTGTGAAGTTGATGCAAAAGTTGCTTATGTTGCAAAGTGTGTTAAGGTGTGAAATTGTGCTCTTTGTTTTTTGACGCTTTGATTATGAATGTTTTATTATGCTTTTAATGTGTTATGTTTATCTAAGTTAGTCCTTAATGTTATAAATATTTTAGTGTCATTCGAGGATGAATGTTATTCCAAGTGGGGGAGAATGTAACACCCTGAAACGAACTAAAAAACTAAAGATTCTTGATTGTTTCTTGAATTTATTCGGTTATAAAATGAGTTATATTAGTTTCCTTAGTCAGTGTGCGATGCTTGTATGTCAATCATCCAAGAACGTCCATGACGTTCGCAAAGTGTGTCTTAGAGAGTGTTCATGTGTCTTCATGTGTTTTAGTGAGTTTTACGTGTTCGTTTGTTTGAAAATGTTGTGACATATTTATTATACCTAGAATACTATGTTTAGGGGTTAAAAGTTCATATACGAGCTCACCTAGGAGCCACAAGGGCCCTAGAGAAGGGTCAAAGAGAAGGACCCCAAACTTCCTTGGCAGTGTCCACTAACGATGGCAAACGATGGCCAGTGGTCCAACCAACATCGCCTCGAGTAGCCCCGTCTCTTAGAAATTCAAGTCAGTATAGACAGTCCCCAAAAGAAGCTAAGTGTCCACCCACAAAACCCCACCCACGGACCGTTTATGGAAAACGGTCCATTGGTTACATCCGTCGTTTGAAGCCTTCTAAAAGTTGTCTTTTCCTGTAATTACTTGCGGTGTTTGGTAAATACACCCCAAGTAATTTATAAATCTCGGAAGTAATTTTTAGGGTTATTTAGGTATATCAATGATTTCTAAATTTTAAGACCTAAATTTAGACCTCATTCCCTAAAACACAAAAACCCTTTCTCTTAATACACTCTTTCAAGTCTCCATGGAAGTAAGAGTTCAAGAAGTGTTAGGATGTTGTTGTGGTCGATCTCTTCATCAGAAATAAGAGGGGTTTGTTCAATGAGGTATGGTATCCATCCTTGAACTCTCTTTCATTAAAGGAGTCCCTTCTAATAGCTTTTCAAAAAAAGTCTTCAACCCTAGTTTTCTCTATATTCAACTCTAAATATGAGTCTTGCATGAAAACATTTTGAATAATTTAAAAAAGATTTTTCTAATGTTAGTTGATTACTTTAATTCTTAAACTTCAATTAAAACATGCGAAACTTTTTCATCAAATTTTGGCTTCATGAAATGGGTTAAATGAGCATGAATTTGTAGTCATTAAGCTTGAGTTTCTTATGGTTTATATTGTTTTTTAGATACTGCCTTAAGGGATATTTTATGATAAAATGTTGAGTAATATATTATATGTGATGGAAGCTTGGATAAAAAGGCTAGTTGGGTATGTTGTTTATCTTAAATTTCAAAATTCTCTTGAGTGGTATGGTCCACCTTCTTTGTGGCAGTTTTGTATGAATGTGAAGTTAGTTGTTTGTTGTTTATGAAGCCATGAAGACTTGATATGTGATATAAGATTATAATAATGCTATTCTTGTTAAATATGTTTTATGAAGTTACTATGTGAAGTAGGTTAGAGAGTATGCTTTAATGAATTATATGATTATGTGAAGCATGTTAAAGTGAGTGATGTGATTAATGAAGGTCGAAGAATGTATAGAACTGAAGTGTAAATAATATGATGCTTAGGTGCAATATGTTCTCACATGTACACACACTCACATTTGAATGATTGAATGAAGCTAAGTTAAGTCAAAAAGTGGAGTTTTGGGGTGAAGACTCTTCATGAGTTGATATGAAGTGTTTAGTATCAACTTCACTACATCTTAAGAGCTTTCTAAAATAGTTTAGAGAATGAATGTCCTTCCTGAGTTGAGATGTGGTGTTCACTAACTATCCTTAATCTATGGTTTATATTGTTGAAAATACGTGGGAGTTATGTCTAGCACACATGATATGAAGAAGGGGTGGTTACACTTCGTGAGTTGAGAAGGTATCCCAATGTACCTTTTGAGATGCGTAATCCTTTTTAGTAGAGAATGAGTTACTCAGTAGCAATCTCTTTATCCCTTAACTATGCATCCACAAAGGTGTAGCTATTGTGAAAACCATGTAAAAGCTAAAAAGTAAGAGCTCACCCTAGGCAAGTGAGGGGACCCTTCTTCGATAAGTGAATTATTGGGATTCCATACTTAGCTTCATGGTCTATGTTATTTAAGCTAACTCCCAAAAAAGTAATGAAAGTTATAAATCTTCTAAAAGAGTGTACTATTTAGAGTAGGAGGTGGAATGGGACGCTATTTACCCATTGCACTAGTTACGCATTCTTAAAGGGGAGTCTTGGCGAGTCAAATATGAATTGAATAAATTAAGTCGCTTAAAAGAACGTACTACTTAGGGTAGGTGGTGGAATTAGACAATATTTATCCATTTCACTTGTCACATACGGATTTACCCCCTATACGTAACCGACATTGTTGTCCTCTTTGACGACTAAAACTAGCCTCTTATCTTACATCATCACATACATAAGTCAAATTTAGCAAAAATTTTACCCCTTTTTAATACTTATACTTAAATTTTACATAGACCTCTACATACACATAATACACATATCGAGAATACATGGACCCTTCCTATAGAAAAGTTACATAGCTCTCTACTTTTATTGCATATATGTATATATAAGATAGAACATTGTCTTAAAGATAGTCTCATATTATACCATCTAAATGATCATAGAAATTTTGGCATAGACCTACATCAATAAAAATAAGCCACATATAGGCTTATACAAATCATACTCAAATGAAAATAAAGTGAAAATAAGAGTCTTAGAAAAAAAAAACAACTCTATAAGCTAGATATTGTCATCGCCCTCGAAAAGGAAAGACATACTCACTTGGATGGTAGAGAATGTCCAAGTCCTCTTCAAGTTATCTCGAATGAGCCTTCAACGATCGGAAAAAAAATGTTTGGAAAAAATTGAAGAAATGGGGTTAGTATGACCCTTATACTAAATATGAGACCATATGCACATATACTTATGAAATATGCTAAGAAAAGGACGATTCAATAAGTATGCATTTTTCATTTAAAACCTTCATGCATATATAACAAGACCATACCAATCAACATTTTACATTTGTTAAGTCATAGGCATATTCATCAGAATACTACAACGTCAAGTACAGTAAAGTCAACCATACATATCATGTAAGTAAATAAATATCCAAATAACTCGATCATCAAGTCACATTCAATAATAACCATGAATGACAATACATTTCATTATAATAAAATAATTCAATTACCCATGAATCCGAATCAAGTAAACAAGCCCAATGCCAAGCAAAGCCCCATAACCTTACTGAATCAAGTAACCCAACAAGAATCATTACTAACAACCTACTTCACCCAACATTACATTTAGATATACATTTAATCTTACTTTAACAATATAAACCAACACATACTCATAAGTGAACTAATCAATATATAGTATCAACAATGTAAAAGTTTATCATAAACATATAATCTTTCATTATAAGCATAAACATACATAAAAACATCTTCCTAAAACTCCCCTCAAGGCTAACTAGTCAATTACTTAGGTTATCCTACTTAGATTTCAATCCTATAATTCATTTTACCTTTTGGGAACATCTTTCTCTAACCGACATAGACCACATGAGCTAGTGTGGAATTCGGTGTTGTAAAACCTTACACCGATGGAAGGTGGTCTATCAGCCAATGTAAAACCAAACATAGACGTAGCTTTCTAGGCGGATCCACTATCTAGTCTTTCTATGGGGGCAACATCGTTCAAGAACTAGGAGATTGGTATAATCCCTCTACATACCATTTTGAAATTTGGGCCTCCTCTCATGGGAATACATGGGATGAGTATCATTTTTTTGGGAGTCAACACCACGTTTACAAATACAGGGTGAATCTTCTTCTATGGGAAGTTATCACATCCCATTGTCAAGTTCACTCAGTGCTAAGCTAAGTCCATTTATTGAAATGTCTTTAAGCCTTTAGTAATCAATCATAGCTTAGTTTAGGTCATAGGTTCTACCCCTTGTATAATCATCATAATCAATAGCTAAATAACAATTGCCTGAGTATAAGTCCTTTCTTTACAATTGATATCAGTGACATAAGCACATTAGGGCTTCATATTATAATAAGGCACATTGATAGTAATCACCATCCGAATAAAAGATACACCTTAATCAACCTCACAACATAGTAAATACATTTCAATTTAATATCATACCACCCTATAAATCCTAATACAAGGCTTACTCCAATATAACATCATGACTTAATCAAAATTAACCACAATTGGAAATAAAGGATGGAGATGATTAGACTTACCAATTCTCATTCATAGTTCATCATCAATGTCTTAAAATAAAACCACATTTAAATAAAATTTAGATGTACAACATCATAATTCAATAATAAACATGATAAGACGGCTGGAAAATCACTACATCACAATTCAATACTACATTATACCTATAGATAAGGAACTTAGGTTAATTCAATTCCTAACCTATATTATTATATCAAGAACTAGCATGAAAGACTACAATTCACTCTAATTTATTCATGATTAATTTAAAAACATAAACTAATAAAAATTCAACCAATAAAAAGGTAAATTAAACCAATTTCGACTTAGTTCATATCAATGTCAAACCTTGGGTTAAGGATTAAGGATTATCATCAACAAACTATAATAAATCATCAAGATAGAACATAATTAAGTTAGAATACATGTTAATTTATTCATATTATCCAATTAAAATGAATAAATAAATCAATATATAAGCTAATTTTCGAGATTGAGAAGAACCCACACGAAAATCTAACTTTCGAAAATATTTTGAAAGAAGGCTTTGAGGAAAGAGGTCCTAGAGGTGAATTATATATCATACCTCAACATTTGATGAATATTTGATGGTGAAATCTTTCCTTTTCAGCCCCCAAATCTCTCCCCTAGCTAGTCTTCAATGGTGTCTTCCAAAATAGAGAGAGAAAAAAGAGAGAAGGAAGAGGATTTGTTTTGCGAATTGTGTTTAATCTAATGAGGGTTGGGGGATTTATATGGGGTTTTAATTAACGCAATTATACTCCCGTAAACCTCTAATTAATCACCTAACCCCCTAAATAATTAAATGTACTAGCTTAAAAAGTGTAGGAAAATTGCAAGCCTATTGATGGCCAGGCCTCCCTCCGTGCTGCACAACAATTGTTTCGGTAAGAGACTTGTGTAGGAGAGAGATCCAGCATTTTGTATAAGTTTTGGAAGAAGGTTTGCATCGACACCCAGTCGATCTATACACAAGCTGTCCTTTGCATCTCGTGGTTGCACACTGCCCAGGCAGTGTTTCCTCCTACATGCTAGTGTCCTCCTCAAGGGCCCTTGGTTGATCATTGGGAAGTCGTACCCGGATTTTTTGACCATGAATCATCTTAAAAACCTATTAACCACCCTTCCACCAATTTTTATTGATTTTCGACTCCTGCAAGATTCTTAAATAGGCATAGGCGCTCTAGTACCTCCTAAAACTAGTTTCCAAACGCCATGGACGTTCTTAGACGTTTACGTTCCTAAAATTACAAAATGACGTATATTCATTGAGATAGGTATTAAATATTTTTTAGACCTAGTAACACCTATGTTAGTCTTTAATACATGTCTTTCACTTTTGACATGTTACATTATCCTCCCCTTAGGAACATTCGTCACCGAATTACATTAAAAGTTTTTAGAAGGAAGGAATAGACTCAATACTAGCAGCCCAACAAATTTACAATACATAATAACATCAATCATATCACATAAACAAGGAAATTTTAAACTTTAATGACCACAGATGAAGCTCAACATTTCTTTATAAGGACTACCCTTCTCACAACAACAACATTACCTGAACTTACTTTACATGAGCCAATTTTGTAAAATTTCAGTCCAAAAAACATGCTATATATCATTTCATAAAGACTTAAGATATCAAATTGCACCACATAACTCAAAACAAACAACAGAAAAATTTCAACTTCCAAGCATCACTTCATTGTGATCACTGTAAAGAAAAAATTAAAAATGCACATTTTGAAATACTTCACTAAAATTCAAAACAACTTCAATTTTAGACATTGTTTTCATTATTACTAAGAATTATTAAACTTAGTTATCAAATACATGATGTTGCTGGCCTTGGCCTCCCATGTTACACCCTCAACTAGGTGATTCTTCCATAACACCTTTACGAAAACAACCTCTTTATTCCTTAACTGCTTGACTTGCCTATCAAGAATTTTAAACGTAAATTTCTCATAAGAGTGGTCATCCTTGACACCATGATCCTCAATAGGAAGAATCGACTCAGGATCATCAATAAACTTCTTAAGCAGGGAGACATGGAAAACCGGATAAATCGAAGACAATTCACTAGGAAGTTTCAATTCATAAGTAGCCTTACCAACTATTTGAAAAATTTCATAGGGACCCACATAAAGATGACTCAACTTCCCTTTCTTGCAAAATCTAACCACCCCTATCATTGCTGAAATTTTCAAATACACTTTATCGCCTTGTTCAAACTACAAATCCCTTCTCCTATGATTGTCATAAGATTTTTGCCAACTATAGACCATTTGCAACCGGTTCCTTTTGATATAAACTTTCTCAAAGTTATAAACCAAATTGGGACCAAGAAGCGAAGGCTATCCCACTTCAAACCATCCCATAGGAGACCTAAATCTACTACAATACAAGGCTTCATAGGGAGTCATGGAAATGGATGAATGAAAACTATTATTATATGCGAACTCCACCAAAGGCAAATGCTTATTCCGATTTCCCTTGAAATCATTAATAGAAGACCCAAGTATATCCTCAAGGATTTGAATAGTATGTTTCGCTTGACCATCCTTTTGAGGATGACAAAAGGTACTCAACTTCACCTTAGTACCCAACCCTTTTTTTAATTACATCTAAAACATAGATGTGAATTGTTCACCCCGACCAATACGATTGATAAAAGAATACCATGGGGACACACAATCTCATTTATGAAGATCCTATCATAATCTTTCGCTGATTAAGTAGACTTGACGGTAATAAACCGAGCAGACTTGGTCAACCTATCCACAACCACCCATATAGAGTCCTATTGCTTTTGAGTGCGAGGTAAACCCACTAAAAATCAATATTGATGTCTTCCCACTTCCAAGTAGGAACTTGGATCTCTTGTAGTAAACCACCCGACTTTTGATGTTCGGATTTTACTTGTTGGCAATTGGGACACTTAGCGAAAAACTTGCCTATGTCCTTCTTCATACCTTCCCACCAATATACCTCCTTAAGGTCATGATACATTTTTGTAGAACCCGTATGAATGGAGTAGAGAGAACCCATGGGCTTCATCAAGGATACGGTCCCTCAACCTATCTACATTGGGAACACACAATCTCCCTTGGTACCTCAATAAACTATCCCCCCCCTAAGAAGAATTACTCATTTAGTTTACTAACAACCGATTCTTTCAACTCCATCAATGGTTGATATAGGTATTGTTTGGAATCTATTGCAACTACCAATGATGACTCGGAGTTATGATGGACCTTGAATCCGCCATTCAGAGAATCTTTCAACCTCACACCTAACCTAGCCAACCTATGAACATACTTCGCTAGGTCTTTATTGGCATCATCTCTTTGAGATATCCTACCTATACTCATACGACTTATGGCATCTGCAACCATATTAGACTTGTTGGGCTAATAGAGGACACTCATGTCATAATCTTCAATAATTCTAACCACCTTCTTTCTCAGAGATTCAACTCCTTTAGGGTAAACACATATTGGAGACTCTTATGGAAAGTAAAGATATCAATATGGACACCATACAAGTAATGCCTCAATATTTTCAAGGCAAAAACCATGGCTGCTAACTCAAGGTCATGAGTTGGATAGTTTTGCTCATGTAGCTTAAGTTGCATAGAAGAATAGGCTATTAATTTCCTATGTTTCATAAGCACATACTCCAAACCCACTCGGTATGCATCACAATACACAACAATACTCTTTGTACCCTCCGGTAAGGTCAACAACAGAGCGGAAGTAAGCCTATCTTTCAACATTTGAAAATTTCTCACACACGCCTCCAACCACTCAAATTTCTTACACTTTTTGGTCAAAGTTGTCAATGGATATACAATGTACCCAAAACCCTCAACAAACCTCCGATAATAACTTGAAAGACCTATGAAGGTCCTAATATCGGTTGGAGTCAAAGGTCTAGGCCAATTTCTTACCGCCTCTATTTTCCTTGGATCAACCTCAACTCCTTCACTGGAGACGATATGACCAAGAAATGTCACCGACCTCAACCAAAACTAACATTTACTATACTTGGCAAACAATTTATGTTCTTTAAGTACTTGCAACAATACCCTCAAATTGTTTATGTTCTTACCCTCATTTTCTGAATATAACAAGATATTGTCAGTGAAGACATGACAAATAAAACATGGTAATTTTGAAACACCCTATTCATTAGGTCCATAAATTTCATCGGAGCATTAGTGAGACCAATACTAAGAACTCATAATGCCATATCTAGTCCGAATTGTCATTTTTGGTGTACCCTCACCTCTCACCATAAGTTGGTGATACCCCGACCTCAAGTCAATCCTAGAAAAGTAGCTTGTCCCTTAGAGTTTATCAAACAAGTCTTTATCCGAGGGAGAGGAAACTTGTTCTTCATTGTGACTTTTTTGAGTTGGCGGTAATCAATACACATTCTAAAGGACCCATCTTTCTTCTTTACAAACAAAACCGGAGCACCCCATGGAGAAATTCTAGGTCTTATGAAGCATTTGTCTAGTAAATCCTTGAGTTGTGCCTTCAACTCTTTCAATTCGGCCGGTGCCATCCAATTAAGAGGAATTGAAATAGGATTTCTATTTGCAAAATCAATACAAAAATCAATTTCTCAATTGGGAGGATGTCGGGGACGTTATTAGGAAAAACCTCCGGGAATTCTCTTACTACGGGGACCGACTCAATAGGAGGAATTTTGGATTTTATATCTTGGACTCTTACAATTTGGTATATATAACTCTTACAGATCATTTTGCATTCTTTTAGACAGGAGATGATATGAACTCTCGTAATAGAGTTTCCCCATTCCACTCTGCCACGGGTTCATTTGGAAAGTTAAACTTCACTACCCTTGTCCTGCAATCAATAGAAGAAAACAACCAACCCATACCCAATGTAACATCAAAATCAAACATATTGGATCTACTAAATAAACATAAGAAATTGTATTGGGCAACATTAAAGGACAATTTCTATATACACCCTTTTTGCAACAACTGACTTAACCACCGGAGTATGCACTATAAGAGGTTCAGGTAAAATATCGGGTAAAACGTAAAACTTTTTTCATACTAGAGGGGTAACAAATGTTAAAGTATAACCGTGATAAAGTAAGGAATAAACATCAATATATAATACCTTCAATATACCGGTCAACACGTCAGGAGAATTCTTTTGCTCACCACTAGAGCAGAGAGCGTAGAAGAGGTTCTTCTTTGGAGCCTGATTTGAACCACTTGCTTGATCTTGACCATCCTTTTCTTGACCTTTTATATTTGGGCAATCCCTAACCTTATGAGGACTCTTTCCACAACCAAAACAATTACCGATTCCAACCAAGCATTCACCAAAATGACCCTTTCTTCACTTGGCACATTTAGGCTTTTCATGTGGTGAGTTTCCACTCCTTTATTTTTGACTTCTCGGTTTATTTACCTTATCATAACGATCCTTTAATGGAACTTGATTAGAAACCTGCTTCTTAAATCTAGTCTTGTCTTGTATCTCAAGCCTATTCTTTGAATAACCTCTATCGTAAGATCTTGTCCTCTTGGCATCTCTACTCTTTCTCATAGCCTTTGCCTCTTCCACGTGCTTGGCATGCACCATAAGATGAAAAATGTTCATGTTGTTATGTAACATAGTTGAATGATATTCCTCTTGCAAATCATCCTACACCCTCGTCACAAAGAAGAACATTTCATCTCTAGGATCAGAAACCAAAGAAGTAGCATATTTTAACAATTTTGTGAATTTCAAAGAGTATTCATTTACATTCATACCTCCTTGGAGAAGGTTGATGAACTACACCACTTTAGCTTCTCTGATCTCCCTAGGAAATAACCGATCTAGAAAAGCCTTATTGAAGATCTCCCAAGTCACCGGACTACCTCTCAATGGACTATTATTCCTCTATTGAACAAACCATGTTTGAGCCACGTTTTTGTGTTTATATACGGCCATCTCGGCGTTCTCACTTGTAGACAACCCCATAGACAAGAATATCTTATAGACTTCATCGATGAATTCTTGGGGGTCTTTCACAACTTTAGACTCGTAGTAGGTAGGAGAGTTCATCTAAGTGAAGTACTTTATATGGGAAGCCATAGTAGTAACTTGTTGATAAGGACGGGGTTTAACCTCAAGATTGGCTTGGGTCATCATATCTTGGGCTTGAGCCGTGGCGTCTTGTTCTTGAGTAGTGATAACTTGGGACATTTGAAGAAGAGAGGCCCTTATATTCTAATCCATAAAAGTAGGAGATTCTGTATTAGCATCTTCTTCAAGTGGAGGAGCTTAATCACTATGGGGAGGAGCTCTCGCATTGGCGATTTCCTTTTCAAGTTTTCATCCCGCATTACTTAGATGTTTTATTCTTTCTATTATCACAACAATATAATTATATGAAAAAATCACACAATAAGTATACTCTAATGGCACGATATAAGATTTCCAAGTAAATGAGAGTTCCCAAGGCATCATATAGGTTCCCATCCATAAGTGTTGCGCGCTTCACAATTATGAACATGAACCTACATAAACGTGGTTGACAGAGAAATTGACTCTAATATAATTCAACCTCATGCTCTAATACCAAGTTTGTCACATAGGGGTTTACACCGTAGACGTAACCGGCGTCGTAGTCCTCTTTGAAGAGTAAGACTAGCCTCTTAGATTAGATCATCACATTCATAAGTCGAATTTAGCAGAAATTTTAGAACTTTTTATTACTTCCACTTGGAGGTTTACATATACCTCTTTATACACACCTCTACGTACACATAATATACATATCGAGTATACATCGACCCTCCATATTTGAAGGTTACATCGCCATCTACTTTTATTGAACACATATATACAAGATAGAACAAAGTCTTAAAGATTGTCTCATCTCGTACAGTCTAAAAGAACATAGCAATTTTCGTACAACGCTATATCAATATAAATAAGACAAATATAGGCGTATACAAATTGTACTCAAATGAAAATAGAGTGAACATAATAGTCTTATAAGAATAAAGCAACTCCATAAGATAGATATTGGCATCACCCTCGGAATGTGAGGACGTACCCACTTGGATGGTAGAGTATATCCAAGTCTTCTTCAAGCCGTCTCTAATGACCTTTCAACGATCGGAACCTAAAATGTTGGGGAAAAAATACCAAATGGGGTTAGTACGCCACTTGTACTAAGTATGAGACTATATGCACATATACTTATAAAACATGCTAAGAAAAGGACATTTCAACAAGTATGCATTTTTCATTTAGAACATTTATGCATATAAAACAAGACCATACAAATAAACATTTCACATTTACTAAGTCAAAGTCATGTTCATCACAATACTGCAACTTCAAGTATACTGAAGTTAACCATTCATATCATGTAAGTAAATACATATCCAAAACATCTTCAAGTCATGTTTAATAATAAGCATGAATAAAAGTACATTTCATTATAACAAAGTAGGTCAATTATCCATGAATCCCAATCAATTCAACAAGTGCACCGATCAATAAAAGCCCCATAACCTTAATCAAGTAACCCAACAAGAATCATGACTAACATCGTACTTTACACAACATGACGTTTAAATTACATTTTCTCATACTTTAATAATATAAAACAAACACATACTCATAAGTGAACTAATCAATATAGATTATCAATAATGTGCAAGTTTGTCATATACATATCATATATAATTATAAGCATAAACATACATAAAAACATCCTCCTAAGACTCCCCTCAAGGCTAACTAGTGAAATGCTTAGGTAAGTCCCATACCCTTGCCTAGCATAATCTAGGCACATTAGGTTATCCTAGTTAGAGTTCAATCTTTTAATTTATTTTACCTCTTTGAGAACATCTTGATCTAAAACTACATAGACCACATGAGTTAGTGTGGAATCCGGTGTTGTAAAACCTACCACTATTGGAAATTGGTCTACCGGCCAAAGTAAAACAAAACATAAATGAAGATCTCTAGGTGGATCCACTAGCTAATCTTCCTATGGGGGAAACAAAGTTCAAGAACTAAGATATAGGTACAATCACTCTAAAAACCATTTGACAATTGGGGCCTCCTCTCATGGGAATCCATTTAATGAGTATCCCTCTTTGGGGAGTCAATACTATGTTTAGAACTATAATATTAATCTTCCTCTATGGGAAGTCATCACCTCCCATTGTCATGTCCAGTTGGTGATAAGCTATGTCCTTTTATTGAAATGTTTTTAAGCCTTTAATTATCAATCATATCTTAGTTTAGGTAATAGGGTGTACCCCTTGTATAATCATCATCATAAATATATCAATAAGAACTGCATGAGTATAAGTCCTTTAATTACAATTCATATAAGTGAGATTAGCACATTAGCACTTCATATCATAATAAGGCACATTGATACTAATCACTATCGTTATAACACATACACCTTAATCAACCTCACAACATAGTCAAGACATTTCAATTCAACATCATACCACCCTATCAATCCTAATACAAGGGTTACTCAAATATAAAACATGACTAAATCACAATTAACCATAATTGGAAGTAAAGGATAGAGATCATTAGACTTACAAATTCACATTCATTATTCATAATCAAAGTCTTACCATAAACCCTCAATTCAATCAAATTTCAATGTACAACATCATAATTCAATAATCAACATGATAACAATGCTGGAGAATCACTACATCACAATTCAATACTACATCATAGCTTTAGATAAGACACTTAGGTTAATTCAACTTCTAACCTAGATTATTGTATCAAGAACTAGCATGAAAGACTAAAATTAACTCTAATTTGTTCAGGATTATTTTTAAAACATAAATTAATAGAAATTCAACCAATAAAAAGGTAAGTTGAACCAATTTCAACTTAGTTCATATCAATGTCAAACCTAGGGTTAAGGATTAAGGATCATCATTAACAAACTATAAGAAATAATCAATATATAACACAATTAAGTTAGAATACATGTTAATCTATTCATATTATCCAATTAAAATAAATAAACAAATCAACATATAACCTATTTTTTTTAGATTGAGAAGAACCCACATGAAAATCAAACTTTAGAAAATATTTTGAAGGAAGGATTCGAGGAAAGAGGTCCTAGAGATGAATTATATCTCATACCTCAACATTTTATGAAGATTTGATGGTGAAATTTACCCTTTTCAGCCCCCAAATCTCTCCCCTAGATAGTCTTCAATGGTGTCCTCCAAAATAGAGAGAGAAAAAAAAGAGAAGGAAGAGGATTTGTTTTGTGAATTGTGTTTAATCTATTGAGGGTCGGGGGCTTAATATGGGGTTTTAATTAATTTTATTTTACTCCCTTAAACAACTAATTAATCACCTAACCTATTAAATAATTGAATGAACTAGCTTATAAGGTTATGAAGTTGTTTTAGTTTTAAAACTCTTATGTTCATTCCTTTTTATTTGGATACAAAACATTGTAGGACCTATATGTGTTCTTGTTATGTTGATGTATGGGCAAGGCCAAAATTAATACAGTGTTGTTAAATGGTTATGATATGACACATTCTTTTGAAACTATGTTATATTATATGTATCTATGTGCAATAAAAGTAGAAGACTAAGTTATCTTCCTATACTAACGGTCTATGTATACTCGATATATATATTTTGTGTATGTAGAGGTCTATGTAAAATCAATGTAAATCAAATGAAAAGTTTTTAAATTTTCCATCTTTTTGGCCTGTGTATTTAATGATGTTAAGAGGCTAGTCTTAGTTCTCAAAGTGGACGCCGACGCCGATTACATAAAGGGGGTGCTCCCCCGATATGACAAAATTCGTATCAGAGCATAAGGTTGAATATATTTTTGTCGATGTCTCTCTCAACCACTTCTATGTAGATTCTTATTCATAATTGTGAAGCGCGCCACACTTATGAATAGGAATTTACATGATGCTTAGGAAAACTTTCACTTTCATGGAATCCAATATTGTGCCTCTAGAATTGTTACTCTACGTGTTTTTAGCATCTAATCCTTTTATTGTGATTATAGGCAATGAATACTCGAAGGAACGCGATACGAAGACTTGAAGAAGATATTTCCAATGAGGAAGTTCCTCCCCGTGGTGATCAAGTTCCTTCTCTTGAAGAAGATGCTAATGATGACCAAGCTCTGGTCAATCCTAATACTTTAACAGATGGTGACATAAGGGCTGCTCTTTTTCAAATGGCCCAAGCCATTACTACTCAAGCACAATTCGTTACTAACCAAGCTCAATACATGACTACCCAAGCTAATTAGGAGGTTGTATACCGAGCCACCAATATTTTGGCATCATGGCCTCCCGCTTGAGGGATTTCACTAGGATGAATATCCCTACTTTCTATGGGTCTAAAGTTGAGGAAGACCCCCAATAGTTTATTACAGAAATCTATAAGATCCTCTATATTATGGGACTGACTACTAGTGAGAAGGCCGAGTTATCCACTTACAAACTCAAAGATGTGGCTCAAGCTTGGTACGTCCAATAGAGAGACAATAGGTCTTTAAAGGGTGGACCGATGATTTGGGAGGTTTCCAAGAAGGCTTTTTTTAGTATATTCGTTCCTAGGGAAAAGATGAAAGATATAGTGGTGGTGTTCTTCAACCTTCATAAAGGAGATATGAGTGTGCTTGACTTCTCCTTGAAATTCAGTAAATTGTCAAACCATGCTCCTTCTTTCTTCTACTATCCTAGGGATGAAATGAATCACTTTGTGAGGGGAGTGTCAGATGCCTTGAAAGATGAATTTAATTTGATATGCTACATGACAATATGAACATTTCTCATCTCATGGTTCATGCTCAACAAGTGGGAAAGTCAAGGGCTAAGAGGAAAAGTAGAAAAACAATAAGGGCAAGTTCTTTTTATGGTAGCTCTTCAAAGGGTAGGCTTCATATTCAAAACAATCCTAAGCTTTAGAACAGGGTGTCTAATCAAGTTCCTTCCAAGTCCCTAAGGATAGGGATGATAGTTTATCTAATACTAAGCCTCAAAAGGAAAGAGGCACTAGTTCACCAACTAAGAATCAAACATGTGGAAAGTGTGGCAAGAGGCACAATGGTGATTGTCTTAAGGGAACAAATAATTATTTTGGTTGTGGTAAAAGTGCGCACAGTGTTAGATATTTCCCTATTGTGAGGGAGAAAGACAAGGAGAGTGGGCAAGCAAGTAGTTCTAATGATGCTTCGGAGAAGAATTTCTTTTATGGTCTCCGCTCTAAGGGTGAGCAACAGACTTCCCTCGATATGGTGACTGGTATGTTAAAAGTCTTCTCTATTGATGTATATGTTTACTTAATCCCGGTGCTACACTATCTTTTATTACTCCTCTAGTAACTAAAAAGTTTGACATTTTGCTTGATATCATTAATGAATCTTTTATGGTGTCTACTCTGGTGGGTGAGTCTGTGATTGCAAAAAGGGTGTATAGAATTTTTTTAATGTTGTTTCCCAATAGAGTTACTCATGTTGAACTAGTAGAACATGATGTGTTTGGTTTCGATGTCATATTGTGTATGGATTGGTTGCATGCTTTCTTTGCCTCTATATATTGTAAAAAAAGGGGTGGTGAAGTTTAACTTTCCAAATGAGCCCGTTTTATAGTGAAAGGGGGGAAATTCTATTCCTAAAGGGCGTATCATCTCTTGTTTGAAATCTTGCAAAATAATCTCTAAAGGGTTTTTATACTATATAGTAAGAGTCCAAGATTTAGACTCTGAAATTCCATCCATTAAGTCAGTTCCCATAAAGAGTGAATCTCTAGAGGTATTTCCTAATGATGTTTCGGGTATTCCTCCCGAAAAGGAAATTGATTTTGATATCGACTAGATACCGGATAAAAATCCCATTTTGATTCCTTCTTATCGATGGCTCCGGCCAAATTGAAAGAGTTATCAAGTCAAAGATCTACTAGACAAAGGCTTCATTATACCTAATATTTCTCCATGGGGTGCTACAATTTTATTTATGAAAAAGGATGGCTCCCATAGGATGCACCATGATTATCGCCAACTCAATAAAGTCACTATAAAGAACAAGTATACTCTCCCTCAGATTGGAGACATGTTTGATTAACTCCAAAGGGCAATCTACTTTTCTAAGATTGACTTGAGATCGGGGTATCACTAACTTCAGGTGAGAGGTGAGGATATACAAAAAAAAATGGAATTCTGGACTAGATATGGTTACTATGCGTTCTTAGTACTGTCCGTTTGTCTCACTAATGCCCCGACGGTGATCATGGATCTCATGAATAGGGATTTTTGAACTTACCTAGATACATCTGTGATTGTCTTCATTGAGGACATCATGGTACATTGAAAAATGAGGGTGAACATGGATCATTTTTGAGTGGTGTTACAAGTGCGTATGGAGAATCAATTATTTTTCAAGTATAGCAAATGCAATTTTTTGTTAAAGTCGGTGGCATTTCCTGATCATATCATCTCTGGTGAGGGATTAGAGGTTGATCCAAGGAAAATTAAGGCGGTGAAATATTTTCCTAGGCCGTTGACTCTAACCAACATTAGGAGTTTCTTGGGTCTAATTGGTTATTATCATAGGTTTGTGGATGGTTTTGCATCCATTTCATTCCACTAGACTACTACGACCCATAAGAGTAAAAAATATGTGTTGTCGGAGGCATGTGAGAGAAGCTTCCAAATCTTGAAAGATTGATTAACTTTCGCTCTAGAAAGGGTACAAAGGGATTCATTGTATATTGTGATGCATCTCAATTTGGTTTAGGGTGTGTGCTTATGAAACATGGGAAATTGGTAACCTATGCTTCTATACAACTTTAGGTGCATAAGATGAACTATCCAACTCATGATCTTGAGTTAGAGTCCATGGTAATATGAAGGTATTACTTGTATGATGTCCATGTTAATATGTATACAGTTCAGAAGATTCTTAAATATGTGTTTACCCAAAGGGAGTTGAATCTCCGATGAAGAAGGTGGTTGGAATTGTTTAAAGATTACGATATGAGTGTTCTCTATCACCCCGACAAGGACAATGTGGTTGAGGATTCTCTATATTTGATGACCTAGGTATTGTGGATCATGTAGAGTAAGCCACGAAAGACCTAGTAAAAGATGTTCATAGGTTTGCTAGATTTTGTGTTAGGTTGGAAGATTCTCTGAATGGTGGTTTTATGGTTCATCATAACTCGGAGTCATCCTCGGTGGTTGAGGTTAATCCTAAACAACATCTTGAATAACCATTGATTAAGTTGAAGAATTTAGTTCTTAGAAAGCTTAATGAGTCATTCTCCTAGGGTGGATGGTCTCTTAAGGTATCAAGGAAAATTTTGTGTTCCCAATGTAGATGGTTTGAAGAACAAGATCCTTGAGGAAGCTCATGGGTCCTGTTACTCCATTCATCCGGGTTCGATAAAGATGTACCACAATCTTAGGGAAGTATTTTGGTGGGAAGGTTTAAAAAAAGACATAACGAATTTGTTGCTAAGTGTCCAAATTGCCAACAAGTGAAAGCCAATCAGAAAAGTAGGGTGGTTTATATCAAGAAATACAAGTTCATACATGGAAGTGGGAGGACATATATATGGAATTTAAGGAACGCTTACCTTGGACACAAAAGCAATATGACTCTATATGGGTGGTTATGAATAGGTTGACCAAATCCACTCATTTTATTCCCATAAAGTCTACCTATTCGGCGGAGAATTAAGCAAGAATCTTCGTATATGAGATTGTGTGTCACCATGGTATTCCGTCATCCATAATATCAAATCGGGGTGCACAATTCCCTCTAGGTTTCAGAGGTCATTCCATGAAGGGTGGGTTACCAAGGTAAAGTTAAGTAGCACCTTTTATCCCGAAATGGATGGAAAAGCGGACCATACTATTCAAACCCTTGAGGATATGCTTAGGGAATGCACCATTGATTTCAAGGGAATTTGGGATAAACATTTGCCTTTGGCGTAGTTTCCTAACTATAATAGTTTACATTCATCCATATATACGGCTTCTTATGAAGCCTTGTATGGTAGGAGGTGTGGATTTCCTATTGGGTAGTTTTAAGTTTGTGAGTCTTCTCTTTTGGGATCCAATTTTAATTATAAGACTTTGGAAAAGGTTAATATCGTAACGAACCGGTTTCAAACAGCCAATAGTTGGCAAAAGTCTTATGCCGATCATAGGAGACGAGATTTAGAGTTTGAAGAAGGTGATTAGGTGTACCTTAAAATTTCACCTACGAAATAGTGGTTAGGTTAGGCAAAAAAGGTAATTTTACTCCACGTTATGTGGGTCCCTGTGAAGCCTTGCAAACGATTGGTAAGGTTGCCTAGTGAACTAACTTCAGTTCATCCGATTTTCCATGTTTCTATGCTTAAAAAGTGTATTGGTGAAAACAAGTATATTCTTCCTATTGAGGGTCTAAGTGTTAAGGATAAATTCTACTATGAGGAGATTCCAGTTCAAATCTGTGATAGGCAAGTAAAGAAGTTAAGGAATAAAGAGGTGGCTTCTGTAAAGGTGTTATGGAAGAATCACCTAGTTTAGGGTGCAACATGGGAGGACGAGGCCTGATCTGAAGTCCCGTTACCCTTATCTATCTAATAACTAAAGTTATTCATTCCTATGAATAATAAAAATAATAAAATCAAATTGAAATGCTTTGATTTCTGGTGAAGTTTTGCAAAAATGTGCATTTTTTGTGTCATTATAGTGAAATGGTGCATATTGACTTGAAAATTTTCAATTCTTCTTGTTTATAGTTGTATTGTGCATTTTTATATGGTGAGTCTTCATGAAATAATATGTAACATGTTAGTAAGGTCAGTTATGGAAACATTGACTCATGTATGGTGTGTTGAGATCGTTTTGTTGTGAGAAGGATATTCCTCATAATATATGTTTGAGCCATATAAGTGGTAATTGATGTTTTGAATCATCTTTAACTTTAAATAGATAGTGTCATCAATGGATTACAAAGAAGGCTCGTGATCCAATCGACTAAAATCTTGAAAAATTGAATGTAGTTTCTTATGAATAAGATGAAGGGTTGTGTGAAAGGTTTAAATCACTTGCTATAGTGACTAAAGTTAAAGGATAGTGCTCATTTGTGGTCACCTACTAGCTTTTATGATAAGAGGTTTACCTAAGGGTCTAGAAGAGACTAATGTTAACTTGTACGATGTAATGAGAGGACTACTAAAGAGAATAAATTTTTAGCATTATAAAGGCATGTAAATGAGATGAGGTCTCACGTTAGTAAGTCCGGCCTCCCACATGGCTTTTCTCACGTTAGTATGTCGTGATTCCCTAATAATGTGTTGTATCATGAGATGGAAACCTCCACGTTAGTAAGTCAAGGTTTCTAGAAACAATATCCTTGACCCTTAACTATTTTACCACATAGAACTCTAGCCAAGTGGATCCACCTAGATAGTTACATTCGAATGGTGACACCTTACGAAAGTGTTAACCCTCTCTTTTCGGTGTGGGATACATGGTCTAATGTTTGTTATTGCACTCCTTCCCTAATGTAAAAGTAAATAAACAAGATAAGTATGTTAAAACTTATTAGGGTTTTTTTTTGAAGTCTACTACATAGGGAAAGAGAGGGTATGGGACTTCTCTCACTCGTTGCACATGTGGGAGCCTAAGGAATGGTTCTATTAGTATCCTTTTATGATTATAACTAATAATATGATTATGTTGGTAATATATGAGTAGCATGCCTGTATTAATCATGTTATGAAGACTTTAAGAAAATATGTTGTAAGTATGAAGTGGGTTGCTTCATGTGATGCTTAGACTTATATAGGATGGGATTCTATCCTTTGCATTGTACACGTATTTCTTAGTTGATTTACATGTTGGGTTGATATTATGTTAAATTGTATTATTATGCTTATCTATACATGTTGAGTTAAATTTATAGAAAGTATGATTTTGACTAAATTGTTCGTTTCTCATGCATTGATAATTTTTGTGCATAATAGTCATACATAGTACATGTGGTTTGTACTAACCCATATTTTCTCCCTTTTCCCCCAAACATTTTAGGTTCAAGTCATTGAGGAGATTCGTGGTCATTTAATAAGAAGTCTTGGCTCTTTCCTAAGTCAATTTGTGAGTCCTCATGAGTTTCGAGGATAGAGCCACTCATCAAGCCTTATTAGTTTTGTGTATGTTTGAGACAATTATTCTATTCTCATGGTGAGACTTCATTGAAGCCTATATGGAATCTGCAATAGACTAAGGCCCATGCCAAACCTATTGTGATTTACTTTATATATGGTTTATTGTGAGACAATGTATTAGACTAAATTCGTATATGTTGTACATTGTTTATGCGAGAATCCTATGTGTGCTTCCTGAACCTCCTCTCTACACAATCAAGAGTTTTTACATATCTCATATTTTCTTACATATGATGTTCAATAAAAAACACTAAGGCTTGTCTTAGTCTTTGTAGAGCACGATTACACCGGTTTCGCCTAGGGGTACTTTGGGTCATAACAAGCTTGGTATGAGAGCATGAGGTTAATTATTTTTAGGAATGATGTCTCACTGAACAATGTTTATGTAGGGTCTTATTCATAATTGTGAAGCGCGCCACACTTATGAATGATAAATTATATGATGCTTACGAACTTTCACTTTCTTCTTATTCCTTAGTCGTGCCTAAGAGTCTTAAATCTATATAGTCCTTTCTTCCAATCCTTTTATTGTGCTTATAGGAACTTAATACAAGGAGGAACGACGCTCGAACAGCTGGAGAGGAGATTTGATTGAGGCAATTCCCCCTCAAGATCCTCAAAAACCTCAAGTTCCTATTTGAAAAAGGGGCTATGTCTAATGATGAGATAATATAGGCCATTCATTGCTGGACTCAAGTGTTTGTTACCTAAGTTTCTTTGGGTACAAGGGTGCATGTAAACCCCAATGCTAACACCACCGCTTCAAGGATTAGGGATTTCACAAGGATGAATCCACCTACTTTCTATGGTTCTAAGGTGGAGGAGGACCCATTAGGGTTAATTGATGGAGTGTTCAAGGTTCTTTATGCTATAGGTGTTTCTTGTCAAGAAAAGGTGGATTTAGTCGCCTATCAAGTCAAAGACGTGGCTCAAGTTTTGTATGAGCAATGGAAGCATGAGAAGTCGGGTATACAAGGCCGAATTACTTGGGGAGCTTTTAGAACGGATTTTCTTTATAGGTTCTTTCCCATGGAACTAAGGGAGAAGAATATGAAGTAATTCATCAACTTTCAACAAGGGATTATGAGCGTGAAGGAGTACAACCTCAAGTTCGCTCAACTATCAAAGCATACTTCTACTATGGTTGCGAATTCTAGAGCAAAGATGAAAAAAAATTCATGGGGATATATGATCTTTTTATTAATTAATGTAGGTAGGATAATTTTAATCCTAGCATGAAAATCTCTCATCTCATGGTTCATAACGAACAAATTGAGGAGCAAAAGCTTAAGCATGTTGGTACAGAGGTGAGAAGGTGAGAACCGAAAAGGAAAATTCTTCTCAAAATAGGTTTGAGGTTCAAGACAAACCAAGGTTTAAAAGGATGTTTTCCAAATAAGACCCTCCTAATTTAAAAAGGGTAAACAAGAGTAAGGTGCCTATTCTAAATCCCCAAGAGAGGAAAGGTGGAAGATCTTAAGTTGAGTAGCCTCTTTGTGCAAAATGTGATCAGAGACATGATGGTTAGTGCCTAGTTGGCACGGGTAATTGCTAAAGTCGTGGAAAGAGTGGTCACATGAAGAGAGGTTTCCCTATGATGAAGACTCAACTAAGGGAAAATACTCGACTTCAAGCAAGTTCCCAAAATTTGGATGCTCTTAAAAAGAATCTCTTTTATGCTCTCCAATCCCGATGTGATAAAGAGATCTCACCGGAGGTGTTCACCGATATTGTTAAAATTTTCTCCTTTGATGTATATGCTTTGTTGGATCCGGGAGCTACACTATCTTTGTGACCAATTTGTAGACATGAAGTTTTAAATACTACTCGACATATTATACGAATCTTTTTTGGTTTCTACCCCGTTGGGTGATTCTGTGGTTGTTAAAAGAGTGTTGTCTGATATACCTTGGTTTCACGGTATTTTAATGCTTTTTACTTAAGTTTAGTGTGTGTACAAAAGACGTTTTGTATTGATTTTCATATAAGTTTCTCTTTATTTGCAGGAAATTTGTCTAAAGATGAACGCGGAAGTTTTCGAGCATGAAATGGTGAAAAGTTACCACCTACGAGGCTTGTGACGGTCCATAGGTGGCATCGTAGTGAAGCTGCTGAAGGAAGATAGAGAAGTCTGACCTAAGTGTGGGATTACAAATTTCATGATGGACCGTCATAGTCACGACGGTCCGTCCTGTTGGTTCGTCGTGATGATCAGAGAGTAGTCCAGTACCCAAATTCCAAGAAGTTTAAGTTTTATGGAAAGGAGACCCTCAACGGACCATCGTTCTTAAAATGGTCCGTCATACCTGTTCGTCGATGGTAATGAAGAAAGAATAAGAAGGATTTGTAAAGTATAGGATGACGGAAGCCATGATGGCCCGTCGTGACCACGATGGCCCGTCATGAGGTCCGTCGACTCAGACGCGTCTTGAAAGATTTTCAGAAATTAAAGTCCTTCTTTTATTTTTTTCTTTTTTTTATAAATAGTTGGAAAAATCTCATTTTTGGGGTTAGACTCTTTGTGGTGAGACTCTTTGTTGTTAGACTCTTGTATATTAGACTTTGTGATTGTTATACTTTTTGAGAATCTTTAGTCCTCGAATAATTTCAGTAATTGATAAACTTTTTCTGGAATTGATTGTTGGTGCATTTGTTAATTAATCAAGTGAACTTCTAAATTTTATTCTTTCTCATTGGAGTAAGTGAATGAATTCTTATATTACATATATGAATATTGTGATTATGACTATAGGTAACTAAACTCTATAACTAGGGTTGTGGGTACCATTGCTGAATAATGAGGTAAAATCTAACTAAAATAACAAGTGTAGAATAGTGTCGTGCATGTATTGATAATTCTTTCGTTTAGAAGTCTTTTTAACGGATGAACAACGTTAAAACTCACCTTAATTCTACTTGCCGGACCAAGGAGGTAGATAATAGGAAAAGAATTATCAACCTAGATTTAGTGTATACTATCTAATAGGCTAGTATTGATTGGTAGAGGTAATAATAGTCAAATATCTAATACAAAGCTTAATACGAGGTAAAGTTCAGGGTTAGTATGAAACACACGTAGCCGGACCAAAGTGCGGAGTGAAATTTTCTAGATGCCGGACCAAGGATTTAGAAATACATAAATTATCACTTTGCATGCTAGATACTAGGAAAGAATTGTTATAGTTAGAATTATCAATTTAGGAACCTCTGGGGAACATGTAAACCCTAGTTACTTTTATTTATTGATTAAAATCCAAGATTTGATTCTATTAGTTTGTTACTTTAATTTAGTTAGTTATTTTTATTCATTTTGAAATAACCCCCCCCCCCCCTTTATTGTCTTTTGTTTTCTAAGGAAATCATTGACTAAATAATAGTAATAATAGATTAAAGTTAAGTCCTAACTATTTTCCTCGTGGGAATGATCCCAACCTCATTAGTTTGGGTCTTTACTTGTTTCGACCTCTTTGTTTCTTATTTGAAAAATAAGTTTAAGCGTGTCAAATTTTTGCGTCGTTGCTGGGGAACTAGCTTTTAAATTAATTTAAATTTATTATTAAAGGTTAGTCAATATTTTCTTGATGTTCCTTTCTATTGTTTATGATTCTCACAGAAATGTCTTCCTTGTATGTCAAATACATGAAGAGGAAGAGAACCCTTGTTTTCTAAGATCACGAATTAAAGCGTACACTATGCAATATGAAGAGAAACTTGGGTATTAACGATGATGATCCAAATCAGAACATCAGAGCTCCGGTTGATATTCTTGGTCAGTTATTACCAGATGATCAGTGTAAAAATCAACAAAGGGGATAAAATCCCTTTCCATGTCCTCAAGAACACTACAGAGGCTATGATAATATAGAAGACTCTAATGGGACACTTGTCTTTCCCCTTCTACCACAAGGCCATACCTATATTGTAACTAGTAGTCTTATGCAAATTCTCACTACCAGAGGTTTGTTTTAAGGGCTACCTTCTGAGGACCCACATGCCCATATAGCTAAGGTAAGGGCACTGTGTACAAGTTGTGTAGGGAGGCCTGATTTGGATTTGAATGTAATAGGGCTAAAGTATTTCCTCTCTCACTGACGGGAGATGCTTCTATTTGTTTCACTGAGCTCCCGTATAACTCAATTCAGTTGGAACCAACTAAGGGAAATTTTCTTAGCACGTTACTACCCAGTCTCCAAGAAACTAAATCACAAAGACAGAGTGAAAACTTTGTGGCATTACAACGAGAGTCAGTTAGTAGTTCTTTGATAAATTCACTTCATTTTTTAGAAGAGTCCCCAATCACCGCATAGATGATGAGTCACTGAAGGAATATTTCTATCGGGGACAGGATTATAATAATAAAGCGGTGTTGAATACTATAGCGGGTTGTTCTTATGGTGAGTGTCCTTATGCTGAGATTGCTGAAAATTTAGAGAAAATATCCCAGAATAATAAAGCTTCGAGTAGTAGGAAGTTAGATACATGGAAAAATACCTTCGTAGTGTAATCCACTCATAACCCAGCCAGAGATGAGATTCGTGAAGAGATGGCTCAGATGATAACTGAGCTTGGGTTGGTATTAAAACAGGTCACTGGGGTGCATAAAAGATAAATGCAGTTAAATACATGTCTAAAACACCATCACAAAATGATCAATGTTATTATGTGGAGAATTTCTATGCGGTAAATGAGCAGACGAGGGGTTTCCGACTGAGTGCCCAAGGCTCAAATCAGGAGAATTGGCGCCAAGGTCAAGGAAACCAAGGTAAGATCTATGGTAACTATAACTCTGAGGGTCATTATGTCCAAGATGGAAACTACAACTAGGACAACAACTTCAACAGGGTTAACTATGGTAACAGAAATGATAGGAATGGGCCTTATTTCCCTCCTCAAAATCGTGAAGGTACTTCTAGGAATGGTGGAGATAGTATGGCGCGAGTTGAGGATATATTGGACAAAATGAGGAGGAGGTTCGATCATAGTGATGAGCAAATTAAAGAGTAAAGGAGTGATTTAGCAGGTATTTGGCAGAAAGTCTATACAGATGCAATATCGATTAAGCAGCTTGAGTTGCAAATGACCCAATTATTAGTGACTATGAACACACGACAACCGGGCACTCTTCCTAGCAACATTATATAAATTCCAAAAAATGATGGACACTGTATCGAAATACCTAGTCGAGGTGGTAAGCAGACCATTGACCCATCTATGCCGTCTAATGAGGAAATGGTGATAATAGATAATGATAAAGTGGTCGAGGTTAGTGGTGAAGTAGAAGATAACACTGGAAAACATGTTGAAGTGCCTACAAAGGTAATTCCCATGCCTAGACCACAACCCCGCTTTCCTCAAAGATTAGTGAAAAAGACCGAAGATTGTAAATATCGATGTTTTATAACAATGTTTAAGCAACATTCTATCAATGTCCCTTTGGTAGAAGCTTTAAAACAAATGTCCGGTTAGGGCAAGTTTATGAAAGATCTGGTTACAAAGAAAAGATCGGTCACTTTCGAGGATGATGATAGAATGCAACATTGTAGTGCTATTGCTACAAGATGTCTCTTACAAAAGAAAGAAGATCCGGGTGCGTTCCCTATTCCTCGAACAGTTGGGTCATTAAATTTTGTGAAAGCATTATTTGATCTCAAGGAAAGCATAAATCTCATGCCCCTCTCGATTTACAAGAAGTTGGGTTTGGGTGACCCAAAGCCCACTGCAATGCGGTTAATGATGGCCGATTGAACAGTGCAAAGGCCTATAGGGATACTCCACGATGTTCTAATAAAAGTGGAATCGTTCATATTTCTAGCAGAATTTTGTTATTCTTGATTGTGAAGTCAATTTTGACGTGCATTTTATTATTCGGAGGCCATTACTTGCTACGGGTATAGCCTTAGTTGATATGGAAAAGGGGCAGATGAAATTTAGGTTGAACAATGACGAAGTGACGTTCAACATTTGTAGGTCCATGAGGAAGAGTAGTGAGATCCAATGGGTATCTGCTATATCCTACAAATAAAATATGAAGAATCACCATGACCTAAAAATTAAAAAATGAGATTTTATGGTTGGGGATTTGGTTCTTTTATACAATTCTAGGTTGCGTTTGTTTGCGGAAATGCTTAAGTCCAAATGGACTGGCCCTTACTTGGTTACCCAACTATTCCCTCATGGAGCTGTTGAGTTGTAAACAAAGGAGGGTCTGCGGTTTAAGGAAATGGACAATAAATAAAAACCTATTCCGGGCATGCTGAATCATCGAATTAAGTGATCGAGGCATACCATCTTGATGAAGTATGAGTAATCAAGTGACTTCAGTCGTGTCGCGATGTTAAATCAGGCGTTGGTTGGGAGGCAACCCAATAGTTTGGTTTTCTTTCTAGTAATGGTAGCAGATTCTACTTATAGGTTTTAAATTTGCGGGCACATCTCCAAGAAATTAGGCAGAAAATCACTCTGCCCTGTCACTGACGGATACATCGACGGACCGTCACGCATGAGATGGATCGTCGCATGTATCTGTCGTACCAGGTAAATCATTCATTTATTAAAAACTAGGGCACACATGAAGGAACCAATGACGGACCGTCGCATCTGTGATGGCCTGTCATCGGGGACTTGTTGCGTCATTAATGAGAGTACCCAACCTGACCCGGCTGGGGGTATTTTAAAAATTATAACATTTAAAAACCCCACCCCTTAATTTCACCCATTTCCTTCCCTCTTTCTCCCATTTCCCTCCCATTCAAACTTCAAACTTGCTACCTCTCTTCTATATCAACTGATCACTTCCCGAAATTCCTCAATTTTGAATATTTCCTTTATACTAGTCGGAGTCAGTTGTTGTGGTTCTTTTCTTAATCACCAAGTACCTCCCTTGCTTGTTTTTCTCCTCTTCTCAGGTATAAGTCTTTAATTTCTACCCATTTGCATTGCATTTTTGTTTTTCAATTAGTATTAGCCTATTTCTTATTGAAAGGTCTTTATTATTTGATCCAATTTTGTCTGACCTACATTGAGAATCCTCAAATTGCCTTGTTAAAACTCTAGAAGTAGGTGCTTTAGCATTGCTAGTTTACTAGGTATTTGGTTGAGAAACATATAGGTTAACACAAATTATACCATGTGAGTCACATAGGATGAATGTTGCATCTAAGTTCTATCACTGAATGACAGAACGAGACCCTGATGATGGACCGTCGTACCCACGATGGACCGTCATAGTGTTCGTTCCAACACCCCCAACACCTCACTGTCATATTTTCTCAAAGTGTCCAACAACGGACACATGCGACGGACCGTCATTCCCACGACGGTCCGTCCTACACAACCGTGCTGGCTGTCAGAGACCCTATTCCTCAGGGTTTCCAACTTTTTTTAAGTGTCCTCTGACGGACATCTAAGACGGACTATCATACCCAAAATGGTCCATCCTGCACAACCGTTCTGGTTGTCAGAGACCCTATTTCTAAGGGTCTCCCACTTTTTCTAAGTGTCCTCTGACAGACATCTACGACGGGCCATCATTCCCGGGATGGTCGGTCTTGCACAACCGTTCTTGTTTTTAGAGACCCTATTCCTAAGGGTCTCAATCTTTTTGTTAGTGTCCCTTGATGGAAGTCTACGACGGACCGTCATACTCTCGATGGTCAGTCCGGCACAACCGTTCTGGTTGTAAGAGACCATATTCTTAAGGGTCTCCTACTTTTTCTAAAGTGTCCTCTAACGGAAATCTACGACGGAACGTCATACCCTCGATGGTACGTCCTACACAAACCGTCCTGACGGTCAGAGACCCCTCTCCTAAGGGTCTTCATACTTTTTCTAAGTGGCACAAGATAGACATCGACGACGGACCATCATTATCACGACGGACCGTCATTATCACGGTGGACTATTATTATCACGACGGTCCATCCTATTTATCTGTCACAACTGTCAGAGATTTTCTTGCAGGGGTCTCCACATATGCATAGTTTTAATAAGACATGACGGACCCCATGACGGTCCGTTGTACTCACGACGAGCCGCCACCTGGTTTGTCATGTTTCAGTATTACTATAGATTATTACAATTTTGCTGTTATATTTTTTTGTGTCGTTTTTTCTTGTCTTATTTTCTCCTTTTAGTACTAATATTTATTCCTTACAGTAACTATCTCTAATTGCACCAAAATAAAATCGAGTTTATGCACGCGGGCATTCAAAGTCTATTGCCCTATCTGCCCGCCTAGTTATAGGCTCTGAATATGAGCATGATACGGAGTACGTGTCCCCAGGCACTGCCACTCCATCACGAGCTGCACGTGCTACCACATCTACGCCCAAAAAGGTGGTGTCCGGCGTAGTCACTATCTCCTAGTCTTATAAGGAGCGCACACTGACCGTCGCACCTTCTCGGTCACCTACACATGAAGAAGGAGCGTCTGGTTCCTTAGGAGTTTTGTGGCGGGACGAAGCCTCCAGGTCTGCCGAAGTCCCTCCTTCTGCCACATCTACACAGTCTGCCTCGTCTGAGGAGGCAGACAGTTCAGATTCCACTCCAGGATCACCTACTGGTGCTCTCACCCCAGTTACCGACAAGCCCAAACGGTGGTGTGTCGACGGGTAATATCAAGTGTATCCCGATGCGAAGTTTCTAAATGATATAGGTATCATGAAACAGACCCTTACACTAGAGAGGCGGGTCCTTACAGGAAGTCTCCCCACCATGCAAGAGATCCACAAACTCTTCACCAGACTCCAGCTTGAGTAGACAGCTCGTTTTTTGGGCAATTATAGTGAGGAGTTGGTCCAAGATTTCTACGCCTCTTATGTGGCTACTCTCTGATCACAGATAGATAGACCGACTTTCCCCGCCAAATAGGCCCCACTTGAGCATGTTTTAGTAAGCGGCATAAATGTTGACATCTCCCTTTCTTCCATCCACCGGTATGTGTACGACGAGGATGTTGATGCCAATAGGACCCCTTTCACTGCCGAGTTTGACTACTGGTGGGAAATAGTAAAAGTTCCAATTCTTGTGTGAGCCATCGCTAAGAGAGACCATCAAGAGGTGGATGGCCCTGCACTTGTCTATCAATGGAGAGGGTGCCGACTGTGTAACAAAGTCGAAGAAAGCCATCGAGAAGGCTTACATGACCTTCACAGCTATGTTCTTACGGTTGATTGTCTGCCACTTCCTTTCCCCCATGGCTATTGATAATATTGTCACATGGGATTGCGCAGTTGTGGTGGCGGTGATGATAGCCGGATTTGAGGTGGACTTCGTTTGTCTTCTACAGGCAGTCATGCACAATAGGGCTTTCAAGGTCACAACTACTTACCCATTTCCGTGCATGATATTTTCCTTATGCAGGTCCGCAAGTGCGCCTATCTAAATCATTGATCAATTCAAGACTCCGCTGGGCACTGTTGATATCAGCCTCATAAGGTATGAGGCCAATGAATTGTCTCCACGCAGAGGGACTCGTCCTGAGTTTCCTGCACTTGGTGAAAATCTGGTTGATACGATAGCACATGCTCGAACGGCTATGCAGGCTACTTCTAAAACCACTGACACAACCCCGGTCGAGTATATCCCGGGTAGTAGCACTTCCCCTAGCTCCTCTCGCTCAACCCCGTTCCCCGCTTTAGTTCCTCTTGCTAGGGTCCAGAAATTAGAGGCACAAAAGGCTACACTTCTGCATCACATCCAGCCTTGATTACAGAGGTCTATTTCTAAGGTAGAAGAGCGCATGGAACATAAAATGATCCAACACAGAGAGAGGAAGATCTTTAAGGCTCATGTTAGCCCGGACAGCCCCTCAGGTAGATGTGTCGACCCTTCAGGATGTGTTTTACAGTTTGCGAGCGGATATTGATATGATCCTAGATGCTAGTGTTCCTGATTCAGAGGCCCCTTTTGCAGAGCTTGCTGAGGACACAGTGATGGCGACCTTATTCGCCACTTCTGAGATTCCACCACCTCCCCCTCGTGAGCATTCTGAGAGGTGCAAGGGTCTAGAGGAGGATGAGGCTAGAGCACGGAATAAGGAGCGACGTGAGATTGAGGCTGCGAGGAGAGCCTCGCTTGCTGATGAGGAGGCACGTCGGATCAGGGTTGTAGAGTAAGCTGCTAGGGCATATATCTCCAGAGATGTGACGATAGTGGTAGGCACTGCTGATAGTGTTGTTGTTGATGAGGACACTACTGAGGGTGTCCAGACCATAAAGGTTATGGGTTTTGGGGAACCGGACCCACAAACATGTTAATCGTTGGCGCTTTGCGTCCCAGGTTTGCTTCCCCTACCACTCTCGTACTTTAATTTTTTATGCATTGGGGACAGTTGTATATCTTTTTGTTGTAGGTGGGGTAAATGGAAAGTGAGTGCTAGGGTGAAGTCTGAGTAGCCCAATTCAGGATCCTCTTTTGGGGTTTTCTTTCCTGTGTTCTTTTTCCCCAAGAGACTGATTATTTTTATTGTTGAACTAACATGTCTATATCTTGTGTACATAGTTTAACTCTTAAACATTATTGATAAAATAATATCCTGATGGAATTAAAATGATGCATGACTAGGCATAGTTATTGATAAATGTGTGGCTCTAATCATGACATAGAGATGCACCACTGCATGACCCTAAGTCTAAAACTCGAACTAGGTGTCTGATAATCTGGTAGAGTAATGAGATGTAAAGTAAGTTTAAGGAAGATTTGAATAGTCCACTATTTGTAGTGAGCTAGAATTTTCCAGGTTAGTCCAGATAAAAGTAAGCAGTAATAAACAATTAGGAAAGAATCGTAGACCCTTGTCTAATATAGCCAATATTTAGCCTAAATAATCAAAAACAAAAAACGAATGAAATTAATACCTCTTTGATCCAAATGATTTGATCTTAAACTAGACGTTTCTTTTTCACCCCAACTGATCCTTTTTGGGAATAATGTGTTGGCACTTGTCCCTCCTTGGACATGTGCACCTCAGCTTATGCAAAAACCATAAGCTGAGGGTGGTCAATGCAGTAAATAACCTTTTCATAGCCCTGAAGCAATTTTGGGTATTGTACTTTGACTCATGACAAAGCCATGACTTGAGGGTGGCTATTATGAGGAATGCTATGGAAAGTGGGGTTGAAAGAACAAAGAAAGAGAAATAACAAAAGTAAAGTTACTCAAGAACCAGTTGAAAAAAATGTGAAATAATAAAATTAATATAAAAAATACAATAAATTCAATCAAGAAAATAAGAGTGTTACTGACGCAAATGAAGAAACAAGGGAAAATAACATTGTGAAAGCATATGAGAAATTGGGCGAAATAAAATAATAAAAAGTGGTATGTTTAGCAGATATGTCAAGGAGGGAAAAAAAGTCACTAAAGTATACCTAATTATAACCTACCTAACCCTGAGCTTGTGTTACAAGCTAATAAAGTCCTATTGTAATCCTAAGAGTTGTGTGGCGAACATAAAGCAGTGAAAATAAGGGCAAGCTTATGGCAATATGTATGAATGAGTTGTGAATTTTTTCAGAGACTGAGTGTTGAAAAGAAATCCTTATACTCGAATTGAAATTATTGTATGAAAAATGAGGATGTTGTTTTGAAGTTAGGACACTAGTTGCAATACCAAAAATATTAGCACCTCGGTGAGAAATTGAAGAGGGTAAGTGTCAATGCGTGGTGAGTCAGTGTCATGATCATATTCCACATAATTCAAGCCTAATAGTGATAACATGCATAAACATGATGAGACTAATCGGGATTGATATCCAAATGATTGCGAAAGCTAAAACATGGATACTATTGTACAAATATTTTGTAGTGAATCATAGTGCGTCGCTTGAGGACAAACAACAAATTTAAGTTGAGGGTGTTGATATACTGTGGTTTCATACATAGTTGAAACAGATTCAAGTGACTACAGTTATGGAGGAGTACTAAAATATAAATATAACAAAGAAAAGATAGAACATCATTACAGGTATTACTCAAGATTATATACTGAAACACAAGCAAAATGGGAGATAAATAGAAAGGAATTATTTGCATTATATAAATATTTATTAGCATTCGAACCATATATAGTTTACAATAAATTTATCGTAATGACAAATAACACACAGGTAAAGTGGTGGATAACCAAAAAGATAGATGATTCAGTTACAACAAAAGAAATAAGAAGATTAATATTAAATATATTGAATTTTACATTTACAATTGAGATTACTAAAACTGATGAGAATCTTATTGCAGACTACCTCTCAAGAAAGAGAGACGATGAAAGATCTATTGGCAATGATGACAAATCTATGCCAAAAAATAGAAAAGATAGAAGAAGATGTACAAAATATGTTTTTTTTTCTATTTATATACAAAAATTTCACACCTTTGGCCAAAATGGCCGACACTCCTACATTACACCTGGCCCTTTCATATTCGGCCGACACAAGAAAACAAAAGACTTACTATTACTACTTTACATAATGTCGTCTTCTTTATTATTGGCCGACATACTTTTACAATACCTTTTTACATATGGATGATATTCAGCCGACGCAAAACGATAAATGCGAAAGACAAAATACTTTACTTTACATTAATTCTTTTACAAGATTTGATTTTGTTAGTTGGTTATTTTAATTTAGTTAGTTATTTTCATTCATTTAGAAATAAAACAAACCCTTTTATTGTCTTTTGTTTCTAAGGAAATCATTGACTAAATAATAGTAATAATAGATTAAAGTTAAGTTTGAACTGTTTTCCTCGTGGGAACGATCCCAACCTCATTAGTTGACATGATAGAACTTGATATGCAAGATTTTGATGTTATTTTTTGTATGGATTGGTTTTATGGTTGCTTTTGCCTCTATTTATTGTAGGACAAGGATAGGGAATTTCAATTCTCAAATGATCCCATTTTTTATTGGAAGGAGGAAACTCAAATCCTAAGGGTAAGATCATTCATGTCTAAAATCTTGAAAATTGATTGCAAAAGGTTGTATCTACCACATAGTAAGAGTTGGGGAACTTGATTTCGAGGTTCCCCCAACAAAGTCGGTACCCGTAGTGAGGGAATTTCTGGAGGACTTTCCTGATGACCTTTGAGGAATTCATCCTGAATGGGAGATTGACTTCGACATGGTTATGGATACACAACCTATTTCAATCCCTCCTTATCAGATGGTGCCGACAGAGTTGAAGAACATAAAGTCTCAACTCAAACATTTGTTATATATGGGCTTTATTTAACCGAGCATATCTCCTTGGGGTGCTCTGATATTATTTGTCAACTCTCTATGAATAATAAGTACTCTCTCCCTAGGATTGATGAGTTATTTGATCAACTCCAAGGAGCTATCTATTTTTCAAAGATTGACTTGAAGTCTGGTTATCATCAACTTAGAGTGAGGGAGGTTGATATTCGGAAAATGGCATTCCAAACAAGATATGGTCACTTTAAATTCCTAGTGAGAATTAGATCCGGGAGCGAAAGAGATTATGAAAGTTCTCCCATGGGGCAACCCTGAAACAAGTTCGATGTCGTTTGATCTAACAAATACCTTGACGTTATTTTTTGACCTTTATCAACGAGTTTTTTGAAAGTATCTTAACTTGTTTGTGATTTTATTTATTGATTATATTTTTATATATTCTAGGTATGAAAATGATCATATGAGACACTTGAGAATAGTTTTGCAAGTTCTCAAGGATAACCAACTTTTTGCTAAGTTAAACAAATGTGAGTTTTTGTTGATATCAGTTGCCTTTATTTGTCACATTTTCTCTAGTAAAGGGGTAGAGGTTGATTCAAAGAAGACGGAAGTGATCAAAAGTTTTCTTAGAACTTTGAGTCTTACCGACATTCGAAGTTTTCTAGGTTTGGCCGGTTACTATAGGAGGTTTTTTGAGGGATTCTCATCTATCGCATCTCCATTAACCGCCTTTACATAAAAGAATTCCAACTTTTAAAGGATGGAATCATGTGAAAAGAGTTTCCAATAATTTAAAGATAGACTCACCTCCGTTCTGGTATTGACTTTACCAAAGGGTTTGCGGTTTATTTTGATGCCTCCTAGTGGGTTTAAGGTGGGTGCTCATGCAGCATGGGAAATTCATAGTGTATGCCACTATAAAAACTCAAACAACATGAAAAGAATTACCCAACTCATGACCTTGAGCTTGGTTCCGTGTTACTTACATTGAAATTTTTGAGATATTATCTCTATGGGGTACATGTTAATGTATTCACCTATAATAAGAGCTTAAAATACATGTTTACCCAAAAAGACTTGACCCTACATCAAAGAAGATTGTTATAAATTTTAAAGGACTATAACATGAGTGTCATTTACCATTCCGTAAAAGCTAATGTGGTAGCAGATGATTTAAGTGGAGTGTCCATGGGTAGTTTGACAAATGTGGTTGATGATAAGAAGGATCTAAAAATGACGTTATAGGTGGCTCGTTTGTATGTCCGACTAGAAGACTCTCCAAAAGGTGGTTTTGTCATTCTCCATAACTCTGAGTCATATTTAGTGGTGTTGCCACATACTATAAGGCAACATGACTTGATATGCGTCATTGTGGATAGGTTAAACAAGTCCACCAATTTCCTTCCCGTCAAAGTCACATATTCGGCATAAAATTATGCAAAATTGTACATTAAAGAGGTAGTGAAGTTACATGTATGCCCTTTGTCCATCATTTTTTATTTAGGTACTCAATTTACCTCCAAATTTTGGAAAGCTTTCCAAAGTGGGATTGGTACGAATGTGAACCTTAGTACCATTGTTCATCCCAAGACGGATGGTCAAGCTGAACTCATTATTCAAACTCTTGAGGATATATTGAGGGCATGTGTCATCTACATAAAAGGTAATTGGGATGACCACCTACCGTTAATAGAGTTGTCCTACAACAATAACTACCTCTCAAATATCTCTATGTCACCCTTCGAGTCTCTTTATGGGAGAAGGTGCATATCTCCAGTTGGGTGGTATGAGGTAGGTGAGTTTGTTGTAATTGGTCCCGACATTGTCAATGAATCCCTTGAGAAGGTTCGAGTTATAAGAGATATACTAAAATCAGCTCAAATTGGAAAAAAATCTTATGCTGACAATGAAAGAGGGACCGTGAATTTGAAGTAAGAGATTCAGCCTATTTGAAAATTTAACCCATGAAAGGAATGTTTGGAAAGAAGGGGAAACATAGTCCTCGTTTTGTGGGCCCTTTTGAAATTTTGAAAAGATTTGGGACTGTTTCCTATGAATTGAGGTTGCCAAATGAGTAGTCCATGATTCATCCGATATTCCATCTTTCCATTCTCAAGAAGTGTATAGGGGACCCGGTTTATATTCTTCCTCTAGATGGTTAAGGGGTAAAAGGTTATATTTCTTATGAACAGGTCCCGGTTGAGATCTTGGACCACCAAGTTAACAAATTGAGGAATAATGAGGTTTCCACCATAAAAGTTTTATGGAGTAACCCGCTTGTTGAGGGTGTAAAATGGGAGGCCAAAATTAATGTTAGTAATTCCTTATATCACTAATATGAATAATGTTGAACTTATCATGTTTTTTTAAATATGTGCATATTATAATAGAAATTCATGCCTAAGTTGAGTTCTTGTCTTGCCATGATATATGTTTATTATGTGGCTTTCACTTGAGTGTGTTGTGTCCTATAAGTGTTCATGAAAGATTATATTGAGAATAATTTGATATTGTTTTAATAAGAAATCAACATGTCAACTCTTAATGTTCATATTGAGATCAATTGAAATGGAGAACGTAGTACCTCCTTATGTGATATGAAAAGTTGAGATTTTGTTATAAATATATATGGAGTAAGTTTCGAATTGTTGAAGCCATGTTATGTGTTGAAAGGAGTTAATATTTCCTCCTATGAATTATTAACCATTATATTGTATTGTTGGTTTGTTGCTAGTGTTGAGTCTTTTTTTCCTATTAAAAGATTTAGAGTGTCATTCGGGGATGAATGTTCCTTGGGGGGGGGGAGTATTGACACACCCGAAAATTTCCACAACTTATACTAGAGCCATATATGTTGAGTAATGATGGTTTCATACCTAAATATGTATAAGTAAATTGTTTGAGAAGTATTGGAGCAATAGGATTGATGAAAATCCTTAACGTCCGAAAACTAGAGGAATATAACTAGTTGACGTCCCTATGTTTGGTGAAGGTTTCGGAGTATCATATGGAGTCAAAAACTTGAAAAAAGTCTTTTAATAGGTATATCGTAGTATATAGGGTAAATACATTCAGTCACCACAAGGACCACTACAAAAGTCCTTGGGAAGGACCTGAACATGGGTGAGTAAGTTGCAAGGGTAGTTGCGCACAGGCAGATTATGGTGGCTGTTGCGCGACGCGCAGCCATCACATGGGGAATTGAAGTTTCCTCGAGACGCGGGGATGACATGTACCCTACTTCCTCATCTTAAAATTCGAAAATAAATTGGGGATCGCGACGGGCACTTACTTCCAAGATATTGTAAAAGTCATATTTTGGGTGTTTAGACTTCAAAAATAAACCCATTTAAGTGAGGAATCTATTGGGTAACTTAATGGGTGACAATAAAATGTATTAGGTTCAGTTTTAGGTCAATTTTAACACTAAAATCATGTCCCAAAAGTTGAAATTAGAAATCACTCTCTCCCCAAAATTCTCTCTTCCTCCAAAACTCGATTGAAGACTCATAAAACTCCAAGAAGAAGATCAAGCCTTCAAATTTTCAATGCAATTTAGTGGATTTCTTATCTATAAGGTATGATTTCTTTCACTCTTGGGAACCCTTTACCAAGAGGTCCTTCAAAAGATTATTTCTAAATCCACCCAAACAATGGTTTTTCTCCTTACGTGGGTCATCTTTGTAAAACGAAATTGTGAAGAATTATAATGAATTAGTTTTTTAAGTGTAAACTAATGGTTAATATATTAATTCCTATAAGTTTTACCTTGACCCATATCCTTCCGCCAAATCCCTAAATCTTGGATTGATTGAGGTGCATTGTTGAGGGTGATGAACATGTCACTTCTTTACTTTGATTCTAGTTATGATAATACTTCATGAATTGCCCTATTTCATATGTTGGTTGTGAATTCTTGGGTGTTGAGGGGTGAAGTCCGATAAAGGGAAATGAGGTATGATCTTGACTCTTCTTTGATCTAATTGATGAAAGGTGAAATTACTTAGATGACAATGATGTTATAGCTAATGTGTTGTTGTGATTTTGATTACATGATTCATTCAACCCTAACCCTAGATACATGTATTGGTTATGATTTATGTGTGCATTATATAACATGAATATTGTGTGATTGAATGTAGTTTCTCATGAACATGATGAAGGGTTGAGTGAAAGGTTGAAATCACTTGCTATAGTGATAAAAGTTAACGGATAGTTCTCACTTATGGTTACCTATGAACTTTTATGATAAGAGGTTTACCTAAGGGTCTAGGATAGACTAATGTTAACTTGTACAATCTAATAATATTGCTACTAAATTGAATGAATGATAAGCACCGAAAGGGAATATAAATTAGATGGAGGTATCACATTACTAAGATCGGCCTCCCACATGGGTTTCCTCACGTTAGTATGTTCGGATCACCTAATAATGTGTTGTATCTTGAGATGGAAACCTCCACGTTAATAAGTCAAGGATTTTATGAACAATCTTATAAACACTTAACTATGTGCCCACATAGGACTCTAAGTTAGCGGATCCACCTAGATACCTACCTATGAATGGTTAAAGCATAGGCACATTTTAACCCTCTCTTTTAAGTGTGGGAGTAAAACAACGAATTCCATGCAGCTCACATGGTCTCATGTCGGTTATTTCACTCCTTACCTAAAGTAAATGTAAATGAACAAGTTAACTATGTGAACTTTTATTAGGGTTTTCTTAAAAGCTACTACATAGGAAGAGGGACGTATGGGACTTCTCTCACTCATTGGACATGTGGGATCCCAATGGATTGTTCTAGTGGTGTTCTGTTATGATTATGAATATGATTATGATTATGTTGATAAGATATTTCTGTCACGTATTAATCATGTTATGATGACTTTAATAGAATATGTTACAAGTATAAAGTGAGTTAGTTCATGTTATGCTATGATTTTGACTAAATTGTTCGTTTCTCATGCATTGATAATTTTTGGGGACAAGAGTCATACTTAGTATATGTGGTTTGTACTAACCCATGTTTTCTCCCTTTATTCCAAACATTTTAGGTTCGGGACATTTAGGAGATTTGTGGTCATTGAAGAAGAAGAAATGGCTCTTTCCTAAGTCAATTGGAAAGTCTTCATGAATTTCGAGGATAGAGCCACTAATCAAGCCTTATCAGTTTTGTCTATGTTTGTGACAATCATTCCATTCTCATATTGAGACTTCATTGTAGATTATATGGCATATTGTAATAGACTAACGGATATGCCGAAACTATTGTGATTCACTTTATAGATGGTTTAATGTAAGACAAAGTATTAGCCTAAATTCCTATATGTTGTATGTTATTTATGCGAAAATCCAATGTATGCTTCCTATGTAGAGGTCTATGTAAACCTCCTTTCTATATAAGCACAAGTTTTTAATATTCCCATTTTTTCTTACCTATGATGTGCAATGTATAATGCTAAGTGCTTCTCTTAGTCCTCGTAGAGGATGACGACGCCAGTTATGCCTATGTGTTCTTTGGGTCTTAACATTTCTTTTCAATATTATGAATAAATTAATATTTATTTAAACTAAATTATGTTATTTCTTTATGAATTGGTCTAGTTTGTAGAAGATGACCTATTCCCCTTAACCCTAGGTTGTGATGTTGATATGCATTAAGTAATATTGGTTCAATTGACTTGGTTATTGGATGAATTACTACTAGATGATGTTACTGTATCAATCATGAATATTTTAAGATGAATTATATTCCTATTATGCTCGTTCTTGAGTAATTCATCTAGATTATGACTTTGACCTATGTCTCTTTATCTTAAGCTATGAACTAGTAATGTATTGTGATGTAGTGATTTAAATAGCCTTGTTATTATGTTGGTTACTGTTATATTATGATACTATAACCTAATTGGGTTGAGTTAAAAGTTGATGGTTAGACCTTGATGATGGATTATGAAGGAGACTTGATAAGTCATACAATCTGTATTCCTTACTCCAACTGTGATAAATTGTGACTAATTGATGATATTTCATTGAAATATGCCTTATGTAGGATTGATAGCGTTAATATGATGTTGAATTGAAATTTCTTGACTATGGTTTGTGAGGTGTTGAACAAGATGTAAATGTTATAAGGATTGTGATTATTTACCAATGTGGCTTATTATACTGTGATATGTAAATGTGTTAACTTCACTTATATGAATTGTAATGAAACGACTATACTCATGCAATTATTTGAGCTATGATGATGATGCTTATGCAAGGGATAGACCCTATGACCTACATTATGCTATGATGATCAATAATGACATTAAAGAAATTTCAAAAGGGACTCTAGCTTAGCACTGAGTGAACTAGAGTGAGGAGTGTACCGTCCTACATAGCGAAGTTAGGATCACTAATGTACTCTTGAGATTGAAGATTGTAATGCATGTAGCATAAAGAGGGTCCCAACTATGTCTCCTTGTTCTTGAACTATGTTTCCCCCATACGAATACTAGCAAGTGGATCCATATAGTTGTTATGTTCATGTTTTGGTACTACATTGGCAAGTAGTCTGCCTTCATTCGGTGTAGGGATTCATGACAATGGATTCCACATTAACTCATGTTGTCTATGTCGGTTAAGTCAAGATATTCCCAAAAGGTAAAATGAACTAAAGTAATGAACTCTAACTACAAAAACGTAAGGGTTTTAGATTAGTCTAGTTAGGGGTATGGGACTCTACCTAAACATTGCACTAGTTAGCCTTGACGGAAGTTTAGGAGGATCTTATTATATCTGAATATGCTTATAATTGGACATGCTATGTATATGATTATCTTGCTCTTTGATGATACTACAAGATGATTGGTTTCACTTATGAATATGTGTTGGTTTATATTTCTAAAGTATGATGATATGTACTCTTATATTATATGTTATGTGAAGCTGGATCTTAGTCATGGTTCTTTTTTAGTTTACTTTATTTAGTGAGGTTATGGGGCTTTGCTTCGTTATTGCACTTGTTGACTTAATAATGATTCATGGTAATTGTCTTGCTTTGGTTATGTTATGACGAAATCTTATTCAGGCTTGTGACTATTATAACTTGATGATAGAGTTTCTTTGACTATGTGTCCATATATATGATATGCATGTTGACCTGACTAGACAATGTATTGTTGATCTTGTGATGTACGTGCTTTAGACTGAATGGTTATGCCTTATTGATTTGGTATGGTCTTCTTCAACATGCATAAGACTTTCTAAATGAAAAATAGCACGTCTTAATGAAATATCCCTTTTTTAGCATTATTTGATAATATGTGTGAATGTGGTTTCATACTTAGTACAAGTGGTGTAATAACCCCATTACTTATTTTCCCAAAACATATTAGGTTCCAATGGTTAAAGGGCTTTGAGACAACATTAAAGGAAGGCTTGAAATTCTTATTCATCCAAGTTAGGTAGGTCCTCACTTATCGAGAGAAATGCAACTATAAAGCTTATGAAGTTTTTTTAGTTTTAAGACTCTTACGTGCTTTCCTTTTT
This sequence comes from Solanum habrochaites, assembly GCA_027704765.1. Lineage (NCBI taxonomy): Eukaryota > Viridiplantae > Streptophyta > Magnoliopsida > Solanales > Solanaceae > Solanum > Solanum habrochaites. The sequence continues at coordinate 13,674,384 of JAKWJA010002492.1, read as the reverse complement.
ATTTGAATACTAAACATTGTATGACCTATATGTGGTCTTGTTATATTAATGTATACGATAGGCTAAATTTTTTACACTATTGTTAGATGGTTGTGAAATGAGACATGTTTTTTAGAATATGTTATTTTCTATATATCTAAGTACAATAAAAGTAGAAGACTAAGTAATCTTCTTATATGAAAGTTCTATGTATGCTCGATATATACATTGTGTGTATGTAGAGGTATATGTAAATCTGAATGTAGAAGTAGTCACAAGTTTTTAAATTTTCTGTATTTTGGCCTATGAATGTAATGATGTAAGCTAAGAGGCTAGTCTTAATCCTCAAATATGACAACGATGCCGGTTCCATCTGGGGATACTCCCCGGATGTCAAAGAGACTTTAGGTGAACCTACCTTCCTCATTGGAAGGGACACCACTCAATATCTACTTCACTTGGCGATAAGATAAATATTCCCTTTTTGAAGTTACTTAAAGTCTTCCATAACATTAGATTATGTCATAAGTCTTAGTAGAATAAATCCTTGTATAAAATGATCATAGCTCTTAGGTTATAGAATGAGAACTACTTTTCATTACAATCCAATAATAAGTGAGAACAATACATCATAGTCTTGGTAATAAGATGCATCAGAGAATTCCTTTCAATCCTCTATAACCTTACTTTATCATAAATCACATTCATCATCACCATAGCCTAGTAATATAAGTATAGTATTAACATTTACACTCTAATTGAATAACAACATCAGTTATAGGTCAACATCAACATAATAGTGTAATCATGATCTTAGAAGACTTGCCTATGGCTTCTAAGAATCTCGTCAAGTACCTCACCTTCAATTCTATCCTATTAATCCCTTAAATCAAACATTTATCATCACATATTTGTAAATTATCAAGAACACATTCAATTACTCCCCCCTTAATTATAATCAACCTAATTTATAAACTAGGCTTAGGGAAAGAAGGGTGTTCATGAACCATTATAGAGATTTAGGGCAAATTTTTAAAGAATTCTTGAATCATCACAGAAACACATTTAAATAATAAATAATAATGTAAATTAAACAAATAAAATTTAACATTAAAAGTAAACCAACGAAATCGGATGAAAACATTGAAATTGAAGATCTTTGAAAACTAACTTTGAAGAGCCTCTTGGAGAAAAGAGTTCCAAGAGTGAATAGATTACATACCTTGAGTGTTATTGACGGATAACGAAGTAAAACTTTATTATTGACTCCCTAGGTTGACCTTTTTCTTTCTCTTCAATGGTATCTTAGGGTAGTGAGAAAAACTAGAGAGAAGTGAGAGTTAATTGAGTTTCGAGAAATATGAGGTGTTAGGTTAGTTTAATGACATAAAACCCTTTTATAGTCCTAAACTAAATAATTAAAACTGTCCCTAACAATTAATTAATTAACTAAATAATTATCTAACCACCCTCAACTAATCTAAAATTGGAAAGTGAAACAGGGTCCCAAACGACGTAACCCTGTCCATGGGATGTTGACTAGACCACAGACCGTACTGGTTATCGTGGTTTGGTTCAGAGACCTGTTTTTTGGAGCTTTTGATGAGATTTTTATGTTTCAACTAACGATAACCATAAATTTTTCGTTCTCCCATCGACGGCTCATCATTTGCCTTCTCAATGGTGCACTATTTTTTACTGTTCTTGAGGTCCAATATTGTATCCTCCTCAAGGACCCCTAGGATTTACTTGGGTAGCATTGCAAGGACGTTTTGACCCTAAACACACTATAAAATATATTACAAATCTTATCATTAAATTTGGCTTTCATCCGACTCTTAAAACTTATTGAAATATACCACGGCACAGTAGATGACTTTCACTAGTTTTCGGTCGTCGTGGTCGTTTCTTGATGTTTTTATTCTGACACTTCCTAATTGAGTTTTTTACCTTTTATTAAGTTTAGAAACATTATTTTAAGTCATAGTTCATTAATGGAGGCTCAAGACTAGGTCATTGAACTTGCGAGGTTTAACGATATCCCCCCCCCCCGCCATGGGGAACATTCGTCATTGAATGACACTTTAACATCTTTTTAGAATTATGACTCAAGACTATAGCCCAAAAAACACATGATACATAATAATGATTCAAAAATAAAAGAAGGAAACATTCACTACATTCTCAACCCAATAAAACATCATATTGAGGTAAAAACTTCATGAATTACTAAACGACACATATTTCATGATTTCACATGTACAAGAATGAATGTCCTTCTCCAGTCTCATATACTTCAATATATTCAACAAGAAGCACTACATGATTTCGTAGATTTACACTTGGGAAATTTCAAAAGAAATATTACCTAACTCAATATACTAGGCAATTAATGAAGTATTAAAAAATATGAAGAACACATAAATCAAGGCATATATAAAACATAAGTTTTTCTCAATATCTTTGCACACAGAATGGAAATTCATATAACTTCACAACATGCTTAAAAACCTTCATAGATTACACTGAGAAGTTACTAACCTCAACCTTCATTATAAGAGGAAGGAAAAAAATGATGGTATCCGGACATCATGATGACCTCAGCTTCCCAATAAGAAATCTCCATATGTTGGTTATTCCAAAGATCCTTTACAAAAATTACTTCTTTATTCCTCAATTTCTTCAGTTGCCTCTCTAGGATCTCAATTGTTACCTCTTCATAGGAAAGGATAGCATCAACCTTTAATCCTTCTAGAGGAAGGATAGATAGAGGATCGCCTATACACTATTTGAGCATGGTCAAATTGAAAACCAGATGGATCGGATCCAACATATAGGTAACTTCAACACATAGGCGACACTTCTGATGTGTTTCATAACCTCATATGGTCCCATATATCACGGAATAAGATTCCCTTTCTTCCCAAACCTCATCACCCCTTTCATGGGTGATAAATTCAGGTAGACCATATCACCTACCATAAATTCAAGGTGTCTTTTTGGATTATTGGAATAAGATTTTCGTCGACTTTGGTCTGTCTTCAAACAATCCTTATAAGTAAAACTTTCTCCACACTCTTCAGGACATAACAGAGAAATTTCAACTACGTTTAACAACACAATAGGAGATCTACTTCTCCTCCAAAAAAGGGCCTCAAAGGGTTCCATGACAATACTCTAATGGTCACTATTATTGTAGGAAAATTCAATCAATTATATTTTTTCATCCCAATTACCCTTAAAATCAATCACACATACCCTCTACATTTCCTTCAAGGTTTAGATTATTTGTTCCTCCAAACCATCCGTTTGTAGATGAAATGTGGAACAAAGTTTCACCTTAGTACCTATTCCAGTTTTGAATGATTTGCAAAACCTAGAAGTTATTGAGGAACCATATCTGACATGATAGTAAAGTGAACCCCATGCCAAGTCACAATTTTATCAAAGATACAATTTAGCATAATCCTCCACTGAATAAGTAGCTTTGACGGGGATAAAATTGGCAAATTTGGTCAATCTATCCATAATAACCCATTTTAGGTCATTTTGCCTCTGGTATTGAAGCAACCCAACAAAAAAGTCCAATTGACATCTTCCCACTTCTCAGTAGGAATATCCATTGATTAATTTAACACTCCCGGTCTTTGATGCTCCGCCTTGACTTGTTGACAATTAGAACATTAAAACATAAACATTGCTATATTGTTCTTCAAACTATTCCACCAATAGATCTCTTGTAGACCATAATACATTTTTATGGAACCCGGATGAATAGAATATAAGGAACCATGAGCTTCTTTCAAAAAATTTCTCCTAAAGTCATCAACATCCGGTACTGAGCTTTCTAAGTACCAATTCCTTCAACACTATAAACAGAGTTATGATGAAGAGTGAAATCCCCTTTTTGAGAATCTTCTTAGTGAACACCCAACCGGGAAAATCTATGAACATCTTTCACTATCTTTTTCTTACCCTCTTCAACATGAGACATACAACCCATAGTAATTTGACTTTAAGAATCCTCAACACATTTTTTTTTGTGGTAAAGGACACTAATATCATATTCCTTCACAAGCTCAAACCACCTTCTTTGATGGAGATTTAACTCCTTTTGAGTGAACAGACATTGGAGAATCTTATGGTCAGTGAATATGCCTACATGAACACCATATATGTAATGTCTCCATATTTTCAAAGCAAATGCTACGACCGCTAATTTAAGATTATGAGTTAAATAATTCTTCTCATGTGCGTTGAGTTGTTTCGAGGCATAAGTTATCACCTTGCCGTATTTCATAAGGACACAACCTAAACCTACTCTAGAAGAATCATAATACAAAAAAACTCTTTGGTACCCTCGGTAAGGTCAACACTACAGCAGAGGTAACCGTTTCATTCAACTCTTGAAAGAACAATCTTCTGACCATTCAAACGTTACTTGCTTTTGAGTTAGTGTTGACAAAGGAGAAGCAATGGATGAAAACCACTCAACAAATCTACTTTTGTATCCCTCTAGACCCAAAAAACTATTTATGTTAGTGGGAGTTAAAGGTCTAGGACAATTTTGCTTCAATCTTTTTCGGATCGACCTCTATACCCTCAGTTGAGACAACATGGCCCAACCGATCTCAATCAACATTCACACTTACTAAATTTATCAAAGATTTTATGCTCCTTGAGTACTTTCAATATTAGTATCAAATGACCCGTATGTTCATCCTCACTCTTGCAATATATCAACATATGATCAATAAACACAATAAAAAAATAATCAAAATAATTCAGGAACACCCTATTCATAAGGTCCATAAAAGCTGGTGCATCATTAGTTAACCCAAAAGACATAACTAGGAACTCATAGTGACCATAACATGTTAAGAAATTCGTTTTAGGAATGTCAACACCTCTCAACATAAGTTAATGATAACTCGACCTCAAGTCAATATTTGATAAATAAATCACACCTTCGTCTTAATAAAATATATCATCAATTTTAGGAAGAAAATAGTCATTCTTGATAGTTACCTTGTTCAATTATCGGTAGCCAATACACATCCTAAGAGACACATTCTTTTTGACAAATAATACCGGAGAACCCCATAGAGAGATTCTTGGTTGTATAAAACCCTTTTCAAGTCAATCCTTGAGTTGAGCCTTCAACTATTTCAACTCAGTTGGATCAATCCGATAAGGAGGAATTTAAATTGGCTGCATATCCGACAATTAATCTATGTCAAAATCTATTTCCTATTTGGGAGCAATTTTGGTAAGTCATCTGGAAAGACTTCAGGAAAATCCTTCACTATGGGTATCTACTCTAAAGGAGTAATCTCGAATTTAAAATCATTGATTCTCACAACATGATCTTATTACTACCATATGCAAGCGGGAAGGTGCGTCCTTGTTCGATGCGGATAAGGTATTACTTATGGATTCTCATATTCACTCTTTTTGGGTTCGTGCAAGTTCTATTTCTACATGTAAAAGGATGAGAACCATCAGGTCTAGTAGCAGCAGGTCAATTGTGGTTTCGAATGATCAAGATCCACTCTTAAATTCTCCGGGTGACATGGATTTTATAACGACCCTAAAATGAACTTGTAATACCTCTAACATGACTAAGGTGAAACTAGATCCTAAAATTTTGGTCATGATGTTTAAGGTCCTAAAATGGTTTATAATTTTGTAATGTGGCAGTGTCTAAAGTATTAGATAAATTGGAAGTTAATCATCAAGGGACGACAAGGACATTCGACGACTAGTCACCAATGTGCTTCACATGTGTTTTATGTAATTATGAGAGTATTATTATCTTATGAGGCCCTTATATGAGTAATAATAGTGTTTATAGGTAGTGTGTAAAGTTTCATGAAGTTTGGAGATAAAAAATTTAAGAATGTCGATGACATTCGAAAGTTTTGCCTTAAAATGACCTTGTGTGTCTTTTGTTTCATCGAGTTTTATGTGTTCGTTTTGCTTGAAATTTATGTGGGAAGTAATAAACTCATATAAAATCATATTTGGGATGGAAACATCCGGTAAAAAGTCAACAAGTACCAACAAAGGTTCCTTGAGGAAGAACCCATCGTATGAGCCAAAAGTTGTGAAGCTAGCCCAACCTACGGTTGGCAATCGATGACCAGTAGGTAAGTCGACACCCCGTTGGTGGGAGGTGTAGGTGGACACTTAGGCGTGGTAAGGATATCTATCAAAGTACCAGACTCTGACACAAACCACGAACCAAGAGGATTGTCTATTGGTTGGGTGACGGGGCGTAGGTTTGGCAGTTATAGGCTGATCCTCCAACCTTATAGCTTACTGTAAAATGCAAAGGTGAATTGGTAATTCATCCAACATTCAAATAAGAGTTTTGGAGGTTTCTTAACGGTATTCTAGGTATTTTTATGAGGGGTTATAAGTCTTAATTACATAGATGAGTTCATTCTTCTAAAATGAAAACCCCAATTCTCTAAGAAACTCTCTAGAACTTCATTGAAGCCAACACTCAAGGAAAATATTGTATTGAATATTTTATGTATACTTCTTAATTAATTTCATGGTTTATAATCATTAAGATATTGGTTTTCATACTTTAATCTCCCTTCATCAAGTGGCCCAAAAATTCATTGTGATTTCTACTTTCTTGAGAAGATGAAATTGTCCAATACTGTAATCTATTCACGATTTCTTGCATTACAGGTTTTAAATAACTATATCTTGATTATATTGATTTGAATTAGATTATTTTAACATAATTAAACTATGAACCCATGTAATTCATGAATCCTAGTTTTTCACTACCTTGTGGATGTCATGATCTTGTCTTACTGCTTATAAATTCTAGTGTAGTTGTCTATGGTTTATTGAATGATGTAATAAGTGTATTGATTTGATGTATAGGATTTCTTACATCAATAAATATATATATATGGAATTGACTAGATTAATTGAGTGTTATGATTTTTATATTGAATTGATGATCATGGCCATGGGTTAGTATCTTTTGGTATTGTCTTGTATGATAAAGCTATGGATTGAAGTGGTGAGAATGAATTGGTGGTACGCCTCTCTGATTCTCTTTATTTTATGAACTGTAGCTCTTAAATTATGTTGTGATAGGTTTGGTCCACTTATGGTGGCGGTGCTATGTGCTTTACTTGTGAATGATGTGGCCTCATCAATGTTACTTTTATATTATTATGATCATTGACTTAAAGGCACTACTTGATGTACTATGATGATTTGTGTAGTTGGTTTATGTGAATGTATGATCTTATCAATCTACATGTGATTAAGGTGAAAGTATGTGTTCTTCTATTGATGTTGTTAGGTGATCGTGTTAGACTATGACTATATCCTAATGTGTATACTTAGAGTTGATGCATGATTCTTCCTACTTGACTACATGAGTCTATGATGGTTATATTATTGATATTATAGTAGTGTATAGGGTGACTTATAGATGATAATGGTTATTCGTATGTGCTTCTAACATGAAATTTAATATTTTATAAGGAGAATTTTTGGTATGTCTTGTGTGGTAGACTTGTGTCCCTTACTTGATACATGCATGAATGTGAATATGAAAACTCTTGACTTAATATACTAAAGCATCTTATTCTTGTATGTATGAATGACATGTGATCTTGAATGTTTGTAAGAAGGTTTTTTATGTGGATCCTTCAACCTAGTTGTAAGGTTATGATATCCTTGAAGTCAAAATTCATAATGGTATCCTTCTTGTACGATGGTGGGCACAACATTGGTTGTCTGGAACGACATGAAATCATGCTTAGGTAAGCCATTAAGCTGTCCTCTTCGCCATTGAAAGGCATCCCTAGGGGACCTCTTTTGGTAGGGTGAATGTGATTGAGTTATGAACTAGATATAGAACCTCTTCACGTGATCTTTTATGTGAATTTCTCTATGAGAACAAAGGCTAGTACTAAGTGAGTATGGTAAAGGAAGTAACTCTAGTACAAGAATGAGGCTAACGTGAAAAGAAACCCTTCATATTCCTTAACCATGTTCCTACATGGGAGGTATCCAAGTTCTACCATTGGCAAGTATAACACCCTCCATCGGAATGGTCACTTCATATATTTATTATCTAAGGAATTCCTAAGAACGACTCTAGATAGGAATTTTGGTTGATACATTAGACATGATCTAAAGGTAGATAATCTTAAGGATTATTTCGATAATCTTGAAGAGGTCATGCATGGGAATTCTCTTCTTGAATTACCTAAGTAAGTATTTTGATAACCTTCGTGAAGAGAATTTCATAATATATGTATGTTATTGTATAAGTGAGAATGATCTTATCCTAGGTACTCTAAAGGATCTCTTAAGTGTGTGTGAAGGGATTGTACGACGGTCGCTTCATAACTCACTCATATGAACCTTAGAATCACCTTTGGTAGGAGGATCTCATGTTTATAGTTTTGTGTATCATAAATGTATTTATCTCATTATAGGCAGTCTTATGGATCATTTAGATATGTTTTATCGGTGTTCTCTCTTTGTCTTACTTAATTTAGTGTTTGAATAATCTTTTGTGAGAAGATTGCATGCTAGAAAGAGGTGATTCTAAAGTTGAAAAACTTCACTATAATAGTTAATTAATTCACTGTAAAATGACATGGTCACGATAACCTTTCCTGAAAATGTGATAAAATGCTTATGTGATATATTATGTGTTTCTAAGGTGTTAAATGTTGTTATTATGCTTATACTATGATGTTTTAACAGAAAGAGCACATTTCCATTAAATGTCCGTTATCATGAGTTTTATACATTATGTTATACTAAGTACATGTATTTGAACTAATTCCACGATTTTGACTATCTCTAAAGTGAATCGTAGGTGAAGGTGCTTTTGGGAGAGAAGCTTGGATTATAGGATATTTATAGGAAGTTTGAATTATGTCCTCATTTGACTCGAGGGCATAGATGTCTTTGATTTCTTTTATTGAAGTATTATAATAGACTTAGTAGTACTATATTTCTATTGTATGGGCCGTGTGCCAAGTATTCTTGTGTCAAGGTGTCACATCCGGAGAGCACCACCCAGATTTGACCGGTGTCGTCGTCCACTCAGAGAACTCAGACAAGCTCTTTAGCATTCTTCATAGCATATCATTAGTTAAAATTGCGGAAAAATTAAAAAAATTTAATGTTGTTTGAATTATACTTAGATTTCGTACTTAACAATCATGAAAACATACATTGTGATAGTTTAAAAGTTGTCTCATATAAAAACCATCTAAAGAGTAGGAATATGATCTTAAAAAAGTCAATACGCCATTATCACATAGGGGAGCACCTTCTAGAAGTAACCGGAGTCATCGTCGTTTTTTAGGACTAGCCTCTTCGCTTATATCATCACATTCATACGCCAAAATATGAAAAATTTAAAACTTTTCATTACTTCTACATTGAGGTTTACATAATCCTCTACGTACATATAATATTTATAATGAGTATACATAGACCTTTCGTATAGGAAGATTGCATAGTCTTCTACTTTTATTGCACATATATATATAAAACATAACATAGTCTCAAGTGGATGCCTCATCTCATAAACATCAAACAAGAGTACAACAATATGGGCCTAGGCCATACATCAATTTAATAAAGTCGCATACATTCTATACGATGTTTAATACTCAAATAAAAAGGAAACAACATAGATGTCTTAAGACTTAAACAACTTCATAAGATTGATAGTGGCATTGCCCTCGAAAAGTGAGGACCTACCCAACTCTGGTGATGAGAATTATATGTCTTCCTTCAAAGTCGTCTCAAAAGCCCTTCAATGACCGGAACCTAAAATGTTTGGGGAAAAAAGATAAAATGGGGTTAGTACAACTTGTACTAACCATAAGACCTAGTACTAAGCATGAGAATATATGCACACATATAATAAAATCATGCTAAAAAGGGACATTTCATTAGAAAATGCTATTTTACATTTAGAAAGGCTTATGCACATTCAAGAAACCAATACAAATTATTAATACATTTTCATCAATTCAATACCATGTACTATACAAGACCAAACTACCTTAAGTCAAATCAAGTCACATGCATATCAACATACTTGAATACTTAGTCAAGACAAAACTATCATCAAGTTATAGTAGCAACAAACATAGATAGAGTTTGTTACAACATAACCAATGAAAGACCATTACCCATAAATCCCTACCAATTCAAAAAGTGCAATGACCTAGATAAGCCCCACAACCTTACTCAATCAAGTTACCAAAAAAAATCATGAGCAACGTCCAACTTTTGATAGCATATCATTAAGAGTACATATCATCATACTTTAATAATGAAGATCAACACATATTCATAAGTTAAACAAATCTTCATATAGTATCAAGAATGTTCAAGATCATCATATGCATATCATGAACCCTTATAAGCATATACATATATAAAAACATACTAGTAAGACTTCCTTCAAGGCTAATTAGTGCAATGTTTAGGTAGAATCCCATATTCCAACCTAGACTAAGCTAAACCCCTTAAATTATTCTAGTGAGAGTTCACTCCTTTTCTTTATTTTATCTTTATGTAAAATATTCCCTTAACCGACATAGACCACATGAGCTAATCTGGAATCCATTATCATTGAACCCTACACCTAACGAAGGCAGACTACTTACCAAGGTAGTACCAAAACATGAACATAGCAACTATATGGATCCACTTGCTAGTATTCCTATGGGGGAAACATAGTTCAAGAACTAGGTGATATAGTTGGGACCCTTTTCATGCTACATGAATTATAGTCTCCAATCTCAAGAGTACATTAGTCATCCTACCTTCCCTATGTGGGAAGGGACACTCCTTACTCTAATTCACTTGATGCTAAGCTAGAGTCCCTTTTGGAAATATATTTAATGTCTTTACGAATCGTCATAGCCTAATGTAGGTCATAGGGTCTATCCGTTGTATAATCATCATCATCATAACTCAATAAGAATTGCATGAGTATATTTTTTTCATTACAATTCATATAAGTGAGGTTAGCAAATTTACATAATCACATCATGAAAGGACACATTGATAAGTATCACCATCTTTTTATAATTTACATCTTAGCCAACACGTTAAAAACAATAGTCAAGAAATTTCAATTTCAACATCATACCAACCCTATAAATCCTAATACAAGATATACTTCCATGTAATATCATAACATAATCACAATTTACCACATTTTAAGTCAATAATAGAGATCGCAAGACTTACCAAGTCTCCTTCATAATTCATCATATAGGTCTTACCATCAACCCTTAAATAAACCATATTCTTGTGTAATATCATCACACAACCATAACAATCATGGTAACAAAGCCAATTGAATCAGTACATCACAATCCATCACTACTTCGTGGCTTAAGCTAAGATACTCGAGTCAAAGTCATAATCTAGATCACTTAGTCAAGAACTACCATGATATGACTAAAACTAATCTTAATATATTCATAATTTATACAATAGTATCATACTATAGTAATTCAACCAATAACATAGTCAATTGAACCAACACTAGACAATTCATATCAAGCTCACAACCTACGATTAAGGGGGATAGATTATCTTCTAAAAACTAGAGTAATCCATCAAAAAGTAATTTAATATAGTTATAAGTCATCATAATATACTCTATACAATCAAAATAAATGTTACACAATTCCATTCAAAATATCAATTTCATGATTGGAAAAGACCCACTTGAATTTCATACTTTTGAAATCAATTTGATGGAACCGTTTGGAGAAAGAAGTCCCAAAGGTGAAAGGAATATGATACCTTGTTATCTTATGAAGATTGATATAGAAACCTTTGTGATTTAATCCCTCGAACCGACCTTGACCTTGTCTTTTATGATGTTCTCTAACTTTGGAGAGAGAAAGAAGAGAGAAGGAAGAGAGCTTGGGTTTGGGAATTATGAGACGTTAGGTTAGTTTAATTAGCTTAGGTTCTTTATATAGGTTGTTAACTAACATAAATAGAACAGACGTATCCCTTAATCAATTAACTAACTATCTAATTAATAAAATTCACTAAACATAAAATGTCAAGTGAAACAGTTCACTCATAGATGACTCCTCGATTGACGCCCTATTTGTCAAATGACGGCTAAATGGCCAACCGTCATGCTGCTCCGTCATTGAGTTAAGAGCCTTTTCAAAAAATGATTTGGCCAAATATTCTAAGTGTCCATCAGCGGAGGCAATCGACGCCCCGTCAATTGGAACACAGACCGTTGATTGCACTCGTTTATGCACACTACCTTGGGCGGTTTTTGACCCAAATGCAAGGGTCCTCCTCAAGTGCCCTTGGAGGGGTCATGCAAGAATTTTTTTACTACGAATAATCTATAATACCTGTTATACACCCTTTTTCCAAAAATTCATCAATTTCAACCTCCTAAAATTTAGTCAAATGGTCTAAGGCACACTAGCACCTCATTCAACTAATTTCCAGACGTCATGGACCTTCTTTGATGTTTTGATTTGTAAACTTTATAAATGAATTATATACATCAAAATAGACCAAAAAAAGTGTCTATACCTTTTTGAAACCTATGTTAGGTTGTAGAACACGTCTTAGACATTCAAAGTGTTACAACTATATAGGCCTCAATACAGAAGAATCCGAACGACATAAACGGAATCAAAAGTATTCTTATTAATTACTGAAGTCTTCATAACCTAAAATACAAAAAGATACTATCCCCGAACAGGAGGACCTACTAACCTTGGAGAAAGAGTTCCAATCTTTTGCAGTCAACCTTCTTAATCTTCAGTGGTTGGACCCTACATTTGTAGTAATATAAAGTAATGGAGTTAGTACGCCAAATGTACAAAGTATGGGCATATGCACATAACATTTAAGGGCATGAATTAAAAAGAATCATTTCTTAGAAAAACATGCTTATTCATATTAAAGACTTCAATGCACATATCATAAAACATATAAAAGTTAAGAATTTCATAAACATATATCATGATCATAATCAAGGACACATTATCAAAGTCATGTTAACATTTCATATTCAATAGATCATATTGACATAACATACAGAACACATAACAAAGATCCCATTCCAAACCAACAAGTGCAATGATCATGTGAAGCCCCATAACCCCACATAATTAAGTAGAAAGATAGGAGACCATAAGTAAAGCTTTTTTTCATATAACTTGTAACATAAAAGTCATCATCTCATATAGCAATATAGACTAATAACATGTTAATTTAGATAACCAACATCATATAAAAGTAAAATCATATATGGTAAACATCATATCTTTCATGTTATCATATTACATAAGAACAGTCTCCTAAGACTTCCCTTAGAGTCAACTTGTGCAATGTCTTGGTAAAGTCTTATACCCTTACCTATACTAGGTAGACTCCTCAGGTCACCCTAGTAAATGTCGATTTTCTTGTCTTTGATTTTACCTAAGGAAATATTCACCTTAACCGACATTAGATCATGTTAGATAATCATGGAATCCGGTGTCATGAAACCCCACATGGAAAGAAGATGGTCTACCGGCCAAAGTAGAACGAAGCATGACATAGCATTCTAGGTGGATCCACTAGCTAGTATCCTATGGTGGAAACATAGTTTAAGAACTAGGAGATTATTAGAGACCCATAGTTTCACATTACATGGAAACCTCTATTCATGAGAGTCATTGTGATACCTTCCAACTAGGGAAGGGACACCTCTCATATCTATTTCACTCGGTGCTAAGATAAATTCCCTTATTGATTTACTTTTAAGTCATCATTTATTAATAAATCTTATCATAAGTGATATGAGATTAAATCCTTTTATAAATATGATCATAATATATTTAGAATGAGTTAAGAATTTTATTTCATCGTAACCCTTTCTTTGTGAGATTAACATATCATAAATTATCTTGTATAAAGCATACAATAGAATATCATAAACATGCATTATTATATTCTTATTATGATCTCAGAAATTAACATATTCATAGCCCATCATATATGCATATCATCATCATACAAACTTCATTAGCATTATAACATCATTTAAAGGCTAACATAAATATCATAGAGTAATAACGACTTTGAAAGACTTACCTCTTGCTTTCAATAACCTTTATCAAGATCTTATGTTAAATATAGAACAATCATCCAACAACATAGTGAAAACTCAATAACATAATCTATATCAACTCTTCAAGTCTTAGACAAGACCAATTTGTATTTAAGGATTAGCGATAGGTCATAAAGGTATTCATTCAAAACATAGTTCCAATCCCAATGTTTACTTGTAATCAAGTACTAGATATAACCCAATCAATACCATAAATTTGATAATAAACATACTTCACACGAAAATATAACATTACAAGTCAAACATTTTACACTATACACTTAATCAACCATAGAAAAAAAAATCATTGATAGTCATAAATCCATAGTTAATAACAAAACTTAATTTTAGAGTAAAAACCCTAGGAGTTGAATTCTAGAGAACCATCTTTGAAAGGACCTCTTGGGGAAATCACCAAGAGTGAAAAAACCCATACCTTATTCATGAATAATCCACAAATTTTGAAAGAAAATCGTTAAGTCTTCATCTTCTTCCTTAAGTTCTTGTTGTTCTTCGATGGAGTTTGGAAAAGAGAGCGTTCTTGAGAGAGGTGAGAGAAATTCGTTTGATTTGGTTTAAGTGTGTAAAAAGTGATTGAAACCTAATCTAAACTCAATATATAGTCTTCCCACAAAATACCCAAAAGACCCTTCATTTAAATGGGTCATTTTGTGAAGATAAATTACCATAAATACGACTTTAACGAATCTTGGAAGTGGTTGTGTGTCGCGGCGCCAATTCCCATTCTTTTTCTGAAATTTTATGTCGAGGCAGTGAACCTCGTGACTACTCTGCATCTCGATGCTGCCTCCCAATTCTTGAGGCAGTGAACCTTGTGTAGGCTGCACGCCGTGCAGTATCCTATTTGTTCTTGGTCGCGTAGGCTGCTTTGGCAGCCTGCCGACCCATGTTGGGGTCCTCCCCAAGGACCCTTCGGTCGGTCCTTGGGGTGTCGTTACCGGAATTTTTTACCGTTTGTACTACATACTACCTATACAAAGTCTTTTTACTAGTTTCAGACTTCACTTGACACTTTCGAATCTTCACCAAACATAGGGACATCAACTAGTTCAATTTAGCTAGATTTCGGACGTCAAGGTCTTTCTTTGTCGTTTGGCTCTAACCTTTTCCAAATGAACATATTACATAAATATAGGTCTGGAAATATCATTTTTAACTTTATTTAATAGATTAAACTCTATTCTATGTCATGGCATTTCCAGAGTTTTACATTATCCCCCCCACCCCCTTAGGAGCATTTGTCCAAAAATGACAATAAAATCATTTGGAGGGTAAGAAGGACTCAATGCTAGCACCCCAACCAATTAAAACATAGATCATAATGAGTCATAGGTCATAGTAGTACTTCACAAATCTTTTCAACATATATCACAACATTACACATAGCGCTGAATTCATGATGCACAAGCATATAGGAGATCAACATTTCTTAACACATAGTGAGGAATTTCCTTCTCAACATTATCATGAGCTAAAATTACATCAAGGGTTTACCATGCTATCATTCTTCTCAAGAAAACATAAAAACAACAAAATCTCAAGAATACCACATGCTTACATATTTCATATAATTGCAAGAATAGAGTATAAAGGCATTTTTTTATAACTCTAGTTGGTACTATCTTTTTAACAAAACATGCACCTATTTAGTAACAACTCAACTTCGTAATTATTGATAAATTTCTTTATTAAGAGGAATGTCTAACCACAAGGAGTAAAAAGATGAGGGTAGCGGGACTTAATGTCGGCTTCAGCCTCCCATGATGCACCTTCAATAAGATAGTACCTCCATAGAACTTTTACAAAGGCAACCTCTTCGTTACTCAACTTCTTGTCTTGCCGATCTAGGATCTCATCCAGATCCTCTTCATAGAAGTGATTCTCATCCACCCCTAAACTCCAAAAGGAAAATTGGATACTAGGTGACCTATGCATTTCTTGAGCGAAGAAACATAAAAAACTGGATGAAATGAAGCTAGTTCACTCGGTAATTTAAACTCATAGGCAACCTTCCCAATTCATTGTAAGACCTCATAAGGACCAACATACCAGGGACTCAAGTTCTTTACTCCTGCTGTCAGCATAAGACTTTTGCCAACTATGGGTTGTCTTCAATCTATCTCTATTGATTCTAACATTCTCTATACACTCATAGATAATAATAGGGACCAAGGAGTGAGGACTCACCAACCTAAAACAATACAATAGGAGACCTACATATTATACCATAAAGAGCTTCAAAAGGTTCCATGGAGATTCTCTAATTGTAACTATTGTTGTAGGAGAACTCAATCAAAGATAGATAATCATCCATAATCTCTTAGCATATGATCAAGGGTTTGAATAGTACGTTCCGCTTGGCCATCCATTTAAGAATGAAAAGGGGTTCTAAGTTTTACTTGAGTACCTAAACCCTTTTGAAAAGCTTTCCAAAAATGAGAAGTGAATTAGGAACCTCTTTCAAAAAATGATGGACAAAGGAATCCCATGAACAACCACAATATCATTAATGTAGATTCTTGCATATTCTTTGGCAGTATAAGTAGACTTTACAAGAATAAACTGGAAAGATTTGGTCAACCTATCAAGAATAACCCATATTGAATTATTTTCCCTCCGGGATCGAGGCAACCCAACAACATAATCCATATTGATGGATTCTTACTTTCGTGTAGGAACAAGCATAATTTGGGTTAAACCACCCAATTTAAGATGTTCAGCTTTAACCTATTTGCAATTTTGACACTTAGTAACAAACTTTCTATGTCACTTTTTAAACCTTACCACTAATAGACGTCTTTAAGGTCATGATACATTTTAATGGCAACTAGATATATAGAATAACGACAACCATGGGCTTTTTCTTGAATTCGATTTCTCAAATCCTCAACATCTAGTACATATAATCTCCCTTTGCTCCTAAGAACACCACCCCCCCCCCTCTTGTGAGAATGACTCATTGAGCTTACTAAGTTCCGATTCCTTTTACTACATCAATAGAGGATCAAGATGCTACTTAGATTTCACCTCCAACAGTAGTAATGAGTCGGAGATATGATAGACCATGAAACCACCATTTAGATAATTTTCTAACTGCATACCCAATCGAGCAAACCTATGAACATATTTCACAAGTTCTTTCTTCTCTCCATCTACATGACACATACTACTCATAGTTATATGACTCAAAGCATCTGCAACCACATAGGCCTTTCAAGGGTGGTAAAGGACACCATGTCATAATCCTTCCACAATTCTGACCATATTTTTTGTCATAGATTTAACTGATTTTATGTAAACACATATTGAAGTATTTTATGGTCAATATACACATCAACATGCACACAATATACGTAGTGTGTCCATATTCTCATGAACCTTGAGTTTCCTAGAGGCATAAGATTTCACCTTTCCACATTGAATGAGGACAAATCCCAATCCAACTCGAGAAGCATCACAATACACTACAAACCATTCATTAACCTTCCGGTAAGGTCAATATCGGAGCAAAGGTAAGCTTATATTTCAACTCTGAAAACCTTTTTCTCAAGCTTCCCGACACTCAATCTTTACCTTCTTTTGGGTCAAGGCTGTCAAAAGAGAAGCAATTAACAAAAATCCATCAACAAACCTTATATAATACCCGACTAGAACTATGAAACTTTCTATGTTAAGGAATTTAAAGGTCTAGGCCAATTTATGATTGCATCCGTCTTCATCGGATCAACTTCTACACCTTTACCAGAGATAGAGTTGGTGTTCTTTGAGGACTTGCAGTGACAACCTCAAGTGACGCTTATGATCATTTTCATTCGAGGAATATATCAATGTATCTAAAATAAATACAATCACAAATGAGTCAAGGTAATCTCTGAAAACTCTATTTATTAGGTCAATAAACATCGCCAGGGCATTTGTTAACTCAAAAGACATCACCAGAAATTCATAGTAACCATGTCTAGTTCGTGAAGCTGTTTTTGGATCATCTTCATCTCTCACCCTATGATGGTGGTATCGCGATCTTAAGTCAAACTTGGAAAAGTAACTAGCACCTTGGATTTGATCAAATAGATCATCAATTCGAGGGAGAGGGTACTTGTTCTTTATTGTGACCTTGTTGAGTTGGCAATAATCAATACACATTATAAGGGACTCATCCTTCTTCTTAACAAACAAGACCGGAGTACCCCATGGAGAAATACTAATCTGAATAAAACCCTTATCTAGTAAATCTCTGAGTTTGAGCTTTAACTCTATCAATTTAGTCGGAGCCATCCAATATGTAGAAAATGAGATGGGGTTCATATCTTATAGAAAATCAATGCAAAGTAAATTTTCCTTTCAGTAGGAATCCCTGGAAGGGAATTAAGAAAAAAACTATTGATATTCCCTTAGTACGGAGACTGACTCAATAGATGTAGTTTCACATTCTAGGACCTTAAACCTCACAACATGGTATAAACTACCCTAGGCTATCATCCTATAAGACTTCCATCAAGAAATGATTTTAAAGCTTGACATAGAATTCCCCCCTTCCACTCAAGAATGGGTTCATTTGGAAATTGGAACTTAAAATACCCTTGTTCTATAATCTATAGAAACAAAACATGCATGAGGTTGATCTATACCCAAGATGATATCACAGTCAAACATGTCATGTTCTACCGAATAAACAAGAGTGACTTTATTGGGTAGCATTACAGTACATTTCCTATAGACTCTTTTTGCAACCACAGAGTCACACATTGGGGTACAAAGTGAAAAGGGTTAATCAAAACATCGGGAAGTACATTAAACTTCCTAGCTACCAAAGGTGTAACAAAAAAAAGGTAACATTAGGACCAAGCAAAACATAAACATTAATAGAGAAGACTTGTAACATGCCCTTCACAACGTCCGTAAAGTTCTATCATTCACCCCTAGCATTGAATGCGTAAAAACGGTTCCTTTTTGGAGTTTAAGAGCTCGGTCCGCTTGGTTGAATCTGGCCATTGCACTTACCATGGCTTCTCACATTAGGACAATCTTTCACCATATGGCCAACTTTGCCTCAAAAATAGAAGCTATTAGTCTTAATAAGGCCTTCACCCCCATGTTTCTAACCACAGTTACTACAAGTTGGCCTTTCTCTTGGTGGATAAACATTTCTCCCCTTGTGAGGTATAGGATTGAACCTATATATTTGCAATTCTTGGAGAGATTTGAAGGGACTTGGTTTGAAAACCTCTCTTAAACTTAGGTTTGTCTTGAAAATCCATCCTACTTTCAGATGAACAACTGTTTAAATAACTTACCTTCTTAGCTTCTCTTTTACTCTTCCTTAGTTAACTCTCTCTACTTGTTAGGATAAACCATCAACCTAGAAATATCCATATTTTCATGCAGCATGGCTTCACGACTTTCTTCTTCAAGCTCTTAAGACACGCCCGTTACATAACGACTCATTTCATCCCTAGCATTGGAAACCAAAGAACAAGCATATTTGGACAACTTAATAAATTTTAAGGAGTATTCCTTAACACTCATACATCCTTGATGAAGGTTGATGAACTCCTCTAGCTTAGCTTTCCTTTGATCCCTTGGGAAGAATCTGTCAAGAAAGACCTTTTTGAAGATCACCCAAGTCATAGGACCACCTCCCAATGCCCTACTATCCTTCCACTGATTCTACAATGTCTGAACCACGTTCTTAAGTTGATAAGCAGCAAGATCAGCCTGTGCAGTAGTGTTCACCCTCATAGCAAAAAAGATCTTGTAGACAACAACAAGAAAGTGTTTGGGGTCTTCATCCACCTTGGATCCAAATAACATGGGAGGTTTCATCCTTGTAAAATCTCTCAAACGGCTAGCTATATTACTAGCGTGTTGGTTGTCTTGAGGAACTACCTCCATGTTAGCTTGTTTCATAATGGCTTAAGCTTGAGTGGTGATGGCTTGGGCTATTTGAAGAAGGTTTGACCTCACCTCACCATGTTTCATGGATGGAGTACTGACAAGAACATGCTCATTTGCAGCAGCTTGCACTTGAAGATGAACTTGATTACCTTGGGTATTAGTGCCCTCATTTGCAACCTCATCTCCTACTCTTCTCGCGGCTTTCCTTCTTGTGTTCATAGCCTATAAACGCGAGAAATGGATTAGATGCTAAGATACACATAGTGTCAAATCTCTAGAGGCACGACACAGGATTACCAAGAAAAAATAATTTTCCTAATCATCACATCGCCCCTCATACATGATTGTGGCAAACATCACAACCATGTACAAGACACTATGAAATGAGGTTTTAGTTATACATCAAAATTAATTTATTTAACCTAATGCTCTCATACCTAGATTGTCACATCCGGATATCACACCCCAGATTTTGCCAGCATAGTCAACCTCTCTGAGGACTCAGACAAGCACTTAGCATTCGTCATAACATGTCATCAGTTAAAATTGCAGAAACATTAAAAACTTTTAATATTATGTGAAGTATACTTAGACTTCGTACTTAAAAATCATGAAAACATACATATCAATAGTCTAAAAGTTGTCTCATATAAAAACCATCTAAAGAACACGAATCAGTACTTAACCAATAAAAAGTCAATACGCCATATAGGCATTAATACAGAAGAATTCAAAGAAAATTTATGGAATAAAAAGTATTATAATAACTATTAAAGTCTTCATAAGCGAGAATACGAAAAGATAGTATTCCCGAACATGAGGACCTACCAACACTTGGAGAAAGATCTCCAAGCTTCTTCAATCGACCTTCTTAATCTTTAATGTACGTACCCTACATTTGTACTAATAAAAAGCAATGAGGTTAGTACTCCACATATACTAAGTATGGGTATATGCACATAACATTTAAGGACATGCATGAAAAAGGATCATTTCTTAGAAAAACATGCTAAGTCATATGAAAGTCTTCTGTGCACATACCAAAAACATATACAAGTTAAGGATTTCATCAACACAAAGCGTGATCATAATCAAGTACATAATATCATAGAGTCGTATTAACATTTCATATTCAATAGATCAAATAGACATAACATACAAAAAACTTACCAATGATCCCATTCCAAACCAACAAGTGAAATGATCATGTGAAGCCCCATAAACACACATAACTAATTAGACAATATAGGAGACCATAAGTTAAGCTTTGCTTCATATAACCTGTAACATAGTAGTCATCATCTCATATAGAAATATACACCAATAACATGTTCATCGACATAACCAACATCATATAAGAGTAACATCATATATCGTAAGCATCATACCTTTCATGTTATAATATTACATAAGAACAATCTCCTAGGACTTCTCTTAGAAACAACTTGTGCAATGTCTAGGTAAAGAACCATAACCTACCTATACTAAGAATACTCCTCAAGTAACCCTAGTAAATCTCGATTTTCTTGTAATTCATTTTACTTTATGGACCATTCACCTTAACCAACATTAGACCATGTGAGCTAAACATGGAACTCGGTGTTATGAAACCCCACACCAAAATATGGTGGTCTACCGGCCAAACTAGAATCAAACATGACATAGCTTTCTATGTGGATCCAATAGCTAGTATCCTATGATGGAAACATAGTTCAAGAACTAGGATATGTATTTGAGACCCATAGTTCTACATTACATGTAAGCCGCTATCTCAAGAGAATCATTGTGAACCTTCCTACAAAATAGGGAAGGGACACCTCTCATATGTATTTCACTCCGTTCTAAGATAAAGTCCATTTTTTATTAACCTTTGAGATATCATTTTTTCATATATATTATCTTAAGTTATAGGAGATTAGCTCGTTGTATAAACATGATCATAAGATCTTTATGATTATATGAGAATTTTCTTTCATCGTAACCCTTCGTTTGTAAGATTAATAACATATTATAAATCATCTTGTGTAAAGCATACAAGAGAATATCATGAATTATCGTATTCTTGTCATGATCTCACAAATTGGTGTATTCATAGCCCAACATATATGCAAAGAATCAACATACATACTTCATTAGCAATATAATATCATTTATAGGCTAACATAAATATAGTAATAAAAAAATTTAGAAGACTTATCTTTTGCTTCCAATAACCTTTATCAAGAACATATGTTTAATATACAACAATCATCCAACACCATAGTGAAATACACAATAACATAATCAATACCAACTCTTCAAGTCATAGAAAAGACAAATTTGTATTTAAGGATTAGGGAGAGGGTTATTCAGGAGATCATTCAAAACATAGTTCCAATCCCAACATTTACATGTTTTCAAGTAGTATATCTAACCCAATCAAAACCATAAATTTGACAACAACCATACTTCACACGAACATATAACATTATAACTCAATCATTCAACAATATACACTTAATCAACAAATAAAAAACCATTATTTTTCATCGATAGTCATAAGCCTAGAGTTAAGTGTCACATCCTGAAACCACACCATAGAAGTTAGGGTACAATCTCATATTCTAACCAGCGTACTCGACCTCTCAGAGGTCTTATACAAGCCCTTACATATCACTCGTTGCATAAACATAGTGAAAAGTAGTGAGACTTCAAACATTTCACTAAACACATCATAGTCTATAAAAACTCTTTCTTATAAAGCAATAGAAAATACGAAGTCTCAATCTCATCATCTTAAGACACAAGAATTCTTTGGACATGGCGGGGCCAATCAAAATACGAATATAGAAATACTTAGTCTATTACAATACTTCAAATGGAAAATATAAAAGACATATATTCCCTCGTGTCAAAAGAGGAAATACTTCAACTTTTCTTGAACTATGTTATGGTTCAAGTCTTCCTTTCCAAAAGCTCCTCACCTACCAAGAACTATATAGATAGATACAAGCATGGAGTTAGTATAACCACATGTTCTAAGTATGGCATTATGCATAAAAATCATGAAAATAGACTTTTATTGGAAATAAGCATCTTTTATTTTAGAAATATTATTATAATCATAAGAAATACATTTTACAACTTAGAAACACATAAGATAACATTTAAACAAATTATTGCATTTTTAGGATTACTTAATAGTGAGTTGATTCACTGTTACACTGAAATCTCTTCACTGTACATAGAAGAGTTTAATCTTCGTTTTAAATATCCTTTAGCATGTAATTATCCCACTCAAAGTTATCCTAAGATTCACTTAAGTCACACAATGAGAGACCGCACACACACCCTCTCTAGATGTGCCTAAACGAACCTTAAGATTACTTTTAGTGAGTTACATACACACTTCAATACATCAATTATATCAACACGTAGAAACTATCACATTTCCTTGTCAAAGGCTAGAAATAGACTTACTTAAGTAGATCAAGAGGATAACGTCCATGACTGACCTCTTCATGACTACCATAATAAACCTTAATACTTCCTAAGTTTGGATCATGTCCACATAATCATTATCTTCCCTAACTAGAGTCATTTTTAAGACTCATCTAGCTAAGATACGAAGTGACCATTCTTATGCCCCCTTCACCCCTTAACTAGAAATCCCTTAATTACTCTAGATAGGTACTCATTCCATTTACATAGTTCATAACATTACTCGTTAGTTCATTAGTTCCTTTAAGAATGACACATCGCATAAAGGACATTAAAGTAATGGTCATAAAAAGACCTAGGGACTCTAACTAACACCTTCAAAGACTATTATAAAAAGTCTAGATAGCATCTCATACCACTATCTAAGCTTCATAGAACTTCTCTAATGCTACTAAGTATCCCACATGAGGCGAATAGGAAATAACCGACATAGACCATGATATCAAGAGATGGAACCAGAGTTCTAACCTACTCCGATGAAGTTGTTCTACTTGACAAGGAATGAACTAGGACACATCCCATGTAGGCACATAATTAGGGAATATGAAGGCCTTTTATGCACTCTAGTCTCATTCTCAAGTAGAGGTACATTGTACTATAGCCTCATCCTCAAGTAGAGATACTTCCCATTACATAATCACTCGGTCCTAGACTTGGTTCTCATAGAGTAATTGACATTAAAGTATCACATGAAGAGGGTTCCTTATCTAGTTCATAACCCAATCACATTCACCCTACCAAAGAGGTCCACTAGGGATACCTTTCAATGGTGACTAATATAGCTCATTATGACTTTTCTAAACATTAATATGATGCAGTTCCAACCAATTAACCTTAAGTACACCATTTTTTTACATGAAGGATACCATTACGGCTCTCAACTGCAATATTTATAACAAAACCTTTACCACGTACATGACCTTCCTAACATCCTCTACTGTCTCACATATATTTAATTCATATATGAAAAGGGTTCACTAAGCCTATCTAGTCAAGAAATATCATAATCTCAAAACGTTCATTCATATATCAAGTAAGGGCCACAAGTCTACCAAACAAGACACTACATTCTTTAACTTTATCACATATACCAAATCATCATTTAAAGCACTTAGGATGACCCTTATATTCTTAATTCCATCCTATACATTACTATATAATTATCAATATAACCATCATAACTCAAATGGATAAGTAGGAACAATCACGTATCAACATGTTAGAGTACACATATAAGCACATAGTCATTGTGTAACATGATCACCTAAATAACATCAATAGAATAGATATTCTTCCACGTTGCTTAACGAGTAGATAGATATCATCGTATTTCACATAATAAAATAAAAAAATATCCAAATTACTTCAAGAAGTGCCAGCAAGGCCATGATCATCATATTGCATAAAGTAACGCCGACTAGGCCACGTCAATTGTAAGTAAAGCACATAACACAGCCACCATAAGTGGACCCTAGTAATTAAGACATAATTTATGTATAAATAACATAAAAATAGGGGAAATATTTCATCTTACCACCACCACATCCTCATCACCCCCATTCGATGCTAAATCATTCAATTCAACCCCATAAGGCCCTTACCAATGGCCATGAACAATAATTCAATGTAGAAATTATGAAAATCAATTAAACTAGGTCAATTCACTAGAGATTAATCAATCTAAGATAACATATATATATCAATTGCATACTATTCATGCATCATAAGAAAGCCCATAGAGATCTACATCATAATTCATCAACATTAAATCAATATCAAGTAACCCATTACATAGTCAAAATCTAGGGTTCATCCAATTAAAGGTTTCATACATAATTTAGGTTAAAACCATATATTCAATATCATTTAAATCATTATTCAATGTTTAGAAATTACTAATGCAAGAACCCATAGTAGAATCATGAAATTAGACAATTCAACTTAAAAACATTAGAAAACATCTTAAGAATTGGAGCTCCTTGATGAAACGAGTTTCAAGGATAAATATGCTTACCTTGATGAAGATAATTCTTGACTTTTATTAATAATATCAACTGAAAACTCAGACCAAGCTCTTCCTTGATTTTGGACTTCAATGGAGTCTTTGGATGTTCCTAAGGGATTTTGCGGTTTTGTTTTGGAAGACTGAATATTGTAAGTGTTAAACACTTATATACATGTTTAAAATACACCAAAGACCATTAATAAACCTCCCATACTCTTATTTGGAAGTGGGGTGAAATTAAAATATCACCCCTAACTTAACAGTCAACCTACGTAGAAACACAGGCCCACATAAAGTTGCCAATCGACGAGGCGTCAGTCCACAAATTGACCGTGCTTTCTCCGTCGACTGGGTAAGATCCTGGAAAATAGATGATTTTATTCATAGGATAAGTCCCAAACAACTACATTCCACCCACAGGGCATCGATTGAACCACTCGGCGTTGACTGCATTCATAATTTGGGATGTCTTGGGAAACCTTGACACCAAGCTTTGGAACCATCCTCAAGGATGCTTTGTTGGCACACGGGGATATTTTCCTGTACTTTTAAACCCAAAAATGATTTTAGATGAGTTTTGATTTCCTCACATAAATTTCATCGAAAACGAAAATGGAAAACGTGACGAAACATGCCTAGAAACACAAGGTAATTTCAAGGCACATCTTTCAAATGTCTTGGACATTTTTCGACGTTTGACCTCCAACCTCCACGAAACATGACACACTGACTATAAATGCTATAATAATTCATTTAGGGACCTTAAAACATCATGAATCAAACATAAAAACATAGAACCACATATGAGGCACATAGGTGACTTAGTCGTAGAACGTCTTGGTTGTCCCTGGACGTTTCACTTCAAATACACCAAATTCTTTAGAAACTGCCTCAATAAGATATATTTTACCTATTTAGGACCTTATACCATCAATACAAACATTTTAGGCACTACTTAACCTATGTCATTTTTGTGGTCTTACAATCTCCCCCACTAGGACAACATTCGTCCTCGAATGACACATTCCACTATACGAATACTTCCAAGAATATTGATTCAACTAGTAGCTAATAACCATCACATAAAACATATAATCAATAAGAAAACATCAATTTCACATAGTCAAGAGATTTACAACACAACAAGAACTAGAAGATAATTCCATAACTCATCATGCTTCAAAACTCACACGCTTATTCCAAATAACGAACACTCATTTAATATTTACTATCATACTCATATACATCAGTTCTAACCACATTAGAAAAATTTTATACCAAAGAATCAATTAGTCACTTTTCCAAAATTTTAACATTGAACTGTTTTAATGCTATAGTGATTTTTACCAATTTTGCAAAAATGCGACTTTTAGGCAATTCGTGATATAAACATGCTAATATGCAAAGCAACATCAATCATATAAACACATCTTACAACATAATCATAACTTCATAAAATACACAATGAAAGCAGTTAATGAAATTCAATTTCAACAAAACTCCGAAACATCATGCACATGCAACATCCTTTTATATCATTCTATCCCATTTACTAACAACAATCCCCTACTTAGAAGAAAATCATATTACAACAAGATAAAAAGAGAACTTACCAACATCATCATCACTCTCATTCTCATCCGTCTTTGATCCTCTTGCTCGGGGTACATAAAAACGCCTATTTATTGGAGTATCTTCTTTGGGGAACTAGGAGAAACTTGCTTACTCTCCCTTCTTGTAGCCACAATAGTAGGACAATCTCTCACCTTATGATCATACTAACCTTATCCATAGCAACTACTAGTACTTGCTAGACACTTCCCATAGTGTCTCATTTCATATAGGACACATGTAGGCTTTTCATTTTGAGAACAACCTCTTTTTTTTTCAAATTTCACCTTAGCACTCCGAGGATCTTCTTGAGGTTGAGACCTCTTCTTAACCCTAGTTTGTTCATGATCACTAGAACCACCCCTTTTCAAATTTCTATCCATCCTTCTAAGTTTATACTCTTCAAATTATTTTGCATACACCATGAGTCTAGATACGATCATATCATCATGTAACATAGCCATACGACATTCTTCCCTTACTAGGTCGGCTACACCCATCACGAAATGACTCATGTCATCCCTTTGATTTGACACAAGATAGGGAGCATATTTGGACAGCTAAGTGAACTTCAAATAGTATTCATCAACACTCATATTACCTTGCTTGAGATTGATAAACACCTTTACTTTAGTTTCTCTTATCTCACAGGGAAAGTACTTACCAAGAAAAACTTCCTCAAATTCTTCCCACTCAAAAGGACCCGACACCTCATCTATAAACTCTTGGGGATCCTGTAACATCCCAATACAACATCCTAGAAGTTAGAGTACAATCTCGGATTGTAATCGGCATACTCGACCTCGCGGAGGTCTGATACAATCCCTTTCATATCATTCATCGCATAAACATAGTGAAAAGTTGTGCGGAATTTAAACTGTTCACAAGACATAAAAGAGTCTTTAAAATATCTTTCGTCTAAAGAAATAGGAAATACTAAGTCTCAATCTCATCATCTTAAGTCATAAGAATACTTAGGTTACAGCCCATACTTCAAAATAACAATATTGAAATACTTAGTCTATTACAATACTTCGAATGGAAAATATAAAAGACAAATATGCCCTTGAGTCAAATAAGGACATACTTCAACTTTTCTTTAACGATGCTACGGTCCAAGTCTTCCTTTTAAAAAGCTCCTCACCTACTAAGAACTATATAGATATATAAAATCATGGAGTTAGTACAACCACGTGTATTAAGTATGGTATAATGCATAAAAATCATGAAAACGGACTTTTCTTGGAAATATGCATCTTTTCTTTTAGAAATCATATTATAATCATAAGAATAACAACTTACAACTTAGAAACAATCAGATAACATTCAAACGAACTAATCCATTATTAGGATCACTTAACAATGAGTCGATTCACTGTTACAATGAAGTTTTTTCACTATACAGTGAAGTGCTTAACCTTAACTTTAGACACCCTTTAACATGTATTATCCCATTGAAATCTATCCTAAGATTCACTTAAGTAAAACAAAGAGAGACTGGACATACACCCTCTCTAGATAAGCCTAAACTACCCTTAAGATTACTTACAATGAGTCACATACAAACTTCAAGACATCAATCATATCAACAGATAGACACTATGACATTTCCTTGTCAAAGGCTAGCAAAAGACTTAATTAAGTAGATCAAGAAGATAACATCCATAATTTTTCTCTTCAAGACTACCTAAATAATCCTTAAGACTTTCTAAGTTTGGATTATGTCCACATAATCAACATCTTCCCTAACTAGACTCATTCTTATGACTCACCTAGGTATGATAGAGTGATCATTCCTATGCCCCTTTCACACCTTAACTAGACAACCCTTAACTACTCTAGATAGGTACTTATTCCATTTACATAGTTCATAGCATAAGTCGTTAGTTCATTAGTTCATTTAATACTCATACATCACATAAAGGACAATCAAGTAATGGTCATAGACAAGACTAGGTACTCTAACTAACACCTTCAAATCCTATTGTGCAATTTCTAGTTAGCGTCTTATACCACTACATAAAGTTCATAGAACTTCTCTAATGTTATTAAGTATCCCACATGACGAGAATAGGCAATAACCAACATAGACCATGATATCTAGACATGGAAGTGGAGTTTTAAGCTACTCATGGAAGTGGAGTTTTAAGCTACTCTGATGAGGGTGTTCTACTTGCCAAGGGTAAAACTAGGACACATCCCGTGTAGGCACATGGTTAAGGAATATGAAGGGCTTTTATGCACTCTAGTGTAATTCTCAAGTAGAGGTACATTGTTTTCTAGTATCATTATCAAGTAGATCTTATTACCATTGCATAATAACTCTGTCCGAAACTTGGTTCTCATATAGTAATTGACATTAAAGGATCACATGAAGAGGGTTCTTTGTCTAGTTCACCAACTAATCACATTGACCCTACCAAAGAGGTCCACTAGGGATACCTTTCAATGGCTAATAATATAGCTCATTATGACTTTCCTAAACATTCATATGATGCAGTTCCAGCCAATTAACCTTAAGTCTACCATTTCTTTACATGAAGGATACCATTACGACTCTTGACTTCAACATTTATAACAAAACCTTAACAAGGTACATGACCTTCTTAACATCCTCTACCGTCTCACATATCTTTCATTCATACATGACATGGGTGCACTAAGCCTACCTATTCAACAAATATCATAATATCATAACGTTCATTCATATATCAAGTAAGTGACACAAGTCTACCAAACAAGACACTACATTCTTTAACTTTATCACATATAGCAAATTATCCTTTAAAGCACTTAGGATAAGACTTATATTATTAATTCCATCCTATATATTACTATATAATTATAAATATAACCATCATAACTCATACGGATGAGTAGGAACAATCATGTGTCAACATTTAAGACTACACTTATAAGCACAGAGTCATTGTCTAACATGATCACCTAAATAACATCAATAAAATACATATTCTTCCACATTGCTTAACAAGTAGATAAATATCATCATATTTCACATAATAAACTACACAAATATACAAATTACTTCAAGTAGTGCCAACAAGGCCATGATAATCATATTTCAAAAAGTAAAGCACATAACACTGCCACCAAAAGTGGACCTTAAATATTATGACATAATTTAAGTATAAATAACTTTAAAATAAAAATATGGAATCTTACCACCACCACATCCTCATCACCTCATTTCGATGCTAAATCATTCAATTCATCCCCATAAGGACCTTACCAATGGCCATGAACAATAATTCAATGTATAAACTATGATTATCAATGAAACTAGGTAAATTCAGTAGAGATTCATCAATTTAAGATAACATATATATCAATAGCATACTATTCTTACATTATATGAAAGCCCATTGAGATCTACATCATAATTCATCACATTAAATCAATATCAAGTAACCCATAACATAGTAAAAGTCTAGGGTTCATCGAATTCATGATTTCATACATAATTTAGGTTAAAATCATCAATACAATATCAATTAAATAATTATTCAATCTTTAGAAGTTATTAATGCAAGAACTCATGGTAGAATCATGAAATTAGACAATTCATATTGAAAACTTTAGAAAACATCTTGAGAATTGGGGCTCCTTGATTAAACGAGTTTCAAGGATCAATATGCATAATTTAATGAATCTAATTCTTCAAATTGATGAAGAATCTCCACTCAAGACGTCACACCAAGCTCTTCCTAGATTTTAGACTTTAATGGAGTCTTTGGGAGTTCCTAAGGGATTTTGTGGTTTTGGTTTGGAAGAATTAAATATTCAAAGTGTTAAACACTTATAAACATGTTTAAAATACCCAAAATACCCTTAATAAGCCGGCATTCCTCTTATTTTGAAGTTGAGTGAAATTACTATATCACCCCTAACTTAACAGTCAACAGGCGCAAGGACTAGAGATAATTCTATAGTCACGAGATTTACAACACAACAAGAACTAGAAGATACTTCTAAAACTCATCATGCTTCAAAACTCACACGCTTCATTCCAAATAACAAAAACTATATTTACTATTTTACTCATATATATAAGTTATAACCACATTATAAAAGTTTTAGACCAAAGAATCAATTAGTCACTTTTCAAAAATTTTAATAGTAAATTTTTTTAATGCTACAATGATTTTTACGAATTTTTAAAAATGTGACTTCTAGGCAATTCCAAATATAAACATGCTAATATGTAAAGAACATAATCCAAACATATCTTAAAACATAATCATAGCTTCATAAAATACACAATGTAAGAAATTAATGAAATTCAATTTCAACAATACTCCTAAACATCATGCACATGCAACATGCTTCTATATCATTCTATCCCATTTACTTACCACACTCCACCACTTAGAAGGATCTCATATTACAGCAAGAAGAAAACAGAACTTACCAGCATCATGCACATGCAACATGCTTCTATATCATTCTATCCCATTTACTTACCACACTCCACCACTTAGAAGGATCTCATATTACAGCAAGAAGAAAACAGAACTTACCAGCATCACCATCACTCTCATTCTCATCCGGCTTTGGTCCTCTTGCCGTGATAGAAACGCCTATTTGTTGGAGCATCTTCTTTGGGGCACTTGGAGCAACTTGATTACTCTCCCATCCTGTAGCCGCAGTGGTAGGACAATCTCTCAACTTATGATCATACTTACCATAACCATAGCAACCACAAGTAACGACTCGATACTTCCCATACTGTCTCTTTCCACAAGTGGCACATGTAGGCCTTTCATTTTAAGGACCACCTTCTTTCTCAAATTTCACCACTCCGAGGCTCTTCTTGATTTTGACCCCTCTTCTTAACCCTAGTTTGTTCATGATTACTTGAACCACCCCTTTTCATGTTTCTAGCCATCCTCCAAAGTTTATACTCTTAAAATTATTTTGCGTACACCATGAGTCTATCTACGGTCATATCATCATCTAACATAGTCGTACAACATTCTTCCCTTACTAAGTCGGCTACACCCATCACGAAATGACTCATTTCATCCCTTGGATTTTACACAAGAGACGGAGCATATATGGACAGCTTAGATATCTTCAAAGAGTATTCCTTTATACTCATATTACCTTGCTTGAGATTAATAAACTCCTTTACCTTAACTTCTCTCATCTCACAGGGAAAGTACTTACCAAGAAAAACTTCCTTAAATTCTTCCCACTCAATAAGACTGAATCCTCTGACCTATTGCTTTTCCATTGTGTATAGCCAACTCCGATTTCTCCCTATATGTTACCCCCATAGCATGCACTATGTTGTACACCTCATCTATATACTCTTGGGGATCATGTAACAACCCAAGACCACACCCTAGTAGTTAGGGTACAATATCAGATTGTTGCTGGCATAATCAACCTCTCAGAGGTCTTATACAAGCCCTTTAATATCATTCATCGAATAAACATAGTGAAAAGTAGTGCGAAATTAAAACATTTCACAAAACATAACATAGTCTTTAAAATCTCTTTCATCTAAAGAAACAGGAATTACTAAGTCTCAGTATCATCTTCTTAAGACACAAGAAATACTTAGTCTATTACAATAGTTGGAATGGAAAATGTTAAAGACATATATGCCCTCGAGTCAAATGAGGACATACTTCAATTTCTCTTGAACGATTCAATGGTCTAAATCATCACATCTCAAAGCTCCTCACCTACAAATAACTATATAGATAGATAAAAGAATGGAGTTAGTACAACCACATGTATTAAGTTTGGCACTATGCATAAAAATCATGAAAACATATAATTTTATTATAATCATAAAAACAACATTTAACGACTTCTAAACATATAAGATAACATTTAAACCAAAAATAATATTTTAGAGATCAGTTTAGAGTGAACTCATTAACTATTAGAGTGAATTATTTCACTGTACAGTGAAGATGCTTATTCTTCACTTAAGACACCCTTTAGCATGTAATTATTCCACTCAATGCTATTCTAATATTCACATAAGTCACACAAAGAGAGATCTCCAATACACCCTCCCTAGATGTTCCTAAACGACCCTTAAGATTACTTATAATGAGTCACATGCACATTTCAAGACATCAAACATATCAACATATACACAATATGATATTTCCTCGTCAAAGGCTATCAAAAGATAACGTCGATGATTGACCTCTTCAAGACTTCCTAAATAATCCTTGAGACTTCCTTAGTTCGGATCATGTCCACATAATCAACATCTTCCCTAATTAGAATAATTCACAAGACTAATCTAGGTAAGATACAAAGTAACCATTCTTATGCCCCCTTCACACCTTAACTAAACAACCCTTAACTACTCTAGAAAGGTACTTATTGATTTTACATACTTTATAACATAAACAATAGTTCATTAGTTCATAAAGACTCATACATAACATAATGGACATTCAAATAATGGTCTTTGACAAGACCGAGGGACTCTAACTAACAACTTCAAAGACTATTGTGCAATGTCTAGAGCGTCCCATACCACCACCAAAACATCATAGAATTTCTCTAGTACTAGTAAGTGTCCGACATGATGAGAATAGACAATAACTAACATAGACCATGATAGCTAGACATGGAATCAAGAGTTCTAACCTACCTTCATGAGGGTGTTCTACTTGCCAAGGGTAGAACAAGGACACTTTCCACGTAGGCATATGGTTAGGGAGTACGAAGGGATTTGATGCACTCTAGTCTCATTCTCAAGTAGAGCTACATTCTACTCTAGTCTCATTATGAAGTAGAGATACATCGCATTACATAATTACTCGATGCTAGCATTGGTTCTCATAGATTAATTGACATTAAAGGGTCACTTAAAGAAGTTCCTTATCTAGTTCATAACCTAATCACATTCACCCTAACAAAGAGGTCCACTAGGATTACCTTTCAATGGCGTCTAAGATAACTCATTATGACTTTTCTAAGTATTAATATGATGTCATTCCAGCCAATTAACCTTAAGTCCACCACTCCTTTACATGAAGGATACCATTACGTCTCTCGACTTCAACATTCATAACATAGACTCTACCACATACATGACCTTCTTAATATCCTCTAAGATCTCACATATATTTCATTCATACATGACAAGGGTGAACAAAGCCTACATATTCAAGACATATCATATTCACATATCATTCATACATATTTAAAGTAGGGGACACAAGTCTACCAAACAACATACTACATTCTTTTCCCTTATCACATATAACATATCATTCTTTTAAGCACTTAGGAATGATCCTTATATTATTAATTTCATCCTATACATTACTATATCATTATAAATATAACCATCATAACTCTTATAGTCAAGTAGGAACATTCATGTATCAACATCTAAGCCTACACATATAAGCACATTGTAATAGTCTAACATGATCACCTACATAACATCAATAGATTACCTATACTTTCACATTTCTTAACAAGTAAATAAATATCATCATACTTCATATAACTAACTACAAAAATAGTAACATTACTTCAAGTAGTGTCGACTAGGCAATGATTAGCATATTGCATAAAGCAACGCCAACAAGGCCATGTCAATTCACATAACACCACCACCATAAGTGGACCATACCAATTAAAACATAATTGAAGTATAAATTACATTAAAATAAGATAAAAATGGCATCATACCACCTCAACATCCTCAACACCTCAACTTGAAGCTAATTCATCCAATTCAATAACATAAGGCCCTTAACAATGGCAATGAACAATAATTTAATGTAAAAACTATAATAATCAATGAAAATAGGTCAATTCAATAGAGATTCAACAATCTATTTTAACCTAGATATCAATTGAACACAATTCTAACATCATTAGAAAGACCATAGAAATCTACACTAGAATTCAACAACAATAGATTAATATCAAGTAACCATAACTTAGTCAAAATTTAGAGTTCATCCATTCATGGGATCATAGGTAATTTAGGTTAAAATAATCAATACGATATCAATTTAATTAATATTCAATGTTTAGAAATCATTAATGCAAGAACCCATGGTAGAATCATGAAATTCAATAATTCAACTTGAAAACATTTGTAACAACCCAAAAATGACTATCCTAAGTAATTCCTAAACGTACCTATAATGCCTAGATTAGACCGGGTACACATGGCTTGATGCGTGTGGAACCAGACATCGGAACCTATGCACCAGCAAAGACAACTAATTTAGTGAGTAATTTGATCTAGGGAAGGTTTGGTCTAGCCCTGTAGGGCACCTGAATATTAAAATTCACCTGGATGAGTCTTAACCGGACTTGAAAGGGGTAGTCTTAAGTTTGGAAGGTCTAGGGGTAAAATGGTCTTTTCAATGCTAGGGATAGTATTGTAATTACCCTAAGTATTTAATTAATTAACTAATTAATATAAAAAGGTTGGAAATTCAGGTAGGGTTGGACGAATTTTATCCTTTTCACAAGTTAAGCTTCACGAGGGTTCGATCCTTGGTGGAAGCAATATTAAATCTAATTAATTTATGTTAATTATCTGATTTAAGTAAGGGCATGATTAGTAATTTCACCTAAGCCTTTAAAAATCATATTTGTAATAGTTTTCTCACGCTTATTTACTCCCATTCTCACGTTCATTATCAGTAAAAAAAAATGTCATATCCCTGTTTAACATCTCGACGTTACCGGCATCATCATCTTTTTCCAGGACTAATACTTGTCTCATAGTTACATGTCATCACATTTATAGGTTGAAAAATGCGGAAAAATTTAAAACTTTTATTTTCTCTACTTAGAAGTTTACATAGACCTCTACATACACATAAAATATATTCATATCGAGTATACATAGACCCTTCATATAGGAAGGTTAGATAGCCTTCTACTTTTATGGCGCGCACACACACACACACAGATATATATATATATATATATATATATATATATATATATACATATAGAGAGAGAGAGAGAGAAATAGTCTCAACGATTGTCTCGTCTCATACCATCTAAATGGATATCACAAATATGGGTATAGCCCTTACATCAATTCAACAAGACCATGTATAGGTCAGAAAGAAGTACAATATTGAAATAACAAGGAAAGAAATGATAGAGTCAATAAGCTCATAACAAAATCCAAAGCTAGAAGATGGCATTGCCCTCGAAATTTGAGGACCTACCCTACTTGGATGAAAGGAAGAATCTAAGCCTTCAACAATATCGCACCGGAACCTAAAATGTTTGGGACAAGGAAAGAAAATGGGGTTAGTACTCCACATGTACTATGTTTGAGATCTTATGCATATAGACAAGCAAAATATGCTAAAAGGGACTTTTTATCAAAGCATGACATTTTACCCCCTCTTAGGGGTTTAATGTAAAGTCAAATAAGTCATATTAATCAACCAAACATGCTTACTATCTCAACAAGTAATACTTATCCCAACACAATTAGAATCATGATTTACTACAACCCTAACATCAAGGAATAATATCACAAGAATGAATAAGAGTTAAACATATCATAATAATCAAGACAACTAATGACAAGTCCTTATCAAGTCAACAAGTGCAATGACAAAGAAAAGCCCCATAACTTTACTCAATCAAGTATCCACAACAGGAATCATTACCAATGTCCAACTTGAAATATCATGGAATTTAGGCTTTCATTTCATCGTATATTATCATTATAATCCAAGTCATATTCATAAATGAACAAATCAACATATAGTCTCAGCAATATGACATGGTCATCATATATATAAATCATATATTTTCAAAACATAATCATGAAAAAACATCCTCCTCAAACTCCCCTCAAGACAAACTAGTGCAATGTCTGGGTGGAGTCCCATACCCTTACCTAGACTAAGCTAGACCCCTTAGGTTATCCAAATTAGAGTTCAAGTCCTTTAATTCATTTTACCTTTTGAGAACATCTTTCCCTAACCTAAATAGACCACATGATCTAGTGTGGAATCCGATGTCATAAAACCCTACACCGAAAACAGGCGTACTACTTGCCAAGGTATTACCAAAATATAAAACATAGCAACTATGTGGATCCACTAGCTTGTAGTCCTATGGGGGGTGGGAACATAGTTCAAGAACAAGGAGCTTTAGTTGGAACCATCTTTATCACCATGCATTATAGTCTCCAATGTTAAGGGTAATGTAATGTTCCTGCCTTCCGTATGAGGGAGAGGACATTTATCTATCTAGTTCACTCGGTGCTAAGCTAGGATCCCTTTTTGAAATGTCTTTAAACCTTTAATTATCAATCATAACTTAATTTAGGCCATAGGATCTACCCCTTGTATAATCATCATCAATAGCTCAATAAGAATTCTTAAAGTATAAGTCCTTTCATTACAATTCATATAGGTGAGGTTAACACTTTAGCATTTCATAACATATTTAGGTTCATTGATAGTTTTCACCATCTTTATAGCACATACACCTTAATCAACCTCACAAAATAGTCAAGACATTTCAATTCAGCATCATACCACCCTATAATCCTAGTATAAGGCATACTCCAATATAATATCATGTCTTAATAACAATTAATCACAATTGGAACTAAACATAGAGATTCTAAGACTTACCAAGTCTCTCTGATAGTCTATCATCAAGGTCTTACCATCAACCCATTACTCAACCCAACTTGGGGAGTAACATCATCTCACAATGATAACCAATAGAATAACAAGGCCAATTGCATCTCTATAACTTAATTCATCTTTAGATCACAACTTGAGACAAGAAACATTAGCTAATATCACATTAAAATTCATAACCTAAATCACATCTCAAAAACTAGAACGATAAGCCTATAATTTATCTTAATTTAATCATAATAGCACCATAATATAGTAATCTAATCAACAACAAACTCAATTGAATGATCACCATACAACATAGGTTAAGATCATTACCTAGGGTTAGGGATAGAGGATCAGATTCTTCAATTTAGACCAAACCATCAACAATTATCACAAACAAGGTGAATTAAATGTTAATATACTCAATATAACCCTAAGAATTCATTAACAACTCAATCCATGAATTCAATTTCGTAATTGAATAAAACCCATAAGAAAACTCAACTTTTTGAAATCTATTTTTGAAGAAACCCTTTGAGGAAAGAATCTCAATGGTGAATATAAACCATACCTTAATGTTTCCAACAATTTTATGAAGAATTCACCCTTTTATGAAGTCCCCAAACCCTAGTTCTTGATAGACTTCAATGGTGAGTACATGTAGAAAGAGAAATAAGAGAGAAGGACGAGAGTTTATTTTGACAGCTGTCTTTAGATTAATGAGGGTTAAAGGTATTAATAGAAGGTCTTAATTAACTTAATTTGTCTCCCTTTAATCCCTAACTAACCCCTAAACCACTTAATTGATTAAATGAAATCATTTAATATTTATCTGTGAAACTCGACCCTCATCGATGAGACCTCTTGTTGATGAGGATTAAGATCAACATCCCTATTGGCTTGAGCCGTCATAGCTTGGGCTTGAACCGTAGCGGCATGTGCTTGAGTAGTCATGGCTTCAGCCATTTGATCAAGAATAGCCTTCATCTCAACCTCTGTCATAGGTGGAGGGTTAGCCGGGGCTTGATAAACATTAGAATTCTCCTCAAGTGGAGGAACTTTCTCATTATGGAGAGGAGATCCCGCATTAGCATCTTCCTTCTCAAGTCTTTTTTAGCCACATTCCTTCGAGTGTTAATGCTTCTTATAAGTACAACAATATGATAAGATGGAAGGCACACAAAAAATATACACTTATTGCCATGATATAAGACTTCTAAGAACATGAGCAATTCCTAAGAATCATACAGGTTCATACTCCTAAGTGTGGTTCGCTTCAATATTATGAATAAAGACATACATAGACATAGTAGAGAGAGAGACATAACTCAATGGTATTCAACCTCATGCTCTGATACCAAGTTTGTCACATCCAGTTTTACCCCCAAGATGTAACCGGCATTTTCATCCTTTTTAAGGACTAAGACAAACCTCTTAGTTTCATGGCATCACATTCATATGCTGAAAAATGCGAAAAAATTTAAAACTTTTATTTTCTCTACTTGGAGGTTTACATAGAGCTCTACATACACATAATATGTATTCATATCGAGTATAAATAGACCCTTCATATAAGAAGGTTACATAGCCTTCTAATTTTATTGCACACACACACACACACACACAGATATTATATATAGTCTCAACGATTGTCTCGTCTCATACCATCTAAACAAATATCACAATATGGGTGTAGCCCTTACATCTATTCAATAAGACCATTAATAGGTCATACGGAAGTACAGTATTCAATTAACAAGGAAAGAAATGATAGAGTCAATAAGATCATAACGAAACCCAAAGCTAGAAGATGGCATTGCCCTCAAAAGTTGAGGAACTACCCCATTTGGATGAAAGGAAGAATCCAAGCCTTCAGCAATATCGCCTTCCAAATAATTCAACGACAGAAACCTAAAATTTTTGGGACAAGGGAATAAAACGAGATTAGTACTCCACATGTACTAAGTGTGAGATCTTATGCACATACACTAGCAAAACATGCCAAAAGGGACTTTTTATCAAAGCATGCCATTCTACCCCTTTTAGCGGTTCAATGCAAAGTCAAGTAAGTAATATTAATCAAACAAACATGCTTACTATCTCAACAAGAAATATTTATCCCAACACACTAAGAATAATGATTTACTACAACCCTACATCAAGGTATAATATCAGAAGAATGAATAAGAGTTAAAATTATCATATCACAAGTCCTTATTAAGTCAACAAGTGCAATTACCAAGTAAAGACCCATAATCTTACTCAATCAAGTATCCTCAAAAAGAAAACACGACCAATGTCCAACTTTACATATCATGGCATTTAGGCTTGCATTTCATCGTATATTATCATTATAATCCAAGGCATATTCATAAATGAACTAATCAACATATAGTATGAACCATATGACATGATCATCACATATATTATCATAATATAAACATATAAGAAACTCCTCATGAGACTCCCCTCAAGACTAACTAGTGCAATATCTAGGAAGAGTCCCATACCCTTAACTAGACTAAGCTAGACCCCTTAGGTTATACAAGTTAGAGTTCAAGTCCTTTAACTCGTTTTACTTTTTGAGAACATCTTGCCCTAACAGACATAGACCACATGTGCTAGTGTGGAATCCAGTGTCATAAAACCCTACACCGAAAGCATGCGGACTACTTGCCAAGGTCGTACCAAAATATAAAACATAACAACTACGTGAATCCACAAGCTAGTATTCCTATGGAGAAAACCTATTTCAAGAACTAGGAGAATTAGATGGGACCATCTTTATCATCATGCATTATAGTCTCCAATCTTAAGGGTAATGCAATGTTCCTTCCTTCCCTATGATGGAGAGGACATTTCTCTATCTAGTTCACTCGGTGCTAAGCTAGAGTCCCTTTTGAAATGTCTTTAAACCTTTAGTTATCAATCATAACTTAATTTTGGCCATAAGATCTACCCCTTGTATAATCATCATAAATAGCACAATAAGAATTATAAAAGTATAAATCCTTTCATTACAATTCATATAAGTGAGGTTAACACTTTAGTATTTCATAACATATTAAGGCTCATTGATGTATTCACAATATTTATAGCACATACACCTTAATTACCTCACAACATAGTCAAGACATTTCAATTCAACATCATACCACCCTATAATCCTAGTATAAGGCATACTACAATATAATATAATGGCTTAACAACTATTAATCACAATTGTAACTAAAGATAGAGATTCTCAGACTTACAAAGTCTTTCTAATTGTCTATCATTAATATATTACCATCAAATCTTAACTTAACCCAACATGGGAAGTGACATCATCACACACTAATAACCAATAGAATAACAAGGCCAATTGCATCTCTATAACACAATTCATCTGTAGATCACAACTTGAGACAAGAAACATTGGCTAATTTCACATTATATTCATAACCTAAATCATATATCAAAAACTAGAATTATAAGACTATAATTCATATTAATTTAATCATAATAGCACCATAATATAGTAATCTAATCAACAACCAACTCAATTAAATGATCACCATATAACATAGGTTAAGATCACTACCTAGGGTTAATATTCTTCAATTTAGAACAAACCATCATTAATTATCATAAACAAGTTGAATTACATTTTAATATACTCTATATAACCCTAACACTCATTAACAACTTAATCCATGACTTCAATTTCGTAATTGAATGAAACCCATAAGAAAACTCAACTTTTTGAAATCTATTTTTCAAGGAACTCTTTGAGGAAAGAATCTCAAAGGTGAATACAACTCATACCTTAATGTTTCTCAACAATTTGATGAAGAATCCACCCTTTTTCCAGCCCTCAAACCCCATTTAATTCTAGCCTTCAATGGTGAGTTCATGTAGAGAGAGAAATAAGAGAGAAGGAAGAGATTTTATTTTAAGAGTTGTCTTTAGGTGAATGACGGTTAAAGGTATTTATAGAGGGTCATAATTAAATTAATTAGTCTCCCTTTAATACCTATCTAACCCCTAAATCACTTAATTAATTAAATGAAATCATTTAAAATTTATCAGTGAAACTTGACCTCACCAATGAGACCCTGATTGACGGTTCGTCAGTTAGTCAATGAAAACTCCCCCCCCCCTTCCTATACTCCGTAGTCTCAATCATAGACATTCCAAGAAATTTATTCCTCCAATTTTCTATGTGTGGAATGACGCTGGCCTCGACGCCCCATCGAGCCACAGACGCCCCGTCAACCCCCTTCCATCGCGTGTAACAGTAGATAGGTAAAAATGTTCCTTCACGAATCTTTCTAAGTGTGGGATGACGGTGGCCTCGTATCCTCATCGACCCACGCACAAACTTTCATCTGTTCTGTCGATGCATACTGTTAGGCAGTGTTGTATCAAACTGCACGGGTCCTCCTCAAGGGCCCCTAGTCGGTCCTTGGGGAGTTGTAACCAGAAATTTCAATCATGAAACAACTCAAACACCCATTAGCTACCTTTCCACCCATTTTTCGTACATTTCAGACTCCTACAAATTAGTAAAAAGGCTACGGCACACTAACATCCCTTTAAACTAACTTCTCGGACGTTTTGGATGTTTTGGTTTGTAAACCTCCTAAATTATGTATATTCATGAAAAATAGACTTAGAAATAGTGTTTAGACTTTATTACACCTATATTAGGCTTTATCATGAGTCTTGTAGTTTCAAGGTGTTACAAAGAACAAAATCAAAAGTTCGTCACTCTTGAAGAACTTGAACGCTAAAACTCAAAAGAAAAACTAAAATAAAAACAACAAGAAAAACACATTTTTCTTGACGGGTTGTGATTGAAGTTTGGTGTTGACGCTTTGGTGTTGTGGAGTTGTCTGCCATGGGGGAATATTTGGAGGGTGTTGATCAACAAAAGGTATGCGTTTTTCTTCTTTTCGGTCCCTTTCCCAAGAGACCCGTAGGATTCAGTCGAATTCTAATCTGAAAACTAGGAATGTTACCCGTTTCATGTCCCTATCACTAGCTCCGATCGAATTTCGTATGTTGGGTATGTTTTGCTGGTAGAATTTATGATGTGATGTGTTTTCTTGATGATTATGTTCATTTATGTATATTCGGATATATGTAAGTAATAATCATACTTTCCGAAACTATGTGTTACACGTGTGTGCATTATGTATTTTGTGACCTTGGTCACTGGTTGAAGTATTTAATATGCATGTTAAATTCATTTGTTTTGTATGCAATCACTTGAAGTAAATCGTGATGGTCATTAGTGGTGTACTATTGTTGAATTGAGTAAGAACCCTTAATCAAACGTAAATTTGAAAATGCTCAAAATAAACGTACGAAATGTTAAATAAAATGTCCAAATTTCCAGATTTGCTGGAAATTTAGTTTCAGCTATTTTACTTGATGAATTGGAGATTTTTTTTTTTTTAAAATAAGTAAGGTAATCAAAGATTGAACCCAAGACCTCACTATATGAAAGCTGCTGAAAAATTTAATATTTAAAGTAAGGTGAGGGGGATCCGATTTGGGTTAATGCTGGTGAAGCAACAAGAGAAAAAGGGAAGATTAATAAAAAGAGATGTGTAGGGATCGAACCCACAACCTCTAGGATAGATAAGGAAGTTATGAGAAAAAAATTAAATAAAATAAAAATGAGGTTGTGGGGATCGATCCCACATCCTCTTAGTCTAAACTGAAGAATTGAGGATAAAAAGAAAATACAAGGGATGTGGGCGTGGGAATTCGATCTTGGGTCTCCAAGACGAGATGTTTAAGACAAAGTGAAGAAAATAAAGAGAGGAAGTGTTGGTTTGGAGATTCAATCTCAGACCCCCAATCCGAGAACACTAAATCAAGAATTTATTAAAAAAACTATGTATTATACAAGGGATTCGAAATTGGGTTCCTTTGCCCGAATTTCTTATTGACACATAAGTCTTATGTGCTTAAATATTTAATGAATGTTGCCTATAGGAATCAAAATTGAGACCTTGGCATACATACAATATGCATAAGTATTTTACCATATAATTTTTGGTAAGTATAAGTTACTTAGACGAATTATGAATGAAGCCTAATGGCTTGTACATATGGGTTCATAAGTCCAGAATACGTTAAAAGTAAGTGAACCTAATATGTATGTGATGAATTGATGTGACCCATGAGGGTTGAGTAAGGGTGGAAAACACACTAAAAGGCCAAGTGCATTGGCATATAATGAAATGAACATTAAAGTAAAAGGGGTGAGTAATTATGATGAGCT
Organism: Solanum habrochaites; assembly: GCA_027704765.1. Lineage (NCBI taxonomy): Eukaryota > Viridiplantae > Streptophyta > Magnoliopsida > Solanales > Solanaceae > Solanum > Solanum habrochaites. The sequence goes on along the minus strand of JAKWJA010002492.1, from coordinate 13,630,315 downwards.
AATATGATAAAATTAATGTGAAAGATGACATCAATCTTAGATGAGCCTAATTAAGTCTTACCAATAGCGCACTCACCTATGAGAGTGTAAAGTTAATGAAGAGACCAGTCTCTAAGAAATACTCTAATGAAAGTATTGAGATTAATACACACTTAATACTAATGATGAGATGAGAAATAATCTAATAATCAATGATGTCCTCATTCTAGAAGCCAACTTCTATGATGTGTGAGGTGAATGTAATGCAACTTTATACTGTGCACTGATAGGCTAGCTATGAGTCGCGATTCCTTCTTTTGGGAAGGCAGAGGTTTGTGTAAATCTCATGAGGTGAGACTTTTAATTTAGGCATCTATGTGTCTCCTTATATCTCCAAGTCTTTGAACCTATGCAGCCAACATACGGATCTAGCAGGGTTGAATCCCCTATATACGCTAGCATGTTTTGGTTTCACCTTGTCCAGTAATTCCACCTCTTTTCGGTGTGGGGTAGACACTAGATTTCATAGAGCACACATGATCTATGTCGGTTAAAATTAATGTTCCCAAAGAAAGAATGAGGCCAGCCTCAGTAATGCACAAAATGAAATGAATGATACCAAAGGTGTTTGGTTAGGATAATCAAGAGGTGAACTAAATTGAAGTAATGACACTAGGTCGATCTTGGTCGTTACATAGTGAATCTGATGAGAGTCTTAAACTATATCCAAGGTATAGCTGGTGCTTGCACCAGACTATGAATGAATGAAATGAATGAAAATTAAGTATGCATGAATGAATGAAGTAGACTATGTGTTTGCTAAAGAAGGATGCCTAGTTTAGGTCCCATATGTTGAGCCCTAATTTTTGGAAGTCCTAATGTTAAGTCCATGATTCCAAGGTCTCATGGAATATGAAAAAAAATGATATGTTATCTATGTATGTGCTATGTGAAATATGTTATGTGGTGTGTGAAATATTAAAAAATTGATGATGCATGTTACTCTCATAGCATGACTTTCTTAAACCGATTTGGAAAGTACAACTGAGTAGCTTTCCATAACTCATATAGTTAGGAGAGATCTTTCCTTAATCATTCATGTCCTTGGTGTGTACTTTATTACACCCATACTTAGTACATGTGTGTACTGATACCATACAATACTTTACTTTTAGGTGTAGATGCAAATGGATGCTAAAGTTTACAAGATTACGTTGAAGCTATCTAGATGTGGAGCATTCATCCGAACTTGGTAGGCACTCTTGTTTTCGAGGATGCTTATATTTTTTATTCTAACTTAGACGTAATCATGAGCTAGTGGAGAGTGTTCAACTAGTGTTTCTTTATTACTTATTTCAGACATTGTATTTGTGCCATTTTTGCAAGTATATATTTATGAAGTTATGAACTATTTCCTTCATTTGAATATATCATTGTTAGATGTTTGTGGTGAACTGATGTGATATATTGCAATTCTTACTATGAAGTTTATGTATATTTGAAAGAAAATAAAAGTTTTAAATTTTCCGCTAAAGTTAACCTATACAAAAATGGTATCAGAGCATTAGGTTAAGTTCCAAGGATAGTAGGTTCACATTAACCATATCGAGTAGTTTCAAACTTATGGTAGTGAAGTGCACCACTATCATGGATTAGAGACTGCATGATGCATAGAAAAATCTCCCTTCTTCTGATCTTATCGTTCTTTCGTTAATGTCTTATTTCATGGTGCTATGAGCGTATCTAACATCAATTCTTATATTTTCTGAAAATAAACACAAGAAGAAACGTTGGCCGGGGAAGAGTAGGAGCAGAAGCTAGGGAGAACCAAGTTCCACCCCAGGCTCTAGTTGCAGAAGTGGTCATGCCAGTTAACCCAGCTAGGTCGACTGATGCTTAGGTGCGGAAAACTTTAGCACAGATGGATCGAGAAATCACTATGCAGGCTCAGGCTATGAAGGCCCAGGCCAACATAGAGTAGGCCCGTCGGGAGAACCCACCATCCCACAACATGGTGAACAGGTTGCGAGATGTTACTAGGATGAATCCTCCAATCTTTACATTATCTGGGACTGCAGAGGATTCTCATGAGTTTGTGGAGGAGGTCCTGAAGATTATTATGGCGATGGGGGCCATGGAGATTGAGAAATCTGAGTTGGCATCATACCAGCTGAATTATTTTGTAAAGGCTTGGTACATGATGTGGCAGGATCGCAGGGTGTTGGGCGGAGGTCTGATCACATAGGAGTTGTTTAAGACAACCTTTTTGGAGAGTCTTTTCCTAGAGATATGAGAGAGGCTAAGGTATAGGATTTCATCAACCTTAAGTAGGGCTCGATGATAGTTAGGGAGTATTCCCTGAAGTTAAATTGTCCAAGTATGCAACTTATCTTGTGTCGAACAGCAGGGACAAGATGAGCATGTTCCTTACAGGAATCTCAAAGGAATTGGAGGAGAAGTGTCGGGCTGCGATGCTCCATGACAGCATGGACTTGTCAAGGCTGATGGTACATGTCTAGCAGTTTGAGGACAACTAGAAGAAGAGGAGAGTTCGTGAGGTCAAGAGGCCTAACCCTTCTGACTAGAAAGGTTACAGCAGAGGTGGTGGCAGGATCATTTTGGAGTTTATGATCAACCCAGATTTAAGAAGGGGAATCAGAGTTAAAGGAAATCTTACTCTCAAAGGAATGCAACACCTAGAGGAGAAAAACCCAAGCCCAAGAAGGGAAATGAAGGTGATGTGCAGCGTTTCTGAAAGGAATGTGGAAAGTGTGGACGTATTCACAGTAGAGAGTGTAGACGAGGAACAGATGCCTTCTTCAGTCGCGGAAAGAGCGGACACATGGATAGGTACTGTCCACAGAATAGGGGTTAGGGTGGAGGTAATGCTCAGCCTAGGCCTAATCACCAGAATGTTATTGAGAGCGAACCTCCTAAGAGGAACAAATTCTATGCCTTAATGGCAGGGAGGAGCAGGATAAGTCTGTTAATGTGGTCACTAATATGCTGCAAGTTTTCTCAACCTTTATTTATGCTTTACTTGATCCAGGGTCTACGCTTTCTTTTGTGACTCCCTTGTTTGCTCTTACTTTTGAAACACTACTTGAGGTTTTGCATGATCATATCGTAGTTAGTACTCCCTTTAGGATAAAATGTAAGAGCTGATAGGATTCATAAAGAATGCCCAATAGTATTATATGGAAAGACTATGTGTGCAGACCTTGTTGAGTTACCCATGAATGACTTCGATATTATACTTAGTATGGATTGACTCCATAAACCTTATGACTTCATGGATTTTCGTTGTAGGGTTGTGAGATTTTTTTTCCTAATGAAGTAGAGTTGGTCTGGGAGTGGTAAAATTTGTGTTGTTGAAGTTCCTTTATATGATCTAGATCATGACATTCCTTCCATAGAATCTGTGCTTGTAATGAATGTGTTCCAAGATGTTTTCCCTGAAGATTTGCCTTGAGTCTTTCCCTCTCGAGAGATTGATTTTTGTATAGACCGAGATCCCGATACCAAACCGATTTCAATTCCTCCCTATAGAATGGCTTCATTTAAACTCAAAGAGTTGAAAATCAAGTTAAAATATCTCAATGATAAGGGCTTCATCCAGTCGAGCATATTCTCTTGGGGTGCTCCAATGTTGTTAAATAAAAATAAATATGGAACCTTAGGATGTGCATCGATTATCGGCAGCTCAATAAAGTCACTATAAAGAACCAAGTATCCACTTCCCATAATAGATGAGTTATTCGATCATATCCAAGGGTCTAGTTTATTGTCAAAGATTGATATTCTTTTAGGGTATCATAAACTTAGTGTTAGGGAGGAAGATATCCTAAAGATAGCCTTTCATACCCGTTATGGTCATTAAGAGTTCCTAGTCATGTAATTTGGTCTCACTAATGCACCAGCTATATTTATGGAACTCATGGACCGAGTCTTCCTTGAATACCTTGATTCTTTCATCATAGTATTCATTGATGACATCCTCATCTACTCTAAGACCAAGGAAGAGCATGAACAACACTTGATACTAACCTTGCAGGCACTTAGACAACATAAGTTGTGTGCCAAATTCAGCAAGTGTGAATTCTTGCTTAGATCAATGACATTTCTTGGTCATGTCGTGTCCGATTAGGGTGTGGAGGTGGACCCCAGCAAGACTGAGGCTGTTAAGAAGTGGCCAAGACCTTTTACTCCAATGATATTCATAGCTTTCTGGGATTTGCTGGTTACCACCGCAAGTTCATGGAGGGTTTTCCTTCCATTGCTGCCACACAGATAGCTTTGACTAAGAAAAAATCCAAGTTCGAATGAGCAGACACTTGTCAGAAGAGTTTCCATGAGCTCAAGGACAGACTCACTTCAGCCCTAGTGCTTATGTTGCCTAAATGTTGTGAGAATTACACTATTTATTGTGACACATATAGGGTTGGTTTGTCTTGTGTTCTTATGCAGGGTGGTAAGGTGATAGCTTATGCGTCCAGACAGCTGAAGGTTCATGAGAAGAACTACCTCCCTCATGACCTGGAGTTGGCAGCTGTGGTATTTGCATTTAAGCTTTGGAGGCATTACTTGTACGGCGTGCATGTGGATGTGTTCAAAGACCACAAGAGTCTACAGTACGTGTTCACAAAGAGGGAGTTGAATCTACGTCAGCGGAGATGGTTCGAGCTGTTGAAGGACTATGAAATGAGTGTCCACTAACATCAAGGGAAGGAAAATGTTGTAGATGATGCTTTGAGCAGGTTGAGAAAGGGGAGTTCAACCCACATTGATGATGGGAAGAAGGAGTTGGTGAAGTATGTACACAGACTAGACAGACTGAATGTACGGTTGACGGGCTTTACTAGTGGGGGTGTTTCAGTTCATCCTAATTCATAATCATCCTAGATAATTGAAGTCAATAAGGGTCAGCATCTTGATCCTGTGTTGATGGAGTTGAAGGAGTCGGTGTTGATGAAAATGAATGAGTAACTTACCTTGTGAGGTGACAGCATACTTAGGTATCAAGACAGGCTGTGTGTACCAGACGTGGATGATTTGTGGACAAATATTGTTGAAGAGGCCCATGGTTACAGGTATTTGATACATCCAGGTTCCACCAGGATGTATCATGACCTCAAGCAGATCTACTAGTGGAATGGCATGAACAAAGACATTGTTGATTATGTGGGCAAGTGTCCTTATTGTCAGCAGCTTAAGGCAGAGCACTTTAAGCCTGGTGGCCTCACTCAAATAAATGAAGTTCCAAGTTGTAAGTGGGAGGCCATTAACATGGACTTCGTGGTTGGTCTTTCGAGGACCATGAGACAAGATTACTCCATATAGGTTATTGTGGATAAGATGACTAAGTTTGCCCACTTTATCCCTGTGAAGTCTACTTACAGGGTTGAGGATTATGTGAGACTCTACATTGATGAGATTATGAGGTGGTATAGGATTCCTTTGTCTATCATTTCGGTAGGGGAGCTCAGTTCACTTTGAATATATGGAGATCCTTCAAGAAAATCTTAGGGATGCTGGAAAAGCATAGTACTACCTTCACTCCTCAGACAAATATGCAGGTAGAGCGCACCATTTAGACATTGGAGGACATGTTGAGGATGTGTATGATCCACTTCAGAGGTAATTGTGACGACCATCTTCCATTGATAGAGTTCTCATACAATAACAGATATCACTCAGGCATTGGGATGGCACCGTTTGAGGCATTGTATGGTAGGAGGTGTAGGTATCCATTTGGGTGGTTTGAGTTTAGAGAGTCATCCATTTTGGGTCCATAGATCATTCATGAGGCCTTAGAGAAGGTAAGGGTGATTAGGGACAGGTTGGCAACTACATACAGTCGGCAGAAGTCTTATACATATAACAAGAAGCGGACCTTAGAGTTTGATGTTGGTACCAAGTATACTTGAAAATATCACCCATAAAGGGGGTGATGAGGTTTGTCATGAAGGGGAAGTTGAGTCCGAGCTACGTTAGGCTATACGAGATTCTACAGTGTGTGGGTGAGGTGGACGATGAGTTGGCATTACCTGCGGAGCTAGCTTCATTTCTTCTAGTCTTTTATGTCTCTATATTAAATAAGTGACTTGGTGATCCAGCATCAGTTCTGCCTGTTGAAGGTTTGGAGGTTGATGAAGAATTGTCCTATGAGGAGGTTCCTGTTGAGATTTTAGACCGGCAGGTAAAGCGGCTGAGAAACAAGGAGGTTTCCATAGTGAAGGTATTGTGGAGGAACCATCATGTTGAGTGTGCTACGTGGGAGTCCAAAGCTTATATGAGATCCCGTTGTCCTCATCTTTTCAGCTCTTGAGGTTAGACTTCCTACTCTTAAATCTAAATTTCTTTGCCTCTTATATTTTTTGTTCATATTTCTTGACTGTGTAAAGTACTTATGTTATGATATGACCGACATTGTGCTAGAAAATTAGGAGTGTCATTTGGGGATGAATGTTCCTAAGGGGAGATAATGTAATAACCCAAAAATGACTATGTTATGTAATTCCTAAACTTACCTTGAATTCCTAGATTATATTGGTTCCACATGGCTTAATGTGCATGGAACCAAACCTCAAAACCTATGCACCAGCTAAGCTAACTAACTTGGTGAGTTAGTTGAGATTTTCAAGGTTGGGTTCGGCCATGTAGGGCAGAGGAATATTAAGACTCACCCGGATGATTCTTAATCAAATTTGAAAGGGGTAATCTTAAGTTTGGACTATCTAGGGGCAAAACGGTCTTTTCTAGGCAAGGGTAGTACTGTAATTACCATAAGTATTTAACTAATTTTACCCTTTTCACAAGTTAAGCTTAACCATGGTTCGATCCTTGGTGGAAGCAATGTTAAATATAATAAATTTATATTAATTATATGATTTAAGTAAGGCCATGATAAGTCATTTCACGTAAGCCTTTAAAAAATCATATTTTTAGTAGTGAATAGCAAGGAGTCCTAGTTTGACTAAGTCTTCAACAAAAAACTCCTACTCCCACACTTACTCCCATCTGTGTCCACTCACTTTCTCACACTTATTTACCCTCATTCTCATGTTCATTATCATTAAAAACAACAAAATTAAAAGTTCATCACTTTTGAAGAACTTGAACGCTAAAACTCAAAAAAAAAAACTAAACTAAAAACGAAAAGCAAAAAAACATTTTTCTTGACGGGTTGTGCTTGAAGTTTGGTGGTGAGGCTTTGGTGTCGTGGAGTTGTCTGCAATTGGAGAAGATTTAGAGGGTTTTCATCGATAGAAGGTATGGATTTTTCTTCCGCTTGGTCCGTTTCCCAAGAGACCCCTAAGATTCAGTCGAATTCTAATCCAAAAACATGGAATCTTCCCCGTTGCATGTCCCTATCACTAGCTCCCATCGAATTTGTAGGTTGGGTGTGTTTTGCTAGTAGAATTTAGAAATGTGATGTGTTTTCATTATGATTATGTTCATTTATGTATATTCAGATATATGTGAGTTACAAGCATGCTTTTTGAAACTATGTGTTAAACGTGAGTGCGCATTGTGTATTTTGTGACCTTGGTCACTGGTTGAAGTGTGTAATATTCCTGTTAAATTCTTGTGTTTTGTATGCAATTACTTCAATTAAAATGTGATGTTCATAAGTGGTGTAGTGTTTCTGAATTGAGTGAAAACCCTTAACCAAACGTCACCATGAAAATACACAAAATAAACGTACGAAATGTCAAATAAATTGTCCAAAAATCTAACGTATAAAATGTTGCTTGAAGAATCAGAGATTTAAAATTGTTTCTTAAAACAAGGGAGGTCATCAAGGATTGAACCCAAGACCTCACTATATGAAGGCTGTTGAAAAATTTAATATTTAAAATAAGGTGAGTGGGATTCGAAATGAGTTAAGTTTTTTGAAGCAACAAGAGAAAAAGGGGAAGATAAATAAAATGACGTGTGTGAGGTTCGAACCCACAACCTCTCGAATAGTGTTAGACCCGCAAACTAATTGATCTAACTACGTGCAGAAATGTCAAGGACTTGGGCATTGGTCTTGACATGGATGATGGCAAAACAGTGCAACACAAGTTCAAGTGCTTGGGTGTTGGCAAGGCAGCTTGAACGTGCATGGCTTACGTGCGGACTAAGGGCGTTGGCAAGACAACATGTTGGTTTGATGAAGCAAGGCTGTGAAGACTTGGGAATGTCAAGGACAAAGGCAGTTCACCCAAAATTGCTGAAATAAAACTAAGTGTGGAAGACAGCTAAAATATTCTAAGTGTTGGAAGCTGGCAGGATTATTCTAAGTGTTGGAATGAAGCCTGAAATATTCTAAGTGTTAGAATATTAGTATTTCGTGTAGATAAGAATGTAATTTGAATTAGATTCTATCTGTTGGAAAGTTAGTTTTGAAACCTGGGCTAACATGTGTCGGACAGGTGTCATTTGTAACCGCCGCATGTAACTGCCATTGTGCAGAATTTTGATTTAAGGTGGAAATTCGTCTAAGGCAAAGGACAGAGAGTTTTCTAGCCTTAGACTGATTTGTGAAGCCTTCCTTTGTATTAATTATCGATTAATAAAGGTTGGGACTTGTTTCTGTAAATGCTGCCTGTTTATTGTTTGTTTGACATTGTTGTTTAAGTATTTCTATACTTAGTCAATTCTGTGGGTGTAGGTAGGCTGAAGTATTACAGACACTGTAAGACTACCTAGAGTGGTGTGCGAGAAAAATAAATTGACCCTCTTTCAATTGGTATCAGAGCAAGGTTAAACAATGGTGAAAAACGCAGAATTGTGGGAATTGGTAAGAAGAATTGAATCCTTCGTCGGGTTTACTGAAGATATCCTGGCAGACCATCCGTTTGTGGATTTATTCACACAAATCATTGAGTTGAGAGTGGACGCTGAGAAAGTTTAGGGAGAAATTGGTGGATATCGACAGAATGTTTATAACCACATCACTGAAATCTTGGACTTTCGTACCACAACTACGCAGAAACTAGAGGGACTGCAGAAGGAAAATGAAAACCTTCGTGCAGAACTCGTTGTCTTGTGTCGGGCTGTGGCTACGTTGAGTTCGACTCGTGTTGAATCATATAAGGTTAAGATTCAAGACCCTAAAGCATTCAGTGGCGCAAGGAGTGCTAAAGAACTTGAAAATTTCATACGGGACATGGAATAGTATTTTACTGCAGCAAGAGTGCCAGACGCTGATAAGTTGAATATTACCCGAATGTATTTGTCGGGTGATGCAAAACTTTGGTGGAGGACTCGAAATGCAGACGACGTGAGTGCTGGTCGTCCTAGAATTATTACATGGGATAAGCTTATAAAAGAAATGCGCAATCAATTTCTTCCTAGCAATGCATCTTGGCTTGCAAGGGATAAATTGAAAAGGTTAAGGCAGACGGGTTCAGTGAGGGAATATATAAAATAATTTACCTCTGTGATGTTAGACATACAAAATATGTCTGATGAGGACAAACTTCACAATTTCATTTCGGGCATGCAAGGCTGGGCTCAAAATGAATTACGAAGGCAGAATGTTAAAGATCTGCCTCAGGCAATTGCTGCTGCTGATTCATTGGTAGATTTCCGAATGACTCGTCCTTCGACAGATGTCCCTTCTACTTCAAAAAATAAGAAAAAGAATTAGAAGAAAGGGGAATGGAGAAAGGATAGTCGTAAAGAGAATACAAATGATAAAGAAAAGGCACAAATGAAGGATGGGAAAGACAGACCCAAGAATAAAGATGGAAACTCTAAGGGCTGTTGGATTGTGGTGGTCCTCATTTGTCCAAATCTTGTCCAAACCGGGAAAAGGTGAATGCTATGCTTGCTGGAAATATGAATCAAAGGGAGGAGGACGAAGAAATTGTGGCTGCAATGGCAAATCCATTGGGATTGTCTTTTAATCACATTATGGGGATCAACACTGTTGGGGAAATCTCCAGCACTTCGAATTCTCATGATTCCTTAATTCATATAGAAATAAAAGTAAAAGAACAATGTGTGATGGCAATGGTTGATACAAGGGCCACACACACGTTTGTTGATGTGAAGGTTGCTGCAAAATTTGGGCTGAAGTTGTCTAAAAGCCCTTCTTATGTCAAAACAGTCAACGCTAAGGCACAAGCCATTGTGGGCATGGCTTATGGGGTGTCAATGTTGATTGGAAATTGGATGGGAAAACATAATTTGATGGTGATGCCGCTTGGAGACTTTGAAATTATATTTGGGATTGATTTCCTAATAAAATACCAGTTTGTTCCTTTTCCTCACTTAGATGGAGTGATGGTAATGAGTGAAAGTGATGCTGGTTTTCTGAAGGGTGTTCATCCGTTTGGAAACATTAATAATGTTGCAAATAAGAACGACAAGGGAATGTTGTTGTCTGCTATGTCGATTGACAAAGGGCTGAAGAAGGGTGACGAAACCATACTTGCTGCCTTGGTCGAAATTAAAGCTGATGTGAAAATAGAAGTGCCTGATTGTGTTGATGAATTGCTTAAACATTATGTTGATGTTATGCCTCCTGAATTTCCAAAGAAATTACCACCAAGGAGGGACATTGATCATAAGATTGATTTGCTGCCTGGTACTGTTGCTCCTGCACAAGCTCCATATCGTATGGCTCCTAAAGAACTGGTTGAACTACGCAAACAATTGAATGAATTGCTAGATGCTGGGTTGATTCATCCGTCTAAGGCTCCGTATGGTGCTCCTGTTCTATTCCAAAAGAAACAGGACGGAACAATGAGAATGTGTGTGGACTATCGGGCACTGAACAAGGCAACTATAAAGAACAAGTATTCGGTTCCGTTGGTGCAAGATTTAATGGACAGGTTAAGCAAGGCATGTTGGTTCACAAAACTTGATTTGAGGGAAGGTTATTGGCAGGTTAGGATAGCAGAGGGTGATGAACCAAAAACAACATGTGTAACTAGATATGGTTCCTATGAATTCCTTGTAATGCCGTTTGGGCTGACTAATGCCCCGGCAACATTTTGCAATTTAATGAACAATGTATTGTTTGACTATCTTGATGACTTCGTTGTTGTTTACTTAGATGATATTGTCATTTATAGTCGAACGTTGGAAGAACATGTTAATCACCTAAGTCTGGTTCTGTCTCAATTAAGGAAATACACGCTTTATGTCAAGATGGAAAAGTGTGAATTTGCTCAACAAGAGATAAAGTTCTTGGGGCATCTTGTTAGTAAAAACCAGGTTCGAATGGATCCTAAGAAAGTGCAGGCCATTGTTGATTGGCAGGCACCTCGTCATGTGAAGGATTTGAGGTCGTTTCTTGGCTTGGCTTACTATTACCGAAAGTTTATTGCTGGTTACTCAAAGAAGGCAGCATCTTTGACAGATTTGTTGAAGAAAGATGCAAAATGGGTTTGGTCTGAACAGTGTGAAGAAGCATTTCAGAATTTGAAGGATGCTATTGCATCTGAACCTATACTCAAATTGCCTGATTTTGAGTTACCATTTGAAGTGCACACTGATGCGTCAGACAAGGCGATTGGTGGCGTATTAGTGCAGGAAGGTCATCCAGTGGCCTTCGAAAGCAGAAAGTTGAATGATGCTGAACAAAGATACTTAACACATGAGAAAGAAATGGTTGCGGTGGTACACTGTTTGCAGATTTTGAGAGTTTATCTCTTGGGCAATCGATTTGTGGTAAGAACTGATAATGTAGCAAATACATTCTTCAAAACACAGAAAAAGTTGAGTCCTAAACAAGCACGGTGGCAAGAATTCCTGGCAGAATATGATTTCATGTGGGAACATAAACCAGGAAAACACAACCAGGTTGCTGATGCGCTGAGTAGGAAAGAAGTGTTTGTTGCAGTATATTCAATCTCAAAACTGGAAACTGATTTCTATGATAGAATCAGGTTGTGTGCTGCAAATGATTCATTATATGTTAAATGGATGGGTCAGGTGCAGGAGGGCAAAATGAGACGGTATTGGATCGAGGACGATCTGCTCTATTTTAAAGGGGGGAGAATCGTTGTACCAAATCAGGGCGGGTTGCGCAAAGACTTGACGAAAGAAGAGCATGACTCTGCTTGGGCTGTACATCCAGGTGTTGAAAGGATGTTACTCGTGTGTATTTTTGGCCGAAAATGGAAGACGATATAGAGGCGTACGTTAAGAATTGTCATGTTTGTCAAGTCGACAAGACGGAACGTAATAAGGAAGTAGGTTTGCTGCAACCTTTGACAGGTTTTCAAAATATTCTGTTTTTATTGCTGCTCCTGAGTTATGCTCATCTGAAGTTGCTGCTGAGTTATTCTATAAACATGTGGTTAAATACTTTGGTGTTCCGGCTGACATTGTGAGTGATAGATACACAAGGTTCACGGGTAGATTTTGGACATCATTGTTCAATATGATGGGAACTGAATGAAAATTTTCTACTGCAAATCACCCACAAACAGATGGACAGACGGAAAGAATTAATCATTTGTTGGAAGAGTACTTGAGGAACTATGTGACTGCAAGTCAACGGAATTGGGTGGCATTGTTAGACACTGTGCAGTTTGCTATAATCTGCACAAGTCGTCTGCAACAGAAATGAGTCCTTTTGAAATCGTCTTAGGAAAACAGCCTATGACGCCACTAGATGTTGCTAAATCTAAAAATCAGGGAAAGTGTCCAGCAGCATACAGGGTTGCAAGGGACAGACTTGAAATGTTATCTGAAGCACAAGATAGTTTGCGCAAGGCTCAGCAGCGCATGAAGAAGTATGCTGACCAACATCGTCGCTCAGTTGAGTTCAATGTGGGTGACAAGGTGTTGCTGAAACTTAACCCACAAATCTGGAAACAGATTGTGAGTAAAATCAGGCATCGGGGTTTGATTCCTAAGTATGATGGTCCATTTGAAGTGGTGAAACGAGTGGGCGAAGTTGCTTATAGGTTGAAGCTGCCAGAAAGGTTGAAAATCCATCCCACTTTTCATGTGAGTTTCTTAAAACCTTACTTTGCAAATGCGGATGAACCGGACAGAAACAGGTCAAAGAGGGCTCATCCATCAGTACCTACACAGTATGATGCTGAAATTGAGAAGATTCTTGATCACCGGGTTTTGGGCACAAGTAATAAGAATACTAAGACTGAGTTCTTGGTTCACTGGAAAGGCAAGAGTGCAGCAGATGCTGTTTGGGAATAAGCAAAAGACCTATGGCAGTTTGATGCTCAAATCGATGACTATCTCAAAACAGTCTCGATGAGGACATCGAGTTCAAGTGGTGCGGGGGGTCTGTTAGACCCGCAAAATACTTGATCTAACTACGTGCAGAAATGTCAAGGACTTGGGCATTGGTCTTGACATGGATGATGGCAAAACAGTGCAACACAAGTTCAAGTGCTTGGGTGCTGGCAAGGCAGCTTGAACGTGCATGGCTTACGTACGGGCTAAGGGAGTTGGCAAGACAACATGTTGGTTTGATGAAGCAAGGCTGTGAAGACTTGGGAATGTCAAGGACAAAGGCAGTTCACCCGAAATTGCTGAAATAAAACTAAGTGTGGAAGACAGCTAAAATATTCTAAGTGTTTGAAGCTGGCAGGATTATTCTAAGTGTTGGAATGAAGCCTGAAATATTCTAAGTGTTAGAATATTAGTATTTCGTGTAGATAAGAATGTAATTTGAATTAGATTCTATCTGTTGGAAATATAGTTGTTGGAAAGTTAGTTTTGAACCCTGGGCTGACATGTGTCGGACAGGTGTCATTTGTAATCGCCACATATAACTGCCATTGTGCAGAATTTTGATTTAAGGTGGAAATTCGTCTAAGGCAAAGGACAGAGAGTTTTCTAGCCTTAGACTGATTTGTGAAGCCTTCCTTTGTATTAATTATCGATTAATAAAGGTTGGGACTTGTTCCTGTAAACGCTGCCTGTTTATTGTTTGTTTGACATTGTTGTTTAAGTATTTCTATACTTAGTCAATTCTGTGGGTATAAGTAGGCTGAAGTATTACAGACACTTTAAGACTGCCTAGAGTGGTATGTGAGAAAAATAAATCGACTCTCTTTCAGATAGATAAGGAAGTTAGGATAAAAAATTAAATAAAAGAAAAATGAGGTTGTGGGGGATCGATCCCATAACCTCTCAGTCTAAACAAAGAATTAAGGAAAGAAATAAAATAAAAGGTATGTGGGCGTGGGGATTCGATCTTGAGTCTCCAAGACGAGATGTTTAAGAAAAAGTGAATAAATAAAAGAAAGGAAGTGTAGGTGTGGGTATTCGATATCAGGCTCCCAAGCCGAGAATTCTAAATCAAGAATTTATATATAAAACAAACAACTAACTGTTATTCAAGGGATTCGAAATCGGGTTCCTTTGCCCAAATTCCATATTGACACATAAGTCATACGTGATTAAATGTTTAATGAATGCTACCTATAGGAATCAAAATTCAACCCTTGGCATACTTACAAGATGCATAAGTCTTGTACCATATAATCTTGGGTAAGTGTAAGTCACTTAGACGAATTATGAATGAAACCTCATGGCTTGTACATATGGGTTCATAAGTCCAGCGTACGTTAAAAGTAAGTGAACCTAGGATGTGTGTGATTAATTTATGTGACCCCAAGAGGGTTAAGTAAGGGTGTGAAACACACTAAAAGTTCATGTGCATTGGCATAAAATGAAATGAACATTCACATAAAAGGGGTGAGTAATTATGATATCACATGAAAAAGTTAATAAATGTGGTGACAACATGATAAGAGTCTAATGTGAAAGATGATATCAATCTTACATGATCCTAAGTAAGTGTTACCAATAACATACTCACCTATGAGAGTGTAAAATTAATGAGGAGACCAATCCCTAAGAAACATTCTAATTAAATTATTGAGATTAATAAACAATTAGTACTACTGATGAGATGAGAAATCATCTAATGAGCAATGATGCCCTCATGCTAGAAGTCAACTTCTATGATGTGTGAGATGAATGTAATGGAACTTTATACATGCATCGATAGGCTAACTATGAAGCGCGGTTCCTTCTTTTTGGAAGGAAGAGGTTCATGTAAATCTCATGAGATGAGACTGTCCGTTTAGGCGGGTATGGGTCTCATTATATCTCCTAGTCTTTGAACCTATGCATCAAACATACAGATCTAGCAGGGTTCAATGCCCTATATACTCTAGCATCTTTTGGTTTCACCTTGGCCGGTGATTCAACCTCTTTTCGATGTGGGATAGACACTTGATTTCATAGAGCTCACATGATTTATGTTGGTTAAAGTTTAAGTTCCCAAACAAAGAATGAGGCCAGCCTCGGTATTGCATAAAATGAAATCAATGATACAAAAGGTGTTTGGTTAGGATAATCAAGAGGTGAACTAGACTCAACTAATGACACTAGGACATTCTGGGTCATTGCACAATCAACCCGATAAGAGTCTTAAACTACATCCTAGGTGTAGCTGGTGGTTTAACCAACCTAGGAATGACTGAAATGAATTAAAATCAAGTATGCTTGAATGAATAAAGTAGACTCTGTGTTTTCTAAAGAATGCTCCCTAGTTGAGGTCCCATATGTTGAGCCCTCATTTTTGGAAGTCATGATGTTAAGTGCATGATTCCAAGGTCTCATGGCATATGAACGAAAAATATGTGATATATGTATGTGCTATATGCAATATTTTATGTGTTGTGTACAATATGAAAATAATGATGAGACATGTTAATCTCATAGCATGACTTTACTAAACCAATTTGGCAAGTCAAACTAACTGGGATTTCCATAACTCATATCGTTAGGAGAGTGATTTCCTTAATCATGTATGTCCTTGGTGTGTACTTGAATACACTCATACTAAGTACAAGTGTGTAATAATCCCATACAATACTTTACTTTTAGGTGCATGTGCAGGTGGACACTACAGCTTATGAGACTACGTTGAAGCTACCCATATGTGGAGCATTCATCCGGACTTTGTAGGTCCTCATGTTTTCGATGATGCTTATCTTTTATATTCTAGAGTAGACATAATCATGAGCTAGTGGAGAGTGTTCCACTAGTGTTTCTCAATTACTTATTTTAGACAGTGTATTGGTGCCAGTTTGTCACGACCCAAAACCGAGCCGCGACTGGCACCCACATTTACCCTCCTATGTGAGCGAACCAACCAATCTAAACCTTATCATTTCAATTTAATATCAACATAAGTAATGCGGAAGACTTAAACTCATAAATAAAAGACAATTCAATAACTTCTAAAATTCAACTTCTATTAATTCCCCAAAATCTGGAAGTCATCACCACAAGAACATCTATGATCAATTTACTAAACTAAGAGTATTCTAAGAAGCTAAAATAAATAAAAGCTAGTCTATGCCGAAACTTCAAGGCATCAAGACATGAGGAAGGAGATCCAGTCCAAGCTAGAAGCATTAGGTCACCCTGAAGATCCGGTGTGACGAAGACTGGCTTGAACTACTGTTGAGTCGAAGATGACGGCACGTTTGCTGCACTCCACAAATAAACAAAAGGAAAAACATAAAAGTAGGGGGTCAGTACAACCACAAGTACTGAGTAGGTATCATCGGCCAACTCAAAATAGAAAGCAATATATATCAGATAATATCATAAAATCAACTAATATTCTTAACATGTGATAGCAACAAGTACAAAATATCATTTATAATATCACCGATCATATCTATGAGGACTCAAGCCTCCACACCATACTCTTTTGGGATACATGTTCTTTAGATTGAGTATATTAGCATCTTTCAAGATTCATTATCCTTATTCCTCTTGTGTCGGTACGTGACACTCCGATCCCCTACTACTATGTGTCGGAACGTGACACTCCGATCCCCTACTACTATGTGTCACAACGTGACACTCCTATCCCCTAATTCAATGTGTCGGTACGTGAAACTCCGATCCCCTACATCTACGTGTCGGTTCGTGACACCCGTCCCACTAATTCTATGTGTCGGTACGTGACACTCTGATCCCCTACATCTACGTGTCGGTTCGTGACACCCGTCCCACTAATTCTATGTGTCGGTACGTGACACTCCGATCCCCTACATCTACGTGTCGGTTCGTGACACCCGTCCCACTAATTCTATGTGTCGGTACGTGACACTCCGATCCCCTAATCTCATTCGATTAATTCATCAAGCCTTCTTTTATACCAAGGCGTCATCATCTCATCACTTTAGTTCATCAAGCCTTCTTTTATACCAAGGCATCATCATTAACAAGAGATTAGGTTTATATCAAGGTTTGGGATTCAATAGCTTCATCATGCTTGTTTCATCACAATCATATATATATAAAATCACATCATGCATACACACAATTAAGCATAAAGAAGACTCTATAATACTACCCAACACATATCATTCGCTATTAAGAGTTTACTACGAATAGTGTAAAAGAAACCATAACCTACCTCCACCGAAGAATCGTGATCAAGCAAGCAAATTCCTCAATTTCTTGTTGTCCTCTTCGTTCCTCTCTCTCTCTTTCTTTCTGTCTTTGTTCTTTCTATTTTTCTTATTCAAACCCTCTTTCTTTTACCCTAATTAGTATATAATTAAGAATGAAAGATGGCACTAATAATCCACTAATTAACTTAAGGTTACCTCTTTTAACCCCCAAGTAATTAGACTTATTAACATTAACCCATTATTTTATAATTAAAGCAGGAAATAGTCCAAAACGTCCCTTAAAACGTATAAAGAAATTCGACCCGAACTGGGATTGCGTAGCCCGTGACGGGCCGTCGTGACTGCGACGGTCCGTCCTGATGCCCGTCGCAACCGTCAGAGACAATTTCCATCAAAAGACTCTATGACGGTCCGTCACGCCTGTGACGGTCCGTCCTGCCATTTCGTCGTGACGGTCAGAGAGTCGATTTCAGTACCCAATTTCAGATTTTCTAAGTGTTTTGAAACGACACCCTCCACGACGGTCCGTCGTGCCCTTGACGGTCCGTCGTGGCCTCCGTCACCTCTGCCAGTTTTTCCAGAATAAAATATGTTGCTCAAAACGACTAAACAGGTCGTTACAATAGATACCAATTTACCCATCGTTCGTCCCCGAACGATCACAAGAAGGAAAACAAGGGCGACAAGGAATACCTGAATCTGTAAACAGATGTGGGTATCTTTCTCGCATATCTGCCTCCTTCTCCCAAGTGGCTTCTTCAACCGGTCGATTCTTCCATTGCACCTTGATGGATGCAATCTCTCTTGACCTCAACTTGCGAACTTCTCTATCTAAAATAGCAACAGGCTCCTCCTCATAAGACAAGTTCTCATCAAGCAAAACTGAATCCCAGCGGATAATGTAATTTCCATCCCATGGTATCTTTTCAACATCTACACATGAAACACCGGATGTACTCCGTACAGCCCTGGAGGCAAGGCTAACTCATAAGCCACCTCCCCTACTCGCTTAAGTACTTCAAAGGGACCAATGTACCTTGGGCTTAGCTTGACTCTTTTACCAAACCGCATCACCCCTTTCATTGGTGAAACTTTCAACAAGACTTGTTCACCCTCCATGAACTCTAAGTCTCTAACCTTTCGATCTGCATATTCCTTTTGTCTACTTTGCGCCGCTAGAAGCTTTTCTTGAATAGATTTCACTTTTTCTATCGAATCCCTCAAAAGATCAGTACCCCAAGGTCTAACCTCGAATGCATCAAACCAACCAATGGGAGACCTACATCTCCTACCATACAATGCTTCAAAGGGAGCCATATTAATGCTTGAGTGATAGCTATTATTGTATGAAAACTCCGCTAAGGGTAAGAAGCTATCCCAATGGCCACCGAATTCTATCACACATGCACGAAGCATATCCTCCAACACTTGAATCGTTCGCTCAGACTGACCATCGGTATGAGGATGGAACGCGGTACTAAGGTCCAACCTAGTACCCAATTCTGCATGCAATGTTTTCCAAAACTTAGAACTAAACTGCGTACCTCTATCTGATATGATGGATAGTGGAACTCCATGCAATCGAACAACTTCTGAGATGTAAAGTTTGGCTAACTTCTCTGCATTGTAGGTCACCTTAACCGGAATGAAATGAGCAGACTTAGTTAATCTGTCCACAATCACCCAAATGGAGTCGAACTTGCCTAATGTCTTTGGAAGACCCACCACGAAGTCCATTGCAATTCTCTCCCATTTCCATTCCGGAATGGGCATTCTCTGAAGTGTTCCTCCGGGCCTTTGGTGTTCATACTTTACTTGTTGGCAGTTTGGACATTTGGCAATAAAATCCACAATATCACGCTTCATTCTTCTCCACCAAAAGTGTTGCTTTAGGTCACGGTACATCTTGGTTGCACCCGGATGTATCGAATACCTTGAACTATGAGCCTCTGTCAGAATAGTGTTGATCAAATCATCGACGCGAGGTACACATACCCTTCCCTTAATCCTCAAAACACCTTCCTCATCGATTTTCGCTTCTTTAGCCTCTCCTTGCAACACTTTATCTCGGATCCGGATCAATTTTTCATCATTAAACTGCTTTCCCTTAATCTTGTCAAGGAAGGAAGATCTTGCCTCCACACAAGCTAAAAATCCTCCCTTCTCATTTACTTCTAATCTCATAAGGTCGTTAGCCAGAATCTGAACTTCTCTAGCCAATGGGCGCCTAGAAGCTTGCAAGTGAGCTAGACTACCCATGCTTCCCGCCTTTCTACTTAAAGCATCCGCTACAACATTCGCCTTCCCCGGATGGTACAAAATAGTGATGTCGTAGTCCTTCAGTAGTTCCATCCATCTCCTCTGTCTCAAATTCAAATCTCTCTGAGTGAAGACATACTGTAGACTACGATGATCCGTATAGACCTCACACTTAACCCAATATAAATAGTGTCTCCATTGCTTTAGTGCAAACACTACCGCGGCCAATTCCAAATCATGAGTTGGATAGTTACGTTCATGCATTTTTAATTGTCTTGAAGCATAAGAAATCACATTCTTCTCTTGCATTAGCACTGCACCCAAACCAGAATAGGAGGCATCACAATAAACAATGAAGTTCTTACCCTCCACTGTCAAGGTAAGGATAGGTGCGGTAGTCAACAGAGTCTTGAGCTTCTGAACGCTTTCCTCACACTCATCCGACCATACAAATGGAACATTTTGCTTAGTCAAGTTCGTCAATTGGGAAGCAATAGAAGAGAATCCCTTGACAAATCGGCGGTAGTAGCTAGCTAACCCAACAAAGCTCCTTATTTCTGACACATTAGTAGGTCTTACCCAATTCTTCACTACTTCGATCTTAGAAGGATCCACCATCACTCCATCCTTAGAAACCACGTGCCCCAAGAAGGACACTGCATCTAGCCAAAACTCACACTTAGAGAACTTGGCATAAAGCTTTTTCTCCCTCAACGTTTCCAATACCATTCTCAAATGCTCCTCATGTTCCTTCTTACTCTTGGAGTATATCAGTATATCATCAATAAATACGATCACAAAGAGATCTAAATATGGCTTAAAAATCCTGTTCATCAAACTCATGAACGCAGCAGGGGCATTCGTAAGACCAAAAGACATCACTACAAATTCATAATGCCCATACCTGGTCCTAAAAGCAGTCTTTGGCACATCCGTTGCCCGTATTTTCAACTGATGATAACCGGATCTCAAGTCAATCTTAGAGAAGACACAAGCACCTTGTAACTGATCGAACAAGTCATCAATGCGAGGAAGAGGATACTTGTTCTTTATAGTCACCTTGTTCAACTGCCGGTAGTCTATGCACATCCGAAAACTCCCATCTTTCTTCTTTACAAACAAAACCGGAGCACCCCAAGGAGATGCACTTGGTCTAATGAAGCCTTTGCTCAACAACTCTTGAAGTTGGGCTTTTAACTCTCTTAACTCCGCGGGAGCCATTCTATAAGGGGGTATAGAAATGGGGCGAGTACCCGGTTCAAGATCAATACAGAAGTCAATATCCCTATCTGGGGGCATACCCGGAAGGTCTGCAGGGAATACATCAAGAAACTCACGGACCACCGAAACCGACTCAATCGAAGGTACTTGGGTAGTGTCATCCTTGAGATGTGCCAAGAAATCTAAACACCCTTTACTAAAAATTTTCTTAGCACGAAGAAAGGAGATTATACGCACCGGATTGGAAGTGTAGTCCCCCTCCCACACTAACGGATCTGTCCCAGGCTTGGCTAACGTCACCGTTTTAGCATTACAATCCAAGATCGCAAATTGCGGAGAAAGCCAAGTCATACCCAGAATTACATCAAAATCAACCATCTCTAAGATAACCAAATCTACATAAGTGTTACTCCCCACAAAGTTCACCAAACAAGACCTATATACCTTTTCAACTACCACAGACTCACCCACCGGAGTAGAAACACGAATAGGCGTATCAAGTAATTCACAATGTAAATTTAGACCATTAGCAAATGAGGAAGATACATAAGAAAATGTGGATCCAGGATCAAACAATACGGAAGCCATGCAATCACAAACCAGAAGATTACCTGTGATGACAGCATCAGATGTCTCCGCCTCCGATCTCCCAGGGAAAGCATAACAATGGGCCCTTTCGTTTGTTTGTCCGTTGCCCCTACCATGTTGTGATATAGTGGCTCCAGTTTGCACATCACCCCGGCCGTTTTGGTGACTGCCATTACCTCGACCACCACGTCCTCCGGAATAACGGCCTCTACCATGACCACCTCTGCCTCTAGCTATTGGGGGTCTATAACTCTATTTTGGACAATTCCTCCTAATATGTCCAGTCTCCCCACATCCATAACACTCTCTGGAGTCGGGCATGGGTCTCTCCGAGAAGTGTTGACCGGTCTGAGGTGGACCCCCAACCACAGTCTGTAGTGAAGACTGAATGGGTCGAACTGAGTAACCTCCGGAACCCTGTCCTCTAGAGTAAGAACCATTAAACTCACCTCCCTTTCGCAACCTCTTTGATGTCGACGCCGTGGTGAATTCATCTAGCTTCACTCCTTCCACCTCTACTACAAAATCTACCACTTCTTGGAAGGATTTTGCCGTAGCCGCTACCTGTAAGGCTGAAATTCGCAACTCTGATCTCAACCCCTTCACAAAACGGCGAATCCGCTCTTGTGGACTGAAACATAGTTGGGTGGCATATCTGTATAGTGCACGAAACTTAGCCTCGTATGCATTGACCGACATCCTACCTTGCTCTAGGCTCAAAAACTCGTCCCTTTTCCTATCCCTCAAAGTACGGGGGATATACTTTTCCATAAACACACTAGAGAATGAGGCCAAAGTCATAGGTGGTGCCTCTGTTGGTTGACATTCAACATGTGACCGCCACCACATTTTGGCGTTCCCTTGAAACTGATAACTCACGAACTCAACACCAAACCGTTCTACTATACCCATCTTGTGTAGTAGCTCATGACAGTCAACCAGAAAATCGTAAGCATACTCAGATTCTGCACCCTTGAAGACTAGAGGTTTCAATTTCAAGAACTTACTAAAAAGTTCATGCTGATCATTTGTCATTATAGGCCCAGTAGTCAGTCGTGGAAACGTGCCTATGTCCAATGAGGCATCCATACGAGGGGCCATAGTGGCTGCATGTCGTACCTCTGAAACTGGAGGTGTTGGTGCAGAAAACGTTGGGGGTGCCTGACCCTGATCAGACAACCCACTAAGATAAGCGAGCACCTGATTGATCATCTCTGGGGTAGGTTGGGGTGGCATTTCCTCGTTCTGTACTTGTTCATTCTCCCCATCCTCCCCTTCTCTTACTACCTCCTCAGTCGGTGGAGGAGTCACCGCCCTAGCACCAGATGGGCTAGGCGCTCGTCCTCTCCCTCTAGAGGACGTCCTCCCACGACCTCTACCGCGGCCTCTTGCCACTGTTGCACTTCGAGCTACAGCCCCAGTGGCTGGCTCAGATGCATCTTGTCTTGCTGATGTTGATGTTGGCGTAGTCGTTGCTCTAGTTCTAACCATCTGTGAAATAGAGTGAAGATGGTCAGATACCAATTTGTATCACCTAGATACCAATTGGATCCAAGTAATAGCACGAAAGAAAGAAAGAAAGAATGGAATTTCCTAAAGTCTTGTAGCCTCTCAAAGAAAAGTAAAGGCGTCCCCCTACCGTTCCTTAAGACTCTACTAGACCTGTTCTTGTGTGATGAGACCAACGAACCTAATGCTCTGATACCAAGTTTGTCACGACCCAAAACCGAGCCGCGACTGGCACCCACATTTACCCTCCTATGTGAGCGAACCAACCAATCTAAACCTTATCATTTCAATTTAATATCAACATAAGTAATGCGGAAGACTTAAACTCATAAATAAAAGACAATTCAATAACTTCTAAAATTCAACTTCTATTAATTCCCCAAAATCTGGAAGTCATCACCACAAGAACATCTATGATCAATTTACTAAACTAAGAGTATTCTAAGAAGCTAAAATAAATAAAAGCTAGTCTATGCCGAAACTTCAAGGCATCAAGACATGAGGAAGGATATCCAGTCCAAGCTAGAAGCATTAGCTCACCCTGAAGATCCGGTGTGACGAAGACTGGCTTGAACTACTGTTGAGTCGAAGATGATGGCACGTTTGCTGCACTCCACAAATAAACAAAAGGAAAAACATAAAAGTAGGGGGTCAGTACAACCACAAGTACTGAGTAGGTATCATCGGCCAACTCAAAATAGAAAGCAATATATATCAGATAATATCATAAAATCAACTAATATTCTTAACATGTGATAGCAACAAGTACAAAATATCATTTATAATATCACCGATCATATCTATTGTAACGACCTGTTTAGTCGTTTTGAGCAACAGATTTTATTCTGGAAAAACTGGCAGAGGTGACGGAGGCCACGACGGACCGTCAAGGGCACGACGGACCGTCGTGGAGGGTGTCGTTTCAAAAAACTTAGAAAATCTGAAATTGGGTACTGAAATCGACTCTCTGACCGTCACGACGAAATGGCAGGACGGACCGTCACAGGCGTGACGGACCGTCATAGAGTCTTTTGATGGAAATTGTCTCTGATGGTTGCGCCGGACAGCAGGACGGACCGTCGCAGGCGCGACGGCCCGTCACGGGCTACGCAATCCCAGTTCGGGTCGGATTTCTTTACACGTTTTAAGGGACGTTTTTGACTATTCCTGCTTTAATTATAAAGTTAGAGGGTTAATGTTAATAAGTCTAATTACTTGGGGGTTAAAAGAGGTAACCTTAAGTTAATTAGTGGGTTATTATTTCCATCTTTCATTCTTAATTACATAATAATTAGGGTAAAAGAAAGAGGGTTTGAATAAGAAAAATAGAAAGAACAAAGACAGAAAGAAAAAGAGAGGAGAACGAGTAGAGAGAGAGAGGAACGAAGAGGACAACAAGAAATTGAGGAATTTGCTTGCTTGATCACGATTCTTCGGTGGAGGTAGGTTATGGTTTCTTTTACACTATTCGTAGTAAACTCTTAATAGCGAATGATATGTGTTGGGTAGTATTATAGAGTCTTCTTTATGCTTAATTGTGTGTATGCATGATGTGATTTTATATATATATGATTGTGATGAAACAAGCATGATGAAGCTATTGAATCCCAAACCTTGATATAAACCTAATCTCTTGTTAATGATGATGCCTTGGTATAAAAGAAGGCTTGATGAACTAAAGTGATGAGATGATGACGCCTTGGTATAAAAGAAGGCTTGATGAATTAATCGAATGAGATTAGGGGATCGGAGTGTCACGTACCGACACATAGAATTAGTGGGACGGGTGTCACGAACCGACACGTAGATGTAGGGGATCGGAGTGTCACGTACCGACACATAGAATTAGTGGGACGGGTGTCACGAACCGACACGTAGATGTAGGGGATCAGAGTGTCACGTACCGACACATAGAATTAGTGGGACGGGTGTCACGAACCGACACGTAGATGTAGGGGATCGGAGTTTCACGTACCGACACATTGAATTAGGGGATAGGAGTGTCACGTTGTGACACATAGTAGTAGGGGATCGGAGTGTCACGTTCCGACACATAGTAGTAGGGGATCGGAGTGTCACGTACCGACACAAGAGGAATAAGGATAATGAATCTTGAAAGATGCTAATATACTCAATCTAAAGAACATGTATCCCAAAAGAGTATGGTGTGGAGGCTTGAGTCCTCATAGATATGATCGGTGATATTATAAATGATATTTTGTACTTGTTGCTATCACATGTTAAGAATATTAGTTGATTTTATGATATTATCTGATATATATTGCTTTCTATTTTGAGTTGGCCGATGATACCTACTCAGTACTTGTGGTTGTACTGACCCCCTACTTTTATGTTTTTCCTTTTGTTTATTTGTGGAGTGCAGCAAACGTGCCGTCATCTTCGACTCAACAGTAGTTCAAGCCAGTCTTCGTCACACCGGATCTTCAGGGTGAGCTAATGCTTCTAGCTTGGACTGGATCTCCTTCCTCATGTCTTGATGCCTTGAAGTTTCGGCATAGACTAGCTTTTATTTATTTTAGCTTCTTAGAATACTCTTAGTTTAGTAAATTGATCATAGATGTTCTTGTGGTGATGACTTCCAGATTTTGGGGAATTAATAGAAGTTGAATTTTAGAAGTTATTGAATTGTCTTTTATTTATGAGTTTAAGTCTTCCGCATTACTTATGTTGATATTAAATTGAAATGATAAGGTTTAGATTGGTTGGTTCGCTCACATAGGAGGGTAAATGTGGGTGCCAGTCGCGGCTCGGTTTTGGGTCGTGACAATTTTGGCAACTTTATATTTGTGCAGTTATGAACTATTTCCTTCATTTGAATATCTCATTATTAGATGGTTGTGGTGAACTGATGTGATATATTGCAATTCTTACTATGAAGTCTATGTATATTTCAAATCAAACAAAAGTTTTAAATTTTCCACTATAATTAAACTATACGATGTAATGATTATGTATGTAGGCTTGACTGTGACCTCTGAGAGATCAACGACGCCAATTTTGACTAGGGTCTAGACCCCCGGTCATGACAACTTTAGAAAACATCTTGAGAATTTGGGATCCTTGATGAAGAGAGATTCAAGGATCAATATCCATACCTTGATGAATCTAATTCTTCACTTTGATGAAGAATTTCCACTCAAAATGGCACCCGAAGTTGTTCCTTGATTTTGGACATCAATGGAGATTTTGAGATTTCTTAATGGATTTTGGGGTTTTGATTTGAAGAATGAAATAGTCCAAGTGTGTAAAACTTATATAGACATTTAAAATACCCAATATACACCTTAGGAACCCCCAATGCCTGTTTTTGGAAGTGTAATGAATTTACGAATTCACCCCTAGTTGGCAGTGAACTGCACGCAGGGATAGCCATAGACGACTTCCTCATCGACAGGGCGTAAGCTTATTTACAGGTCGTGCTGCAATCCTTGATGGGTTTAGAATCTTGGACTAGGTAGATTATCCATCCAGGCTAAATATATACCCACGATCATCACCCACGGACCGTCAACCAGGCCATTGGCCGTCGATTGGCTTGTTTAGGAGAACTGCCTTTTGGCAGTTTTGGCCACCAACTTAGGTCCTTCCTCAAGGACCCTTTGATGGTCCTTGGGTATACTTTCCCAGAATTTTCCAATACAGATACGACCGTGTATGATTTTATCACCTCTCACATAAATTTCATCCAAAATGAACAACTTGACGAAACATGCCTATAAAAATAAGGTCATTTCAAGGAACATCTTTCGAACGTCATGGATATTCTTGGACGTTTGACCTCCAAACTCCACGAAAAATGACACACTGCCTATAAATGCTATAATAAATTATATAAGAACCTTAAAACCTCATTAATCACAAATAAACACATAGAACCACATATGAGGCACATAGGTGACTTAGTCATAGAACGTCTCGGTCGTCCCTAGACGTTTGACATCAAATGAACCTAATACTTTAGAAACTTTCTCAATACCATAAATTTGACCTATGTAGGACGTTAGACCATTAATACAAAAATGTTAGGCTCTAGTTAACCGAAGTCATTTTTGGGGTCTTACAATCTCCCCCAATTGGACAATATTCGTCCTCGAATGACACTTGCCACTCTCTGAACACTTTCAAGAATAGAGATTCAACTAGCAATTAATAATTATTCAATACAACATATTATGAATAAGAAAACATCAATTTCACATACTAATATGCAAAGTAACATCATATAAAGACATTTTTGAAATAATCATAACTTCATAAAATACACAATACAAGAAGTTTATGAATTTCAATTTCAGCAAAACTCCTAAACATCATGCACATGCAACATGCTTCTATACAATTCCATCTCATTTACTAACCATACTACCCTACTTAAAAGGAACTCATATTACAAAAAAGAAGAAAAGAGAACTTACCAACATCATTATCACTCTTATTCTCATCCTTTTTTTATCCTCTTGCCCGTAGTGCATAGAAATGCCTATTTATTGGCGCATCTTCCTTTGGGGCACTAGGAGCAACTTGCTTACTCTCCCTTCCTATAGCCGCAATGGTAGGAAAATATCTCACCTTATGATCTTCCTTACCACAACCATAGCAACCACTAGTACCGGCTAGACACTTCCCATCATTGCTCTTCCTACAAGTGACACATTAGGCTTTTCATTTTGAAAAGCACCTCCTTTCTCAAATTTCATCTTAGAACTCCTAGGCTATTCTAGAGTTTGAGCCCTCTTCTTAATCATTGTTTTCTCATGATGACTAGTTACACCCCTTTTTAAGTTTCTAGCAATCATCCTAAGTTTAGACTCTTCAATTGCTCTTGCATACACCATGAGTCTAGATATGTCATCGTGCAACATTCTTCCCTTGCTAAGTCGGCTACACCCATCACGAAATGACTCATTTCATCCCTTGGATTTTCCACAAGTGAGGGAGCATCTTTGGACAACTTAGATAACTTCAAAGAGTATTCCTCAAAATTCATATTACCTTGCTTGAGATTGATAAACTCCTCTACCTTAACTTCCCTTATCTCACAGGGGAAGAATTTACGAAGAAAAACATCCTTAAATTCTTCCCACTCAATAGGACCCAACTCATTTTGCCTATGGCATTTCCATTGCGTGTACCATAATTGAGCAACATCTTTCAATTGATACGAAGCCAACTCCATTTTCTCCCTAGATGTTACTCCCATAGCATGCACTATCTTGTACACCTCATCTATAAACTTTTGGTGATCCTCTCCCACCTAAGTGACAAAAAAGATAGGAGGATTCATCCTCACAAAATTTCTTAACCTAGAGGTCATAGTGCTCCCCACCAAATTCACCCTATGCACCATACTCAAATTAACTTGCATAATCACGGCTCGGGCTGTAACAATTAAAGCTTCTATAATCTCCCTATTAAACATCTCCGGAACCTTAATACCTCCTTCCACATTAGGAATAGGATCACCTTGAGGAGTCACTTGAGCACCTTGGACTCCTTGCCCACCTTGAGGAACTTGCTTAACTTGAGGAGGAATCTGTTCATTCATCCCTTCCTCTTCCAACCTTATAGCGGCGATACTTATAGTATTCATCTGCTAGAAACACAAGGAAACATATTAACAAGGGTAATCATAACATTTCCTCTACCGCACGATATAGCAGTAGAAAAAAAGGGAAACTCTATCGTCCTATAGCCTCTCGCCCATAGATGTGTTGTGACTCACACTGATGGTCAAGACTTTACTAGACGTGGCTGGATGAGACTTCTTGATTCCTATACTACTTTCACAAACCTACGCTCTGATACCAAGATTGTCACATTACAAGACCACATCCTAGAAGTTAGGGTACAATCTCGGATTGTAACCGGCGTACTCGACCTCTCAGAGGTCTTATACAAGCCCTTTTATATCATGCATTGCATAAACATAGTGAAAAGTAGTGCGAAATTAAAACTTTTCACATAACATATCATAGTCTTTAAAATCTCTTTCATATAAAGCAATAGGAAATATCAAGTCTCAATGTCATTATCTTAAGACACAAGAATACTTGGGACACGGCCCATACTTCAAAATATGAATATAGAAATACTTAGTCTATTACAATACTTCAAATGGAAAATATAAAAGACATATATGCCCTCTAGTCAAATGAGGACT
The DNA here is from genome assembly GCA_027704765.1 of Solanum habrochaites. Classification (NCBI taxonomy): domain Eukaryota; kingdom Viridiplantae; phylum Streptophyta; class Magnoliopsida; order Solanales; family Solanaceae; genus Solanum; species Solanum habrochaites. The sequence continues at coordinate 13,601,155 of JAKWJA010002492.1, read as the reverse complement.
TACATAGATTTCTCTTGAACGATGCTACGGTCCAAGTCTTCACTTCTCAAAGCTCCCCACCTACCAAGAAATATATAGATAGATACAATCATGGAGTTAGTACAACCACATGTACTAAGTATGGAATTATGGATAGAAATCATGAAAATGAACATTCATTGGAAATATGCATCTATTCATTTAAAAATCATAGTATAATCATAACAACAACATTTAACAACTTGGAAACACATAGGATAACATTGAAAATAAAAATCATATTTTAGAGATCACTTTATAGTGAACTTATTCACTGTTACAGTGAATGATTTCACTGTACAGTGAAAATGCTTATTCTTCACTTAAGACCACCTTTAGCATGTAATTTTCCCAATCAAAGCTAACCTAAGATTCACTTTAGTCACACAAAGAGATACTGCCCATACACCCTCCCTATATGTGCCTAAACGACCCTTAAGATTACTTATAATGACTCACATATACATTTCAAGACATCAAACATATGAACATATAGACAATATGACATTTCCTCATCAAACTCTATCAAAAGATAATGTCCATGATTGACCTCTTCAAGACTACCTAAATAATTCTTAAGACTTTCTAAGTTCATATCATGTCCACATAATCAACATCTTCCCTAATTAAAGTTATTCTTAAGACTCATCTAGGTAAGATACGACGTGACCATTCCTATGCCCCCTTTACACCTTAACTAGATAACCCATAAATACTCTACATAGGTACTTATTCCTTTTACATACTTCATAACATAAGTCATTAGTTCATTAGTTGATAAAGACTCTTACATCACATAAAGGACATTCAAGTAATGCTCTTGGACAAGACCTAGGGACTCTAACTAATATTTTCAAATCCTATTGTGAAATGTCTAGATAGTGTCCCATACCACCACCTAAACTTCATATAACTTCTCTAGTACTCGTAAGTATCCCATATGATGAGAATAGGCAATAACCGACAAAGACCATTATATTTAGACATGGAAACTGGAGTTCTAACATACTCCGATGAGGGAGTTGTACTTGCCAAGGGTAGAACTAGGACACATATGTAGGAACATGGTTAAGGACTACAAGGGCTTTTATGCACTCTAGTCGATGTCCTTCTTAATTCTAAAAAGATAAAGAATTGCGGTCCTTTAGATTCAGTCTTTCTTGATTCATAATCAAGAAGAAAGGCCTCACTCTCAAGTAGAGCTATATTTTAGTCTAGTCACATTCTCAAGTAGAGATACTTCCCATTATGTAATCACTTGGTGATAGCCTTGGTTCTCATAGAGTAACTGACATTAAAGGGTCACATGAAGAGGTTCCTTATCTAGTCCGTAACCTAATCACATTCATCCTACCAAAGAGGTCCACTAGGGTTACCTTTCAATGGCGACTAAGATAACTCATTATAACTTTCCTAAGGATTAATATGATGTTCTAGCCAATTAACCTTAAGTCCACCATTCTGTTACATGAAGGATAACATTACGGCTCTCGACTTCAACATTCATAACATAACCTTTACCACATACATGGACTTCTTAATATCCTCTAAAGTCTCACATATCTTTCCTTCGTCCATGAAAAGGGTGAACAAAGCTACCTAGTCAAGGCATCTCATACTCACATATCATTAATACAGAAGTGAAGAAAGGGACACAAGTCTACCAAACAAGACACAACATTCTTTTCCCTTTTCACATATACCATATCATTATTTTAAGCACTTAGGAATGACCCTTATCTTCTTAATGTCATCACATACATTACTATATAATTATCAATATAACAATCATAACTCACATATTCAAGTAGGAAAAATCATGTATCAACATCTAAGACTACACATATAAGCACATAGTCATAGTCTAACATGATCGCCTACATAACATCAATAGATTACCTATGCTTTCACATTCCTTAACAAGTAATAAATATCATCATACATTACAAAATAAAAAACACAAATAGACACATTACTTCATGTAGTGTCGACAAGTCCATGATCATCATATTGCATAAATTAACTCCGACAAAGCCACGTCAATTCACATAACACCTCCACCATAAGTGGACCATACTAATCAAAACATAATTGAAATATAAAAAAAATAAAATAAGATAAACAGGGAAGCTTACCCTCTCAACATCCTCAATACCTCAACTTGATGCTAATTCATCCAATTCAATAACATAAGGCCCTTACAATGGCCATGAACAGTAATTCAATGTAGAAACAATGATAATCAATGAAAATAGGTAAATTCGATAGAGATTAAACAATCTAATATAACCTACATATCAATTGAAAACAATTCTTACATCATCATAAAGCCCATAGAAATCTACACTAGAATTCAACAACATTACATTAATATCAAGTAACGCATAACTTAGTCAAAATCTAGGGTTCATCTTATTCATGGGTTCATAGGAAATTTAGGTTAATACGATATCAATTAAATCATTATTAAATTTTTAGAAATCATTAATGCAAGAACACATGGTAGAATCAAGAAATTGGACAATTAAATTTGAAAACTTTAGAAAATATCTTTAGAATTGGGGCTTCTTGATGCAAAGAGTTTCGAGGATCAATATCCATATCTTGATGAATCTAATTCTTCACTTTGATGAATAATTTTCACTCAAAACGTTACCTCCAAGCTGTTCCTTGATTTTGGACTTCAATGGAGACTTTGGGATTTCTTAAGGGATTTTGCGGGTTTTTATTAGGAAGAATGAAATATTCTAAGTGTTTAACACTTATATACACAGTTAAAATGCCCAATATACCCCTTAGTAACCTCCAAACTATATTTTTTGAAGTGGGATCAGTTTATAAATTTACCCGTAGCTTGGCAGCGAAACTGCACGTAGGAACAACCACAGACGACTTCCCAATCGACAGGGCATAAGCCCACTTACGGGACGTGCTGGCAACCATCGATGGTTTCAAAGGCTTGTAAAAAGTAGATTATCCACCCATTTTATGTTTATACCCACACCCATCACCCTTGGACCGTCGACCAGGCCACTAGCCATTGATTTGCTTCCGTAGGTGAATTGCCTTTTGGCAATTTTGGTCACCAATTTAGGTCTTTCCTCAAGGACCTTCGGATGGTCCTTGGGAATAGTTTCCCAGACATTTCAAACCCAAATAAGATTTTCTATGATTTTAACACCTCATAAGTAAATTTCATCTAAAACTAACACGTAAAACTCGATGAAACATGTCGATACACAAAAGGTCATTTCAAGGCACATCTTTCAAACGTCGTGGACGTTCTTGGACGTTTGATCTCAAAGCTCCAATAAAATTGACACACTGACTAATCATGATATAATAACAGATTTATAGACCTTAAAACCTCATAAATCACAGAATATCACATAAAACCATATATGAGTCACATAGGTGACTTAGTCGTCGAACGTCTTAGTCGTCCCTTGACGTTTGACTTCCAATGCACCTAATAATTTTAGCTACTGCCTCTTTACCATAAAATAAACCAATTTAGGACCTTAGAAAATCAATACAAACCTGTTAGTATCTAATTCACCTAAGTCATTTTTGAGGTCTTACAAATCCTCTCCCACCTTAAAGCCAAGAAAGATAGGAAGATTCATCCTCACAAAATTTCTCAAACTAGAGGTCATAGTGCTCTCCACCGCATTAACCCTAGGCACCATACTCAAATTAACTTGAATACTTACTTCTCGGGCTAGATCAAACAAATTCTCCCTAATATCCCTATTACTTAATTCATGGGGATCCTCATTACCCTCACCGACAATAGGGACTTGAGCACCTTGAGGAACTTGATCAAGTTCCTCAACTTGAGGAGGGATCTTCTATTGAACCTCATTCTCTTTAACTCTCCTAGTCGGTGTCCTTCTCGTATTCATCTTCCTAGAAACACAAAGAAAACCATAAGAAAAGAGTACTCATAATTTTTACTCTACGACAAGACATAGGAGTAGAAAAGAAGGGAAACTCTATCGTCGTATAGCCTCTCGCCCATAGATGTGTGGCGACTAACAACGATGGTCAAGACTCTACTAGACGTGACACGATTAGACTTTTCGGTTCCTAATACTATATTCACAAACCTATGCTCTGATACCAAGCTTGTCACATCCCAAAACCACACCCTAAAAGATAGGGGCAATCTTGGATTGCAACCGGCGTAATTGACCTCTCGGAGGTCTTGTACAAGCCCTTACATATCATTCATCGCATAAACATATTGAAAAGTAGTGCGGAATTAAAACTTTTCACTAAACATATTTAAAACTCTTTCATATAAAGAAATAGCAAATACGAAGTCTCAATCTCATCATATTAAGACACTAGAATACTTAGAACACGGCCCATACTTCAAAATACGAATATAGAAATACTTAGTCTATTACAATACTTTGAATGGAAAATATAAAAGACATAAATGCCCTCGAGTCAAATGAGGACATACTTCAACATCTCTTGAATGATGCTATGGCCGAAGTCTTCCTTCCCAAAAGCACCTCACCTACAATGAACTATATAGCATGGAGTTAGTAAAACCACATGTACTAATGGCATTACGCATAAAAATTATAAAAATAGACTTTTATTGGAAATATGCATATTTTCTTTTAGATATTATATTATAATCAAAAGAAAACCATTTTACAACTTAGAAACACATAAGATTATATTTAAACAAATTAATATATTTTTAGGATCACTTAACAATGAGTCGATTCACTATTACACTAAAGTCTCTTCACTGTACAGTGAAGTGCTTAACCTTTAATTTTGACACCCTTTGGCATCCCACTCAAAGCTATACTAAGATTCACTTAAGTCACAAAAGAAAGATCGTCCATACACCCTCTCTAGACGTGCCTAAACGACCCTTAAGATTACTTATAATGAATCACATAAACACTTCAAGACATCAATCATATCAACATATAGACACTATGATATTTCCTCGTCAAAGGACAGCAAAAGACTTACTTAAGTAGATCAAGAAGATAACGTCCATGATTGACCTCTTCAAGACTACCTAAATAATCTTTAAGACTTCCTAACTTCTAATCATGTCCACATAATCAACATCTTCCCTAACTAGAGTCATTCTTAAGACTCATCTAGGTAAGATATGAAGTGACCATTGCAATGCCCCATTCACACCTTATCTAGACAACCCTTAACCACTCTAGATAGGTACTCATTCCATTTACATTCTTCATAACATAAATCATTAGTTTTTAATTCATTTAAAACTCATACATCAAATAAAGGACATTCAAGTAATGGTCGTAGACAAGAACTAGGGACTCTAACTAACACCTTCAAAGCCTATTTTACAATGTCTAGATAGCGTCCCATACCACTACTTAAACTTCATAAAACTTCACAAATGATAGTAAGTATCCCACATGATGAGAATAGAAAATAACAAACATAGACCATGATATGTAGACATTGAATCCGGAGTGCTAACCTACTCCGATAAGGGTGTTCTACTTTCAAGTGTATAACTAGGACACATCCCATGTAGGCACATGGCTAAGGAATATGAAGGTATTTTATGCACTCTAGTCTCATTCTCAAGTAGAGGTACATTGTACTCTAGTATCATTCTCAAGTAGAGCTACTTCCCGTTAAATAATCACTCGGTGCTAGCCTTGGTTCTCATAGAGTAATTGACATTAAAGGATCACATAAAGAGGGTTTCTTATCTAGTTAATAACCCAATCACATTCACCCTACAAAAGAGGTCCCCTTAGGGCTACCTTTCAATGGAGACTAAGATATCTCATTATGACTTTCCTAAGGATTAATATGATGTCGTTTTAGACAATTAACCTTAAGTCCACCATTTATTTACATGAAGGATACCATTACGGCTCTCGACTTTAACGTTTATAACATAACCTTTACCACGTACATGACATTCTTAACATCCTCTAAGGATATTGCGGAATTAAAAGAGAAGAAATCTTACAAGAGAGAGAGTTTATTCAGAATCCAAACTTCCATATACAAGAGAGAGAGATTCATAATACTATGTGAATTTTTTGATGCTCTCTAATGAAAATAAAATCCCTTTAAATAGAAGGGAGAGTGGGTGCCTTTTTATCTAAGGCTTACATTTGGACGGCTAAGATTTTGCCGACACTTACTAGAGGGGACCTACTTCAAAAGATAACGAAGCATCTTTCTTTTGTTGGTCTGATTGGGAATCTTCTTTTAGATAAAGCAGATAGTGCTTTTCCAAAAGTACTTTGTCTTATAGCTTTTCTATGGACGCCAGATATGAAAATAGTGAAAGGCACTTTCATGAGAGAAAATTTTGGCTTTGCCTCTATCTTTCATGAAGGGTCATTTCCTATTCATAGTCAGGTTCCATGTAAGCCAAGGCTAAGCCTTGAGGATTACACATATCGCCATTATCATCATTGTCGCTTTCTGTAGAAGCAGTATCTTTGATCATCTTGAGGATTTGTTCCTCAGAATAGTCTTTTATATTATACATTGCCTCTTTCAACTTTTGTTTTAAGAATTGCTTTGGACAATTTACTGGGAGAAGTCTGGACCTTCTCAATGATAGGCTTTGCTGGTTGTTTAGGAACCCAGCCTTTGACTTGAATTTGTTTGCACAAATAATGAATACGATCTATTTCGTTCTTGGTAAAGTTCCAAGTAATGATGTAAGAAATCCGTTTCTTCATATAATATTTGCAAATTTTAGTATGCTCAGGTAGTGTTGTTATCTCCTCTCCGGTTTGAAATTCTTCATACCTGTTTGAGAATCTTTGGGGAGGATCTCACTGGTTCCTCCAAATAGGTTCCACCATTCATAAAACCATCTTGGGATGATGGCCTTGGTAACAGCAGTGTTGTACTTAACGAACCAAGTATGTCTTGGTCTGAGGTAGATGAAGTTCATCCATGCTGCCTTATAATCATACCAATTATAGGTTTGTGGACGATGTGTCATTGTCAATGCAATTGGAGTGTGTAAGTGATCTGCGTACCATTCATATGGTTCCAATATTCTTTTGATTGTGAACCTTGAATACTGGATTTGGTTATCAGCATCTTTGCAATGCTCGATGTCAATGGAATCCGTGTCTACTAGTATGGCTTCATAGAACCGCCTTGTCTTTAATGGATTGTCATTATCCACGTAGTTGAAATCAGTATAACATGGCTTGATTAATGAATTAACATCCATGTTAGAAACTTCTTTGCTAAGTGCCATTAGGGGTAGTACCTGTGAAATTTGGAAATCAAAAGATTCATCTTTTGGTTTTGGTTTTGGGGAGATAGTTTTAGTTAATTCTGGATTAACTGCTTGGGCAAAAGACTCAGGGGCTTTCATTGTATAAGCTGATTTAGTTTGTTGGGAGGATGACGCTTCAGGAGCGACAGTTGGTCTCAAATTGATTTTTTGAGGTTGAGGAGGGTAGTTTGGCTTTAGAAGCCTTTGTTGAGGGGAAGATGGCAACTTCGGATATTCAGCTAAAGCTGTGAACTTATTTTGGAAAGTTAAAGCAGGTCTTATGGAAGGAGATTCTGCTTTTGCTGGAGTAAGGGGAGGGAGTTGAAATGGTTTAGCCATTTTTTGTTTTGGAGGACCTGCATCCCCTTTGGTGGCCGGTTTAAATGGCCTCATGCTTCCCCTGCAAAAATTCACGGGTTAGGAAATCAGGTAAAGAGTTGTCTTCTCCTTTGATGAAATCAATATCAAAATCAAAGCTAGATAGTAGAGCTTGCCATCTAGCAAAGATTTGTTTTGAAACAATATTTTTTACATCTTTTTGAAGAATTTCTTTAGCAGATTTACAATCTACTCTTAATAAGAATTTTTTGTTAATAAGATCGTCTTGAAATTTTGTTATGCAAAGAACAATGGATAAGACTTCTTTTTTAACAGTAGAATAATTTTTTTGAGAGGAATTCCAGATTCCTGATGTAAAACGAACTAGTTGTTCTGTAGATTCAAGATCTACTTTTTGTTTTAGAATACCTCCATAACCTGCATCAGAAGCATCAGTTTCAACAATCATGAATGCATTGGGTTAGGGATTCCTAAACAAGGGATTGATTGAATAATATTCTTGACTTGGATGACTGCTTGAGTTTGTTCAAAACTCCAAGGGACATGAATTTTCTTAAGTCTTCTATATAAAGGCTCGCAAATATGCCTGATCTTGGGAATAAAGTCAGCAACATAATTTAGACTGCCTAGGAATCTCTGGAGTTGGGTTTTGTCAAGAATTTCATTAGGGAATTTTGAAGAGAACTCTAAGTCTCTACAAATTGGTTTATAAGATCCTTGGAAGAGATCATGACCTAACAATCTAATTTTTGTTTGAAACAAAACCATTTTCTTAGCACTGACGACTAAGCCATTATTTTTTACTACATTAAAGAATGTGTTGAGATGTTTAAAATGAGAATCAATGTTCTCTGAAAATATCAACACATCATCAATATAAACAATTGACATAAAAGAATAATCATTGAAAATAGAATTCATGATATTTTGAAATTCAGAAGGGGCGTTTTTTAGCCCAAAAGGCATTACATTCCATTCGAATTGACCAAATGGAACATTAAAAGAAGTTTTATATTTGTCTTTTTCAGAAATTTGGATTTGCCAAAAACCAGATTTCATATCAAATTTGCTAAAAATCTTAGCATTAATAACGAGTCTAGGAGCACCTCTTTCCTTCTCAGAGTTTTTACTGACGTAGAAGGCAGAGCAACTCCAAGGAGATTTAGAAACCCTGATGATGCCATTTTTTAAAAGAGTATTAATCTCATCTTTGCAAAATTCCATCATCTCATGATTCATCTGAATGGGTCTTGCCTTTGTGGTAATGGCCCGTTCATTGAATCCTTCAATGTATGGTAAGGAAACAATATGTTTTTTCCTATTCCAAAATGCATTAGGAAAATCAGAACAAATTTCCTTTTCAAATTTCTCTCAAAGATTTGCTATTTTGTTAACAATCTCCGGGGTTTTTAAAATCTGTTCGATTTTTCTAATACGAATTTCATCTTTCAAAAAGGTGAGATGTTGAGAAAGTTTGTTTATTTTAAAAACAGTATTTTCTCTAACGAAATTACTTTCTTCTTGAGAAAGGGTTTTCACAAAAGGGAAAAGTAATTCTTTTCCTAAAATATTAGTGGAGATACCATCCAGATTAGTAAAATATGGTTTTATTTGAGTAATAAAAGGTATTCCAAGGATGATATCTTCATTAATATCTTCAGTTATTATGAAATCATTTGTTAAAGAAATGCCATTGTTGCAAATATGAGCTTTAGAAAGCTTGTAGTTTATTTTCAAAAGTTCTATTGTAGCGGAGTATAGTTTTGAAGTACTTTTTTGAAGATACTGAAGGGGAACAATACCTTTCATGATGCAGTTCCTATAAGCACCGCTATCAAGCAAAGCAACTTTGTTAATAACAAAATGTTTATTTACCACTATTTTGATAGGGATATGTTGACTTTGAGGTCTAATAGAAGAAATCTCTGTTAATCCTGGTGTTGCAGAGGTAGAGGCATTGTTACCTGTGTTAGTAGAAAGTCTTGTTTCTACTAGATGATCATTGTTTGTATCATCATCTTCGTCAGAATCATTCTTTGAAGAGATATGTCTAGATTCATGATCTAAAAAGGCTGGTTTTTAAGAATCATGACGGATAGAAATGTCAGTTTCTATGGAGGAAAGATGAGACTTGATATTTTGGATTTCGTCTTTGAGAAAAGATACTTCATGACGAAGGTCTGAGATAGTTGGTTCGGAATTGTTATCTGAACGATTCAAGACTTGTTTCATACTGAAAGGTTCAATAATTGGACGAGTTTTTGGTTTGTCTGTATTGAGGATAAGATTTTTGAGTTCTAGGAGGAAACGATTCCTAGCCTCATCATCGTTGATTTGCTGAATGACATTGAAGAAAGCTTCCTTAGAATGATCTGAAAGGACCTTGATTTGAGGTTCTTTTCCACAAGTGCAAAAAGCCTCCGTACAAGTACAACCTTTTGTTGATTGGCTGGAGTCTGAATCATAGTCCAGGTTGATGTCGTCATCATCGTTGTAATCTTCAGAAGTACCTGAAGGTTCAGAAAATGGTTCATCAAGGATAGCAAGAAGCTTACCTTTAGTTTCTTCATCCATGTTAAGAAGATTGATTTTCTTCTTCTTTGTTTTTGAACGACACTCATTAGACCTATGGCCTTCTTTGCCACAATTCCAACAAACATCTTGTTTCTTCTGGGTAGATCTCTTGGATCTTTCTTCTATGGGATTTTTCTTTAACTTCTTTACTCTCTTTATTCTTAGCATCAGGCGGAGTAATAAATCCAAAATCCCTGCAAAAACATCCAAGTTCTTTTCTCGAAGAAGATTGTTCCTTTTTTAGTTGATATCTCAACTTGATGTCTGTGCATAGTTCAAGGGCTACAATGTTGATGGTGCTTACCAAATCACCATAAGTAAGATTTCCATAAGGAATACTTCCATTGTTCCTATCTTGTATCTTGGTCCTTACCTTGTCTGCAAAGAGAGGAGGTAGACCACTGATGAAGCGTTCCTTCCAGAAATCCAAATTGCAATCTGGACGGATCATGACTTTACTTAAAAAAGCATGTTTGTAGTGGACGAAGTTGTCTAAGTTTGGGAAACTTAGATTACTTAAAATTTGGAGACTTCTGTCCTGAAATAACTTTGGTTCTCCAATAAAATGTTTAGCAATATGGTAAAGTAAAGTAGCACAAGCATCTTCTCTTGTTTGAGTAGAAGTTGTTTGTGTATTACCTTCCATTTTTACCACAGTCTCATTTGTTGTCGCATTGATGATTAGATGCTTAATTTCATCAGTGCAGTAGTTGTCCCACCAATGTTTTAACATTCCTGTGAAACCTGCAATTATCATGTTAGCAGCATCTATGTCTGTTGATCCTCACATCTTGTATGCGGTAATGGCAACACCCATTTCATGGAGTTTGTTGTAAACTTGATGTTCTGCAAGGCCATAAATATTCCACTCAGTTATGCTTCTTCCTTCATGAGATGAAGTTGATAAGAAAGCATTTTCCTCATACTGTAAATCTCGGAAAGAAGGTTTGCTATGGTAATTTTTCATATTATGAAAGCGGCTACTTGCAAGTTTTTGGAGAAGGTTATCTTTCTCTTTGGAAGAATTGGGTTTGCTTTGGATAGTGGAAACAGATTTGGTTTCTTTTTCTTTTTTTTTAGAGATGTTGAAGTTATTGAGTTGGGCATTGACTTTTTCCATGATGTTTCCTGTAACTTCAAAAGTATCTGAAAGTTTTGGAAATTTTTCTTTGGAAAATTCTGGTATTTTGAATCCTGGGTAGGTTTCAATATTGTGGTTGGAAGAAGTAGAAGCCGGTGTTGGTCTTCCACTAAGATATGGTTTGGTGTCTTCTATTTGTCTAGAGATCACATGGAGGATTTGGTTTGAATAGTTGTTTTGTTCAACAACTCTATCAATGTCTGCAGTAGTGAGTAAAGCGCTTGTCTTATCACTTTTCTCTTTGAAGGGAGAGGCTTTGATCACTGTACCTGCAATAGGAATATTGATTCCTTCAAGAGGAGGAGTGGTAGATTCCACTACCTTGTTAGAAGATGTATACCATTTGTTAATGATAACTTGTAAAGACTCAGTACAATTTTCAATTCTACCAGTCATTTCAAACCATTTGAAGAATTCAATTTCACAACCTATTCTTCTCATATCTTTCATCCAGATATTTCTAAAGTTCTCTCTGTTTGAGAGTATAGGAGGAGACATACCACTTTCTTCTGACTTGGTTGTCAGGATGAGTCCATTGCTCCTGTAGAATGATAGGATTTGGTTCAAAGGGTTTGTTTACCTTTAGCATTCCTAACCAAGCAGGTTTGTCAGCAAGTGGTTCCATTTCACTTGCTGTAGGACTTCCTTAAATATCCTGATAATAAACTTTAGGTATATCACCTGTGAAATCAACACTTGTGACTTTACCTTTAATGTTATCCAAAGAGTTGCCTGTAACAGTAATGTTTTCCTCTTCGTCCTCCGGGGTTTTTGAAGAAGATGGTCGGGGAATTGTCCTGGACGGGCATGAAGTAGATGGAGACCAGGATGATCTTCGAGCAGATGAAGATCTTAATGATGGATTTTCAAGGAATTTGAGATCAAAGGATCCATCAGGGAATTGAATAACCCTTTCAATCTGCGATCGCTGAGGATGTGAAGTAAAGGGTTGAGTGATATTTTCGAAATGCCAATCATTATTGGAGAGAATATCTTTTCATTGCAAATTTCTAGGATCAAATATAGAACTATGAGAGTGGTTAGCTTCCATGAGCATGGTTTCACCTCTAACGCTTTCTAAGCAAGCTTTTGGTGCAAGTTGAGTTTTCATCAGTCTATAGTAGACTCTATAGACTATGGCTATTTCACGAGAATCAGTCTTGCTGTTCAGATTTTTGGTCTTGACGTTGAGAGTCAGAGTATCAATGACATTAGGATCGTTAATGTCAACTGAGAAATTAGGATAGCAATTAAAGTAAACCGGTCCATCAGCAAGGTTACTTTGAAGAACTCCTAATAATGAATCATCAAAGTTCAAAAATATGTTATCTCTGAGGAGAACACAAACAGGGATATCAAGGCCTTTTGTTAATATTACAACGAGTTAAAAAGCTGAAATTACCTAATTGGTAAATCTTTTTAAAAGGGTCTTCTGGAATACTCCAGTTTTGTAAATCATTCTCAATTTTAGCAATCTTAGTAGATTGCGAAGATATATTAATTTTATTTAAAATATTTTGATTTCTATCCATATAAGAAGAAATATTGTCTAATGGACTTACAAGACAAGATTAAATTAATAAGTAAATATAATTTTAAATATGTTGAAAGATAAGTAAATATAACTTTAAATTGAAGTAATGACACTAGGTCGATCTTGGTCGTTACATAGTTAATCTGATGAGAGTCTTAAACTATATCCAAGGTATAGCTGGTGCTTGCACCAGACTATGAATGAATGAAATGAATGAAAATGAAGTATGCATGAATGAATGAAGTAGACTATGTGTTTGCTAAAGAAGGATCCCTAGTTTAGGTCCCATATGTTGAGCCCTAATTTTTGGAAGTCCTAATGTTAAGTCCATGATTCGAAGGTCTCATGGAATATGAAAAAAAATGATATGTTATCTATGTATGTGCTATGTGAAATATGTTATGTGGTGTGTGCAATATGAAAAGAATGATGATGCATGTTACTCTCATAGCATGACTTTCTTAAACCGATTTGGCAAGTCCAAGTGACTAGCTTTCCATAAATCATATAGTTAGGAGAGATCTTTCCTTAATCATTCATGTCCTTGGTGTGTACTTTCATACACCCATACTTAGTACAAGTGTGTACTGATACCATACAATACTTTACTTTTATGTGTTGATGCAAATGGACGCTAGAGTTTACAAGATTACGTTGAAGCTATCTAGATGTGGAGCATTCATCCGGACTTGGTAGGCACTCATGTTTTCGAGGATGCTTATATTTTTTATTCTAACTTAGACGTAATCATGAGCTAGTGGAGAGTGTTCAACTAGTGTTTCTTTATTACTTATTTCAGACATTGCATTTGTGCCATTTTGGCAAGTATATATTTATGCAGTTATGAACTATTTCCTTCATTTGAATATATCATTATTAGATGTTTGTGGTGAACTGATGTGATATATTGCAATTCTTACTATGAAGTTTATGTATACTTGAAAGAAAATAAAAGTTTTAAATTTTCCGTTAAAGTTAACCTATACGATGTATGATGATGTATGTAGACTTGTTTGCAACCTCTGAGAGGTCAACGACGCTGGTTTTGACTAGGGTCTAGACCCCCGGTCGTGACAAAAATGGTACAGAGCATTAAGTTCAGTTCCAAGGATAGTAGGTTCACATTAACCATATCGAGTAGTTTCAAACTTATGGTAGTGAAGTGCACCACTATCATGGATTAGAGACTGCATGATGCATAGAAAAATCTCCCTTCTTCTGATATTATCGTGCTTTCCTTAATGTCTCATTTCATGGTGCTATGAGCGTATCTAACATCAATTCTTATATTTTCTGAAAATGAACACAAGATGAAACGCTGGCCGGGGAAGAGTAGGAGCAAAAGCTAGGGAGAACCAAGTTCCACCCCAGGCTCTAGTTGCAGGAGTGGTCATGCCAGTTAACCCAGCTAGGTCGACTGATGCTTAGGTGCGGACAACTTTAGCACAGATGGATCGAGAAATCACTGTGCAGGCTCAGGCTATGAAGGCCCAGGCCAACATAGAGTAGGCCCATCGGGAGAACCCACCATCCCACAACATGGCTGTTGCGAGATGTTACTAGGATGAATCCTTCAATCTTTACATTATCTAGGACTGCAGAGGATTCTCAGGAGTTTGTGGAGTATGTCTTGAAGATTATTATGGCGATGGGGGCTATGGAGATTGACAAATCTGAGTTGGCATCATACCAGCTGAAGGATTTTGTAAAGGCTTGGTGCATGATGTGGCAGGATCTCAGGGTGTTGGGCGGAGGTATGATCACATAGGAGTTGTTTAAGGCAACCTTTTTGGAGAGACTTTTCCTAGAGATATGAGAGAGTCTAAGGTATAGGAGTTCATCAACCTTAAGCAGGGCTAGATGATGGTTAGGGAGTATTCCCTGAAGTTAAATTGTCCAAGTATGCAACTTATCTTGTATCGAACAGCAGGGACAAGATGAGCAGGTTCCTTACAGGAATCTCAAAGGAATTTGAGGAGAAGTGTCGGGCTGCGATGCTCCATGACAGCATGGACTTGTCAAGGCTGATGATACATGTCTATCAGTTTGAGGACAACCAGAAGAAGAGGAGAGTTCGTGAGGTTAAGAGGCCTAACTCTTCTGACTAGAAAGGTTACAGCAGAGGTGGTAGCAGGATCATTTTGGAGTTTGTGATCTACCCAGATTTAAGAAGGGGAATCAGAGTTAAAGGAAATCTAACTGTCAAAGGAGTGCAACACCTAGATGAGACAAACCCAAGCCCAAGAAGGGAAATGAAGGTGATGTGAAGCGTTCCAGAAAGGAATGTGGAAAGTGTGGACGTATTCATAGTGGAGAGTGTAGACGAGGAACAGATTCCTGCTTCGGTTGCGGAAAGAGCGGACACATGGATAGGTATTGTCCACAGAATAGGGGTTAGGGTAGAGGTAATGCTCAGCCTAGGCCTAATCACCAGAATGCTATTAAGGGCGAACCTCCTAAGAGGATCAAATTCTATGCCTTAATGGCAGGGAGGAGCAGGATAAGTCTGTTGATGTGGTCACTAGTATGCTGCAAGTTTTCTCAACCTTTGTTTATGCTTTACTTGATCCGGGGTCTACGCTTTCTTTTGTGACTCCCTGGTTTGCTCTTACTTTTGAAACACTACTTGAGGTTTTGCATGATCCTATCGTAGTTAGTACTCCCTTTATGAGAAAATGTCAGAGCTGATAGGATTCATAAAGAATGCGCAATAGTGTTATATGGAAAGACTATGTGTGCAGACCTTGTTGAGTTACCCATGAATGACTTCGATATTATACTTAGTATGGACTGACTCCATAAACCTTATGACTTCATGGATTTCCGTTGTAGGGTTGTGAGATTTTGTTTCCTAATGAAGTAGAGTTGGTCTGGGAGTGGTAAAATTTGTGTCGTTGAAGTTCCTTCATATGATCTACAACATGAAATTCCTTCCATAGAATCTATGCTTGTAATGAATGTGTTCCAAGATGTTTTCCCTGAAGATTTGCCTGGACTTCCCCCTCGAGAGATTGATTTTGGTATCGACCTAGATCCCGATACCAAACCGATTTCAATTCCTCCCTATAGAATGTCTTCATTTGAACTCAAAGAGTTGAAAATCAAGTTAAAAGATCTCAATGATAAGGGATTCATCCAGCCGAGCATATTCTTTTGGGGCGCTCCAATGTTGTTAAATAAAAAGAAGGATGGAACCTTAGGATGTGCATCGATTATCGACAACTCAATAAAGTCACTATAAAGAACCAAGTATCCACTTCCCAGAATAGATGACTTATTCGATCATATCCAAGGGTCTAGTTTATTGTCAAAGATTGATCTTCTTTTAGGGTATCATAAACTTAGTATTAGGGAGGAAGATATCCTAAAGATAGCCTTTTATACCCGTTATGGTCATTATGAGTTCCTAGTCATGTAATTTGGTCTCACTAATGCACCAGCTATATTTATGAAACTCATGGTCCGAGTCTTCCTTGAATACCTTGATTCTTTCATCATAGTATTCATTGATGACATCGTCATCTACTCTAAGACCAAGGAAGAGCATGAACAACACTTGAGACTAACCTTGCAGGCACTTAGACAATATCAGTTGTGTGCCAAATTCAGCAAGTGTGAATTCTTGCTTAGATCAATGACATTTCTGGGTCATGTTGTGTCCGATTAGGGTGTGTGAATTCTTGCTTAGATCAATGACATTTCTGGGTCATGTTGTGTCCGATTAGGGTGTGGAGGTGGACCCCAGGAAGAGTGAGGCTGTTAAGAATTGGCCAAGACCTTTTACTCCCATGATATCCATAGCTTTCTGGGATTTGCTGGTTACCACCGCAAGTTCATAGAGGGTTTTCCTTCCATCGGTGCCACACAGATAGCTTTTACTAAGAAGAAAGCCATGTTCGAATGAGCAGACACTTGTGAGAAGAGTTTCCATGAGCTCAAGGACAGACTCACTTCAGCCCTAGTGCTTATGTTGGCTAAATGTTGTGAGAATTACACTATTTATTGTGACGCATATAGGGTTGGTTTGTCTTGTGTTCTTATGCAGGGTTGTAAGGTGATAGCTTATGCGTCCAGACAGCTGAAGGTTCATGAGAAGAATTACCTCCCTCATGACCTGGAGTTGGCAGCTGTGGTATTTGAATTTAAGCTTTGGAGGCATAACTTGTACGGCGTGCATGTGGATGTGTTCAAAGACCACAAGAGTCTACAGTACGTGTTCACAAAGAGGGAGTTGAATATACGTCAGCGGAGATGGTTCGAGCTGTTGAAGGACTATGACATGAGTGTCCACTAACATCAAGGGAAGGAAAATGTTGTAGATGATGCTTTAAGCAGGTTGAGAAAGGGGAGTTCAACCCACATTGATGATGGGAAGAAGGAGTTGGTGAAGTATGTACACAGACTAGCCAGACTGAATGTGCGGTTGACGGGCTCTACTAGTGGGGTTGTTTCAGTTCATCCTAATTAATAATCATCCTAGGTAATTGAAGTCAATAAGGGTGAGCATCTTGATCCTCTGTTGATGGAGTTGAAGGAGTCGGTATTGATGAAAACGAATGAGTAACTTACCTTGGGAGGTGACAGCATACTTAGGTATCAAGACAGGCTGTGTGTACCAGACGTGGATGACTTGTGGAAAAATATTGTTGAAGAGGCCCATGGTTACAGGTATTTGATACATCCAGGTTCCACCAGGATGTATCATGACCTCAAGCAGATCTACTGGTGGAATGGTATGAACAAAGACATTGTTGATTATGTGGGCAAGTGTCCTTATTGTCAGCAGCTTAAGGCAGAGCACCTTAATCCTGGTGGCCTCACTCAAATAAATGAAGTTCCAAGTTGGAAGTGGGAGGCCATTAACAAGGACTTCGTGGTTGGTCTTCCGAGGACCATGAGACAGGATTACTCCACATAGGTTATTGTGGATAGGATTACGAAGTTTGCCCACTTTATCCCTGTGAAGTCTACTTACAGGGTTGAGGATTATGTGAGACTCTACATTGATGAGATTATGAGGTGGTATAGGATTCCTTTGTCTATCATTTTGGTAGGGGAGCTCAGTTCACTTTGAATATCTGGAGATCCTTCAAGAAAAGCTTAGGTACGTTGGAAAAGCACAGTACTACCTTCACTCCTCAGACCAATATGCAGGTAGAGCGCACCATTTAGACATTGGATGACATGTTGCGGATGTGTATGATTCACTTCAGAGGTAATTGTGACGATCATCTGCCATTGATAGAGTTCTCATACAATAACAGATATCACTCAGGCATTGGGATGGCACCGTTTGAGGCATTGTATGGTAGGAGGTGTAGGTATCCATTTGGGTGGTTTTAGGTTAGAGAGTCATCCATTTTGGGTCCATTGATCATTCATGAGGCCTTAGAGAAGGTATGGGTGATTAGGGACAGGTTGGCAACTACATACAGTCGGCAAAAGTCTTATCCATATAACAAGAAGCGGACCTTAGAGTTTGATGTTGGTTACCAAGTATACTTGAAAATATCACCCATGAAGGGGGTTATGAGGTTTGTCATGAATGGGAAGTTGAGTCCGAGCTACGTTAGGCTATACGAGATTCTACAGTGTGTGGGTGAGGTGGCCGATGAGTTGGCATTGCCTGCGGAGCTAGCTTCATTTCTTCTAGTCTTTCATGTCTCTATCTTAAAGAAGTGACTTGGTGATCCAGCATCATCTCTGCCTGTTGAAGGTTTGGGGGTTGATGAAGAATTGTCCTATGAGGAGGTTCCTGTTGAGATTTTAGACCGGCAGGTAAAGCGGCTGAGAAACAAGGAGGTTTCCATAGTGAAGGTATTGTGGAGGAACCATCCTATTGAGGGTGCTACGTGGGAGGCCAAGGCTTATATGAGATCCCGTTGTCCTCATCTTTTCAGCTCTTGAGGTTAGACTTCCTACTCTTAAATCTAAATTTCTTTGCCTCTTATATTTTTGTTCATATTGCTGGACTGTGTAAAGTACTTATGTTATGATATGACCGACATTGTGCTAGAAAATTAGGAGTGTCATTTGGGGATGAATGGTCCTAAGGGGGGATAATGTAATAACCCAAAAATGACTATGTTATGTAATTCCTAAACGTACCTAAAATGCCTAGATTATATCGGTTCCACATGTCTTAATGTGCATGGAACCAAACCTCAAAACCTATGCACCAGCTAAGCTAACTAACTTTGTTAGTTAGTTGAGATTTTCAAGGTTGGGTTCGGCCATGTAGGGCAGCGGAATATTAAGATTCACTCGGATGATTCTTAATCAAACTTGAAAGGGGTAATCTTAAGTTTGGACTATCTAAGGGTAAAACGGTCTTTTCTAGGCAAGGGTAGTATTGTAATTACCATAAGTATTTAACTAATTTGACCCTTTTCGCAAGTTAAGCTTAACCATGGTTCGATCCTTGGTGGAAGCAATGTTAAATCTTATAAATTTATATTAATTATATGATTTAAGTAAGGCCATGATAAGTCATTTCACGTAAGCCTTTAAAAAAACATATTTTTAATAGTGAATAGCAAGGAGTCCTAGTTTGACTAAGTCTTCAACAAAAAACTCCTACTCCCACACTTACTCCCATCTGTGTCCACTCACTTTCTCACACTTATTTACCCTCATTCTCATGTTCATTATCATTAAAAACAACAAAATTAAAAGTTCATCACTTTTGAAGAACTTGAACGCTAAAACTCAAAAAAAAACTAAACTAAAAACGAAAAGCAAAAAAACATTTTTCTTGACGGGTTGTGCTTGAAGTTTGGTGGTGAGGCTTTGGTGTCGTGGAGTTGTCTGCAATTGGAGAATATTTATAGGGTTTTCATCGACAAAAGGTATGGATTTTTCTTCCGCTTGGTCCGTTTCCCAAGAAACCCCTAAGATTCAGTCGAATTCTAATCCAAAAACATGGAATGTTCCCCGTTGCATGTCCCTATCACTAGCTCCCATCTAATTTGTAGGTTGGGTGTGTTTTGCTGGTAGAATTTAGAAATGTGATGTGTTTTCATTATGATTATCTTCATTTATGTATATTCAGATATATGTGAGTTACAAGCATGCTTTCTGAAACTATGTGTTAAACGTGAGTGCACATTGTGTATTCCGTGACCTTAGTCACTAGTTGAAGTGTGTAATATTCATGTTAAATTCCTGTGTTTTGTATGAAATTACTTTAATTAAATCGTGATGTTGATAAGTGGTGTAGTGTTTATGAATTGAGTGAAAACCCTTAACCAAACGTAACCACAAAAATGCACAAAATAAACGTACGAAATGTCAAATAAATTGTCCAAAAATCTAACGTATAAAATGTTGCTTGAAGAATCAGAGATTTAAAATTGTTTCTTAAAACAAGGGAGGTCATCAAGGATTGAACACAAGACCTCACTTTATGAAGGCTGCTGAAAATTTTAATATTTAAAATAAGGTGAGTGGGATTCGAAATTAGTTAAGTTTGGTGAAGCAACAAGAGAAAAAGGGAAGATAATAAAATGACGTGTGTGAGGTTCGAACCCACAACCTCTCGGATAGATAAGGAAGTTAGGATAAAAAATTAAATAAAAGAAAAATGAGGTTGTGGGGGATCGATCCCACAACCTCTCGGTCTAAACAAAGAATTAAGGAAATAAATAAAATAAAAGGTATGTGGGCGTGGGGATTCGATCTTGAGTCTCCAAGCTGAGATGTTTAAGAAAAAGTGAATAAAAGAAATAAAGGAAGTGTAGGTGTGGGTATTCGATATCTGGCCCCCAAGCCGAGCATTCTAAATCAAGAATTTATTATATAAAACAAACAACTAACTGTTATTCAAGGGATTCGAAATCGGGTTCCTTTGC
Organism: Solanum habrochaites; assembly: GCA_027704765.1. Lineage (NCBI taxonomy): Eukaryota > Viridiplantae > Streptophyta > Magnoliopsida > Solanales > Solanaceae > Solanum > Solanum habrochaites. Next base: position 13,580,423 of record JAKWJA010002492.1, on the reverse strand, counting down.
CCAAATTCCAGATTGACACATAAGTCATACGTGATTAAATGTTTAATGAATGCTACCTATAGGAATCGAAATTCAACCCTTGGCATACTTACAAGATGCATAAGTCTTGTACCATATAATCTTGTGTAAGTGTAAGTCACTTAGACGAATTATGAATGAAACCTCATGGCTTGTACATATGGGTTCATAAGTCCAGCGTACGTTAAAAGTAAGTGAACCTAGGATGTGTGTGATTAATTTATGTGACCCCAAGAGGGTTAAGTAAGGGTGTGAAACACACTAAAAGTTCATGTGCATTGGCATAAAATGAAATGAACATTCACATAAAAGGGGTGAGTAATTATGATATCACATGCAAAAGTTAATAAATGTGGTGACAACACGATAAGAGTCTAATGTGAAAGATGATATCAATCTTACATGATCCTAAGTGTTACCAATAACATACTCACCTATGAGAGTGTAAAATTAATGAGGAGACCAATCCCTAAGAAATATTCTAATGAATATATTGAGATTAATACACAATTAGTACTACTGATGAGATGAGAAATCATCTAATGAGCAATGATGCCCTCATGCTAGAAGCCAGCTTCTATGATGTGTGAGATGAATGTAATGGAACTTTATACGGAGCATCGATAATTTAACTATGAAGCGTGATTCCTTCTTTTTGAAAGGCAGAGGTTCATGTAAATCTCATTAGATGAGACTGTCCGTTTAGGCGTGTATGGGTCTCATTATATCTCCTAGTCTTTGAACCTATGCATCAAACATAAAGATCTAGCAGGGTTCAATGCCCTATATACTCTAGCATGTTTTGGTTTCACCTTGGTCGGATATTTCACCTCTTTTCGATGTGGGGTAGACACTTGATTTCATAGAGCTCACATGATTTATGTTGGTTAAAGTTAAAGTTCCCAAATAAAGAATGAGGCCAGCCTCGGTATTGCATAAAATGAAATCAATGATACAAAAGGTGTTTGGTTAGGATAATCAAGAGGTGAACTAGACTCAACTAATGACACTAGGACATTCTGGGTCATTGCACAATCAACCCGATAAGAGTCTTAAACTACATCCTAGGTATAGCTGGTTCTTGAACCAACCTAGGAATGAATGAAATGAATTAAAATCAAGTATTCATGAATGAATGAAGTAGACTCTGTGTTTTCTAAAGAAGGCTCCCTAGTTGAGGTCCCATATGTTGAGCCCTCATTTTGGGAAGTCCTGATGTTAAGTGCATGATTCCAAGGTCTCATGGCATATGAACAAAAAATATGTGATATATGTACGTTTTATATGCAATATTTTATGTGTTATGTACAATATGAAAATAATGATGACACATGTTACTCTCATAGCATGACTTTCCTAAACCAATTTGGCAAGTCAAACTAACTGGGATTTCCATAACTCATATCGTTAGGAGAGTGATTTCCTTAATCATGTATGTCCTTGGTGTGTACTTGAATACACTCATACTAAGTACAAGTGTGTAATAATCCCATACAATACTTTACTTTTAGGTGCATGTGCAGGTGGACACTACAGCTTATGAGACTACGTTGAAGCTATCCATATGTGGAGCATTCATCCGGACTTTGTAGGTCCTCATGTTTTTGACGATGCTTATCTTTTATATTCTAGATTAGACATAATCATGAGCTAGTGGAGAGTGTTCCACTAGTGTTTCTTTATTACTTATTTCAGACAGTGTATTGGTGCCATTTTGCCAACTTTATATTTATGCAGTTATGAACTATTTCCTTCATTTGAATATCTCATTATTAGATGGTTGTGGTGAACTGATGTGATATATTGCAATTCTTAATATGAAGTCTACGTATATTTCAAAGCAAACAAAATTTTTTAATTTTCCACTATAATTAACCGATACGATGTAATGATTATGTATGTAGGCTTGTCTGCAACCTTTGAGAGGTCAAAAACGCCAATTTCGACTAGGGTCTAGACCCCCGGTCGTGACAACTTTAGAAAACATCTTGAGAATTTGGGATCCTTGATGAAGAGAGATTCAACGATCAACATCCATACCTTGATGAATCTAATTCTTCACTTTGATGAAGAATTTCCACTCAAAAAGGCACCCGAAATTGATCCTTGATTTTGGACATCAATGGAGATTTTGGGATTTCTTAAGGGATTTTGAGGTTTTGATTTGAAGAATGAAATATTCCAAGTGTGTAAAACTTGTATAGACATTTAAAATACCCAATACACACCTTATGAACCCCCAAAGCCTGTTTTTTGAAGTGTAATGAATTTACGAATTCACCCCTAGTTGGCAGTGAAACTGCACCAGGGATAGACATAGACGACTTCCTCATCGACGGGGCGTAAGCTTATTTACAGGTCGTGTTGCAATCCTTGATGGGTTCAGAAGCTTGGAATAGGTAGATTATCCACCCAGTCTAATTATATACCCAGGACCATCATCCACGGACCGTCAACCAGGCCATTGGCCGTCGATTGGCTTGTATAGGTGAACTGCCTTTTGGCAGTTTTGGCCACCAACTTAGGTCCTTCCTCAAGGACCCTTTGATGGTCCTTGGGGATAGTTTCCCAGACGTTTCCAATACAGATACTACCGTGTATGATTTTATCACCTCTCACATAAATTTCATCCAAAATGAACAACTCGACGAAACATGCCTAGAAACATAAGGTCATTTCAAGGCACATCTTTCGAACGTCATGGATATTCTTGGACGTTTGACCTCCAAACTCCACGAAAATTGACACACTGCCTATGAATGCTATAATAAATCATATAAGAACCTTAAAACCTCATTAATCACAAATAAACACATAGAACCACATATGAGGCACATAGGTGACTTAGTCATAGAACGTCTCGGTCGTCCCTGGACGTTTGACATCAAATGAACCTAATACTTTAGAAACATTCTCAATACCATATATTTGACCTATGTAGGACGTTATACCATAAATACAAAAATATTAGGCTCTAGTTAACTGAAGTCATTTTTGGGGTCTTACAATCTCCCCCAATTGGACAATATTCGTCCTCGAATGACACTTGCCACTCTCTGAACACTTTCAAGAATAGAGATTCAACTAGCAATTAATAATTATTCAATACAACATATTATCAATAAGAAAATATCAATTTCACATAGTCAAGAGATTTACAACACAACAAGAAGTAGGAGATAATTCTATAACTCATCATGCTTCAAAACTCACACGCTTTATTCCAAATAACATAAACTCATTATATATTAATATCATACTCATATACATTATTTCTAACCACATTACAAAAATTTTAGACCAAAGAATCAAATAATCAATTTTTTCCAAAAATTTACAGTGTGCTAGCAGTCTTAATGATTCAGGATTTTTACCAAATTTTTCAAAAATCCAATTTTTAAGCAATTTATGATATAAACATGCTAATATGCAAAGTAACATCATATAAACACATTTTTAAAATAATTATAACTTCATAAAATACACAATACAAGAAGTTTATGAAATTCAATTTCAACAAAACTCCTAAACATCATGCACATGCAACATGCTTCTATACAATTCCATCTCATTTACTAACCATACTACCCTACTTAAAAGGAATCATATTACAAAAAATAAGAAAAGAGAACTTACCAACATCATTATCACTCTCATTCTCATCCTTTTTTGATCCTCTTGCCCGTAGTGCATAGAAATGCCTATTTATTGGAGCATCTTCCTTTGGGGCACTAGGAGCAACTTGCTTAATCTCCCTTCCTGTAGCCGCATGATATACCGTGGCTTCACGGTATAATTAATACTTTTAACTCAAGTTTAGTGTGTCCAAAAGCCCTTTTTATGCTAATTTTTATACAAGTTTCTCTTTGTTTTGCAGGAAATCTTTCCAGAGCCAATTGCGGAGATTTTGAGAGAGAAGCTGCTGAAGGAAGATGGGGAAGTCTGACAAGTGTGGGATTACGAGGCTTGTGACGGTCCGTCATGGCCATGACGGTCCGTCCTGCATGTACGTCGTGAAGATCAGAGAAGTGATCCCAGTACCCAAATTCCAAGAGTTGAAGTCTTTTGAAACGAGACCCTCGATGGACCGTTGTGCCTATGACGGTCCGTCACACTTACCGTTGAGGGGAATGAAGAAAGCAGCAAAAGAAAATGCACAAGTATGGGATGACGGAGTCCACGACGGTCCGTCATGACCACGACGGTCCATCGCGTGGTCCGTCGACCCAGCCGCGTTTTGGCAGATTTCCAGTAATTAGAATTCTTGTTTAATTAGGTTTTTGTATTTTTTATAAATAGTTCGAAAAACCTCGTTTTTGAGGTTAGACACCTGATAATTAGATTCTACAATATTAGAACTATTATTATTATTAGATATTATTGATTAGTGTTTGATTCTTTGGAGATTCTGACAAGTAATTTTTGGTGATTAATCAAGCAATCTTTTGGACTTTACTCTTTCTCATTGAAGTAAGTACATGAATTCTTATTTAATATATTTGAATATTGTGTTTATGGCGATGAGTAACTAAAACTCCATAACTAGGGTTGTGGGAACCATAGGCAAATAATGAGATAAACCCTAGCTAAAATAACAATTCTAGAATAGTGTCTTGCATGTATTAATAATTCTTTCGCTTAGAAGTCTTTTTAACGGATGATCAAAGTTAGAACTCGCCTTAATGCTACTTGCCGGACCAAGGAGGTAGATAATAGGAAAAGAATTATTAACATAGATTTAGTGTATACTATCTAATAGGCTAGTATTGATTGGTACGAGGTAGTAACTTAGTCAAATATCGAATACGATGCTTAATATGGGTAACGATAAGGGTTAGAAAGCAACACACGTAGCCGGACCAAGGTGCGGAGTGAGATTTTCTAGATGCCGGACCAAGGATTTAGAATACATAACTTATCACTTTGCATGCAAGATACTAGGAAAGAATTGTTATAGTTAGAATTATCAAGTTATGACCTGTGGGGAACACGTAAACCCTAGTTACTTTGATTATTGATTAAAACCCAACTCTAAAAGCTGTTAAGTGTCTCTTTCAATTTCGTTAGTTATTTTTAGTTCTTTTTACTTATTAGGAGATACAAACCCCCCCCTGTTTACAGTTTTATGTTTTTACTTTCTAAGGAAGTTATCAACCGAACAATAGTAATAACAAGTTAACGTTAAGTCTAGACTATTTTCCTTGTGGGAACGATCCCAACCTCACTAGTTGGGTTATTTACTTGACGCGACCGCTTTACTTCTCATTTGAGAAGTAAGTTTGAGCGTATCAAATTTTGGCGCCGTTGCCGGGGAAATTAGCTTTTAGATTAATTTTAACTTATTACTATAGTTTAGTTGATAGTTTTCTTGATTTTACTTTGTTTTATTGTTTTTGATTTCTTTTCAGAACTATCCTCCTTGTATGCCAAATACACGGAGAGGAAGAGAACCGTTGTTCCCCTACGATCATGAGTTAGAGCGTACACTGCGAAACATGAATCATAATTTGGGAATCAATGATGATGATCCAAACCAGAACATCCCAGCTCCGGTTGATGTTCATGGTCAGATGTTACCCGAACCTCCGGATGAACATCAACAGAGGGGACAGAATCCCGCTCCACGGCCCCAAGCATACTACAGAGGCTATGATAACATAGCAGATTCGGATGGGCCACTGGTTTTGCCTCCTCTACCCACAGGCCACACTTTTGTGGTAACTAGTAGTCTGATGCAAATGCTCACTGCCAGAGGTTTGTTTTCAGGGCTACCTTCTGAGGATCCACATGCCCATATAGCTAAGGTAAGGGCAGTGTGCAAAAGTTGTGAGGAGGCCTGACTTGGATCTAGATGTGATAGGGCTCCGAGTGTTTCCTCTCTCACTGACGGGAGAGGCTGCTATGTGGTTCACTGAGCTCCCATACAACTCCATCTTTACTTGGAATCAACTGAGGGATGTCTTCTTAGCACGCTACTATCCGGTCTCCAAGAAACTAAACCACAAAGAAATAACTTTGTGGCACTACCAGGAGAGTCAGTTAGTAGTTCTTGGGATAGATTCACCTCATTCTTGAGAAGTGTTCCAAATCACCGTATAGATGATGAGTCGCTGAAAGAATATTTCTATAGGGGCCAAGATGATAACAACAAAGCGGTATTGGACACTATAGCAGGTGGATCGTATGGAGAATGTCCTTATGCAGAGATCGCTGAAAAATTGGAAAAAATCTCCCGGAATAACAAAGCTTGGAGTACTAGAAAATCTGATACAGGGAGAAACACCTTTGCAGTGCAATCCACTCACAACCCAGCCACAGATGATATTCGTGAAGAAATGGCTCAAATGAGAACTGAGCTTGGGTTGGTACTAAAACATGTCACTGGGGGTGCAGAAAAGGTTAATGCAGTCAACTACTTGGCTAAACCACCACCTCAAATTGATGAGTGTTATTATGAGGAGGATTCTTATGCAGTAAATGAACAAATGGGGGGTTTTCGACCAAGCGCCCAAGGCTCAAATCAGGATAATTGGCGCCAAGGTCAAGGGAACCAAGGTCGGAACTATGGTAACTACAATCGTGAGGGTCATTATGTCAGAGATGGAAACTTCAATCGCGATAACAACTTCAACAGGGGTAACTATGGTAATAGAAACGACAGGAATGGACCCTATGTTCCTCCTCAAAATCGGGAAGTTACTCCTAGGGATGGTGGAGATAGTATGGCGCGAGTTGAGGATATGTTGCACAAAATGATGAGGAGGTTCGATGCTAGTGATGAGCACATTAAAGAATTAAGGGGTGATTTAGCTAGTATTGGGCAAAAAGTTGATACACACGCAATTTCGATTAAGCAGATTGAATTGCAAGTGGCCAAATTATCTGCGACAGTGAACACACGGCAACCGGGCACTCTTCCTAGCAACACTGTCCAAAACCCAAAGAATGATGCGCACTGTATGGCAATCACTACTCGGGGTGGTAGGCAAACCATTGACCCACCTATGCCATCGGCCGAGAAAATGTGAGAAAGGATAATGATAAGGTGGTAAAGGGTAGTGGTGAAGCAGAGGAAAGTAATGGAAAAGATGCAGAAGCACCCATCAAGGTAATTCCCATGCCTAGGCCTCCACCACCTTTCCCTCAGAGATTAGTGAAAAAGACCGAGGATGGTAAGTACCGGCGTTTCATAACTATGTTGAAGCAACTCTCTATCAATGTTCCTTTGGTAGAAGCTTTAGAACAAATGCCCGGTTACGCCAAATTTATGAAAGATCTGGTCACAAAGAAAAGATGGGTTACTTTCGAGGATGATGATAGACTACAGCATTGTAGCGCTATCGCTACTAGATCCCTCGTACAAAAGAAAGAAGATCCTGGTGCGTTCACTATCCCTGTACAGTGGGGTCATTACATTTTGCGAAAGCATTATGTGATCTGGGGGCAAGCATAAATCTCATGCCCCTCTCAATTTACAAGAAGTTGGGATTGGGGGATCCAAAACCCACTACGATGCGGCTACTGATGGCCGATCGGACAGTGAAACGGCCGATAGGGATACTCCATGATGTGCTAGTAAAAGTGGAATCATTCATCTTTCCGGCTGATTTTGTCATTCTTGATTGTGAGGTCGACTTTGAAGTGCCTATTATTCTTGGGAGGCCATTCCTTGCTACAGGTAGAGCCTTAGTTGATATGGAAAAGGGGCAGATGACTTTCCGGCTGAATAATGAAGAAGCGACCTTCAACATTTGTAAGACCATGAGGCAGAGTGGTGAACTCCAATCGGTTTCTGCCATAGACCACAAAGAAAAGATGAAGAAGGAAACTAAACAGAAAAATGCAATACAAGAGTTTTTGGTGGGGGATTTGGTGTTTGTAGACAGTTCTGGGGTACCTTGTCTTCCGGGCAAGCTCAAGTCCAAATGGACAGGCCCTTATTTGATTACCCAAGTATTCCCTCATGGAGCAGTTGAGTTAAACTCCAAGGAGGGAGTGAGGTTTAAGAGGAATAGGGACAGAATAAAACCCTATTTTGGGCATAAAGCATCAGGAATAAATAATAGAGGCGTACCATCTTGATGAAGTCTGAGTAATCAAGTGTCCCCAGTCGTGCCGCGACATTAAATCAGGCGCTTGTTGGGAGGCAACCCAATACTTATAGTCTTTTTAATAATGGTAGCATTTTCTTTCTATTATGGGTTTTAAATTTGTAGGCACATCACCAGGAAATTCTGCAGAACACTACTTCGCAGTAGCCACTGACGGATACAACGACGGACCGTTTCACTCGAAACGGACCGTCGTAGGCATCCGTCACAACAGGTATGTAGTACTGTCATTTTGAAATTAGGGCACATACGACGGAACATACGACGGGCCGTCACACATGTGACGGACCGTCGTCGTGGAACCGTCGCGCAATTAATGAAATCTACCCGACCCGACCCGGCTGGACCCTTTTCCAAATTTGACCGTTTATATTTCCCCCCCCCTCCATATTCCACCACATTACTTCATTATTCCACTCACCTCCCCTCTCTTTTCAACTTCCACACTTCCCCTCACTGCTCATTGCTCCCACAAATCACCTCAGCCTTATCACTATCATCTACTGTCGGTGTTGACCTTGCCAGGATCATTCTCTATTTGTCTTCTTCTCCATTTCCAAGGTATGTGTCTCTACATTTATACTTATTTATCCTGCATTTTGGTTTTGTAGTTAGTATTAGCATAGTTTTAGTCGTATATTGTTTTCTCTATCTGCCAATGTCTAAACCTAGGTTCAAAATGTTGATAACCCAAGCCATAGGTGATTTAGCTTTGGTAGTTTCTTAGGTCGTGGGTATAGACACATATAAGTCCATATCACTATATAACCATGTAGGCTCATTGGGGATGCGTAGGGCACCCCCAAGTCTAAGACTGCTACTCAGAACGAGACCCCGATGACGTCCCGTCGCCTACACGACGGACCGTCATAGGGTCCGTCGCACAAGCCCTAGCAGCCCTGCAAAACGTCGCCTGTGACGGACCGTCTTACCCACGACGGTCCGTCCTGCGCGACCGTCATGGTTGTCAGAGACCCTGTTTCTCAGGGTCTCACAATTTTTTTTAAGTGTCTTACGACGGACACTTGTGACGGACCGTCTTACCCACGACGGTCCGTCCTGCGCGACCGTCATGGTTGTCAGAGACCCTGTTTCTCAGGTCTCTCAAATTTTTCAAGTGTCTCACGACGGACTCTTGTGACGGACCGTCTTACCCACGACGGTCCGTCCTGCGCGACCGTCATGTTGGTCAGAGACCCTGTCTAAGGGTCTCTCAAATTGTCTAAGTGTCCTACGACGGACTCTTACGACGGACCGTCGTAAGCCGTCCTGCTTGACCGTCATGATGGTCAGAGATCCCTCCTTCAGGGTTCCTTATACATACATATACCAAGTATAACACGACGGACCTCATGACGGTCCGTCATAGTCACGACGGACCGTCATCGGTCCCGTTGTGTGATACAGTTTCAATATTACTAACACACTATTTTCAAATTTTAATGTCATATGAGTTTGCCTGTCTTGTTTGACATTACTCGTACTAATAGTGACCCTTTGCAGGTACTATCTACTATGGCACCCAAGCAAGACCGAGCCTACGCACGCGGGCGATCCAAGTCTGTCGCCCCGTCTGCACGATTGATCATCGGGTCTGATGATGAGAGGGACCCTGAATATGTGCTCCCAGGCACCTCCGCCCCTTCCCGTACTACACGTGCCACCAGAGCCACACCCAAGAAGGTGGCGCCCGGCGTAGTCACTGCCTCCCAGTCTGATGAGGAGCGCACACTGACCGGCACACCCTCTGGGTCAGCCACAAACGAGGAAGGAGCGTCTGGCTCCTTAGGAGTATCCTGGTCCGAGGAAGCTTCAGGATCTGCTGAGGTTCCCGTACCCGCCACAGCTGCAGCGTCGGCCTCGTCTGATGAGGCTGACAGTTCAGACTCCACATCCGGAGCACCAGTTCAGGTCCCCACTCCAGCCGCTGACCAGCCAAACCGGTGGTGTGTCGACGGCCAGTTTCAAGTGTACTCCGACGCAAAGTTCTTGAACGACAAAGGAGTAATGACTCGCACCTCACCCTGGAGCGGCGGTACTCACAGGGAGCCTCTCCCACGATGCCGGAGATTCATACCTCTTCACCAGGCATCGCTTGGAGTGGACAGCACGTCCATTGGGACGCTACAGAGAGGAGATGGTCCGAGAGTTCTACGCGTCCTATGTAGCGACTCTCGCGATCCCAGAATCGACAGCGGGGGCTGCTCTCCCGCTAACAGGACCCATTGGAGCAGGTTCGAGTCCCGGGGCGTGCAGGTCGACATTTCCCTGCCAGCCATTCGCCGGTTCCTATACTGCGACAGTGTAGATGCTACTCGGACCCCCATCACTGCCGAGTTTGACTATCGCTGGCAGATAGTGAAGGATGGACAGTTTCTACGAGAGTCCGCACTGAGGGAGACCACCAAGAGGTGGATGCCCTGCACCTATCAGTCGACGGAGAGGGTGCTGATTGGGTCACCGAGCCGAAGGGGGCCATTAAAAGGCCAACCTCACGTTCGTCGCAAGTTCTTGTGGCTGCTCGTGCGTCACTACCTGCCTTTCCCCCACAGCTGCTGATAATAGTTACCCCCTGGGATCGAGCAGTGCTGATGGCAGCAATGATAGCCGGCTTCGAGGTGGACCATGCATGGCTTCTCCAGGTAGTCATGCACGAGAGGGCCTTTAAAGTCCACCACCTACCCCTTTCCGTGCATGATCTTTGCCCTTTGCAGGTCTGCAGGTGTGCCCATTTGGCACATAGATCAGTTGCGAACCCCGCCGGGTACCGTTGATGTCGGCCTCATCAGAGACGAGGCCAATGAGTTGGCCCCACGTCGAGGGCCCCGTCCAGAGATGCCACCACAGCGATGCCTTGCGGATACAGTGACCCAGGCCGTACAGCCACAACGACATCCACAGACACTCCCCGACCTACCACCCCGTCGAGTCTATCCCGGGTAGTAGCACAGCCCCTCTACCGACACCGGCCCCACTTGCTCGAGTACAAAAGGGAGGCACAAATGGCCACTCTTCTGCATCATATATCCCCGTGGATGCAGAAGTCATAGCTGAGTCTGAAGCGCGTATGGAGAGGCAGATGCAGCGGAAGATTGCTGAGGTGAACCAGCGCATAGATGCCTTTGAGTTGAGGGTGTTAGCCCGACCAGCCCCTCCGGTAGATGTGTCAACTCTTCAGGCTGCAGTAGACAGTCTTCGTGCAGACTCAGTACGATCTTAGAGACGAGAGTTCCGGAGTCTGTCGAGCCTGCTGAGGATACTATTTGGCGGCTTTGTTTCCTACTCCAGACATTCCCCCCCCATCTTTCCCGAGAGAGAGTGCTAAGAGGCGAAGGAGTCGATCGGGGGATGAGGCGCGAGCAAGGAAGAAGGAGCGCCGAGAGTTGGAGGCTGCGAGGAGAGCCTCACTTGCCGAGGCGGAGGCACACCGGATCAGAGCATCGCAGATAGCGGCTGGGGCGTCTAGCTCCCGTACTGTAGAGACAGCAGGAGGCCCTACTGATGGTGCGGTGGCTGTTGAGGGCATCACTGAGGGTGTCCAGATTGCTGAGGACACCACTGAGGGTGTCCAGGTTGCAGAGGATGTGGGTTCTGGGAAACCGGACCCACCAGCTTGTTGATCGACGGCGCTATGCGCCACAGGTTTGCTTCACCTACCCTTCTAATCTTTAGATTTTTTATGCATTGGGGACAATTGCATGTTTTTTTGTTGGGGGTGGGGTAAATGGAAAGTGAGTGTTAGGGTGAAGTCTGAGTAGCCCAACTCACTATCCTCTTTTGGGGTTTTCTTGCCTGAGTTCTTTTTCCCCAAAAACTGATTAATTTTTTTGTTGAACCGGCATGTTTATATCTTTTGTACATAGTTTTAACTCTGAAGCATGATGGCAATGATATCCTGATAACTGAAAATAATGCATGACTAGGCATAGTAACTGACAATTGTGTGGCTCTAAGCATGAAATAGAGTTACACCATTGCATTACCCTAAGTCTTTAATTCAAACTAGGTGTCTAATGATCTGGTATAGTGATGACATGTTAAGTGAGAGTGAGGAAATTTGAATAGTCCACTATTGATACTGAGCTAGAACTTGCCTGGTTAGTCCTGCTAAAAGGAAGCTGTAACAAACAATTAGGAAAGGATCATAGGCCCTTATTCAAGAAAGCCCATTTCTAACCCAAATAAAAGAAACCAAATGAAAGTTATCCTTCTTTGATCCAAATAATTTGAGCTTAATTAGACCTTTCTTTTTTTTTACCCCAACTGATCTTTTCTGGGAACGTGTTGGCCCTGGTCCCTCCTAGGACATGTGCACCTCAGCTTATGCCAAAAGCATAAGTTGAGGGTGGCTAATAACAACCTTCGTTCTGGCCCTGACCCAACTTTGGGTATTGTGTACCTTGACTCATGGCAAATCCATGAGTTGAGGGTGGCTATTACGAAGAATGCTCTGGAAAGTGGGGTTGAAAGAACAAAAGAGAGAGAAAGAACAAAAGTAAAGTGACTCAAAAGTAGTTAAAAGAAAGAGAAAAAAAAAGAAAGAAAAAAAGAAAAGTATACAAGTATTATAAAAAAAAAAAAAGAAGAGAGTCACTTACACAAATGAAGAAAGAAGAGAAATTGAGCAAAGGGAAAGAATATGAGAGACTGGGCGAGATAAGATGATAAGAAGGGAAGATTTTAGCTGATATGTCAAGGAGGGCAAAAAGTCACTAGAGTTATCTAAAAATGTACCCTACCTGACCCTGAGCCTATGTTACAAGCTAAAAAAGTCCTATCGTGATCCTAAGGGTTGTATAGCGAACTTAAGGCAGTGAAAATAAGGGCAAGCTTATGGCAATAGGTATAAATGAGTGTGACTTTGTTCTGAGAGCGAGTGTTGAAATGTAATCCTTATACTCAAACTGAAATCATTGTGTGAAAAATGAGGATTTTGTTCTAAAGTGAGGACATTAGTTGCAATACCAGACTTGTTAGCACCTCGGTGAGAAATTGAAGAGGATAGGTGTTAGTGCATGGTGAGTCTGTGTCATGTTCGAATCCCACAAAATTCAAGCCTAATAGTGATAGCATGCATAGATTTGATGAGATTAATCGGGATTGATAGCCAAATGACTGCAAAGGATAAAACATGAATACTATTGTACAAAGATTGTGTAGTGAGTCATAGTGCGTCGCTTGAGGACAAACAACGAATTTAAGTTGAGGGTGTTGATATACCGTGGCTTCACTGTATATTAATACTTTTAACTCAAGTTTAGTGTGTCCAAAAGCCCTTTTATGCTAATTTTTATACAAGTTTCTCTTTGTTTTGCAGGAAATCTTTCCAGAGCCAATTGCGGAGATTTTGAGAGAGAAGCTGCTGAAGGAAGATGGGGAAGTCTGACAAGTGTGGGATTACGAGGCTTGTGACGGTCCGTCATGGCCATGACGGTCCGTCCTGCATGTACGTCGTGAAGATCAGAGAAGTGATCCCAGTACCCAAATTCCAAGAGTTGAAGTCTTTTGAAACGAGACCCTCGACGGACCGTTGTGCCTATGACGGTCCGTCACACTTACCGTTGAGGGGAATGAAGAAAGCAGCAGAAGAAAATGCACAAGTATGGGACGACGGAGTCCACGACGGTCTGTCATGACCACGACGGTCCGTCGCATGGTCCGTCGACCCAGCCGCGTTTTGGCAGATTTCCAGTAATTAGAATTCTTGTTTAATTAGGTTTTTGTATTTTTTATAAATAGTTCGAAAAACCTCGTTTTTGAGGTTAGACACCTGATAATTAGATTCTACAATATTAGAACTATTATTATTATTAGATATTATTGATTAGTGTTTGATTCTTTGGAGATTCTGACAAGTAATTTTTGGTGATTAATCAAGCAATCTTTTGGACTTTACTCTTTCTCATTGAAGTAAGTACATGAATTCTTATTTAATATATTTGAATATTGTGTTTATGGCGATGAGTAACTAAACTCCATAACTAGGGTTGTGGGAACCATAGGCAAATAATGAGATAAACCCTAGCTAAAATAACAATTCTAGAATAGTGTCTTGCATGTATTAATAATTCTTTCGCTTAGAAGTCTTTTTAACGGATGATCAACGTTAGAACTCGCCTTAATGCTACTTGCCGGACCAAGGAGGTAGATAATAGGAAAAGAATTATTAACATAGATTTAGTGTATACTATCTAATAGGCTAGTATTGATTGGTACGAGGTAGTAACTTAGTCAAATATCGAATACGATGCTTAATATGGGGTAACGATAAGGTCTAGGAAAGCAACACACGTAGCCGGACCAAGGTGCGGAGTGAGATTTTCTAGATGCCGGACCAAGGATTTAGAAATACATAACTTATCACTTTGCATGCAAGATACTAGGAAAGAATTGTTATAGTTAGAATTATCAAGTTATGAACCTGTGGGGAACACGTAAACCCTAGTTACTTTGATTAATTGATTAAAACCCAACTCTAAAAGCTGTTAAGTGTCTCTTTCAATTTCGTTAGTTATTTTTAGTTCTTTTTACTTATTAGGAGATACAAACCCCCCTGTTTACAGTTTTATGTTTTTACTTTCTAAGGAAGTTATCAACCGAACAATAGTAATAACAAGTTAAAGTTAAGTCTAGACTATTTTCCTCGTGGGAACGATCCCAACCTCACTAGTTGGGTTATTTACTTGACGCGACCGCTTTACTTCTCATTTGAGAAGTAAGTTTGAGCGTATCACCGCAATGCTAGGAAAATATCTCACCTTATGATCTTCCTTACCACAACCATAGCAACCACTAGTACCGGCTAGACACTTCCCATTGTTTCTCTTCCTACAGGTGACACATGTAGGCTTTTCATTTTGAGAAGCACCTCCTTTCTAAAATTTTATCTTAGAGCTCCTAGGCTATTCTAGAGTTTGAGCCCTCTTCTTAATCATTGTTTTCTCATGATGACTAGTTACACCCCTTTTTAAGTTTCTAGCAATCCTCCTAAGTTTAGACTCTTCAATTACTCTTGCATACACCATGAGTCTAGATATGTCATCGTGCAACATTCTTACCTTACTAAGTCGGCTACACCCGTCACGAAATGACTCATTTCATCCCTTGGATTTGCCACAAGTGAGGGAGCATCTTTGGACAACTTAGATAACTTCAAAGAGTATTTCTCAAAATTCATATTACCTTGCTTGAGATTGATAAACTCCTCTACCTTAACTTCCCTTATCTCACAGGCAAAGAATTTACCAAGAAAAACATCCTTAAATTCTTCCCACTCAATAGGACCCAACTCATTTTGCCTATGGCATTTCCATTGTGTGTACCACACTTGAGCAACATCTTTCAATTGATACGAAGCCAACTCTGTTTTCTCCCTAGATGTTACTCCCGTAGCATGCACTATCTTGTACACCTCATCTATAAACTTTTGGTGATCCTCTCCCACCTTAGTGACAAAAAAGATAGGAGGATTCATCCTCACAAAATTTCTTAACCTAGAGGTCATAGTGCTCCCCACCACATTCACCCTATGCACCATACTCAAATTAACTTGCATAATCACGGCTCGGGCTATAGCAATCAAAGCTTCTATAATATCCCTATTAAACATCTCCGGAACCTTAATACCTCCTTCCACATTAGGAATAGGATCACCTTGAGGAGTCACTTGGGCACCTTGGACTCCTTGCCAACCTTGAGGAACTTGCTCAACTTGAGGAGGAATCTGTTCATTCATCCCTTCCTCTTCCAACCTTATAGATGCCATACTTATAGTATTCATCTCCTAGAAACACAAGGAAACATATTAACAAGGGTAATCATAACATTTCCTCTACCGAACGACATAGGAGTAGAAAAAAAGGGAAACCCTATCGTCCTATATCCTCTCGCCCATAGATGTGTTGTGACTCACACTGATGGTCAAGACTCTACTAGACGTGACTGGATGAGACTTCTTGATTCCTATGCTACTTTCACAAACCTACTCTCTGATACAAAGATTGTCACATTCCAAGACCACACCCTAGAAGTTAGGGTACAATTTCGGATTGTAACCGGCGTACTCGACCTCTTAGAGGTCTTATACAAGCCTTTTTATATCATGAATTGCATAAACATAGTCAAAAGTAGTGCTAAATTAAAACTTTTCACAGAACATATCATAGTCTTTAAAATCTCTTTCATATAAAGTAATAGGAAATATCAAGTCTCAATGTCATTATCTTAAAACACGAGAATACTTGGGACACGACCCATACTTAAAAATATGAATATAGAAATACTTAGTCTATTACAATACATCAAATGGAAAATATAAAAGACATATATGCCCTCGAGTCAAATGAGGACTTACATAGATTTCTCTTGAACGATGCAACTGTCCAAGTCTTCACTTCTCAAAGCTCCCCACCTACCAAGAACTATATAGATAGATAAAATCATGGAGTTAGTACAACCACATGTACTAAGTATGGAATTATGGATAGAAATCATGAAAATGGACATTCATTGGAAATATGCATCTATTCATTTAAAAATCATAGTATAATCATAACATCTAACAACTTGGAAACACATAGGATAACATTGAAAATAAAAATCATATTTTAAAGATCACTTTATAGTGAACTTATTCACTGTTACAGTGAATGATTTCACTGTACAGTGAAGATGATTATTCTTCACTTAAGACCACCTTTAGCATGTAATTTTCCCAATCAAAGCTATCCTAAGATTCACTTTAGTCACACAAAGAGATACTGCCCATACACCCTCCCTATATGTCCCTTAACGACCCTTAAGATTACTTATAATTAGTCACATATACATTTCAAGACATCAAACATATGAACATATAGACAATATGACATTTCCTCATCAAACTCTATCAAAAGATAATGTCCATGATTGACCTCTTCAAGACTACCTAAATAATTCTTAAGACTTTCTAAGTTCATATCATGTCCACATAATCAACATCTTCCCTAATTAGAGTCATTCTTAAGACGCATCTAGGTAAGATACGACGTGACCATTCCTATGCCCTCTTCACACCTTAACTAGACAACCCATAAATACTCTAGATAGGTACTTTTTCCTTTTACATACTTCATAACCTAAGTCATTAGTTCATTAGTTGATAAAGGCTCATACATCACATAAAGGACATTCAAGTAATGCTCTTGGACAAGACCTAGGGACTCTAACTAATATCTTCAAATCCTATTGTGAAATGTCTAGATAGTGTCCCATACCACAACCTAAACTTCATAGAACTTCTCTAGTACTCGTAAGTATCCCATATGATGAGAATAGGCAATAACCGACATAGACCATGATATTTAGACATGGAAACTTGAGTTCTAACATACTCCGATGAGGGAGTTCTACTTCCAAGGGTAGAACTAGGACACATATGTAGGAACATGGTTAAGGAGTACAAGGGCTTTTATGCACTCTAGTCGATGTCCTTCTTAATTCTAAAAAGATCAAGAATTGCGGCCCTTGAGATTCAGTCTTTGTTGATTCATAATCAAGACGAAAGGCCTCACTCTCAAGTAGAGATATATTTTACTCTAGTCACATTTTCAAGTAGAGATACTTCCCATTATATAATCACTTGGTGCTAGCCTTGGTTCTCATAGAGTAATTGACATTAAAGGGTCACATGAAGAGGTTCCGTATCTAGTTCTTAACCTAATAACATTCATCCTACCAAAGAGGTCCACTAGGGTTACCTTTAAATGGCGACTAAGATAACTCATTATAACTTTCCTAAGGATTAATATGATGTTCTAGCCAATTAACCTTAAGTCCACCATTCCGTTACATGAAGGATGACATTACGGCTCTCGACTTCAACATTTATAACATAACCTTTACCACATACATGGACTTCTTAATATCCTCTAAAGTCTCACATATCTTTCCTTCGTCCATGAAAAGGGTGAACAAAGCTACCTAGTCAAGGCATCTCATACTCACATATCATTAATACATAAGTCAAGAAAGGGACACAAGTCTACCAAACAAGACACAACATTCTTTTCCCTTTTCACATATACCATATCATTCTTTTAAGCACTTAGGAATGACCCTTATCTTCTTAATGTCATCCCATACATTATATATAATTAGAAATATAACAATCATAACTCATATAGTCAAGTAGGAACAATCATGTATCAACATCTAAGACTACACATATAAGCACATAGTCATAGTCTAACATGATCACCTACATAACATCAATAGATTACCTATGCTTTCACATTCCTTAACAAGTAATAAATATCATCATACTTTACAAAATAAAAAACACAAATAGCCACATTACTTCATGTAATGTCGACAAGGCCATGATCATCATATTGCATAAATTAACTCCGACAAAGCCACGTCAATTCACATAAAACCTCCACGATAAGTGGACCATAATAATCAAAACATAATTGAAGTATAAAATAAGATAAATAGGGCAGCATACCCTCTCAACATCCTCAATGCCTCAACTTGATGCTAATTCATCCAATTTAATAACATAAGGCCCTTACAATGGCCATGAACAGTAATTCAATGTAGAAACAATGATAATCAATGAAAATAGGTTAATTCAATAGATATTAAACAATCTAATATAACCTAGATATCAATTGAACACAATTCTTACATCATCATAAAGCCCATAGAAATCTACACTAAAATTCAACAACATTAGATTAATATCAAGTAACGCATAACTTAGTCAAAATCTAGGGTTCATCTTATTCATGGTTTCATAGGAAATTTAGGTTAATACGATATCAATTAAATCATTATTAAATTTTTAGAAATCATTAATGCAAGAACACATGGTAGAATCAAGAAATTGGACAATTAAACTTGAAAACTTTAGAAAATATCTTTAGAATTGGGGCTTCTTGATGCAAAGAGTTTCGAGGATCAATATCCATCTCTTGATGAATCTAATTCTTCACTTTGATGAAGAATTTTCACTCAAAACGTTACCTCCAAGCTGTTCCTTTATTTTGGACTTCAATGGAGACTTTGGGATTTCTTAAGGGATTTTGGGGGTTTTGATTAGGAAGAATGAAATATTCTAAGTGTTTAACACTTATATACACATTTAAAATGCCCAATATACCCCTTAGTAACCTTCAAACTATATTTTTTGAAGTGGTATCAGTTTATAAATTTACCCCTAGCTTAGAAGCGAAACTGCACGCAGGAACAACCACAGACGACTTCCCAATCGACAGGGCATAAGCCCACTTACGGGACGTGCTGGCAACCATCTATGGTTTCAAAGGCTTGTAAAAATTAGATTATCCACCCACTCTATGTTTATACCCACACCCATCACCCACGGACCGTCGACCAGGCCACTAGCCATTG
The DNA here is from genome assembly GCA_027704765.1 of Solanum habrochaites. Lineage (NCBI taxonomy): Eukaryota > Viridiplantae > Streptophyta > Magnoliopsida > Solanales > Solanaceae > Solanum > Solanum habrochaites. The sequence continues at coordinate 13,560,900 of JAKWJA010002492.1, read as the reverse complement.
ATTTGCTTCCGTAGGTGAATTGCCTTTTTGCAATTTCGGTCACCAATTTAGGTCCTTCCTCAAGGACCCTCGGATGGTCCTTGGGAATTGTTTCCCAGACATTTCCAACCCAAATAAGATTTTCTATGATTTTAACACCTCACAAATAAATTTCATCTAAAACTAACACGTAAAACTCGATGAAACATGCCAAACACAAAATGTCATTTCAAGGCACATCTTTCAAACGTCGTGGACGTTCTTGGACGTTTGATCTCAAAGCTTCAATAAATTGACACACTGACTAATCATGATATAATAACATATTTATAGACCTTAAAACCTCATAAATCACAGAATATCACATAAAACCACATATGAGTCACATAGGTGACTTAGTCGTCGAACGTCTTAGTCGTCCCTTGACGTTTGACTTCCAATGCACCTAATAATTTTAGCTACTGCCTCTTTACCATAAAATAAACCAATTTAGGACCTTAGAAAATCAATACAAACCTGTTAGTATCTAATTCACCTAAGTCATTTTTGGGGTCTTACAAATCCTCTCCCACCTTAAAGCCAAGAAAGATAGGAAGATTCATCCTCACAAACTTTCTCAAACTAGAGGTCATAGTGCTCTCCACCGCATTAACCCTAGGCACCATAATCAAATTAACTTGAATACTTACTTCTCGGGCTAGAGCAAACAAATCCTCCCTAATATCCCTATTACTTAATTCATGCGGATCCTCATTACCCTCACCCACAATAGGGACTTGAGCACCTTAAGGAACTTGATCAACTTCCTCAACTTGAGGAGGGATCTTTTATTGAAACTAATTCTCTTTAACTCTCCTAGCCGGTGTCCTTCTCATATTCATCTTCCTGGAAACACAAATAAAACCATAAGAAAAGAGTACTCATAATTTTTACTCTACGACAAGACATAGGAGTAGAAAAGAAGGGAAACTCTATCGTCGTATAGCCTCTCGCCCATAGATGTGTGGAGACTCACAACGATGGTCAAGACTCTACTAGACGTGACATGATTAGACTTTTCGGTTCCTAATACTACATTCACAAACCTATGCTCTGATACCAAGCTTGTCACATTCCAAAACCACACCCTAAAAGATAAGGGCAATCTTGGATTGCAACCGGCGTAATTGACCTCTCGGAGGTCTTGTACAAGCCCTTACATATCATTCATCGCATAAACATATTGAAAAGTAGTGTGGAATTAAAACTTTTAACTAAAAATATCACAATCTACTAAAACTCTTTCATATAAAGCAATAGCCAATACTAAGTGTCAATCTCATCATAATAAGACACTAGAATACTTAGAACACGGCCCATACTTCAAAATACGAATATAGAAATACTTAGTCTATTACAATACTTTGAATGAAAAATATAAAAGACATAAATGCCCTCGAGTCAAATGAGGACATACTTCAACATCTCTTGAATGATGCTATGGTAGAAGTCTTCCTTCCCAAAAGCACCTCACCTACAAAGAACTATATAGCATGGAGTTAGTACAACCACATGTACTAATGGCATTATGCATAAAAATCATAAAAATAGACTTTTATTGGAAGTATGCATATTTTCTTTTAGATATTATATTATAATCAAAATAAAACCATTTTACAACTTGGAAACACATAAGATTATATTTAAACAAATTAATATATTTTTAGGATCACTTAACAATGAGTCGATTCACTATTACACTGAAGTCTTTTCACTGTATAGTGAAGTGCTTAACCTTTAATTTAGACACCCTTTGGCATCCCACTCAAAGCTATACTAAGATTCACTTAAGTCACAAAAGAAATATCGTCCATACACCCTCTCTAGACGTGCCTAAACGACCCTTAAGATTACTTATAATGACTCACATAAACACTTCAAGACATCAATCATATCAACATATAGACACTATGATATTTCCTCGTCAAAGGACAGCAAAAGACTTACTTAAGTAGATCAAGAAGATAACGTCCATGATTGACCTCTTCAAGACTACCTAAATAATCTTTAAGACTTCCTAAGTTCTAATCATATCCACATAATCAACATCTTCCCTAACTAGAGTCATTCTTAAGACTCATCTAGGTAAGATATGAAGTGACCATTGCAATGCCCCATTCACACCTTATCTAGACAACCCTTAACCACTCTAGATAGGTACTCATTCTATTTACATTCTTCATAACATAAATCATCAGTTTTTTAATTCATTTAAGACTCATATATCACATAAAGGACATTCAAGTAATGGTCTTAGACAAGAACTAGGGACTCTAACTAACACCTTCAAAACCTATTGTGCAATGTCTAGATAGCGTCCCATACCACTACTTAAACTTCATAAAACTTCACAAATGATAGTAAGTATCCCACATGATGAGAATAGGAAATAACCAACATAGACCATGATATATAGACATGGAATCCGGAGTGCTAACCTACTCCGATAAGGCTGTTCTACTTTCAAGGGTATAACTAGGACACATCCCATGTAGGCACATGGCTAAGGAATATGAAGGTCTTTTATGCACTCTAGTCTCATTCTCAAGTAGAGGTACATTGTACTCTAGTATCATTCTCAAGTAGATATACTTCCCGTTAAATAATCACTCGGTGCTAGCCTTGGTTCTCATAGAGTAATTGACATTAAAGGATCATATAAAGAGGGTTCCTTATCTAGTTAATAACCCAATCCACATTCACCCTACAAAAGAGGTCCCCTTAGGGCTACCTTTAAATGGAGACTAAGATATCTCATTATGACTTTCCTAAGGATTAATATGATGTCGCTTTAGACAATTAACCTTAAGTCCACCATTTCTTTACATAAAGGATACCATTACGGCTCTCGACTTTAACATTTATAACATAACCTTTACCACGTACATGAGATTCTTAACATCCTCTAAGGTCTCACATATCTTTCATTCATACATTACAAGGGTGCACTAAGCCTACCTAGTCAAAAAATCTCATAATCTCATAACATTCATTCATATATCAAGTAAGGGACACAAGTCTGCCAAACAAGACACTACACTCTTTCACTTTATCACATATAGAATATCATTCTTTAAAGCACTTAGCATTACACTTATCTTCTTAATGTCATACTAAACATTATTATATCATTATCAATATAACGATCATAACTCATATAGTCAAGTAGGAACAATCATGTATCAACATCTAAGAATACACATATAAGAACATAGTCATAGTCTAACATGATCACCTACATAACATCAATAGATCACATATACTTTCACATTTATTAAAAAGTATATAGATATTATCATATTTCACATAATCAACTACACAAATAGCAACATTACTTCAAGTAGTGCCGACAAGGCCATGATCATCATATTGCATAAAGTAACACCGACAAGGCCATGTCAATTGCAAGTAAAGCACATAATACCACCACCATAAGTGGACCATACCAATCACAACATAATTCAAGTATAAATAACATAAAAATAATCAAAATATGGAAGCTTACCACCATATCCTCATTACCTCAATTCAATTCTAAATCATCCAATTCAACCCCATAAGGTCGTACCACCACATCCTCATTACCTCAATTCAATTCTAAATCATCCATTTCAACCCCATAAGGCCTTTACGAACCATGAACAATAGTTCAATGTAGAAAGTATGATAATCAATGAAACTAGGTCAATTCAATAGAGATTCATCAATGTAAGATAACCTAGATATCAATTGAATACAATTCTTTCATATGATTGTTGACTCAACATTGATTTCGTGCTTGAGTTGGAGGGCTCTCCCTCCATCCATCGAGTCAAGTAATTCGCTATTAGAAATTTCTCCGCCGCCTATGTCATGCCATGCTTATTCTTTCTCTGAATCAGTTCCTAGTGTCAGTCAATCATGATTCTCCATCAAGAGAGGGAAGATCTTTGACTTTAGGTTAGGCTGGTAATGCGTTCACCCATTTGCACGCTTCCTTGCAAGCACGAAATCCTTAGTTCTCCCGCTAACACATGGGCCGGTGTACATCACTAACCCTGAGAGAGGCTATACTCTAAGAGCCAACCGACTCATTATCCCTGGACGCAAGGATTAAGAAATAGCGACAGGGGCTGAACGTACCTTCTGTAGCCTTCGGTTACTCCTTGAGGGCTTTATGCGGGGTCCTTGGAGAGTCGTACCGGGAAGTTTCCAACATAAATATAAACCTTAACATGTGAAGGACCTTCCACATCGATTTCACCCAAAACAAACACTCTCAACACGTCCAAACATGCTAGGCCCACTCAAGACACATACGCACGTCTAAAGGCCTAACTTTCGAGCGTCTTGGACGTTCCTGGACATTTAACCTCTAAACTTCATAAAACTCAAAATACTACCTAGAAACATCATTATTACTCATATAAGGATTTTATAAGCCAATGAAACCCACATAAGCACATAAAAACATCTAAGGCCTCTTGTGAAAAGTCATCGAATGTTTTGGTCGTCCCTTGATACTTTGACTTCCGAATGACTTCAAATCACTCATTAAAACTTTAAAACAATTAATTAACATTTCAAAAAACTTAGAGGCACATGTGAGGCTCTTGACACCCTAACTCATTTTAGGGGTCTTACAATATCCCCCACTTGGGAACATTCATCCTTGAATGACACTAAGAACACTTTAATCACAACAAGGACATCAATGAATCATAGAGCAGCTCACAGAATTCATAATATAAAACCCTAAAATGAACTAAGGTTAACTAGAGATTTGATATTGTTTTTAGAGTTAATTTTTAAAAAAAAATGAGTTCTATTTATGTTCTTAGGCAGTGTGTGAAGTTCGGAAGTGAAACATCCATGACATTCGCAAAGTGTGCCTTAGAGAGTGCTTGTGTGTCTTTATGTGTTTGAGTGAGTTTTACGTGTTTGTTTTAATTTAAATTGATGTGGGATGTTACTAAGACTTAGATGAGTTAGTTTTATGGGTTTAACATTTGGATACGGCCCCACCTAGGACCCACAAGGATCCCTAGAGAAGGGCACAAGAGAAGAACCCAAACTGCTTTGGCAGTGTCCATCAATGAGGGAAAACGACGGCCAGTGGTCCAACCAACGGTCAATCGACTTGCCCCGTTGATTGGACCTTCAAGGTAGGCTGTCCAGGCTCCAAATGGAGCTAAGTATCAAACCACATGACCCCACCAATGGACCATTGATGAACAGATGGTCCGTTGGTACTAACCATCGATGGAGGTTGTCCAAAAGCTGCATTTTCTGCCAAGGCTTGGGGTGTTTGGTAAATTCACCCCAAGTATTTTATGAACCATAGATGTTTATTTTAGGTTTATTAGGTATATTAAAGTGTTTTAAACCCTAATACCCAATTTTAGACCTCATTTCCTAAAACCCAAAGCCATTTCTCTTAGAAGACTCTCTCAAGTCACCATGGAAGCTAGAACTCAACAAGGAACTAGGAGGGCTGTTGGTAGTCGTTAATCATAAAAAATCATTGGGGTTTCTTCAATTTTAGGTATTGTATATATCCTTGAACTCTATTCCATTCAAAGATCCCCTTTCTAAAAGATTTCAAAAGGAGTTTTCCAACCCTAACTTCTTCTATCTTCAACCCTAAATATGGGTGTTGCATGAAAATGTTTCTAATGATACAAATATGATGTTTCTAATGTCATTTGGTGATTTTAATTCTAAAACTTCAATGAAAACATGTTAAAGCTTTAGATGAAATTTTGGCTTAAGGAATGGGTTAAATGAGCATGAATTGGTAGTCTTTGAGCTTTGGTTTATTATGGTTGGTATTGTTGTTTTGATACTTCCCTAAGGGCTATATTATGATGAAATATTGAGAAAAATATTATGGGTGAGGGTATCTTGGATTAAAGGGTAAGTAGGATATACTGTTTAGCTTTAATTATGAAATGCTCTTGAGTGGTATGGTCCACCTTCTTGGTGGCGGTGTTTACTTGAATTGTATGAATGTGAAGTTACTTGTTTATTTTGAATGAGGCCATGAAGACTTATTATGTGAAGTAAGATTATAATAATGTTATTCTTGTTAAACATGCCTTGTGAAGCTATTATGTGAAGTATATTAGAAAGTATGCCTAAATGAAGTATATGATTATGTGAAGCATGTAAAGTGTGTGATGTGATGAATGAAGGGATAAGCATGTTTAGAAGTTAAATGTAAATTAAATGATGATTATGTGCAAGGTGTGTTCATATATACACACTCACTCACACTTAAATGAATAAATTAAGCAAAGATAAGTCATAAAGGGGAGTTTTGGGGTGAACACCCCCACTACATCATAAGATATCTCTAAGATAGGTTGGAGGATGAATTCCCATCATGAGTTGAGATGTGGTGTTCACTAGTTATCCTTAACATATAGTTTATAATGTTTAGAATTTGTGGGGGTTATGCCTAGTACCGAGAGAATATGAAGAAGAGGTGGTTACACTTCGTGAGTCTAGATGTTTTTTTCCAATGTACCTCTTGAAATGTGTACTCCTTGTTAGTATAGAATGAGTTAGTTAGTAACAATCTCCTTATCCCTTAACTATGCTCCTGCATAGGTGTATCTATTGGGAAAGCCATATAAAGCTAAGAGAATGACCTTACTCTAGGAAAGTGAGGATCCCTCAACCGATAGAAATTAATGTCGAGATTCCATGTCTAGCTCTTATGGTCTATGTAGGTTAAGCTAACTCCCACAAAGGTAATGAAAATGCTAAGTCTAGAGTTTACTACTTAGGGTAGGTAGTGGAATGGGACGCTATCTATCCATTGTACTAGGTAGGCATTCCAAAAGGGGAGTCTTGGTGAGCCTTATGTCAATTGAATAAATTGAGTCTCCTAAAAGAACTTACTACTTAGGTTAGGTATTGGAATGGAACACTATCTATCCATTGGACTAAGTAGACCTTCAGAAAGGGTAGTCTTGGTGCCAAGACTTCTAAAAGAGTGTACTACTTAGGGTAGGTTGTGGTATGGGATTCGATCTACTCATTGCACTAAGTAGGAATTGTGATATTGAAGTCTTGGTGGGTTGTTTGGGTGTTCTTCTAATGTCTTGTCATTGAGTGGGAGGCTTGTTCTCCCGAGGTGAGTAAGCCAAAAAGGAGTAGTTTTGAGGATCAGTTTGGAGTATATTAAAGGATGCATATGCGTACTTTCTTCATGTCTTACCTTGGTGAGTCTTAGGATAATCCTTAGTTAGGTAAACTCCTACATTAATGAGTTCACTTCCTCTTTGTTTGGCCTTGGAAGTTCAGTCCTTTAGTATAGGATTAGTTCACTGTAATGTCCAAAGTGAGTTCACTGTAACATTTGAAGGCTTACTGTAAAATGGCCTTTTTTGGTTAAATTATGGAAATTCTTCTCTAAGTGTTAAATGATGTTCCTTATAATGTTTTTTTTCTAAATTTATGAATGCTTTAATTATTCGTCATGAAAGCTTATTTTACAAAAATGTACCTTTTTACATGTTTTGGCATATATCATAATTATTACATTGTTTTGTCTAGCCCCATACTTTTCTATACTCTATAAGTATAAGTTTGAGGCTTTTTGGAAGATTTGAAGGCAAAGCTTGGGAAATCTACTATCTCAAGATTTGGTATGTCCTCATATATTTGAGGACATAGTCTATGTTTTTCTTAGTTTTAATATTAAGACTTATTATGTATTTTTCTTTCAATGTAAAGGGTCGTGTCCCTAAGATATTATATCGTGTCTTTAAGTTGTCTTGTGACGATGAGATTCTCTAAATATTTATGAAAGACTAGCTTTTATTAAATTTATTGAAAAGTTTTAATTCTGCACTACTTTTCATGTCTTATGTAATGAATGATAGTTAAGGGCTTGTACAAGACCCCAAAGGGTCAAGTACGCCCAGTCATGAACCAAGGGTTCTCCCTAACTTCTAGGGGGTACTTTCAGGTTGTTACACATAACATCATCACAAATAAGTCAATGTATGAAACTTACAAGTAACACAAACTTCAAACTATTCAACACTCAATGCAACACAAGCAAGCAAAATCTTTATTCACTCACTCTGTAATGCATCAACACATAGGCTCTTGTCATGTTCATATGAGGAACATCCTTATCCTAATCATAACTTGGTATTTTCACGTCATTTCATTAAGAGCTCATTATGCAACCACAGTTAAGTCACACTAGGCAGATTCAACTATACTCAAGAAACAATTAGGCGCTCATACTTCAATGCATACAGACTTGAGTTATGTAAATCAACAAGGGTCTTTCTTAATTAGACATTCTGCCATTAGGGATATACTCAAACATACAAGGCTTAGTTGTGTCCATGGAGCAGTGTACTTATCCTCAACACACTTACATGTCTCATGAATTCATAGGCAAGCAATGCACAAAGGTTAGTTCACTGTAAAACTGAGAATTTCTCAACATCTAACCAAAAGCAGGCTCGAAATTTTCTTCCTAATGTAGTCAAAATGTTAATTTCACATAATCTCAATCTCTATTATTTTCATGAACATTCATATTTTAGGGAAATCCATACAATTTATAGGAACACACAAGGACAATAGCTAAACATGCCTTGACTTTTCAAATAGGAACCTACTATCATGCTTTCCAAACCATACAAGTCACACAATTTTCAAGAGACTCATCATTTTCATTTCAAGGAGACTCAAATTTCTCTTTATAAGGATAAACCTTACCTATCAAAAGTGAATACAACTATGTTTCTTACCTTATCTCATGAAGTTAAATGCACAACTAACATAGCAAGATGCATAATCAACATGAGAAAACCATATTTCAACAAAAAATCCTTTTTCATGTAATTTAGAATCCTCAAAGCATGTATAACATAGTGTCAACCAAGACATACAAAACATTGGGAGAACATCCGACTCATACTTTAATGCAAGACTCCTATCATGAACAAGCTTCTAGGAACTCTTTAGTTTCAAGCTCAAGTAAGAATAGAAGGACAAGGTAGAAATATCTACAACCTCAATATTCTCATCATCATGTACCACTTAGGTAAATTCCAATTAAGATCAACTTAACCCAACCTCAAGAAGATCTTAGCTAAACAACCTTCCTTTTCATCACTTAAAACCAATTACCAACCTAAAAGGAATACAATTTCTCAACATAGGAACACCAAAGGCATTCTAAACCTTATCATCTATGCAAATTATCCTCAGTCATCAAGTTAGGTAATACTATCTAACGACATAAGGTTTCAACTATACCATAGACACCAAGGTTCAGACAACATTAGAGGAAAATAATAGAGGAAACTTAGCCATAAGGTTTCTTTCTTTTATATGAAAATCACACTAAAGTAACTTCTAGATCAATCAAACCCACAACATCACCCTACAAAGATAAGCATGCTACCCTTCCTTATATGATCAAGTCTATATAAATAACACCAATCCAAACAAGGCAACACATATATTTAGTCAACATTGAAATGCTTACACCTATGTCTAGGCAATATGCACATTTAGCTATTTACCACCTACTTCAAAGCATTTGAAGTCTAAACCATATTATAAGACTATCATCATGCAAAGTCATATAGCAACATACCATTCCAGAAGGGGGCTCATTTTAACCATAACAACTTCTACATGCTTTAACTATATCATGACATACATTTCTTAACATAACATGCTACTTCATATAAATCTCATATATATAGACACCAAGGACATCATATCAACATAACCTATTATTCTCATAATTCACATACATAGCCATAATTGGCATCACATCATCAAACCATCCTAAATTCACCTTCATACATACTCATCAAACCATAACACCAAGTTAAGCATCAAAATTCACCTTTTTTTCCTTAAGAATAGAGATACCATCTCATCCAAGCAATCACATCTAAAAGACTACCATACAAGAAAACATAAAAGAGTGATATTATAGAGTTAAGTTCTTTAGCACGACATGAGAATGACGAAGAAGGGAAACTCTATCATCCAATATCCTATCACTCATAGATGTGTCGTGACTCACCACAGATGATCGAGACTCTACTAGATGTGCCAATATGAGACTTATGGAACCTAAAACCACTTTCATAAATCTCATGCTCTGATACCATTTTTTTCATGACCGAGGAGCACCCCCTAGACGTAACATGGTGTACTTGACCTCTCGTAGGTCTTATACAAGACCATAATTATCATTCATCGCATTCTCATAGGTGAATTTAGTGGAAAATTTAAAACTTTCTTAGCACATCATATGCTAGAACAACACTTCCATTATATATAAAATATCATAATACATAGTTAAAGACTCTTAGTCTCTTTTTTCCATCCTAGATTCAACATTATTGCAATACATTAGGGACATGACCCTTAAAACATAAATCATAAGTACAATATTCAAAGACTTTACTGTAAAGACAAAACTCAAGAAATCCTTAAACCTAAGGATTCCTTTCCTTGAGCTTGTGAATCATATATAAAGTTCCTCACCATTAAAGACATCCCTTAAGCATTCATAACCTACACTTTATGTAAAAAGGTAGACAAGAATAGAGTCAGTACAAGAATGCACTAAGTATGGCAACCATGCAAAGACATACATTTAAATGGGACATTTAACTTGAAATCATACATTAAGCCTATTCTTCGAGAAATCTTCATAAAACTTTGATACAATAATAATTATATCATTTACGTACTTAATATAGGCAAATAATGATCATACATCATATAAAATCACATATTGTATTTAAGGCATTTTTGACCCATTTAAATTAGTTTATTTTTCACTTA